>WBOK01000001.1:0-600000 GCA_009289805.1 Alternaria gansuensis
AACAATACAATGCTTAGACTATTCTTCTTCCTATTTAACAAAAAGACTAATAGCTTACATTAAGTAAAGTTAAACTTTACTAAGTTAGTATATAAGAAGCTATAGTAGTAGATTATAAAGCCTGTGTTTACCTTTGTTAAGCGGCCTCTTTAGTTAGTTAAAGAGAAGCTGTTAGCAGTAGCTTTTATAGTAATTAGGTAAACGCAGAGGTTAAATTTTATTATTTATTAACACTTTATTAATGCGTTTAGTATTATAGATGTTAAAATTATAATAAAAGTTGTAAAAAGCTTATTTAGTAGCAAGTTTATTAAATATATTGCGTAGATTAATAGTTTAAGTATAGTAATAATATATTATTTTACTAATTTCTTCTTGCGCAAATGCAACTTTAGTAGAAAAACTTTGTAGTAGCTTTATAAGGAGCAAAAGCGTGTTAAAATAGCTATTAAGTAGCTAAGATAAACTAATAAGCAAGAGGATTTTGTAAGTTGCCTCTAAGAATAAGAGAGCTGTGCTTAGATAGTAACGCTGTTGTTGCATGTTTACATCTAAGTATAGGCGTATGCTAGAAACGCCGTAACTGCAATACTGCTAGGATAGCGACAGAGACGACAGAAGTTACAGTTAGCAGTATATAGTTATTAGTTAAGATGGTTAGTTAGATAGATATTGCGTATTTTTGTTTCTGTCTAAACATGCTGGAGCGACACACTAATTGCGTGCCGGCAATGCCGAACAAGGGGGCTTACATGAGCCTAGATACCTGTTGTTAGCAATAAATCTTTTTTTACCAAAAAGGTGTCTACAAAATGTGTGGTTACATCAAAAGGTTGTCTTAAAAGGCCATAAAATACTATAAGAGCATTTTTAATACGTTAATTATAGTAGATGACTTAGTAATTTATAAAATACTAAATAGCTTTAAGAAGCCTAAAAAGTATGTAAAGCTTAACTGCGCACTTTATAAATTATAGAATTTACTACTATTGTAGTATAAAGAGTTCTTGGAATTACTAAAAGAAAGTAAACTAATAACCTTACTAGAGAAGCTCTGCCTATTTTTTAACCAAAAAAGAAGAATTCTAGTATTATTTTATATATATAATATTTTACTGCTTTTTATAAAAAATTATAAGTAGAAAGTATTAAATCTTTAGTTAAAGATTATAGACAAGTATAGGATATAGGAACATAAATTAGTCAAATAAATATCTAGTATTCAGGTAATTAGAGATTGCAAGAAGCAAATAATTACGCTTATATAAAATATATAAATTAATAAACTGTTAGAGAAGTTTAAGCTAAGAAATAGTAGCTTTCTAAAAACTCTATTATTTTTAAAGAAGCTAATTAAGAACACTAGCAAAGCAACTAAGCAAGAAATTAAGGCCTACTAAAGAAAAGTTAAATTAGTGCTGTAAACAGCTATAGAATAGTAACTTTTAACTAAAACTTTCTACATAGAAATCTTTCTAGTAAACATAATACTACGATTAAATTTCTTACAGCAAGTAGTAATGTTGCTAAGTAGCTTATGCTTGTTAACCTAGTATCTATTACTATTCTGTTTCTAATAACTAGTCAGCAGTTTAAGCAAAAAGCTTGAATAACTAAAAACTTACCTCTTTATCTTTATATACAGCTATGAAATAATAAGCAAAATTATTATTAATAGTATAGTATAGTAAGATAGGTAACTGCTACAGTTAGTGCTACCTTAACTACTAGTCTAAACTCAAATAAAGTACTGCTTAATATATAAACTATTAAGCATTTTCTTTATACAGCGCTTACACGGAGGAACGCAAAGACGTAACGAATTATTAGCAATTTTTAAATAGCTTATAAGCACTTTTTTTAAGTAGAGGAAAGCATATTACGTTTTGTAGACAGCTTAATAAGCGTATATAGGCTATTACTATTATGATTTTGCTATTCTTTTAACGTTGCTTAAGTAGTAATCTACCTTAACTTTTGAATAAGCTCTTAAACTGTCTTGCCCTTGCGCTATTTTAATCTTTAAGTTCAGTTTTTTGTTTAATTAAAATTTAAATCAAAGTATAACAGCAGACTTAATTTAGTAGGCAAGTAAATTCATTTTTAAGTAAAGCTATCAGAAGTTTTGTAGTGTGCATACAGATTAAAAAGTAAAGGCAACAAACTTTAATTTTTTTAGAGATTAGCTACTTGCTAAACTTTATTGTTAAATAGGCTTTAATGCACGTAATGCTTATACTTAGCACTATTCTTACGTAGCTAGTGTAGGCTTTCTAAGTAACGCTTACGCTTATTGCTGTTAAGAGCAAACTATACTAAAAAACTTATTAACTAATTAGTAAGAGAATAATAAGGCAATAAGGCTTACTATGTTACAGAGGGGTGACAAAAAAAAGAAACCCAAAAAGTTATTATTTTCAAAGCTTTATATCTCCATGACTAAAAGGGCTATACTAGAAAGAGTTAGTGGAAAGAGTAAGTGATTTGAAAAGCGAAGAACCTCTTCTTTAGGATAGGCTGCTTAAAAAGTTGCTTAGTCAGCATGATTGCTCTCAATCTTCGCAGTGAAAATCCAGGTTCAAAAACTTAAGAATATATTACAATAAAACTTTTTTGGAATGTGTTAAAATCGCTATAATTTACACATAATAGATAACACAAGCAAATCTTAATTAAGTATAAGTTTAAAGGTAATTGCTAATTTAACTGTTAAGTAATAATAGAAAGCTTGTTTTTTAAGATTTTTCTTAATAAAGAACTACAATAGCGTACTAATACTTAGTGTACTAGCCCTTAGCTTCTTTCACTGGCAAATAACGCCTTGGTTATAATAGAATACAATTATTAATCGCCTTTTGAGGTGATTAATCCTATTCCTCCTTTATAGTAGCCTTAAAGGCTGCTATACTTCTTTTATTATTTCCTATACCTAAAGAAGCAATAGGCCTTTTAGCTAGAGCGTTTTTTAGCAAAGCCTACACGTTTTCTATAAGATTTAGATTAGGACACTGGGCAAAATGCTTAAAAAGTAATATCTTATTTCTAGAAAACTAAGATAAAACTTCTAGAGTTTTATAAATCTTAGCGTTATCCTGCTGAAACTTCTAGCCTGGATAGAAGTTAGGAAGGTGCTTAAATATGTAAGAAAAGACTCTAACTTTATAATTTAAATATTGAGTAATAAGCCTCTAAATAGAAAAATAAAGTATATATAACTTACCTTTTTTTATTGCAGGTTTTACTATAGGAATTAGGATCTTTTTAATATATTCTAAATAACTAATAGAAGTAGTAATTAAAGGGCTTTTAATTACTACTAGTTAAGATCTTCTACCTATCTAAATTGTACCCTAAACTTAAATAGAAATATCTTAACCTATCACTAGAGAAGTAAGTATTCTAAGAATAGATTGAAATAAAAAAAATATTAAAAATATAATATAGTTTATTATTTAATGATTAAAGTTTCTTAGAACTTACTTGTATTTGTTGTAGAAACAATTTTCTTTCCTATTCTATTATTGTGCTTGATTTAATAGTATTCTGTTCTAGCACTCTGCCTACGCATAATAGCAGACTTATCTAAAAATATAACTTTATAAAAGTTTATATTTGTAAAGTTTTTAAGTATTTGCTTAGCGTATATTTAACAATTATAAGCTTTTTTAGTGTATAAAGGCGTTTTTTTTAAGAAATGGAAATAAAATAGTTCTCTTTTTTTAGAAAGCGTTGTACGCTTCTAATGAAAAGATCTATACTATTTTCTCCTAATAGCCGTTGAATTGTCTTTTTAGGGCTTCTCGTAAGGTCTCTATTAAGCACTCTTTTTGCTTTTTTTAAGATCTTAGAAGGACAACCTTGTTTAGAGCTACTAAAAGATAAAAGAGCGTTCTTTTTTTGTTTAATTTGATAAAGATTATTGTAAATACTGTTAGAAGACTTTTCTAGTATATTACTAATAGAGGAGATAGATTTGTGGTGTAAGTATAAAGTATAAACTTGTTGTTTAAATTGAGAGAGATTGCAAGCCATAGAGGAGATAATATGAAAATAGAAAGTTAGGACAAACAAGAGGAGTAAATATACTATATTTTTACTAAGTTATCACGTAATTAGTGCTTACGTAAGCAACCCCTATATTTTTATCCTTTCATTAAACTAGGAGGAAAACAGAAATATTACTCCGAAATTTGCTCACATTATGCTTACGTAAGCTAATTAAACTCATTTTTTTCAACGTATTTTAAGCGAGATTACAGGCGCAATGGTGCTAACTAAGCAGCTTACTAAGCAACCTATCTTGAAGAGGAGGTTCTTGGCTTTCCAAATCACTAAATCCTTTTAGTATAGCCCTTCTAGTTATTGAAATATAAAGCTTTGAAAACTCTTACTTTTTTGATTTCTTTTTTCTTTTGTCTCCCCACTGTAATAGTAGAAACAGTATATTAAAACCTAAAAAGACTTAGTTAATAGTATTGTAGTAAGGTTAAAGGTTTTTGAAGGGCGGCAAATACAATTAGTATTTATAGTAATTGCGCACAGACTAATTACGCAATTTTTAGGGTCTATCTAATGTTTTAATAATATAATAAGACTAAGCTGCTTGCTTAATTAAGACGACATTGAAATCTTACAACAGAGATGAAAAGATTAGGCAGTAAGGCTAACATTATAAGAATACCTCTTAATTAATAACGTTAATTTAGTAAGGATTAACTCCTTGCTTATAGCTTAGATTAACGGGTTCTTACCAACCTAGGGGGTGTGTTAGAGTATTAACACTTAGTTGACACACAGATCACCTTGTTGATTACGTGATCCTAGTAAGCTGTTTACGTGACGGCTCCGCTAGCGTCTATATAAACGGGCCAGATCGTCTTATGTCTCTTGAGTAGTTATTGGACACGTTGTTGTGGCACTTAGTGATCAATACACTCATTTCACTCCACCTGATCAAGCAATTGCTCCTTCTCAGCTTCCACAATTTATATATAATATCCTTATATATAAACTCTACAATTGTTTTAGACTAGTTATTTAATAGTGCTTTTGCTTGAAGGTTAACTACTAAATTAGTTTTTTGTCATTACTATAAACCTTTTTCTAAAACATTAGAGCATATGTATAACATTAATAGTAAGAGTCTCTTAGATAGCAAAACTATAAGTGTTAGTAAGCATATTAAACTTTTTTCTAAAGAACTATAGTTAATTGTTGAAGTAAGTTACTAGTCTTTTCTATATATGCTTATATACTCTTTTCTACTAGTATCACTGTATAGATATAAAGTACACTATATTAAATCTCTTATATCTAATTTAAAAGTGAATATTCTATACTACAGCTGCTTTTAGATCTATGTTATTCATTACTTATTAAATAGCAATGTTTCTAGACGTTTTTCTAAAGAGTATACTATTTTGTATTAAGAAGTTCGAATATCCTCCCTCCTATACTTATAGTTTTTGTAGTTTTATTTCTTTTAGAGTCTCAATATTAGCTAAGAACTAAGCATATTACTCTAATTTCTTAGAGAATTCTTAATAAAGTACTCTAGCTTGTTCTACTAGTGCTAGTATATTTACAATTCTTATTATATAGTTCATAAATTCCTATAGGTTTTCCTTTAGTTCTAAAGTTAAATTTTGATTTTTTAGTTTTAGATACTTAGAAAGTGCGTCTATAACATTATTCTTCTTTTTCAGTATATGCTTAATGTTAAAATTCTATAAAAAGATTATCAACATTTATTTATTTATGATTAATCCTTAATTGTTTTTTCTAAAGAATGCAGCTAAGCAATAAGAGTTGCAGTGTTAGTTTTTATATTAAAGTAAATACTATAAAAGTAAGTAGAATACTTTTTAAGAGCTTATAGTACAGCTATATATTCAATCTAGTAGAGTGCTATTGACTTTTCTGTGCTAACTATAAAGTGCTTTTAAACTATACTAGATATTATTTATTATTTTATTCAAGTTGCTCTTTGTAGACTTCTATACTATTTGAACTAGCATTTGTTATAAAAAATATTTTATAGTTTTTAGTATTAGTATAATTTCAATTTATAAGTATAATTACAATAAATATAACTTATCTTAGTGTATACATTGCTATGTCTTGTACAATTTTTTATTTAAAGAAAGTATTTTCTTATAGAAGTATAAAAAGCGGTTTAGCAATCTTAGCAAAGTTCTTTACTTATATATAATAGCAGACGCATGTGCTTGTAAGTATTTTTACTTTTCTTTCTTTTTACATAATAGCTAGCTTATAATCTATTTAATTTCTTTTGATTAGAATAGTAACCTCACAAGCTAATCTTATAGCCTACAACTTTAAGTTTTTTTATAAAAAAAAGTAGCGCTTTTTCAATTAATCTATAAGTAAGATAATTTCGCATCTTACAAACTTCTTAGAAGACTTCTTCTTTACTATTAGTAGTGAATTTATATTTTGTATAGTAACTGTGTTTATTTTTTATATATTACTGATCTAATAAACGCCTTTGTCCTTTTTTATTACTAAGTGCTACAAATTATAATACTAACTGTTACATCATTTGTATGTTCCTTGATTTAAGCAGATATTAACTATGTCTACTTATTCTTAAGGTGTTAAAGGTGGTGGTTGTTGTTGTAGTCAAAATAGAGGTTTTAAAAAAGTGAAAAGTAGCTACTATCTACTAATTAGTCGCAAAAGTTAAAAAAAAGATTATATATATTTAACAAGATTTGCACATAGGTAGAGGAGTTCTAGGAGGAAAGCTTAGACTACTAAGCGATAATTAGGGTTAAAAAAATTTGCTAAGGTACTAAAAAACGACACTAGTTAAAACTTGTCTAACGGCAATTGCTAGCCTATAGCTAGCAATAGAATTACAGTAGGATTGCAATAAGATTACAACATAATAAAAAAGAAAAGGGAAAGAATACGTACGTACTACAGCAGGAGCCTGTAATACTTTATAAAGCTACTGCTTCTTACTTACTACTTTTTACTTTTTAAACAGCACTGTATATAAACAATTTACATACAATATACTATACTATAATATAGTGTACAACTTCTGCAGCAAGCATCTTTTTATTCTAGGCTTTCTTCTAAAAAAAGCATTCTTTGCTACTCTCTACTTAGCACTTAATCTAGTCTAACTTAAACTGCTTATGCAAACACCTAAATTTAATAAGTATTTTTAAATTTTATTACTTAGCTAGATTTCTAAGTTTATAAATTTTTTAAATAGGTCCTTTATCTGCAGTATTTCTATATATAAAAAAACTATTAAGCCCTAATTTAGCTAGTTGTAGAAAGAATACATAATTTTTAAGGTATTAGCTAATACTAGCGCAGTACTTAAAAATTTATTGCTTTAGTATTCTTCTCTTCTTATTTATTATGCAAGAGCTAAGTATAAAGACTAAAACTTAGCTTAAACAGCTATTGCATAACGTTAAATTAGCAATAAAGAAGAAAAAAGTAGAAAAGAAGAAGTAAGCTTTCTATTGTCGCGTCTATAGGTTAGTAAGCAAGGCAATAATAGTGTTGCTGCTTTACTTTATCTAAGAGCGCCTAGAAGTAAAGTAATAAAAATAGGTAAAATAAAGCGCGTTAAGTAAGAAGGCAATTTGCGTCTTTGTCTTGCTTTTCTTTATATTTATCTAAATATGCAACACACTAATTGCGTGCTAGTAATGCTAAGACAAGGGGGCATAAGCCTAAATACCTGTTGTTAGCAATAAATTTCTTTTTACTAAAAAGGCGTCTACAAAATATATGGTCACATCAAAAGGTTGTCTTAAAAGGCTAAAGCTAAACTATATCTACTACCTATAATTATAAAGCCTTTAGGATAGCAAAGCCTTATACTTACTAAGCTTTAGATAATCTTAATTATATCTTATAATTAGGTATAGCTTCGGCCTTTTAAGACAACCTTTTGATATGACTACACATTTTGTAGACACCTTTTTGGTAAAAAAAAGATTTATTGCTAACAACAGGTATCTAGGCTTATGCCCCCTTGTTTAGCATTGCCGGCACGCAATTAGTGTGTTGCATGTTTAGAAATAAAGATATGAATTATCCCTCTAACTAACTATCTTAACTAATAACTATTTACTACTAACTGCAACTTCTGTTGTCTCTATTGCTATTCTAGCAGTATTGCAGTCGCGGCGTTTCTAGCGCCTATACTTAGATATAAATATATAACAACAGCGTTACTATATAAGCACAGCTCTCCTATCTTTAGAGGCAACTTACAAAATCCTTCTACTTATTAGTTTATTCTAGCTACTTAATAGCTATTTTAACACGCTCTTTCCTTTTGTAAAGCTACTATAAAGTCTTTTTACTAAAGTTGTATTTGCGCAAGAGAAGATAAGTAAAGTAACATACTATTACTACACCTAGACTATTAATATACGAAATGTATTTAATAGACTTACTACTAAATAGGCTATTTACAACCTTTATTGTAACTTTAATATCTATAATACTAGACGTATTAATAAGGTGTTTATAATTAGTAGAATATAACCTTTACGTCTACCTAATTACTATAAGAGCTACTGCTAATAGCTCCTCTTTTACTAACTAGGGAGGCTGCTTAACAAAAGTAAACGCAGGCTTTATAATCTACTACTATAGCTTTTTGTATAGTAACCTAGTAAAGTATAACTTTACTTAATATAAGCTACTCATCTTTATCTTAAATAGAGAGAAGAATAGTCTAAGTATTATTTTTTAGATATAAGTTGTTTGTATGCAGTACTATGTAGTGTAGAAAATCTTAAAAGTAAAAAGTAGTAGGTAGAGAGCTTTTATAAAGTATTACAGGCTTTTGCTACAGTAACGTACGTGTTCTTACCCTCCTTTACTTTCTCTACCTCCTCTACCTCTATCGCAATCTTGTTGCTAGCTATAAGCTAGTAATTGCTGTTTAACTTGTTTTAATGGGTGTCGGCTTTTAGTACTTTTAGCAAGTTTTTTAACTCTAATTTTGCTTAGTAGTTTTAGCTCTTCTGCTCTAAGCGCCTAGCGCGTAGACCTTATCTACTTACTGTTTAAATTTTGTTAACTACACATAATTTTTTTTTACTTTTGCGACTGATCAGTAGAGGGCAGCTGCTTTTCACTTTTTTAGAAAGCCTATTTTGACTACAACAACAACCACCACCTTTGATACCTTAAAAATAAATAATTAGGTATATATTAGAATAGATCTTTCTCAATTCTTTCAATTGCTATAAGAGAGCTGCTTCTTAATTAAAAAGCATTTATATAAATATCTTCTTTTCTAATAGCTAGAGATAAGAATTAACATTTGGTTAATTGATTTATTTTTTAGTAAGCCTTATTTCTTATAGAAAAGCAGTATTTTTCAGTTTAAATAAATATTTATACCGTCTTTTTAGAGTTGCAAATACTTTTGGGCTATACCGGAAAAGGTTAGTGATTTGAAAAGCCAAGAGCTTACTCTTTAAGATACGCTGCTTAGTAAGCTGCTTAGTCAGTACGGCTGCCCCTGCAATTTCGCCCAAATCCAGGGAGAAAAAAAGATTGAGATAAATTTTCGTATTAATTCTTTTTAAACGTATTAAAATCGCGAAAAAATGTATATATTGAAAAGAACTAGTATATCTCTTTTGTGTGAGAGTTCAGTAGCAGTTCTATCATAAACTACCTAGTTATAATTAATGGGTTTTTTTTGAGATTTATTTAGATAATAAGATAAAATAGCTTACTAAAACTTAGTAAGCTAGCCTATAGCTTCCCTAGTAGCTTGAGACTACTATAGCTATTGTAGAGTAGTACTTTTACTTACTTTTAGTAGAAACTAACTCTCTTGTAGTATCGTTATTTTGTTATGTTAAGTAGCTTATTATTTTAGCACCATAACAGTACTTAATAACAAATTTATATTAATATAACGTGGTTCACAAGCGAGCGCCTTACCTAAGCGAGCGCTCTACTACTGAGGTGGACGGCGTAACGCCTGGGACGGCGTAACGCCCGATTTGAACACCAAAATCACCACCACACCTGAGGCTGTAGAGCCTCACACAATAGCTACTATCGCGAGATGCGCGAGATAGACGCTAGTTAAGCTGTAACACTACCTTAAGGCTCTCTACTACTTGTAGGGCTTGCGATAGGCCTCTTTTTTTAAATAACCTTTTTTAGAGCTTTAAGGCTGCTCTTCTTACCCTTTTAAGAAGTTTTTATAGATTGTCAGAGTCGTTTTGCAGCCCTGCGAGTAGCTGCCCTAGAGGCCTGTTCAGCAGCCCTCTTAGCCTTCTCCTTCTCCCTTACTAATTAAGCTGCAGCCCTCGCCTATTGCTTTATTTTCTTCTTCTTTCTCTTTGCCTGCTTTATTTCCTTACAATGCCTGTTTATTTTAGCTTTTTAGTGTTGTACTTACTTCTTTTTACGCTCCTAGAGCTGCTAGCAATTACGTGCCTCTTTTACCTTCTTTAGAGACTAGACTATAGCTCTACTTTAGTACTCCTTAAGCTCTTAAAGTAAGAGAGGCTTCTCTTGTGTTCTATGTATTTTTTTATAAATTAGAGCCTTGCGTAGGCCTTTAACTTTATGCTTAAGGAGGGTCTTTTAAGTTAAGATATAGTAATAAACTTAGCTTAGCCTTTAAGCTTGTTTATTACTTTAATCTTTTACTACTTTGCGTAGTAGGCGTTCAACTTTCCTTTAGTTTAAGGCACTTAAGCCTAAGGACTTACTACTACTTAAAAAGCTCTTCTTAATACTAAACTTTTTTAATATAACTTTAGAATTAAAGAGTAAAAGGCCTATAGCCTTATAAGCTTTTAGAATTATTATTTCCTTAAAAGAGGCCTGCTAGGCTTAGTAGAAGAAGTAAAAGAAATCCCTCTTACTTATTAAAGTAAGGCCCTAGTTCCTCTTTAGAAATCTATATATCTTAGCCTAGTAAGCTAATAAGAGAAGCTTAAATAAGGCAATATTAAAAAGCTACAGCGTGTAAGTTAAATATAAAGAAAAGACTATAAAAAGAATATTATTCTAATTACAGTACTTAATAAAATCTATAGTAAAGTAAGATTTATAGCTGTTTAAAATAATTAATTAATAAAAAAATTAAGCGTTTACCTTAGTATTATAATTAAACACCTATTTAAGCTATGCAAGACTAATATTATTATTTGTTTAGCTAGAAAATAATAATATAATTTAAACCTAATAAGTCTTAAAATTAAGAGCTTATAACTAGGTGTTCTGTATTAATTCTAAGGTTAATTAATATATAAGGGTAGGCGCTAGGTAAAAGTAATTAGCATAGATATAGGCTAGAAGTGTTATTTACTCTTGTAAGCTATCTTAAATAGTACTTTTTTTTTCTACTTATATAAGGGCTTACTAAAGATCCTTTTTAATTTTCCTAAGATACTAAAAAGAAAGCCCTTCTTATTTATATTATATATATAACGCGGCTTAATATAGTACTACTTAATTTTCTTGCGTAGAAAATTAAAGTATAGGCTGTACTTTTTTTTAGAAGTAGCCTTGTAGCAATTGTTATCTATGCCTATTATTTATTTTAAAATAAGCTTATTAGAGTACTAGTAGACAAAGCAATTAACTTAGTATATTCTAACTTTTTTTTTTACAATTTATAAAGCGAAATTTTGTATTATAGCTTGTGTAGGTAGAAGGCCTTGCTTAGTAAGCTGTTTAATATACTGTAGGAGCTCTAGCTCCTATTGTGGGTAGAGAACCTATTAATTCTAAGCCTTGAGGGTGCGTAAGGTTAATGCACCTTTATGCCTGTGAGTAAGGGTTGTAGGCTTAACACTATATTCTTTTGCAATCTGCGCATATATAGGTTTCTCTCCTAGATTTAGCAATTCTATAGCTGCAAGCGCAGCCTTAATTAAGCTTATATTAGTAGTGTTACGCGTTGTTACTAGCGCAGCGCACGCGCAGCGACAACACGCAATGTTACAACAACACTAAGCTCTAAGACTCTATACTAAGGGCGATGTACAGATTGTTATCTCTGATATTTAAAGCAACTAAGTAAAAAGCCTGCAACACGCTAAGGCAATCTACAACGTTCTTTAAAGGATAAAACAGCGGCGCTGCAATAGAAAGCGCCCTTAACGTAATTGCAAGCTAAATTTAAAACGCCTTACTAAGCTAGAAGAGGAGGCAATTGTATAGCGTGTGCTTAAAGAGAGTCTACGTGGAATATCGCCCTTAAAGGCGCACGTATAGGATATAGCAGATAGACTGCTAAGAGAGCATAGTAGGAAGCCTGTAGGCAAGAACTAAGTTAATAACTTTATTAAGCGTACACCTAAACTGCGAACGCAATAAAGCTGTTTGTATAATTACTAGCGCGCTGTCTATAAGGACTTACTAATTATTAAGCCTTAGTTTACGCTTGTTCAATTGATAAAGGCGAAGTATAGTATTGTAGATAAGGATACCTAGAACTTTAATCAGTCTAGCTTTATAATAAGCAAGATTTTTTCTTAGCTTGTTGTTATAGGCTTAGAAAAACCCAGAAAAAAAAACTACAGCTTAGCGATTATAAGTAAGTAACTCTAGTACAAGGCGTCTCTATAAGAAGGTTCGTTATTCTACTCTTTTCTATTTTTATAAAGAAGGTTCTATGTTACCTCTTAGTTTGTAGATTTACCTTGTAATTAAATCATTACTGTTTTTTTTACTAGCCGTAACTTCGTCCTTAACGTAGTTTATAGTAGACAATAGTACTAACTTCTTTAAAGTATATCTAATATGAATATTAAAAAATTTAGTAGTTAGGAAAATTGTAAAGTTCTCGTAATAATTGTGCACTAGATTTTTTGTAAACTAAGTAGTAAAATATGTCTTTATAAGCTTTGCTTTTTGTACAGGTGTTAGAGTGTATAAGAATATACTGCTATAAGGGCAAGAGATTACTAGAGACTAGATTATGTAAGAACAAGGTTAGTAAGATAATAATTGTATTAAAGGTAAGGAATAAAGACTATTAGTAGAAGAAGAAGCCCACTTAATAGTATAGTACAGGAGCTTAGCTGTAGAGTAAATAGATAATAAATAGTAGCTACTTTCTGTCATGCAAGGAAGAGGCTATATACTTTAAGATTAGGTAGTTTAGCACTAAATTAGTGTGTAGTAGGGTATTACTCTATGCACCAGCACACTAGTACTAAAGAAACATAAAGGCGTTTAATAGATTAGCAATACGCTAAAAATAAATGTTCTTATTATATAGGATATTAACTTACTACTAACAGTTTTGAAGTTCTTCATAAGATTTGTAGGCTATAAAATTATTTTACTTAAAAGTTTATTTTTAGAATATGACTAAACTACACTATACGTGAAAAGCAAACATATACCAGCATTTTAAATACTTAATGAACTTATAAGGTTATGTATAATAGTTATAGGTGCTACTAACGTTATAGCAGCATTCTAATAAGTAATAATAACCATTCTAAAGTACTACTAGCCTAATACAATACCTTTTATTAACAACATTTCATGCGAAAGACTTGAAATTATTTAAAATTAACAAGAATTAATGCTAAAGGTACAATATTTTATACTTAAGCATATTATGTAATTAAGCAAACTGCTAGCTAATATAAAATAAGCTAAGAGTACTGTTTCAGAAGAGAAGTGTTACTTTCTTATAGAAAGACTTTAAGAAGTAGGCTCTAAGGTTAGCTTTTAAGGTGGCTATCTTAACTAAAAAAAAGGTTAAGAAGATTATAAACTAGCTAATATGCAAAAATAAGAAAGAAATGTAATTATAAGTATATGCGTTTACTATTATTTATAAGTAAAAGACTTTACTGAGATTGCTAAACCTCTATTTGCACTCTTACAAGACAATACTTCTTTCAAACAAAAAGTTGCATAAGATATAGCAATTTATACGTTAAAATAGGCTATATGTAATAAATTACACTAGTAAACTCTGACTATACTAAAACTAGAAACTATAAAAGTTTCATAATAACTAAGACTAGTTAGGACAATATAGAAGCTTGTATAGAGCAACTTAAAGAAAATAATAAAAAATACTAAATATAGTGTAAAAGCACACTATGTTAGCCTAAAAAAAGTAAGAGCACGTAACTAAATTAGAATATAAAGCTGTACTATACGGGTGTTGGAGTGTATGAAGACATTCTGTTACAAGGGCAGGAGAACACTAGAGACTACAATATCTGAGAATAAGGTTAATAATATAATGATTTTATTGTAGGTTAAGTATAAAAAACTATTAGTAGAAGAAGACGCTTATTTAATAGTATAGTACAGGAGCTTAGCTGTGGTGTAAACTCATAACAATGGTTGTTTTCTTTTTATAATACACGGAAGAGGCTATATACATTAAAATTATATAGTTAAGCAAAAACTTAGTGTGTAGTAGGGTATTGCTCTATACACTAGCACAAACCTCTCCTTCTTGTAAGCTTAGCCTTATTAAGCTCTATACTCTGTAGAAAGAAAAAGGGAGAAAAGCTATTAAAATGAAGAAAATAAAATACAAATAAAACGTAATGTAATTACTTAGGTTGCTGCCTAGCATTAATAGATATTATCTCTATGTAGTTGCTATATGATCTAGGTATTTAAAAAGCACCTAGATTCTGGAAGCTAAGCAGTTCTCTTACTATACACCTAATTTATTTTTAAGGTGTCAAAGGTGGTGGTTGTTGTTGTAGTCAAAATGGGGTTTCCAAAAAAGTGAAAAGTAGCTACCCTCTACTAATTAGACGCAAAAGTAAAAAAAAAAGATTGTATGTAGTTAACAAGATTAAAACAGTAAATAGAAAAAGTCTACGCGCTAAGCGCATAGAGCAGAAAAGCTTAGACTACTAAGCAAAAATGTAGTTACAAAAATTTGCTTAAGGTACTAAAAAACAACACCAATTAAAATGTGTTTAACAGTAATTGCTAGCTTATAGCTAGCAACAAAATTGCGATAGAGATAAAAAAGAAAGATAAGAACACATACATTACCGCAGTAAAAGCCTATAATACTTCTTTATAAAAGCTCTCTACCTACTACTTTTTACTTTTAAAATCTCTTACACTATACAGTACCGCATACAAATAACTTATATATAAATAATATAATGCTCAGACTATTTTTCTTCTTACTTAACACAAAGACTAATAGCTTATATTAAGTAAAGTTAAACATTACTAAGTTACTATACTAAAAGCTATAGTAGTAGATTACAAAGCTAGCGTTTACTATTATTAAGCAGCTAACTTTATTAGTTAAAAAAAAGCTAGTAACAATAGTCCTTATAGTAATTGAGTTAGTGCAGTAGTAATAATAGAACTATAGTTAAAATATTTTTGCGTCCAGTGTTATAGATATTAAGGTTACAATAAGGACTGTAAAAAGCTAGTTTAGCTAGTATACTATATACACTGTGCATATCAATAGTTTAAGTATAGTAAAAGTATATTACTTTAGCATTCTTCTTCTGCGTAAATATAACATTAGTAAAGAAACTTAAGAGTAGCTTTGCAAAGAGTAAAGGCGTATTAAGACAGCTATTAAGTAGCTATAATAAACTAATAAGCAGGAGGACTTTATAAGACGCCTCTAGAGATAAAAGAGTAGTATACAGATAGTAATGCTGTTATTTTTTATTTATATCTAAGAATAGGTACATACTAAACGCTACAACTGCAACACCGCTAGAATAGCAACAGGATAACAGAAGTTGCAGTTAGCGGTAAATAGTTATGAGTTAAGAGGGTTAGTTAGAGAGATATTGTGTATCTTTATTTCTGTCTAAACATGCGACACACTAATTGCGTGCTAGTAATGCTAAACAAGGGGGCATAAGCCCAGATACCTGTTGTTAGCACAAGGTTGTTTCAAAAGGCCGAAGCCATATCTAAACTTATAAGTCTAAACTTAATTTATAAGTATTGGTTAATTATCTACTTTTTCTTTTATTATTTTAGTCTAAGTCTTATTTTTACTTAACTATTAACATTTTTCTTATAAACGTTATTGAATATAGCTCTTATTAGATACCAGAGTAATTGCTTTTATTATTCAAGTAGTTTAGTTAGATTGTTGTAATATAGTTAAGTATTTTTTATATTTAGTTTATACTTACAAAGCAGATCTGCTATAACTATATAATTAAGAGTTTTGTAGCTTAATTAGTCTTTCTAAGTTGCTTCTTAACCTAGTATTTAAGTATTATAAATATAAATCTAAAATAAATTTTTATAATTTTTAATGAATAGATTAATACTACCTATACTTTTACTTCTTAGTTAATTGTTAAAATCTTTGGTTACGTCTTTACGCTTACGCCTGCTACCTAGCTTATAGAGTAGAACATAATAATTTATAAGCTAATCTAGGCTTTTACTAGCAATTTTAGTACTACGTCTAGTAAGTGGAAGTTAAGCTTATAATTGCTTACCCTGTCTGCTATCTAAGACCTTGTATCTTAAACTTTAAGATAATTTATAGTCTACACCTTGCTTGATCTAAGTAAAGGTCTTCTTATAATAAGCTAGTGTATTAAAGTTATTAGGCTTAAACTATTAAACGACTAATAAATTATTAGGCTTATACAAAAAAGGCTTTTTATTTCTAAATATTAATAGGTAAGCTCTTCTGAATAAGCGCACTACTATTTAACTATTAAATACTTTCTAATTAATTGTGTTTTAGCTCTTTAGAGTCTTAAGTTGAGATGTTAATTCTAGGGTAACAAGACTAGTATCTTACTGCTAATTTAATTTTTTTTATAATAGTACACTAGCCTTGTGCTCTTTCTGCTTAGCATCTTTTAATCTACTTTTATATTTAGTAGGTAGGCTTTCCTTACTACTTATAATAGTAGATAAATTACTCTTAAGGCTTTTAGTAATTAGCTATATTTTCTAATTTACTTTTTTTTAAAGAGCTAGAAAGACTTACTAGTTGTCTTTTACATTGACTAGCTTACTATTATAAAAACTCTCTATAATCTTAATTACTTAAGCTTTAGTAGCTCTTTCTTGCAATTTCTTTTATAAAATAAGTATCTATTAAAAGTTACATTACGTGTAGTAACTACCTAATTAAGTATTAGTACTTATACATAGTATATATTAGAAGCTTAATAACTAACAAAATAACTAATATAGCCGCGAAGACTAATCTTAAGTTCCTAATAATTACGTCTAGCTGACTTTTCCCTGTTTAATAGATAGGCTTAGCAGCTATAGGCATAAATTCTACTCTGATCTAGGCGTAGACTACTAGGCTAATGTCTAATCTTAGGAAGTAAATAGTATTAGAAATATTTCCAAAACTATTTTTTAAGCACTTAATTAGAAGATTGGTAGCTATAAATTTTAGAAGAGCTTATTCTATTTAAATAAGCCGCTGCATTAATAAATACTATCTAGAGCTTAGCTTGTAAATTAGCGCTTATGTATATTTTTATAGCTTTTATAATTAGCTCTTACCTAGCTCTCTCTGCTAAGCTATTAGGCTTATAAGTATATTGTAGTAGCATCTTAATTTTAATCTCTTTCTTTATTAGCTATTTGTTATATCTTAATAAATCTCTAAGGCAGTGTAGCAATATTGTTATTTAGATAAATTCCTATTATTTCTTACTAGTATTTTTTCATATTTCTTATAGTAAAGCCTTTAATATTAAACACAATATTTTTGTAGTGTTTTTAACTACATATTATAATTATATAGCTTGTCTAAGTAGTCTTTTTAATAATTAGCGCCTATATCTTAAGTAGTTAACTAGTTAAGAAATTAACCAGATTATATAAGATTCTGTAAAAAAGTTAAAGTAATCTTTCTCTTAGTTACTATAAAATTACTTATAAGGCATTAGCTGTTACGTAGTAATTATATTCTAATAGCTTTTTGCAAGTAATTTTAATATTCTAGACTAAGTAGACTAGAGCTTTAATAGCTTATTATCCTAAGTATCCTAATTATGAATACTAAAAATTCTTATTGCTAATACGTAGTTTAGGTTTTTTTAGCTATACTACAGCATTTACTAGTAGTAGTTAAGCAATGTAAAAAAATTTACTTGTATTTAAAAATAACAAATTAAAGTAACACTGTAAGTTAATTAACACAAAGTTCTTCTTAATTATTTAAGATTAATAGTGTAATTATATCTTAAGTACTAGATGCCTGCCTGATTAAGCTGTACTTTAGAGATAATATTAACGTAGAAGCCTAGTACACACTTAACGTTAGTAAGTAGAAAATTAGCTGTCTTAGAGCTAGCCTCGCTATACAGGACATTCTTAAGCAGGTTATTTCCTATTCTAGCAATTAAAATAGATTAAATACTTGCTTTAATAGTCTTGTCCTTTTTGCATTTGCAATAAGTGCCTAGTACTAATTAATCTATACTATTAACTAAGTAGACTACTACTCTACTATCTATCATTATACAAAAAGACAATATATAAAAAGTAAAGGCTGCACTTAACACGTATAGACTAATTTCTTTAATTAAGTCTTTTAAGTTAATTAGTGCTAAAACTAATAAGCTAAAGTATACTCTACTTTGTTTATTAGCAGCTAATCTGCTAGTGCTAGCCTTCTAGCCCTTCTTCTTAATTTAGGTCTGCAACGTTGCCCATCTATTACTATTTTATTAAATAGTAATCTTCTTTTAATAGTTATGTAATAGTTTAATTAGTATCCTATTAGTAGAAATTAATCCTAATTGTATTTTGAATTTAAAAGTAGTTACGCAGTATTTAAGTATGCTTGCTTAACTAATAAAGGCGAAGGTGTAATGGCTTACTGCCCTTGCTTAGCTGTAAGATATTTATTAATTATTAAGCTATCCTTAATTTAGATCTAGTTTAGAACAATACGTGTCTTTTTCTTTTTAAAGAAGTAATTAACTTAGCCTGTAAGGAAACACTAAGAATTTTTTGTAAAATATTTCAGGTTAATTAAGCTCTACTAATTGCTATTACTTATAATAGCTTATTACGCTTTTTGCGCGACTAGTCTAGTGCGATCTAAGTGCCTAAGGCGTTCAAGAAATTAGTAACTACTAATAGTCTAATAACTTTAAGTAGCAAGTAGATTAATGCTTATAAACATAAGAGCTGCTACTTAGTAAACTAACGCTTAGAGCTTATTTATTCTTAGTAAGCCTTGTCTAGGTAAGACCTATATTGCGCTCTAATGAAATACTAAGTATTCTAATTTGTAGAAGCAAAATCCTCATTTTGTATCTTTACTAAGGCTTAAAGACTAGTTAGGTTTTAAGTACTTATACCTATCAAGGCGTTTAATAGAAGGTCTAGATGTACAGTCTTACTAATTCAGTCCTTAATATTAGTAATTTTAGCAACTTTCCTTGTTTATTAAGCAGTGTATACTTTATACTTGTTAACTAGCTTATTGTAATTTTTTTTTATTTAGCTTTAATAATATAAGCTTTATATTTGTATTAAGCAATCTTGCAGTCTTCTTGTATTTAAGTGCTTACGCTTGGTAGTAGAGCAATAGGCTCTTTAATATCCTTAGGCAGCTTAACATACTAAGGCTTCTAGTAATCTATTAAGCGCATGTCTAGGAGATTAAAATTAACTTAATCCTAGATGCCTTTCTCTAAGTAGTGCAGTCTTAATAAAGCAAACTAGGTTAGCTAGTCTAATTAGGCCTTAAGAATTACTTCTAGAGCGATAAGTAGTATATTAAAAAATCTATATTAGTAAGATGCTTTAAAGAATTACAAGGTAAGTTGTTGTTAAGATAAGCGTAAGAATAGTTAGTAGGTAGCTCCGTTAACAATAATAGTAGCTAGTAGGTTATAGGATAAATTAGTAAAAGGCTAATTGTATAATTAAGTAGGTAAGAGGTACAGCTGCCGCAGCAATTTGCTAGCTGTACTATAGGAGAGAATAAAAGAGAGTAAAGTAATAATTAAACAGTTAACCTTCTAGCTTGCTAATTCCGCAGTGAGAATTAATACTATAATTAAGCAGCTAGGCTTGTAACTCTAGGAGCTAAAATGGAGCAATTGCTTAATTAGGTAGAGTAAAATAAGTGTATTAATTACTTAGTGCTACAACAAAGTGTCTAATAACTACTAAAGAGATATAAAACGATCTAGCCCGTTTACATAGACGCTAGCGGGGCCGTCACGTGAATAGCTTACCAGGATCACCTAATCAACAGGGTGATCCGCGTCTCATTACTCCAATATATATTTATTAGCTCTGCTTCTTACTAATATTCCTAAAGATCGCCTTAGTTACTTAGTTATAATTAATAGACTATAACTTTCTAGAGTGCTGATCTTAGATACTTTAAAGTTATTATAGCAAATCATAGATTAAGCTTTAAATAAAGTGCTTCTAAGTTCTATAGCTATTAAAATAAGCATTTTATTTATTTATTAAGGTGTCAAAGGTGGTGGTTGTTGTTGTAGTCAAAATGGGGTTTCCAAAAAGTAAAAAGCAGCTTCCCTCTACTAATTAGACGCAAAAGTTAAAACAAAAAGATTGTATATAGTTAATAAGATTTAAATAGTAAGTAAATAAGATCGACGCGCTAAGCGCTTAAAGCAGAAAAGCTTAGACTACTAAATAAAAATTAAGGTTAAAAAAATTCGCTTAAGGTACTAAAAAACAACACTAATTAAAACGTGTTTAACAGCAATTACTAGCCTATAGCTAGCAACAAGATTATAATAGAGATAGAAGAGAAGAGTAAGAACACGTACATTACTATAGCAGGAGCCTATAATACTTTTTAATAAAAAGTCTTTACCTACTACTTATTACTTTTAAAATTTTCTACACTACATAGTACTTTATACAAATAACTTACATACAAGGAAGATAATACTTATATAATTTTTTTCTCTATTTAACACACAGACTAATAGCTTATATTAATTAAAGTCAGACTCTACTAAATTACAATACTAGAAGTTATAGTAGTAAATTATAAAGCTAGTGTTTACTATTATTAAGTAGCTACCTCTATTAGTTTGGAAAGAGCTAGTAGCAATAGTTCCTGTAGTAATTGAGTTAGTGTAAAAGTTAAAATATTACTGTAGTTAAAATATTTTTGCGTCGAGTATTATGAATATTAAAGTTATAACAAGGACTATAAAAGGCTAGTTTAGCTAGTACACTATATACACTGCGCATGTTAATAGTCTAAGTATAGTAAAAGTATATTACTTCAGCAATCTCCTCTTGCGTAAAAATAACTTTAGTAAAAAAACTGAAAAGTAGCTTTATAAGAAGTAAAGGCGTGTTAAGACAGCTATTAAGCAGCTAAAAAAACTAATAAGTAGGAGGATTTTGTAAGACGCCTTGAGAGATATAAGAGCTGTATATAAATAGTAATGCTTTTCTGGTTTATTTACATCTAAGAACAGGCACTAAGCGCCGCAATTGCAACACTGCTAGGATAGCAATAAGATAATAAAAGTTGTAGTTGGTAGTAAATAGCTATTAGTTAAGATAGTTAATTTGAGAAATATTGCATATCTTTGTTTTTTTCTAAACATGCGACACACTAATTGCGTGCTAGTAATACTAAATAAGGGGGCATAAGCCTAGATACCTATTGTTAGCAATAAAACTTTTTTTACTAAAAAGATGTCTACAAAATGTGTGGTCTCATCAAAAGGTTATCTTAAAAAGCCGAAGCTAATAAGCATTTTATACATTAAATGCACTTATACTTTCCTCACTTTATAGCAATTTATGTTCTCAAAAAATTACGTAGAGTAGACTTAATTAGTTTTAAACCTTTTAGATCTAGCTATATACTTATATATTTTTTTTTAGAAAGTATAGTAAAAGGTATTTTTTTCTTTATTGTCTCTAGCATTAGCGTTAGGGCGCAGCTTCTATACGCTGTAGGTTTTATTAACCTTTTTAACTTTTGCTACTGCAGCAATCTTGCGTAGGTTCTCTTTTTGCTATTTATTAATATCTAGAAGCAGTCCTTTGCTATAGAGGCTATTTCATATAGTAAAAGCATAAATGTCCTTATATAGTAGCTTAATAGTTACTTAGTCTACTAGTAATATATAGCGTTCTTTACTTTAGTTCTTTAAGTTTCAACAGTGTGTTACTGCTATATTAAAGAAGTAAGTAGTATTCTTAAGATTAATGCATTATAGTACAAAGGTTATATTTCTTAATTCTTAGTAGTTAAGTAGTGTGCAGGGAATATAAATACTAACACATTTTTTTCATAAATTTTACTACTAGCTTCTTTACTATTGAATCTGCATTACTTAGTTACTTAGTTCTTTAGCTCTTCTTTTTTTGCGACAAGAATGCTGTAATAATACAAAAATAGTATTTCTAGAGAGTTTGAAGACCATTATATTTATTTATACGTTCTAGGAGTTAAGCACAAAAATTACTTACTTTTATAACAACTTTAAGAATTAAGTTAAATTAGTAGAAAGCACTGTTAAACTAGTAGTTTAAAGCAATTCGCTGTTACTATAAAGTGTTCAAAAGGATTTTGTCTACTAAGGATCTAATAATAGTAACTGAGATGCTGTTACTAAGTTTTATAAGCTTTAGTACTCTATTTCAATGCTAAATAACTTTAAGCGTTTAGTTTCCAATATAGGTTTTTTTCTTTATATTCACGTCTAAGTCTTTAAGGACTTTTAATAGACCTAGTATTTAAGGTAGTTACTACTATGCCCACTTGCCTTAAGTCTTGTCTAAAAGAGGCTAAAATATTACTTAAGTAGGTTATGAATAATGTGTGTAATAACTTTAGCCTTTGTTAAATTCAAAAAGAGAATATTGCTATAATTATTGTCTTTAAAAGTTAATACCTAGATAGAAAGGTAGTAAGTTTAGTTTAGAAAAAAAGTCAGTTAGTTGGTAGGGTTATAGTTTAACTTTATATATAGTGGTAGTATTCTGCTAGCGTGCTGGTGCACAGGGTGATACCTTACTGCACACTAGGTTAGTGCTTAACTACCTAATCCTACGGTATATAACCTATTCCGTATCTCACGGAAAGGGGACACTATTTATTATCTGTTCACTCTACAGCTAAGCTCCTGTATTGTACTATAGGATGGGCTTCTTCTTCTACTAATAGTTGTTACACTTAACTTATAATAAGATTATTATCATACTAACCTTGTTTTTATATAATCTAGTTACTGGTAATCTCATGCCCTTATAGTAGTATGTCTTTATACACTCTAATACTTGTATAAATAGCAAAGCTTAGAAGAAGATACTCTACTACTTAGTGTATTGATGAACTATTATACAATTATTGTAAGAATAATATGGTAATCTTATAAGAGAATAGAATTTAGAGAAACTCTAAGGAAGCTAGAATATTTAGAACTACTACTAGATATACTTTTAGGGGATTAGCACTATTTATTACTACAGACTATGTTAAGAACATTGTTACTTAAGTTAGCACTAATAACAGAAAATAGTAACAAATTCTACTAATATAACAATAAAATGCGTAATTAAATATGAAGTTAAAGTCTATTTAGTAAAATAGAGGCAGTAAACTATTTAGCAAAATAGAGGCAGTCTTATATGTATTTCAAAGCTAATCCAAAGTTTACTTAGCAAAATGGAGGTAGGGTAACATGCGTTAATAATAAAGAGCAAAGGTTTTATTAAGCAAAAATTAAAATAAAACTAGGACCTTACAACTAAATATATTTAAAACGCTGATTTAAGGTACTTATCCAGCGAAACAAAAATATTACTAATAATTAAGATAGCATATGAGTAGATTAGAGCGTACCTAGCAAAAATTAGAGTATAAAAAAGGCAAAAATTTATACAACTACTTCTAATTAAGTACTTACTATAAAAATTTTAAAAACAAGTATTCTGTTCCTTTTGAAAACTAAACCTTATCTACTATGATAATAACAAACTACTGTTAACTATTTAAATAAAGAACTTCTAGAAGTTCTACAATACTTTAGATGTTGTAAAAGAATTAGAAGTTAGGTTGAAGATAAGAAGGCAAAATGCTTTCTTTTATTAGGCCTACAACTGCTAGTCCTAAGTTACTATTTATACTATTAAGCTTAGTTATTGATACTATAGTTATTGTTGCGTATTCAATCTCTAGGGCTAATTGCTGCTTGTTCTACTAACAACTCAGAGGTAGAGGTCTCTGCCTTCTACTTGTTTGTAGTAGACTCAGAAACGATAAGAATAAGAGAAATGAATTAGAGACTAGGGGAAGAGAGTAATTTGCGTCTCATTATTGTATTTTACAATTGCTTAATTAAATATTGTAATTCTCTTAATTAAACTCTCTTAGTTTCTAACTACAAGCCAAACTACAGTCTATATATACCTGTTACTTGTATTCTAGAAAGATCTGTACTTACGCAATAGCTTTCGTAGTAGATAATGCAATATCTCGCAATCTTATGTAATCTTACGTAATAGATTGCGTAGTTGCTGTAGATCAACAGATTTGCACCTAGTAAAAAATCTCTAATTTTATCAGAACTTGTAGCCTTTGTAAGACTATCTACTAGTAGACAGCTTGTATTCTAATATACTAGCTTAATTTGTCCTGCTTCTACCTTCTTGCGGATAAAGTAAAATTGTATATTATCATGCTTTATTCTAGCATAGTAGGCAGGATTATTTAACAGTTGTATTGCACTTTAGCTGTTAAAGTAAATTGTAGCAGCTTCTGTTAATTTAATTTAGAATAGCTGCTTTATCTTATTAATAAACTAAGATAAATTAAATACTTTGTTTAGTTGCTTCTTTATAAGCTATAAACTTAGCCTTTGCGCTTAATAAAGCTACTGTTGTTTACAACTTTGATAGCTAAGAAAGAGCGCTAAGAAATTTGTTAATTTAGAGCAGAAATATATATCCTAAAGTAGATCTCCTGCTACTATTATCACCCCTCTAATCTGCATTACTAGAGCCTATTAAATTAATCTTAGGCTCTGTTTTTAATAGTACAGATTGTGTAAAATTATATAGCAAGCCTATTTTTTTAGTATAAGCTATATAGCCTTTAAAATAATCTAGGCTGCTAAAATGCTTAGTACTTAGATTACCTATAAATCTTAATAGCAGATTTACTACATAAGTTTTATTAGGCCTAGTAAAGAGCAATAAATAGATTAGAGAGCTAATTTATTGATGAAATATCTTAATGTCTTTTGGCGTAGCTTTCTAATTATTCTTTTTTAGCTTTATATTCTGCTAGAGTAGTAATTTTCTAGGCTTAATTTCTAGTTTATTATATTTAGCTAGTAATCTCTAAGCGTAATTCTCTTAAGTAATAAAGGTGAATTAATTTAATCTAATTACCTGTACTCCTGGAAACTTAGATACGTCGCCTAGGTCTTTAATTTTAAGGTTTGATATATTTAAAAGATCCTTAAATAATTAAGATATTTTATGCTTATTTGCTCTAAATATAGGCAGAACGTCCACGTAGGTTGCAATTATAATTTTCTATTTAATATTAATATATGTAGCTGTATTAATAGACAGAGATTTAAATTATAGTTAGACTAGTAGGCTAGCTAATAGCTTTTGCTATTGTCTACTAGCTTGTTTTAAACTATATAAAACCTTGTTAAGTAAGTAGACATACTAAGGATGCTTTTAATCTTTAAAACCTTCTAGTTGTTTAATATAGATTGTTGTATTAAGTAAAACGTTTGGAAACGCTGGTTTAATATCCTAGCTTTTTATTAGCTAGTTAAGCGTAGTAGCTAATAAAATTAATAGCCTTATTAAATTAGGCCTTATAGTATTAGCGAAAGTTTATTTGTAATTAACGAAAGATTCTTGTTAAAAGCTTTTAGCTACCTAGCGTGCTTTAAATATATAGTTGTTGTTTTGTTAGTACTTTATATTTAGAACTTTAACCTTTTAGAGCAAATTAATCTGCAGGCCTTAGTACTAGTAACTAAGTATTGTTTTTTTATAATTAATCTAGTTCTTTTTTTATTACTGCTAAATAGTGCTCCTTATCCTTATATTTAAGCACTTAATAAAAGTTTCTAGGATTATTTAAATTTTTAGAAGTAAAGTAAACATTTTTAAAGATTATGTCCTTAAAATAAGCAGCTTCTATAGTTAGAGCTAATTATGATAATTTAGCTCTGTTTTTAATTAAAATAATTAGATATCTCTCTACTATTCTTAATAAGTTAGAGAGCTTTTGTTCTGTGTTCTAATTATTTAATTGTTTATCCTAATTAATTTAATTAGGATTATAATTATTTTCTAACTGCAGCTTAGAATTAGAGGAGATTTAATTATTAAATACTTTTTCTAATATCTTAATGTTTTTTGCAGTTGTAATCTTGTTTAATTTAATATTAATAAGGCGATATAAATTATCGCTAAAGTAGCTAGTAATATAATACAGCTTAACTTTAGAATTAAGTTTGCTAAGAAATTCTTTTAGCTTCTTTTTGTATGCTAGAGATCTTTAAATTCTAATATTGCTAATATTTAGTTTGTAGCAATACTTAACTTTAAAAGGCATTTAGTAATTTAAAGAACAATAAGAAGTTTTATTATATAAGTATACTGCTGCAAGTAGAGCTTCTGCCTATAACTTTGTAGGCTTATTTAACTTAAAAAGTAGGGCTTTTATTTTGTTAAACAGCGTTCTATTAATCCTTTTAACACCGCCTTTGCCTTCTAAATTAAAAGAAGGAGTAAATTATAATAGAAATCTCTTTCTATTTAAGAGCTTTTGCAGATCTAGAGTATTAATTTTATTATCTAATTAAATAAGCTTAATCTACTTTTTATCCTGTACTTTAGCCTTTTTAATAAAGGCTTTAACTAGATTTACAAGCTCTAATTTAGAAGTAAGAAGATTAACTTTAACATATTTAATTTTGTAGTCTAGAAAGGTAATGTAATACCTATAGCCTCTGTTAGTTTTAGCTTAATAGGTCCTCCTAGGTTACAGTAAATAAGATTACTAAATTTATTTATAGGCGTTGTAATTAAATCTCTGCTAATCTTGCTAGCAAATTTGCTTTTTAAGCAAATCTTGTAGTTGCTAAAAGCTCTCTTAGTCTTTATTTCTAATCTTATACTGTAGGTATTATTACTAAGCTTATTTAAGCTCATTTTACTAATATGGCTAAAACGTCTGTGCAGAAGAGATATTTAATCTATTTAATTTTTTTAATTAATCTCTTCTAAGTTATTAATTTCTGTACAGGCTTAATTGCTTTTAAAACTGCTAATAGCAATAAATATAGCAGTTTTTCTAGTGTACTGCCCTTTAGCTAGTATTTTACTAGATTAAATAATTAGGCTGTTAGCCTTAGTAAATTAAAATTTAGCTCCTTTCTAAATAGCTTAGTATAGACTAAGTAAATTTACTTTAAAGTCTAGTACTAGGAGTACGTCTTTTAGCACTACAGTTGTATTTGTGCTAGTAAAAGTAATATAAACGTCTTCTTTTGCAAATACTAGTAGTAGTGTAGCTATATTACTATATTTAATATAGGTGTTGCTTAAACTATAAAGTTTTTAAAATAGATCCTTGTCGTAGCAAATATGCGCGCTTGCTCTACTATCTAGTACCTACTTAATAATTTCTGTAGATATAGTAGTATTAATATTAGCAAATTTCTAATCTACTAATACTATAGTTAAAAGAGCATGTTTAGAATTATCTAGTATATTAGATGTTGAATTTACTTAATATCTCTAATTCTTTTAATTGCTTAGCGCTTTGCTAAGATATTTTATCTAGCATTTCTTTTCTAGGTGTCCTAGTTTTTTGCAGTAATTGCAAATTATTTTTAGACTCCTTTTATTATTTAATTTTAAAGTTAATAAGGACATTTCAACGTCCTAAGACTAAGGAGTTAGTAAGCTATTGTAGCTCTTTTATGGATATAGCCTCTCTAATCTATATTAATTATGTTTATAATTGTAGCTCTTCTAATTAGAGCTATTCTTTAATGCATTTAGACGTCTAGACTTGTCTAATATTTAGCTGCACATTGCTTCTAAATTAATTGTTTAATTTAATCTAAAGCTTTAAGTAATTGCAGTAACTAAGTAGTTAAATTCTAAACTTAAATTATTAAGTATTAGAGCTGCGACAAATTTTAATTTAATATTTCTAGTCTTTAGGCTTCAAACTAGCCTACTAACCTTTTGTAGATAAGTTTCTATATTGTTTTAACATTAATGTAGTGTAGTATTAAAAAGATCTCTACATATTAAAAAATTTAAACTAAATTCTTCTTTAGAATACAATTTCTCTAGGTAATTCTAGAGAAAATAGGGATGAACAATATCTTTTAACTATAATAAAGGTCTATCCTTAAGGCTAAGACGTAATATTATTAGAGCTTTTACTTCTTAGTTTTTAAGCGTCTAACAGTTGTTTAGATAGTCTTCTTTAGTTAATTTACTAAAATTAATTATTATAATATCTTTGCAATCTTGTTGTACAAGGATTAATTGAATATTAAGTGCCTATATATTATAGTTAGAGCTGCCTTTAAGCTTAGGCACTCTAAAAATACTTTTATTAGCTATTTTAATCTACTAGCCTAAGCCTAGAATAATTAGCTAAGTAGATAATAATTAATTTAACGCTTAGTACAGCTGCAGATACTATTCTTACTATAAAGAACTCTAGCTGCTAATTAAATTACTCTTCTATTACTAGCGTATTAGAGTTTCTTAGCCTATAGCCTTAGCTTACTCTTAACTACTAATAGATTTTCTAGCTTATTTGCCTTAGTTTACTCTTAAACCTAAAAAAGACTTTAAAAGTAGAATTCTTTTTGCTATAAATTAATTGTTTACTTAGTTAAATTTTTTAACAAGCGTTGTTAAGTTGTTGTATTGTAACTTTAGCTCTTGCTAAGAACTTAGCTTTAAATAGTACTAGTTCTTACGTGTGCTTGTAATCTAGGCAAATAAAAATTTCTTAAATTTTTTATTTTATTACGTAATTTTTTATTAATTCTCTAGGCTTATAACTAGTTGCAGATTTAATTTCTAAGGCTTATGGTTCCTTATTCTACTATTAACTTAGAGGTAGAGGTCTCTGCCTTCTACTTGTTTGTAGTAGACTTAGAGGCAGCCTAATCTACGCTTATAACCTGGAGATTGAGGAGAAGGTGCGGAAGTAGAACGATAAGAATACGAGAATAAATAGAGACTAGGGGAAGAGAGTAATTTAAGTCTTATTATTGTATAATATAACTGCTTAATTAAATATTATAATTCTCTTAATTAAACTCTTTTTGTTTTTAACTACAAGCTAAACTACAGTCTATATATACCTATTACTTGCATTCTAGAAAGATCTGTACTTACGCAATAGCTTTTGTAGTAGATAATGCAATATCTTACAATTTTATGTAATCTTACGTAATAGATTACGTAGTTGCTATAGATTAACTAATAACAATAATAAGTTGTACTAGTAGCGTAATAGCTTCTAGTAATTAATTAATTGTAAGTTAATTGTAGATTCTAGGTGTAATTTTGAGCACCTAGATCCTGTGGAGAAACAGCTAAGTAGCTTAATCTCTAACAGTCATATCTACACATAACCTAGTGTTGTTTATAGCTTAACTAAAATATAATACTTTAGTTTTGCCTACAAAAGATGTTACTTAGTTTTTAAAAAACTCTAATAGACAAGCTAATAATAAAGACACTTATAATGCTATGTAAGTTTTTATTTTACTAAGCCATTTCTTTAACAAAGATTAATTACTCTTTTATATTATAAAATATTTTCTAATATATATAAAGAGAGATTAGTCTAAGTTACAAATAAATATAAAAAAAGTAGTAGAAAAATAAAGATACTGCTGTTAAAATAAGCAAACACTTTTACTTTTAAGATTACATTTGTAAATGCGTATAAAACTAGCTAGGGCTAGTAAAGTACTACACTTATTTTACTTCTATTGCTAATGTATGTATTAAGAACAAGCGAATTCCTTAAGAAAAAGAAGGTATTCTTTTCTTTTTAGGTTTACTAGAAATTAACAAAAAGGCAGTAATATACTATATGCTTATAGCTTCTAATAGTAATTATTAGAATATGTATAAACTAGATTTATTTAAGTTTTTTTTAAATCTTACTAACAGAAGATAACTAGCCTAAATAAAAGTTATTAGTTAGAACAAGAAGGCGTAGATATAGAAATATACTAAATTATGTTGTCTAACTAGCGTACAACATTTACTCTAGGATAAGTTAGGGAGGTAGTAGTTAAGATTAGTAAAGCACACAAAAAAATAAGTACGCTAGTAAAAGTTTACTTAAAAGTAGAGAACTCTATTAAGTTTTTAAGTAATTTAAAGCTTAGATTGTCTACTATTAATATGCTTATAGCCTACTTTACAGCTAAGAAACTTTTAAAAAAAAACCTACTAACTACGCATACTTTATTGCGCAAGCAATAAATTCTAAACTCTTAAGTAAGAAAAATAATAGTGTTTCTAATACTAATGTAAAAAGAGTGCTACTAAATTAAATAAGCACTATATACTTAAACAACATAAAGATAAATACTCTTTATTATATATTTAATATTATAGAACACATACTTAAGAATAATAAACTATACTACACCTTAAAGCAAATAAGATAAGTTAGTTTTAACTAGAATACTGTAACTAAATAAGGAACTTACTACTTTAGGCCACTATATAAAAGTCTAAAGAAAATCCTAAGACAGTTACTATTAACCTAAGTCTTGTTATAGTTAAAGGCAAAAATACAAGAATTCTACAACATTACTAATAATATACTTTATTAACCTGCCTTTAGTGTAATACTAAAGAAGTTCAAAAGTAGAGACTTTTAACTAGAATTAAAGTATAAAAGTAAAGCCTCTAGTTCTGCAAACGTAGCAACTAGTTTAATAAACTAGAGTTACTATAATAGTGTTCTTTAGTGGTTTTAATAGTTCTAAAAACAGCTATATAACCCTGCTACCGACAAATATATTCATAAACTTAATATTATTAATACTACTAACATTATACTAAGAGGCGCATAAAATGCTTCGCATAACATCTTTAAGTTAAATGCTACTACACGCTTAGGAAGAAAAAGCCCCTCTCTACTAAAATATTAATTGTGTCTAGAATAAAAAGATAAAGAAAAAAAGAAAGTTAAGCAAGAATACTAGCACCTAAAAAAGCAATTAAACAATTAAAAGTAATACTTTAATTCTTAACTTGCAGCTGATAAATATGCAGTTTCTATAAAAAGAAATTTAAAGAAGAATACTTTTTACAAGTTAGCTTTATAAAACGCAGTTTCCATTATTAGGCTACTATAGTTATTTTAACAAGATAATAACATATTAGCTAACCTAAAGTACTTACAGCAAGGAGGCAAGAAAAAGGCTATAAAATTTATAAATATACTTTTTAATTCTAAGTTGAAAAAGATAATATAGAGTTAGCTAAACTGCATTGCAACTACCTTGCTTTAGTAAAAAGTGTAAAAAGTTACTATATCTAATTTAATAGTATAAGACAACATTTAGAAATTACTGCGTAACATTTAAAATTATAATATTATTATTGTAGATAGTTTAGGAACGCTTAATGTTATAACTAGTATAGAAATTATTGAATCTAACTGTAATTTAGCGCACATAGAATTTGTTCTAACTACTAATTAGCTAAACTAGCATACAGGACAAAACCACTCTACTAATAAAATCTTACTAATTACACTAATAATTGCGAGCCTGTATTGTTATATAATAAATGTATATTAATTAAATACTTAAGTTTAACATAAAGTATATAGAAAGAGTAATTCCTAAATAAATAAGTTAAATAATATACCTACTAAAGAAGTCTACAGGGTTTAATAAAGAAAAAGATAAGTTTTTATTTAAATAAACTTACTAAAATACTAAGTTATTATTAACAGCAACTCTATGAAATGCTTAATTTATACTAGAGTATAAATAAGTATTTTTAGACTTAGTGCTACACAAGCATTAAATATACTATACAAAATAATAGAATATAAACTAGGACAGCTATCCCCTAGTATTACTTTAGCTAATAAAACTTATAATCTATTTATTAGGACAGCCTTTAACATCCTTATATTAATAAGAACAGTTACTATTAAAACTACTTTTAAGATTGTTGCTAATGTGACTAAATCTATAATTCTAGGAGGACTTTAATACGCGTACGTAAGAATAGCAATATAATACAACGCTTTTAGATAAATTACGTACTAAATTCTTTCTAAAGATAGTACTAAGAACGCAGTATTTATTGCATATAATTTATTACTAAGTTACCCTGCGTAGATAATTAGGAATAAAGCCTCTAATAGTAATTAAGACAAAAAAACTGCAGGTAACGTACAAGTATACGCAATTATTAACATAATAAATAATAAGCTATAAGCAGCTGCAGTAAAGTACATATAAGAAGCTACATAGTTATGTTCTATAGCTAAACTTAGCAATTTTAATACACTTTATACAAACAATAATAAGTATAATTAAATAGTCTAAATATACTTAATATTTATAAAGGCAGTTATATGATTAGGAGACTTTACAAAAAACTAGAATTTTAGCGAATTTTTTATTATGTAAAAGCTTAACTAGTAATAATTGTAAGAAAGACTGCTTTATAACTTCTATTAACACAATAATCTCTACACTATATACAAAACTATAAACATAGAAGTACAACTTATTAATATTCTTTAGTAGAAAATACTAATAAAAATTAGACAAGAAGACTTAGAAAAAAAGCTAAAAAATATTAGCTTCTTTAAAGAAGCATGTGTAATTCTAATACTAGACTATACAATTATTTATTTAAACTAAAATATGCTGCTTTTTTATAAAAAATAAGACTTACAAAAAAACAAATTAATAAGCTGCATGTAGGAGATTATCTCTAGCCTATAAAAAAAATTTATATATGCTCTAGAACAGAGAAGAAGCCCTTTCATAGCGATTTAAGGAATTAGGAAAGATTTATCCTAATATATACCTACTATACAAGATATAAATAATACTATACAAAGCTTAGCAAGTGCAAAGCTTTGCTATCCTAAAGGTATTAGAATTATTGTTAGTATATATAGTTAATGTCTGCCTAAATTAAGGAATATAGAAATAATATAATAGTTAGTATTTCATCTTATAGCACCTAGTACTAAAAAAAAATAAGGGCGTTTAATAAATTAGCAATGCGCAAGGAATAAATATAGTTACTATATAAAATATAAACCTACTAGTAATATTAGGTGAACCCTTTAAGAGACTTGTAGGATGCAAGAGTATCTTACTTATAAACTTATTCTTAGAATATAACTAAATTATACTATATTTAGAAAGTAGAAATTTAATAGTATTGTGAACACCTATAAGACTTAAAAAATTATATACAATAATTATAAGCGCTACTAACTTAGTAGTAGTATTCTAACAACTTATAATAAAGATCTTAAAAGACTACTAGCTTAATACTATGCCCTTTATTAATAACATTACATGTAGAGGTCCTAAGACTAACTGTAGTAGAGAAGAATTAATACTAGGGGTGCAATGTTATATTTTTAAGTATACTATGCAACTAGACAGAGTGCTAGCTAATATTAAATAAGCTAGAGGTATTATTTTAAGAAAGAAGTGTTACTTTCTTATAAAAAGACTTAAAGTAGTAGGCTACAAATTTAGTCCTTAAAGTTGCTATTCTAACTAAAAGAAAGTTAAAAAGATTATAAACTAGCTACTATATAAAAATAAGAGAAAGGTATAATTATCTATTAGCATTTGTGGCTATTATTGTATATAATTAAAAGACTTTACTAAGATTGCTAAACTTCTTTTTACACTCTTATAAGACGACACTTTTTTTAAATAGAGAGATATGTAAGATGCAGTAATATAAATACTAAAATAAGCTATATATAATACGCTTACACTAGCGAACTTAGACTACGCTAATACAAAGGACTGTAGAATAATTTTAATAACTAATACTAGCTAAGACAGTGTAGGGGCTTGCAAAGAGTAACTAAAAAAAAATAACACTTAGTACAGTTTAAAAGCACGCTATAGTTAGCTTAAGAAAAGTAATAGCACTTTACTAAGTTAGAATATTAAGCTGTACTATAGGCTCTTAAGAAGTTTTAGACTTATTTCTATAGTATTTACTTTACTATAGAGACTAATGCTGCAACTTAATTGCTTAACTAAATTATTTATTAACTAATAATGTAGGATTATTTATAAATAGATAGATATTAACTATCCTTCTATTAAATTTTAAGATTAATAAATATACTAAGAAACTAGAATATTGTTATAGATGCGTTGTCTAAGTATTTAAAAGCTAATAATTAGGAGCCTTCTCTTAAACTTAAAGAAGACCTTTAAACAACTAGTCTAAAATAATTGTAAAATTTATATATAAAGACATTATATGCAGATAGAGCATAATAAGTTAACTTATAGTTAATAAAGAACTTAACTTTGCTAAGGTATTCTTACATCTATTAAAAACATTTAAAATTAGCTAAATCTAATTATTTAGACATAATTCTTAAGCTATAAAAAAAAATACAAACTAATTGTAAATGCCCTTGCAAAGCTACTAAAACCTTAAATTAAGAACTTACTAATAGTTTTTTTATTAACAAGATCTTTATATAGAAATAAACAGTTTACTTGCTATACTAACTAGTTATAAGGTAGAACTTAATACTTTCTATTAAGCTTGCACTACCTATACAGCAAACGCTTCTATTTAAAGAAGTATAAAACTATACATAATTACTTATTTTACATGCAATGTAGCTAGATTTTAAAAATTAGTTTACTAAAGATGCTATTGCTTGTACTAATCGCTTAAGAGCTGCTAAGAAGAAACACTAAAATTATACCAAAAATATATAATATAAAGATATAAAGCTAGAAGACCTAGATCTTCTTTAAAATTTAGTTTAAAAAATTATTATATCTTAAAACCGTAAGCTAGATACAAGGTAGCTAGAACTATATTGTATTTATAATTCTAAACTTAATAGAAGGACTTACCGCCTTAAAGACCTTAATAGCATACGTTTTCTACACACAACACCTAGTTAGCAATTAAAGCTTTTTAAGTAATAACACGTGCTAGATTTTATAAAGAAAATTTAAGGAAATATAAAGTAATAAAATTTTAAGTATTAAAAATAAACTAGTTTAAAAGTAAATGTTCCTGTCTCTCTAGACATGTCTAAGCTGCCTACTAAGTTACAACTATCTCTACTTCTTATAACTAAATAGAATCTTTATCTTTAAGTTATTATTACTAAGCGTTTTATAGATAAAGAGCGTTGTACATATATGTAAGACTTTAAAAGCTTAGACTTTAATTCTAACACTACTACAACTAGTAACGAATAAGCTACTAAACAGCTTATTTTCTTAGAAAGGGGAGGAGATACTATACTATTAGTGTCTACTTTTACTATTAGCTACTTATTTACAAATTTCTTATGTTAAATGTAAAAATTAGTTATTTAGCCTACAGATTCTAGGTATGTAGTAAGCCCTTAGATTTTATAGTTTTTATACACTTTAATACGCAATACTGCGTTTATGTTATAATAAATGCTCTTTTATTAACTCTTTTAGTAATTAAACGTAATTTAAATCTTTTTAACTGTCTTAAGCTAGTTACCTTAAAGGCAAATTCCCTATTGAGCAAACTATTGCTTCTTCTCTTCTAACCTTAGCTAATTTTAAGCTTTACATATTATCATTAAATAAGCTAGCTTACTTAGGTAACTACAACTAACAATCCTTAAAGCAGCAACTTTTTATAATTCTTTAATAGTAAGACATATATAGAAGGTAGCAAGCGCTAGCTTAATGCGCTAAGAACTAATAATAGAAACTACAACTACTACAGCACTATAAAAGCTACATAATTTAGTAAAAGCTAAAATACAAGCGTCTTTAGCTAGTAGGCGTAATAGTAACAATAATAAGCAAAAATAAGCGCCTCTTTTAAGAAAAGGCCTTTTTGGACTAGAAAACTAGGAAAAAGCTAGAATACAACATTAACTTAATAGCTCTTTTATCTACCTTATAACTGCGCACTTAGAAGCATACTACTATAATTAAATTCTTGCTTATCTTTTACAAATTAGCCTTTAACTACTAGTTTTCTTAATATTAAAATAACAAGCTATTCTTCTATTGCAGGCAGGACGCTACCTAGGCCGCAAGTATAAAGAACCTAGTATATAATTCCTCTATAATATAGACAACACTATACTACAACGTACTAAGCTTAGCAATTTCAAATTATTAGCAGCACTACAAAAACTTAAGCAAGGCCTACTACACTAGTAAGATAAAGATAAGCAAGAGCTGCTAATAATAATCTATTATTAGTACTATACTACATACAGCACTACATGTTCTATAGCTTACAGCACTATTACTAGCTTTAACCTTAAGCCTAGTGTTGCGCGAAACTAGCTTAAGAAACATATTATCTTACATAGTAACTAGTAGAGATCTACTATTAGAAGTTCTTTTACTAAAAAGAGTAGCGCTAGTTAGCTTAGCTATATTACTATAAGTATACAGTATTAGCTTTTAAGCCTAAAGGCTATATTAACTTAACGCTAGCAAATTTTCTAAAGACTAAAGGCTTTATAAGCTCTAGCTTTTACTATTAGTAGCAGGGGATACAGAGAGCATGCGAAACATATTACCTAGGGCTTAATACTAAAAAGTTGCTAATATCTTATATTTTTTAATACTAGACCTTTAGCATTTTATAAATAGTAATAGTGTTAGTGCTAACCTTCTAGCTCTAAAAAAGCTTTAACAAGAGCAACTGCTAATACTAGTATAACATAACTAATGCTTTCTAAAATAAGTATAATTTTTTTTGCCTAACTATTTCTTTTTTTACAAAAATAGACAACCTACAAAACTTTAAGCAAATTATTACTTATATATAACTAGCTACTATTAGCTTACTTGTTAACACTTATCTACTAGCAATAAATATTACTAATTCTAGAACTTTTAGCATTGCTTGTATTAGGAGAGTAATTAATTAATATATTAGTATACTTACTAAACCTAACTGTCTACTAGAAGGTTTATGTTACAACAAAACTTATAAAAGTTTTTAACTAAAAATAATTTATGCTAGGCTATAGATACTTTGTTGTTAGAAATCTAGAGTAAGACAAGATTAACTAAGGTGTTCTCTAGTCTACTACGGTTAAAGGCTATACACGCTGCTTTAGAACACTTAAATTTTAGCAATTTCTTTCCAATAAGATTGCTAATTAGACTACTAAAAAGCTTTTTATAATTAATTAGGAAATTAATGCTAGACTAAAGCAGGCCCTTGCTAATCTTAAGCATTTTTTTTAGACAACACTACAGCCAGCAACTTATAGGCTATAGAACAGCCTATATTCTTAGTAAAGAGAGGGGATGCTTTACTATTCGTGTCTACCTTTACCTTTAGCTGCTTATTTACTAATTTCCTATGTAAAACTTAAGTACAGGCTGCCTATTTTATAAAGTCTTAGTGTGTAATAAGCACTTAAATTCTATAAACCTATAATATCTTACTACTATACTAACATTATACTTTATTTCTTGCATTTGCACAGCAACAGCTAATAATAATAACTATTTTCATTGCGAAACCTGCTTATTTTAGCGCGAGATAGACCCTGTTTACCTTTACCTTTACCAGCCCGCTAGCAGTACACTACTACTACACATAAAGTTAAACTAGAACTCTACTAACTAACTAACTTTTTTTCTACACTACCGTGTCCGTGCGCGTTTTGAGCTAGTTCATGTTTTAAGCTACCCCACTAAACCGAAATTTTAGAAAAATAAGGCTGTAGAGCTACTACCAATAGCTAGTATCGCAAGATTCTGTAGAGTTGTAGTATATATATTATTGTAATCAATTTGTACTACTTATGTTTGCTTAGTAAGGTGACGTTGCGCCCGCGGCAGGTGGTGCGCGCTAGAGCAGCTGGTACAGCTACCTTAGCTGTAACATAAAATAAATTAACAATAATACGTTTTTAATGCTTTTGCTTTTAAGTAGAGGCTTGTAAGGCCTAACGCTTACCTTTTTAAGATAGTTGTATAGCTTTTTAAGCGTTACAAGCTTATTTTTAACGCTCCTTTTTAGCTGCCTTCTTAGCCTTCTTTTTTTACTTTAATTTTTTAAGCCTCTCTCTTTTAATACGCTTCTTCTTAGCTTGTTAAGACTTATATAATTAAGCTTGCTCTTTGAAGTAAGACTTTTTAGCTTTTTAAAGTTATAGTAGTTATTATTTGTGTTGTTAAGCTATCTTATTGTCCTAAGCCTAACAAACTTTCCTAGGCAACTAGAAAACAGCACTACTGTAGTACTTCTAAGGATTGTAAAGTTAGAGAGTATAGCTCTTCTTTTACTGTTTATTTTTAACTAAAAGAGCCTCTTTTAAGCCTTGTATTTCTCTATAAAAGATACTATTTTAAGCTAAAATGTAGTAAAGACTTTAACAAAGCTTTTTTACCTTTTTACTACTCTAATTTTGCACTAAACAGCGTATAAAAGTCTCTATTTTAAGCTAATTATCTCTACTAAGTACAGAAGCTAAAGATTTATTTAAACTAGACTTTTTGCAGAATTTTTAATAGATAACCTTAGATTAGGTGGATAGACTCTAGTTACCTAAAAAGACTTTTAAATAGTCTCCTTCTTAAAAGCACTACCCTAAGCCTTCTAAAGGAGGAGAAAGAAGTCTCCTTTTACTATTAGTAAGAGCCCCTAGCTTTTATAAAGGTAGAATAAAAGCTTAGTTAAGTAAGTAGTTAAGAGAGGCTTAAATAATTTAACGTTAAGCGGTTAAAGCGTGTAGGTTAAATAAAGAAAAAATACAGCTAATAGGATCTTGTAGTTGTTATAGTAATTAATAAAATCTATAGTTAGGTAAGATATATAGCTGTCTAGAAGAAGTAATTAGTATCTTTAATAAGGTTTCTATCTAGTCTCTCTCTTAAGAACCTCCTTAAGCTAGGCTAGACCTATATTATTGTTAATCTAGCTAGAAGAAGATAAGCTAACAAATACTAAGTGCTTTTTATTATTAATATTTTTAACTTAGCTTAATTTTAGAGCTCTAATAGCTAACTAAAAAATAAGAGCTAGGGATAGAGCTGTACTGTCTAAACAAACGCAGGCTAAGACAGTTACTTACTTTTTATTACTATTTTAAGTTGTAGCCTTAACTTCTTTTTAGTTGTATATTCTTTTATCAAACACTCCTTTTAACTTTTTAGTTACTCTAACTATAAAGCCTTCTTATCTATATAAAAGATTTAAGAAGGCTTTATATTATATTTCTTTATCTTCTTATATAGTAGCCTAAAGTAGAGGCTAGATTTAGCCTCTAAATTAGCTTGGTAGCTATTGCAATTTATTCCTGCCTACTAGCGTAAGATAAGATAGGTAGGATTCCTATTAATAAAGCAAGTAACCTAGCTTTCTAAAGCCTCTTTACTAGCTAAAAATAAGGCAAAGTTACGTATTATTACTTGTGTAGGTAGTATACGTTGCTTAGTAAGCGTAGTAATGTACTGTAGGAGCTTAATTTCTTAGTGTAGGTAAAGGAGTTAGTAGGTGAGCTAGTAAGGCTAGCTTAGGCGCTAGTGTCTTTAAGCAAGTGTAGACTAATTAACTTTAAACTAAACTGCAACTTTGCAATACAAGAAAGATGCGCCTAGTTTACATAATTTAATTGCTTTAATTGCTTTCTGAATAAGGTCTATATTAGTGGAGTTATGACGTGATTTGTGTAGGTGGTAGTTTTAGTGGGGTGGCTTAAAACATAGACTAGCTAAAAACGCGCACGGACACGGTAACCTTACTACTTTTCTACCTAGGTATTAACCTTTAAAGACAACAATTACAGTATAATCTTCTTCTTTAGTCTATTAAAAGTTAAGGACAATACACACACTACTAACAAGCCTACTTAAATAATATTTTAGCCTCTATTAGACAAAGCTTAAAGTAAACAGCTATTGTAGCAACTGTCTTAAATAATAAGTCTATGAAAAATCTTTAAAAACTTAGAAATAAGTATAAAAAAAAGACTATATTACAGACTACACCTTTAAAGTTGTCTAGTATTAAGACAAAGTACTATAGCTTACAAAACTAAGTAATAGCATTAAAGTTACTAATATCTAAACTATAGTAGATAAGATCTTTTCTAACACTTTATAGCAACAACGCATTATAATAGACTAATAGTTAAACAGTAATTTATACTAATTTAACTTAATTTTAAAGTAGTCTTAGAAGTAGACATTTTTTATGCTTAACTCCTAAAACTTATAAACAAATATAGTAGTGTTAAAGGTTTTAAAGAACACTATTCTATTATTAGTGTAGCATCCTCGTCACAAAATAGGAAGGCAAAAGAACTAAAAAATACAGTTTTAATAGTAAAGAAGCTAGCAGCAAAATTTGTTAAAAAATATATTAGTATCTCTATGCCCTGCACATTACTTAACTACTAAAAATAATAAACATAGATTTTATACTACAACGCATAGATCTTTAGAATACTGCCTGCTTTCTAAAAGTAGTAGCACTATACTATCTTAACGCAAAAAACTAAGAAAAAAAAATGCTACATATTACTAGTAAACTAAGTAACTATTATGCTACTTTATAAAAATATTTATGCTTTTACTATATAAAAAAGCTTTTATAGCAAAGAAATACTTCTAAATATTAGTAAACAGCAAAAAAACAACCTGCGTAAGATTGTTGCAGCTATAAAAGTTAAAAAAGATTATATAACTTATAGCGCACAAAGACTACGCCTTAACGCTAAAGCTAAGAACAATAAAAAGAACAGTAACTCTTACTAAGCTTTTTAGTAAAGAATCTTTAAGTATATTGCTATATTCAAAGACTTAGAAACTAATTAGCTTTACTTAACAAAGTTTTTACAAAATATAGATTACTATAAAGTAATAGAAGTACAGGTGCATTAAATATATAAAGTACTAATTCTAATAGCTGTAGAACTTAGAAGGACTTTGTTTAAAGCTTAATTTATTAATTACTATAGTAACTTTATAGCATCTAAGACCTGCACTCTAGAAAGTTATAGTTTATTAATTATAACTAAGCAACTAAGGCAATTCTTAGAAATGTTAGTAGAAGGCAGAGCTAATAATTATATAATAGTCAAGGCATTTAAACTTATAAGCAGAAAAACTGTTATATAATAAAAGTGTAATACTGCTAATATCTAGGCAGAATGTGTATAGGCTAAGACTAGTAACTAACTAGTTCTTACTTTGCTACTTTTACTAAGCTCTTGTGCTCTAAATGCAACACTAGTATACTAATAAGCAGCTACACAACTAGACACTAAGCTTAAAAATACTACTTATATATATAAAAAGCCTAACATAATAAACTAAGAGACTAAAATTATTAAATAAAATGCTACTATATAAATTCTACTTTAGTGTTCTTTAAGCTACTTAAGCATGCATTTGTAAAGAAGCTAATTAAAAATTTTACTTATATTAAAGTTATTAAAAAATAGTATCAAGAGGTTAATATTAAATAACTACATAATTTTAATAACTTATTATATAATTAAGTATTGTTTATTTTTAGCGTACTACTGTAAGTGTTATAAGTCTGTTTAGAAGGCTATGCCTTCTAATATACTAAATAGGTGTTTACTTTTACTATATACAAAACAAAGCTATAAGTAGGAATTTTAGTTTAATTTGATATTTTTTACGCTCTTTACTAGCAAATATTGCTTAACTAAGCAAAATTAAAATCTGCTAAGCTACTAATATTAACTACCTTAACTTAACTTTAATTCTATCTCTACTTAGGATAAGATTGTTAAAACTTTAGATTTTTAACTACAGGTAGAGAAATTCTAATGTATAGAAAGCATTATTACTTAGGCTAACACATAGCTATAATAGCGTAGCAATTTAAAAAAACATTATTATAAAAACTTTTAAGATGTATAAGTTGTACTTATAATATATAGATAGAAAACTAAACTTTAAGTAGTTGTGTAACATATACTACTTGCTTATTTTATAAGCTATACGCATAGACCTAAAATACTAGTTATAATGTATAATGCTTTGTAAGAAATATACTTTAATTTTTTACTTTTACTACGCTAAGTTTGCTAAGAAAGGCATTTAGATATACGTTAAGTATATTAACTTTAACTTTAAGCGTGTAAAAATAAAAGGCCTTAGTGTAAGAATAATTGTAAGTAGTATTTTATTTAAAAATAAAGACGTAAACAACTACACAGAAATACTACTAAGATTTTATAAGTAAATACTAGCGTACTTATAGTAGCGTAAAAATATTAGTATTACATTATTAAATAATCTTTTTAAAAAATAAAAATAAAAAACTACCTAGCTAAAAGATACGCAGAGAATAGTTCTTAACACTAAATAAATAAAGCAAATTTATAAAGAGAGACAAGCTTAAATTTTATTATCTCTTCTACTTTATAAATTTACTAAGCTTACTACTTACAACTACTGTACTATGCTTTTCTAGTATATTATAGTCTAAAATAGTGTAATAAAGGTGCTTACTATAAAAACTTATAAGAAGATTTGCAAAGCTTACTACAACTTTACTACTACTTTTTACACTCTTTTTAGTTATCTTAACAAGTTTAGAGAAATTAACTAGCTATTTTCTATAGATGTGTATATTAAGTACAGATCTTAGATCTAGAAGGCCCTTATAGGATAAGCTAAATAGGATAATTCTCTTGTCTATAAAGAGCTAAATAATATGCTATAAAACGCTACTAAGAAATAAATTAATAATTATATTAAAAAATATTGTTACTATATTACACAAAAAAAATTTAACTTATCGCCTATAGTATAAGAGTTAGAGAAGAACGCTTTTTATACTAATCTTGTTTAAAGTTTCCCTAACTAATTATACTTCTTTAACAATAAAAATAACTTTTTACATATAACAAAAAACTAAAATTAATAAAATGCTTATTTTTTTAAGCTAATTTCTCTAGCGCCTTAAGAATAAACTTACCCTAAACACTAATAAGCACTAAGTTTTATAAAAAAGTAAATAGCTTTAGCCTTTTAAAACAACTTTTTAATGTAACTACACATTGTGTAAACACCTTTTTAGTAAAAAAAGATTTATTACTAATAACAAGTATTTAGGCTTATACTCTCTTGTTTAGCATTGCTAGCACGCAATAAGTGTGTTGCATGTTTAGATAAAAACAAAGAAAAGCAAGACAAAGACGCAAATTACCTTCTAACTTAACGCGCTCTATTCTACCTATTTTTATTGCTTTAATGCTAGGCGCTTTTAAATAAAGTAAAGTAGTAATACTATTATTGCCTTGCTTGCTAACTTATAAACGTAATAATAGAAAGCCTACTTTTTCTTTTCTACTTTTTTCTTTTTTATTGCTAATTTAACGTCTTACAATAGCTATTAAAGCTAAGTTCTAGTCTTTGTACTTAGCTCTTGCACAACAAATAAGAAAAAAAAGATATTAAAGTAATAAATTTTAAGTACTGCGCTAGTATTAGTGAATACTTTAGAAATTATGTATTTTTTCTATAACTAGCTAAATTAGGGCTTAACAATTTTTATATATATAAAAATATTACAGATAAAGAACTTATTTAAAATTTTTATAAACTTAGAAGTCTAGCTAAGTAGTTAAGTTTTAAGATACTTAAAAAATTTAGGTATTTGTATAAGCAGTTTAAGTTAGACTAGATTAGGTGCTAGGTAGATAGTAGCAAAAGATGCTTTTTTTAAAAAAGAGCTTAGAATAAAGAGATACTTACTACAGAAGTCGCACGCTATATTGTAGTGTAGTATATTATATGCAAATTATTTGTATGTGATACTGTTTAAAAGGTAAGAAGTAGTAAGTAAAAAGCAGCAGCTTTATAAATTATTGCAGGCTCTTGCTGTAGTACGTACGTGTCTTTTCCTTTCTTTATTATATTATGTTGCAATTCTATTGCAGTTCTACTGTAATCCTATTGCTAGCTATAAGCTAGCAATTGCTGTTAGACACGTTTTAACTAGTATTATTTTTTAGTACTTTAGCAAATTCTTTTAGCCTTAATTATTGCTTAGTAGTCTAAGCTTTCCTCCTAGAACTTATTTACCTACCCTGCAAATCTTGTTAACTACACACAATTTTTTTTTTTAACTTTTGCAACTAATTAGTAGAGGGTAGCTGCTTTTTACTTTTTTAGAAACTCTATTTTAACTACAACAACAACTACTACTTTTAATACCTTAAAAATAAACAAAATAAATAAAAAAGTAATAAAATTATTACACTCTCTTTTACATAGCGTCTTCTGCGTGTTTATTTTTAATTAGGCATAGTAATTTTAAATAATGTTTTAGTACTCTTTACTTTAACTAGGCAGCCTTATTATAGTTATCTTTAATTAATATCTAAGACCTAAGCTCCTGCTACTACTACAACAACTATACTTATATTTTAACTAAGCACTTTTACTGCTGCTTAAGAACTTTGTTAAAGTAAACGCTTAAAAAAGTAAAAAATAGTAATATAGTATAGATGTGCCCTTGTTAAGTGTATAGAAAGAGGATCGCTAAGCCTATAAAATTTAGATGCTTTTTAGACACTTAAATCCTATAGCTACTACAAGAATATAAGATCTGCTAATACTAGGCAGCGTTCTAAGTAGTTAAATTGTATTTTCTTTAGTTATTTTTTTTATTTTTACTGTTTTTCCTTTCTATCTTTTTAAAGAGTATAAAGCTTAATAGGGCTAAGCTTGTAGAAAGGGGAGGTTTGTGCTAGTGTATAAGGTAATACCTTACTGCATATTAGGTTACTGCTTAACTACTTAATTCTAAGGTATATAACTTATTTAGTATCTTACGGAAAAAAGACACTATTTATTATCTGTTTACTCTACAGCTAAGCTGCTGTATTATACTATAGAATAGGCTTCTTCTTCTACTAATAGTTGTTACACTTAACCTACTTCTAACACCTGTACACTAGTAAACAAGTAAAAGTAAAAGTAAGTAAAGTCTATACTACGCTAAAAAAAAAGTAAGTTTTGTAATAAAAATAGTTACTATAATTAGCTACTACTTTGCAAATGCAAGAAATTAGGTGTGTTATTAGTATAGTAGTACGGTGTTATAAGGTTATTAATTCTAAGTACTTACTATATACATAGAATTTATAGGATAGGCAGGCTGTACCTAAATTTTATATAGGAAATTAGTAAATAAGCAACTAAAAGTAAAAGCAGATATAGTATAGTATCTTCTTTTTAATCTAAATATATAGGCGGTCTTATAGCCTATAAGTTACTAGTTATAGTAGCGTTAGAAACTGTTTAAAATTAGGAAGAGCCTATTCTAGTCTAGCATTAATCTCTTATTTAATTAATAGAAGCTTCTTAGTAATTTGATTAATAAGCTTGTTAGAAAGAAAATATAAGAAATTAAGTATTTTAAAGCAGTATATATAGTCCTTAAACATAGTAGACTAGGCGATACTTTAGTTAATCTTGTTCTGCCCTAGATTTCTAATAACAAAGTATCTATAGCCTAACGCGAATTATTTTTAATTAAAAACTTTTATATAATTGTTGTAAGGTGATCTTTCTAGTAGATAGTTAGGGTTAGTAAGTACGCTAATGCATTATTTAGTAGCTTTCTTAATATAAGCAATGCTATAAATACTAAAATTAGTAATATCTATTGCTAGTAAATAAGTATTAACAAGCAGGCTAATAGTAGCTAGTTATATATAAGTAATATTTTAATTAAAGTTCTGTAAGTTACTTGTTTAAGTTAAAAAGAAATAGCTAGGTTAAAAAAGTTGTACCTATTTTAAAATGCGTTGTTTATATTGTTCTAGCAACATTTTAGTAATAGTAGCTGCTCTATATACTATACTACGCTTTAGCACTACGCTATTAAGACTTATCTTGTTATATAACTTTGTTAAAACTCTTTAAAAGCTAGGAGGTTACTGCTAATACTATTACTATTTGCACAGTGCTAAAGGTCTAATATTAAAAGAAGTAAAATTATAGCACTTTTTAAGTATTAAGCCTTAAGTAATATATTTTGCATGCTCTCTATATCCTCTACTACTAATTATAGAAGCTAAAGCTTGTAAAGCCTTTTTTCTTTAAAGAATAAGCTAGTGTTAAGTTAATATAGCCTTTAGGCTTAAAAGCTAATACTATAAACTTATAGTAACTTAGCTAAGCTAACTAGCGCTACTTCTTCCTAGTAAAAGAACTTGCAATAGTAAATCTCTACTAGCTACTATATAAAATAATGTATTTCCTAAGCTAGTTTTACGTAACACTAGGCTTAGAGTTAAAGCTAGTAATAATATTAAGAACTGTAGAAGGTGTTGTGCTGTCTATACTATAGTACTAATAATAAACTATTTTTAGTAGCTTTTGCTAATCTTTATTCTACTAGTAAAGTAAGCTTTGTTTAGGTTTTTATAGTGCTGCTAAAAGTTTAAGATTACTAAGCTTAGTATATTCTAGTATGATGTTATCTGTATTGTAGAGAGTTACTATACTAGAATTTAAAGTTTTTTGTAATTGCGGCTTAGGTAGCGTTTTGTCTAAACTAGAAGAATAGCTTGCTGTTTTAATATTAAGAAGACTAGTAGTTATAGGCAAATTTATTAAAAATAAGCAAGAATTTAATTATAGTATTGTGCTTTTAAGTACCTAATATTAAAGTACCTAAAAGAGTTACTAAGTTAATATTGCTTTCTAGTTTATTCTTAATTTCTTAGTTTAAAGAGGCCTTCCTTTAAAAGAGGTACCTATTCTTACTTACTACTATTATTACTAATGCTCCTGCTAGCTAAGGACGTTAATATTTTAGTTTTACTAAATTATATAGGTTTTGTAGTACTATAGTAGTTGTAGTTTCTATTGCTAGTTCTTAGCGCATTACACTAGTACTTGCTACTTTTTATTAATATTTTGCTATTGTAGAACTGTAAAGGGTTACTACTTTAAGGGTTATAAGTTGTAATTAACTAAGTCTGCTAGCTTTTTTAATTGTAATGTACAAGGCTTAAGAGTAGCTAAAATTAGAAAAAAAAAAGTCTACTTAAAAAGCTTTTGTTTTTAAGGTAACTAGCTTAAAATATATAAAACTATAAAGATTACGTTTATTTGCTAAGGAATGTTGTAAGAGAGCGTTTATTGTAATATAAACGCAGTATTACGTAGTAAGGTGTAATAGATTTATAAAATTTAGGTGCTTTTAGCACACCTAGAATTTATAAGTTAAACAGCTTATACTTGCATTTAATATAAGAAATCCTAGAAATATGTAGCTAAAAGTAAAATAGGATACTAATAGAGTAGTATCTCTTTCTTTTTCTAAAAACATAGGCATTTTAGTAGCCTAATAGTTGTTAGCTATAGTAGTGTTAGAGTTAGAGCTTAAGCTTCTAAAGTCTTATTTAAATTGCACAGCGCTCGTTCTCTATAAAATACTTAGTAATAATAACTTAAAAATAAAAGATATCTCTTATTATAGGAGGTAAAGGCGTTTGTAGTTTAATAGGCGGCTTAAGTAAATCTAGAGAGATAGAAATCTTTACTGCTTAGCTAGTTTGTTCTTAATACTTAAGATTTTATAGCTTTATATTTTCTTAATTCTTTTTTATAATATCTTGCACGTGTTGTTGCTAAAAAGGCGTTAATTACTATCTAGGTATTGTGTATAGAAAGCGTGTACTATTAAGGTCTTTAAGGCAATAAGTTCCTCTGTTAAGTTTAGCGTTATAAATATAATATAGTCTTAACTACTTTATATTTAGCTTGCGGTCTTATAACATAATATTTTCTTAAACTATAAATATAGAATAAACAAAGTTATTTAACTTTATATCTTTATGTTGTATTTTGACAGTTTTGTCTTATTATTTCTTCTTAGTAGCTCTTTTTTAATTAGTATAAGTAGGAGCATTTTTTGTAAACTAATCTCTTAAGTTCTAGCTGTATTGTTTAAATAGCAAGTAAATATACGTAGTTTTTTACTTTGCTAAATAGAAGCGTTTGCTATATAAGTAGTGCAAGTTTAATAAAAAGTACAAAGTTCTACTTAATAACTACTTAGTATAGAAAGTAACCTGTCTGCTTTTATGTAAAGATTCTGTCTATAAGAAGAACTATAGGTAAAATTTTAATGTAAAGCTCTAGTAGCTTTGCAAGAGCGTTTATAATTAGTTTGTACTTTTTTTCTAATTTTTCTTTTTACTTTAAGGTTGTGTTTTAAGTGTTAGACTTAGTTAATTTTGTACATTCTTAATTAATATGTAACTACTTTTGTAAAATTAAGTTCTTTGTTAACTATAAGCTTGCGTGCTGTACTTTATTTATATATAATATCTTATACATAAACTTTACAATAGTTTTAGACTAGTTGTTTAATTGTAGTTTTGCTTTAGGCTAATAATTAAATTAGTTTCTTATAATTACTATAAACCTTTTTCTAAAACATTAGAGCATGTATGTAGTATTTATAGTAATAGTCTTTTAAATAGTAAAACTATAAGGGTTAGTAAGTATATTAACTTTTTTTTAAGAAGATTATTGTTAATAGTTAAAGTAGGTTACTTGCCTTTGTTATCTGTGCTTATATATTTCTTTTTACTAGTATTGTTGTTTAAGTATAGAGTACACTGTATTAAGCTCTTTATATCTAATTTAAAGGTATACATTTTATACTACAGCTGCTCTTAAATCTATGTTATTTATTACTTATTAGAAAACAATGTTTCTAGACGTTTTTCTAAGAAGTATATTATCCTGCATGAAAATGTTTAAAGCTCTATTTTTTATTCTTATAGTTCTTGCAGTTTTATTCTTTTTAAAGTCTTAAAATTAGCTAAAAACTAAGCATAGAATTCTAATTCCTTAAAAAATTTATTACAGAGTACTTTAGCTTGTCCTATTAGTACTACTGTATTTTTATTTTGAATTGTATAGTTAATAAGTTTTCTTTAAGTCCTTCTCTAATTTTAAGGCGGTTTCTAATCTTTAGGTTTTAGATACCTGCAAAGTACATTTATAACACTAATTTTTTTTTAGTTAATTCTTAATATTAAAGTCTTATAAAAGAATTGTAAATATCTAAACATTTATTACTAATTCTAGATTATTAGTTAAGAAATAAGTTAGCTAAGTAAGCAGAGTCACAGAGCTAGTTTCTATAGTAAAGTAAATACTATAAAAGTAAGTACAAAACTTCTTAAAAACCTATAATATAGCTTTGTATTCTAACTTAGTAAAGTGCTATTACTTCTCTTATACTAACTATACAGTGCTTTTAAAATGTACTAAGTGTTAGTTATTATATTCTTTAAGTTGCTCTATGTAGGCTCCTACACTATTTTAACTAGTATTAGTTATAAAGAATATTTCATAGTCCTTAGTAATAGTGTAGTCTAAGTTTATAACTAGAAGTGTATTATATATAACCTATTTTAGTGTATGTTTTGCTATATCTTGCGTATCTCTTTATTTTAGAAAAGTATTGTCTTATAGAAGTATAAAAAGAAGTTTAGCAATTTTAGTAAAGACTTTTACTTACATATAATAGTAGACGCATATATATATAAATAATTACACATCTTTCTTATTTGTATATAGTAGCTAGCTTATAATCTTCTTAAATATCTTCTAGTTAAGATAGTAAACTTACAGGCTAACCTTATAGCCTACAACCTTAAGTCTTTTTATAAAAAAGTAGTCTTTCTTTTTTAAAATAGTGCCTTTAGCTTATTTAACATTAATTAGCACTTTATTTTATTACATAATATATTTTACAATATAATGTTGCACTCTAGGCATTGATTTTTTATTACTATAATTAGTTTTTAGGCCTTTACATGTAATGTTATTAATAAAAGGCATAGTAATAGGCTAGTAGTTGTTTAAGTTCTTAATTATTATTTACTAGAATACTGCTCTAGATTTAACAACACTTATAACTATTATACATAATTATATTAGTTCTTCTAGTGTTAAGAACGCTGTTATGTCTCTACTTTATAAATGTTGTGTAATCTAATTATATTCTAAAAACAAATTTACAAGTAAAATAATCTTATATTCTATCAACTTCTTAGAGAATTAATCTACTACTAGTAGTATATCTATATCTTATATAGTAACTGCGTTTATCTTCTATATTCTGCTAATCTAACAAACGCCTTTATTTCTCTTTAGTACTAAGTGCTATAAATTAAAATACTAACTATTACATTATTCCTATGTTCCTTAATTTAGGCAGACGTTAACGATATCTACTACGTTAATTCTAAAGCTTTTAAGATAGTAAAGCTTTACACTTGCTAAGCTTTGTATAGTATTGTCTATATTATATAAAGTAGGCATATATTAAGATAAATTCTTTCTAATTCTTTAAATTGCTATAAAAGAGCTTCCTTTTAATTTAGGAGTATTTCTATAAATATCTCCTTTGTTATTAGCTAGAAATAATCTCTAATATACAGTTTATTCATTTATTCTTTAGTAAGCTTTATTTCTTATAGAAAAGTAGTATTTCTTAGCTTAAACAAATAAGTATACAGTTCTTTACAAAAGTTGCAAATAGTGTTTTAAAAGATTTGTAGTTCTTTAGCTTTTTTTTTTCTTATCTAAATTCTATTAGTGTCTGCTGCTAAGAGATATTAAGAACTTATACCTTCTTGTCTATAGTTTTGTATATAATGTAAAGCTTCTAGCGCTATATAAAAATATCTAGCAGAATTTCTTATAGTAGTTATTAGTTAAGCTTACATATAATTAAGAAATTACTAATTCTATAGTATTATTTAAAGTCTCTTAACTGTATAACTACGTGCGTAGATACTTAGTTAATTTAAACTCTTTAATAAATTTTATTATTGTTTATATACAGCATCTTAAAATTGCTAAATTTAGCTACTAGAGCTAACTATATAGCTTCCTAGATAAACTTTACTACAGCTACTTAAAGTCTGCTACGTATTATGTTAGTAGCTATATATATATATATATTACTTGCTACTTCTCTGTCTAAATAATTATAAAAGACTTTATTTTGAATTATCTACGCAAGGTAACTTAGTAAAGAATTAAATATAATAAAGACTATATTTCTAGTTCTATCTTGAGAGAGCACTTAGCAAGTAATTTATCTAAACGTATTATACTTTATTGCTACTTTTGCGCTTGTACACTAAAGCCCTTCTAGAATAGCTAATTTAGTAACATAAGTAATAATTCTAAATATAGTTTTAATAGTAACTGTCTCTATTATAATAATTATATTTAACATAGTTCTAAAATAAGATTTTATATGCTATTAGTAAAGGTTACACTAAGAAACAGCTATTCTAGTTTTTACTCTTTTTTCTTATTTTATATTTCTAATACTTATATAGGACTTAGCTTTAAATTAATTATTTATACCTTACTATTAATTAAGCTCTTTAAGAATTATTATGCATAATAACCTAGCATTCTAGTAAGTGTATTTTAGCAAAAACCTGCCTATTTCTTTACTAGACATATTAGACTTCCTTAGTAGGTATATTATCTAGTTTTTCAACCTAGTAGTCTCCTCTCTTATGCACCTTATAGTAGGTCTAAGTATTTAATTAATATATATATATTGCATTATAATATGCATTCTTAATATGTAATGCAATTAGTAGAGTTCTATTAATAAAGCGTTCTAGGTCTGTACGTTAGTTTAGCTAATTAGTAACTAGAATAGAATTTAAGTATGTTATAGCTTACTTAAAGTTTAAAATTTCTTTACTATTTATAATATCAAGTGTACCTAAGCTATTTACAATACTAATATTATTATTAAAAAAGTTATGTAGTTGTTTTTAAATGTTAATATGTCTTATTAAGTTTATGCAGTAATCTCTTAATCTCTTTGTTAAAATAGTGCAGTTGCAATATAATTTAGCTAATTTTATATTATATTTTTTAACTTAAAATTAGGAAGCGCATTTATAAACTTTATAGCTTTTTTTTTCTCTTGCTATAAGTACTTAGAATTAGCTAATATGCTATTGTCTTACTAAACTAATTGTTGTAGTTAAATAATTAAAAACAGCATATTATACAGCTAACTTATAAAAAGTATATTACTTTACATTTCTTTTATAGAAACTGCAAATCTCTAGGCTGCGAGTTAAAAATCAGAGTACTATTTTAATTAATTATTTACTTTTTTTTTAGCTGCTTTCATTCTTGCTTAGCTTTTTTTTTTTTATCTTTTTTTCTAAATACAATTTATATCTTAGTAGAGAATAGGGCCTTTTCTATTAAAGCGCTTAGCATCGTTAAACTTAGAAATATTATATAAATTGTTTTCTCCGCCTCCTAGTAGAATATTAGCAGCATTAATATTATAAAGCTTATTAATAGATTTATTTCTAATAGTGTTGTATATCTATTCCTAGAACTATTAGAAACACTAGAGAATACTATTGTAGTACTCTTAGTTTATTAAACTAGTTGCTATATTTACTTAACTAGAGGCATTACCCCTATACGTTAAGCTTAGTTAAGAGTTTCTACTTATAAACTTTTTAAATACCACACTAAAGGCTAGTTAATTAAGTATATTGTTAGTAATATTTTATAATTTTAAAACTTTTACCTTTAACTATAATAAGACTTAAGTTAATTATAGCTATCTTAAGGTTTACTTTAGACGTTTATGTAGTAGCCTAAAGTTGTAAGTCCTTTTTCTAGCCGCAACATCCTAGTTAAAAGTAACTTGTTTTATCTGCTTTAACGCGTAGTATAGCTTATAATCCTTAAGTGTATACTTAACAACATTGTGTATATAATAAAGAGTATTAATTTCTATGTTATTTAAGTATACTATACTTGTCTTGTTTAAAAGTCCTTTTTTTACATTAGTAACTAAAAACTATTATTTCTCTTACTTAGGTGTTTAGTATTTATTTATTATATAATAAATAACGTATACTTAATATGCCTTTTAAAAAGTTTCTTAGTTGTAAACTAAGCTATAAGCAAGTTAATAGTAAATAGTCTTAGCTTTAGATTACTTAAAGACTTAATAAAGTCTTATACCTCTAAGTTAGCATTTACTAGCATGCTTATTTTCTTGTATGCTTTGCTAATTTTAACTATTATCTTTTTTACTTTTTTAGAAGTAAATGTTGTACGCTAGTTAGATAGTATTATCTTGCATATCTCTATATTTACGCCTTCTTATTTCAACTAATAAATTTTGATTAGGCTAGTTATCTTCTTATAGTAAGATGTAAAAAAAGAATAAATCAAATCTAGCTTATCTAAATTTTAATTATTACTATTAGAGGTAGTAAGTATATAGTATATAACTGCATCTTTGTTAGTTTGTAGTAAACTTTAGAAAGAAAAAATACTTTCCTCTTCTTAAGCAATTTGCTTGTTCTTAATGTATACATTAGCAACAAAAGTAAAATAATTATAGTACTTTTTCTGCGCTAGCTAGTTATAAACGCATTTATAAATATAAGCTTAAAAGTAAAACTGTTTACTTATTTTAATAGCAGTATCTTTATTCTTCTACTACTTTCTTATATTGACTTATAACTTAGACTAATCTCTCTTTATATTTTTAGGTAAACGTTTTAAAATGTAACAGAGTAATTAATCTTTGTTAGAAAAATAGTTAAGTAGAATATAGACTTGCATAGTATTACAAATACCTTTATTATTATCTTATTTATTTAAGTTTTTCAAGGATTTAAATTTTCTTTTTTTAGTACAGACTAAAGTACTGTGTTTTAGTTAAATTATAGTCAAAACTAAGATATATATAGGTGTAGCTATAGCATTAATGACTAAGCTTAATAGTGTTAATAGTAACTTAAGACTAGCAGCTGTAGGCATTGCAAAAAAAAGTATTTCACTTTCTTATTTTTAACTTAACTTTTAATTCTTTTTTAATATCTATATTTTAGTAGGACTTATAAAAGTCCTTTGCTTAAATAGTTGTAAGTAGTTAGTAAATAAACTAACAAACAAGGTCAAGTCCCTAAGAGAAATAAGATATTTATTCTTTATTTTTTTGTAGTGTTAGTAGTTAATTATTAGTATAGTAAACAGGGTTTACTTTTTAAGAGAATTAAGATATTTATTCTTAAAATCTTTATAGTATCTACTTATTAGGAGTAGTTGTATTAACTCTTACCTTTTTTATACTCTAAATTCTGTTAAGTAGGCTTTAATTTATAGTTGTGCTATCTTAATTCTTAGTAACGTGTTTATTTCACTAGACAAATACTTTAAATTAGCCTCTTTAGATATACTTAGTTGTAAGATTCTAGTCTTATTCTAATTTTCACTAGATAAAACTTTTAATTCTTATTATTAACGCATATTAGACCTATTCTAATTTTTGCTAAATAAGCTTACTACTTTTATTTTGCTAAGTAGACTTTAAATTAGCGTTTAAATCTATATAAGACTGCCTCTATTTTGCTAAATAGTTCGCTGTCTCTAACTTGCTAGACAAACTTTAAGTTAGCATTTATTAACACATGTTTATTTTGTTAGTAGATTTTTGTTTTTATCTTAGTTGTTGTTAGTACTAACTTAGGTAACATAGTCTATAACGTAGTCTGTAGTAGAGGATAGTGCTAACTCTCTAAAAGTTTATCTTAAAGTAATCTTAAGAGATTTAGTAATTAGTAAAACTATAAAATCCTTGCACTAATTGTGCACTAGTTCTTTTATGCACTAAGTAGTAGAGTATATTTTTAAAGGCTTTTCTATTTATATTAGTGTTAGAGTGTGTAAAGATATACTGCTATAAAAGCAAGAGAATACTAGAGACAAGATAAAATAAGAATAAGGTTAGTAAGATAATAAATTTATTGTATGTTAAGTAAAAAAGACTATTAGTAGAAGAAGACGCCTTTTTAATAGCATAGTACAGGAGCTTAGCTGTAGTGTAAAATAATAATAATTGTTGTTTTTTTCTATAATATACGGAAGAGGCTATATACCTTAAAATTACGTAGTTGAGCACTAACTTAGTGTGCAGTAGGGTATCACCCTATGCACTGGCACAGTACTATAAGCTCTTAAGAAGTTTTATACTTATCTCTATAGTGTTTACTCTACTATAAAAACTAACGCTGTAACTCCTTTTGCCTATCTAAATTACTTAGAACTAACAGTTTAGGATTACTTATAAATAGGTAGATATTAAATATCCTTCTATATGACTTTCGTATTAAGTATATACTAAAAAAGAAAAATTTTATTATAAATGCTATGTAGCAGTATCTACAGGCTAATATTTAAGAGCTACCTTTAGAGCGTAAGAAGACCTTAGAAGAATTAATTAAATATATAATTAGAAATATAATTTTACTTATATAAGTAGAACAAGCAAGAATACTCTATTATAAGTTTTCTAGAAAATTAGAGCAATATACTTAGTTTTTTGTTAACTTTAAAACTCTTAGGAGCATAGAACTATAAGAACTACAAGTATAAAAGAAATAAGCATTTAACTTCTTTATATAAAATAGTGTACTCTTTAAAAAATATCTAGAAATGTTATGTTTTAATAATTTGTAGACAATACTTATCTAAAAACAGCTGCAGTATAAAGTATACACACCTAGATTAAGTATAAAATAGTTAATCTAGTATACTCTATACTTACGTAGTAATACTAGTGGAAAAAAATGTATAAGCACGTGCAGAAAAAACTAGCAAACTATCTAGACTATAAACTAGAATCTTCTAAAAGAAAAGTTAACATACTTATAAATACCTATAGTCTTGCTGTTAATGTGACTATTGTAATCAATATAGTATATATCCTTTAATGTTTTAAGAAGAGGTTTTTGTTAATTACAAAAGTCTACTTTAGCAATTAACTAGATGCTAAAGCAATTTTCAATAACTAGTCTAATACTATTATAAAGTTTATTTATAAGAGTATTCTATATTAATTAACTATAAAACGCAAACTTATAGTTATTAAATAACTATTTATACTTAAGTTGTCTTGTAGCTATTCAAAATGTATAAAATTAACTAAGTCTAATTATTAAAGCATAATCTTTAAGCTATAGGAAAAATTAAATAAAAATATATACTAAGTATTTATTTTTAAGGTATTAAAGGTGGTGGTTGTTGTTGTAGATAAAATAAGTTTTCTAAAAAAGTAAAAAGCAGCTGCCCTCTAATAATTAGTTGCAAAAGTTAAAAAAAGATTATATATAGTTAATAAAATTTAAACAGTAAGTAGATAAAATGTACGCGCTAGGCGCTTAAAGCAGAAAAGTTTAGACTACTAAGCGAATTTAGGGTTAAAAAATTTGCTGTAAGTACTAAAAAACAACACTAATTAAAACGTGTTTAACAGCAATTGCTAGCCTATAGCTAGCAACAGAGAAAGTAGAAGAGGTAGAAGAGAGTAAAAACACGTAAGTTATTGCAGTAGGAGCCTGCAATACTTTATAAAAGCTCTCTACTTACTACTTCTTACTTTTAGGATTTTTTACACTACACAGTATTACATACAAACAATTAGCAAATAAACAATATAATGCTAAGATTATTTTTTTTCTTTATTTTATATAAAGACTAATAGCTTATATTAAGTAAAGTAAGACCTTACTAAGTTACTATATAAGAAGCTATAGTAGTAGATTACAAAGCCTGCGTTTCCCTTTATTAAGCAGCCTCTTTAGTTAGTTTAAAAGAAGCTATTAGCAGTAGCTTTTATAGTAATTAAGTAGACGTAGAAGTTAAATTCTATTATTTATTAACACTTTATTAATGCGTCTAGTATTATAAATGTTAAGGTTATAATAGAGGTTGTAAAAGGCTTGTTTAACAGCAAGTCTATTAAATACATTATGCATGTTAATAGTCTAGGTGCAGTAATAATGTATTATTTTACTAATTTCCTCCTGCGCAAAAATAACTTTAGTAGAAAGACTTTGCAGTAGCTTTATAAGGAGCAAGAGCGTGTTAAAACAGCTATTAAGTAGCTAAGACAAATTAATAAGTAGGAGGATTTTATAAGTCGCCTCTAGAGATAAGAAAGCTGTGCTTAGATAGTAACGCTGTTGTCGTATGTTTACATTTAAGTATAGGCGCAAGTTGCAGTTAGCGGTAGATATTTATTAGTTAAGATAGTTAGTTAAATAGATATTGCGCATCTTTTTTTCTATCTAAACATGCTAGAGCAACACACTAATTGCGTGCTGGCAATACCTAACAAGGGGGCATAAGCCTAAATACCTATTGTTAGCAATAAATCTTTTTTCTACTAAAAAGGTGTCTACAAAATGTATAGTTACATTAAAAGGTTATCTTAAAAGGCTGAAGCTAATATACTAAGTATAAATGCTCTTACAAAGCTACTAAGACTTTAGGTTAAGAACTTATCTATAGTTCTTCTTATAGACTAGATCTCTATATAGAAGCAAATAGGTTACTTGCTATACTAACTAGTTATACAATAAAACCTAGTGCTTCTTATTAACCTTACACTACCTATATAGCAAACACATTTATTGAGAGCAGTAAAGAACTGTGCATAATTACTTGCTATATAGGCAGTATAGCTAAATCCTAAAAATACTATTGCTTGTACTAATTATACAAGAGATGCTAATAATTAATGCTAAAACAACACTAAAATAATAAAATATAAATATATAAAGCTAAAAGACTTAAATATTCTTTAAAACTTAGTTTAAGAAATAAATTTGTCTTAAAATTACAAACTTAATACTAGGTAGCTAGGGCTATTTTATATCTAAAACGCTAAGTTAAAATAAAAGACCTACTACTTTGAGAATCTTAACAGTTTACTCTTTCTACTTAAAAGGCCTAAATAGCATTTAAAGTCTTTCTAGCAAAGACTTATGCAAGATATTATTTAAAAAAATTAAGAAAATGTAAAGTTATAGAATCTTAATTACAGGAGACAAACTAGCTTTATAGTAAACAATCCTATCTTGTAAGACTAACTTAACCCGCCTGTTAAACTACTATTACTTTTATCTCCTACAATAGATAATAATCTTTATTATTAGATTATTATTACTAAGCGTTGTATAGAGGAGAAGCGTTGTACATATAAATAAGACTTTAAAAACTTAGACTCTAACTCTAACACTACTACAACTAGCCGCTAATAGGCTATAAAACAGCCTATAATCTTAGGAAGAGGAGGGGAAACTATACTATTAGTGCCTACTTTCACCTTTAGCTGCTTATTTACTAATTTTCTATGTAAAATTCAAGTACAAGCCGCCTATTCTCTAGATTCTAGGTATACAGTAGGCACTTAGTTTCTATAAACTTTTAGTACGTTACTACTACACTAATACTATCTTTAATCTCGCTTATTCTTAATGTAATAGCTAAATAAAACAAAAATTTCTATTACAAGACCTGCTTATTTTAGCGTAATAAAGACCCTATCTACTTTTACCTTTACCTGCCTAATAGTATGACACTACTACTACACATAAAGTTAAACTACAACTTAACTAACTATTTTACTCTCTTTTTATACTTATACTAGATCTTTTTATTAAAGTATTTACTTGTAAAAACAATAATTAGAGTAATATCTTCTTTTTCCTAATTAAACAAAGGCTAAACATAATATACAACTTGCATTAGCTATTATAGCACTAACGTAGTTTACAAGCAAGCGTATCCTCACTAACGCGTCGACGTTGACACGATATTACGCACTTTTATCACAGTCAATAAACTATTATAATATACTAAATTAATAATTAGAATCGCTACTATTACTTACACTATCTATCTTAACTGCGTATAAACAAGTGTTGTGTCTAGTCTACTTACAACGCCTGCACCGCCTCTTACCTTGCACCCTCTTTAAAGTGCTTTTACTATTGCTCTTACTACTACCTGCCTGTTTAGCTAATACTTTATGTACCTTACCTACAGTAAAAGTCTCTTCTACTTATACGTATTACTGCTTGCAGCTTTTATACTTCTTTAATCTGTTAAAAGCTTTTTAAAAAGTAGTAACCTTTTTTATTTAAAGCACTATTTTATATACTATACACTAAGCCCTCTTACTTAACTGCACAATTTACTTAGTAAGTAAATTTGCAAAAAACTTAAAGTACATTCTTACGCTTAATTAAAGAAAACTATTTTAAGCTTTAACTTTACGCGCGTTACGTAGTGTCTACATCTCCTAGGCGGCTACTTATTATAGTAAGTATTCTAGTGTCTGCAATACTATATTAAGCTTTAATAGCACTGCCTGTAGGTTATATAAGTTTAGACTAGCGCTTCTAAAGCTAGCTTAAATATTCTCTTTGTAGTAGACTGCTTAAAAGTAGCCTTAAAAGCTAGTAGAAAGGTCTTCTTACTAAGATAGTTAGTGCAGTTATGTGCTAAGCCTAGAACAGTGTTGCTATACTTGCGCTTTAATATTAAAAAGTAAGTAATATTAAGAGGCTATAATGAGTAAGGCGAGTACGCAGGTATGCAGAGAAGAAGAACATTCTTCTCTTTCTATAAATTAAAAAAATTAATAGAGCAGTAGCTCTAATAGCTGTTAATAATAAGTAGTTAATACTTACCTACAGTAAAGCTCTTTGTAGAAGTATTAAAGTACTTTAACTATTTAAGAGCAGGCTAATTATTTATCTAGCTATTAGAACTAACTTTAGCTTCGGCCTTCTAAGACAACCTTTTAATGTGACCACTGTAAGAGGTAGCTTTAGGCAATAGTACTTGCTTTACACTACAGAAGATAGTAAAAGATAGCTCTAAATAATAATATATATATATTTTAAGTAATAATACCTGCCTGTATTCTTTAAGGCGAGGAGCCCCTTATAAACACAATTGTAAGTAGGCGAGCTAATAGTAAGCGAGCTTAGCAGACCTAGCTAATACGCAACTATCTGTAACAGAGCCTCCCCCTCTAGTCTAGCGTCCTAACAGCCTTAAATTAACTTTTTAGACTATATAAGGATAGTTTAGTAAAGAGCGCGTTTTACTTGTAGCTTAGGTGCTCTTAAAACGCGTGTTACCTGCGGTTTAGGCGTGTAACAAGCTCTAGAGTTAAGTCTTTGTAGCGTTATTATAGTAACTTTTAAATCTTGTTGTTTATTTCCTAAAATTTTTAGAGGTAAAGGTAAAAGTGTGTAATTATTGTAAGTAGTCTATACAAAGTAATGTTTGCTATAGTAATAAAGAAATTTCTTTATATATTTTTTGTAATTTTTGTCTTGCTTAACATATTTAACACGTAGCTTTAACGCACTTACTACGCAACTAAATAATAAGCTTTAATCTTTATTATAGTTTACTATCTAAATTCTAAGTATATTAAGAAGTCTTACTTATAAGATGCTTAGCTGTACAAGTTTAGTATGCTTAAAAAAGCTACTAATCTTGTTGCTTTATATATAACGTGCTTGCGCTATATATAAAGTATTGCTAAATAAAAGAAAATTTATAGTAAAACTAAGCATTATTATTGCAACTATTGTGCTAAGGGCAATTGTAGTAGTTGTACTAAAGTAATTATTTTTATTTTATTAAATGCGCTTTAGCTAATCTAAATAAGTTTTTAAAGCACTTAATAAGTATTTAAATTATTTATACTAACTTTACGCTTGTTTTAATACTACTATTACTAATACTAATATTCTAAGAACTAACTCTACAATTATTACTACTAGCGTTAAGCTTATGCGGTGCTAGCGCTAATTTAACTTTAAGCTTTCTAACTGCTACTACGTTACTGTATACACTAGTACTCCTATAAAAGTTTTTACTTAGGTGCTAACAACTTTACTTTACTACTTAAGCTTAATTTTAGTAAAGTAAACTATATAGTAGCTGCTTTTAAGTTAATTACTAGTTATGTAGCTAGGATTGCTAGTCCTACTAGTGCTAATAAAGACAATAATAAGAGCTTAGGCAACAACAGTGCTGCTTCTTAGGCGCAGTCTAGGCATAAGTGGCGCGCATAACAGTAGTGCTAAAAGTAGTAGTAATGATATAAGTAGTAATAATAAGATTCATGCTAGTAGTAAAGAAATTCTTAATAATAAGTAAAAGTAGATTATTTTTGTACTTATAGTTTTGTTTGCTTAGATACCTAAATTACGCCCTAGGGGCGCAATAATAATGTATAATATACTTTTTTAGCGTGCTTAAAACGTAATAATTTTTGTTTGTACTTATATTCTTTAATTAGTTTTTTTATATTTTTAAACTATAATGCTAAAGTCTAGGTAATTTTTAATTTATTGTAACCTTTCTATTGTAACTAATACTCTAGCTAGCTATTCTTAATTTGTTTCCTTAATATCTTTTTAACCTCCTAGATTTCTTTACCTTTAAAGCTAATTTCTAGTGCCTAAGTATTATCTTTTTAACTACAGCGTAATTCCTATTATTCTAGTAAAAAAACGTAGAAGATATTATAAATATAATAGTAAGGTAGTAGTTGTAGTTAGTAAGCCTGCGTTCTAAATACTTTTTGCACTTAAAATAGTTCTATAAACTTGCTAGAAAGCTTTTTACTAAGTTAGTAGGCTAGGCTAACATTCTTTATACTAAAGTAAACTAAGTCTTTTTAGTAGAAGATTTTTAGTTTATATTTTTTGTTATAGTATTAGCGTTAGTATTCTTATGCTGCTAAAAGGTGTTCTCTTGCTATTACACGTGCGCTATATATGCGCTGCACTTTGTTTACAGCGTCTAGTACTTCCCTTTCTAGCCTGCTGTCTTTAAGAGGCAACGTAAGTAATAAATACTTGCTATATACTAAGTAAAAAAGTGTTATTTTTATTAATTTATAAATAGAGTTGTTGTATGCGAATTATGCAGTTAGTAAAAGTGACACCTAATCATTTTATTTCTCTAAAGCAAACGTCCTTAAGTATTACTTTATTATTTATTTTTAGCATTTAGTTTGCTTATTTATTTATAAGTAGAAGGCTGTGCTTAGCCTACGCTTTACTTATAATTAGTAGTATATTTCTATCTAAAATGCAGAAGTAAAAATTAAACTGTAATTAAATATAATTTTTTTTTAGATTCTATATTTTAAAGTAATATATTTAAAGTAGGATTTTATAAACTATTTTACATTTTATGTTTTTAATATAGGTATGTAAATTGCTGTCTTTAAAAAGCAGTTAATAATTGCAAAAATTATATTAAATATATAACCTTAACTATTCTTCTTTGCTAGTAGCAGCTCTATAATAAAATTAAGGCTTACTTTTTTAAAATTTTTATTAGAAACTAGTAATAGTAATAACTAACTGTTATTGCTATGTCTTAAAGCCTTGCTTTTTTAGTATATTATATAGGTTTTTACGTAATCCTAAACATTATAGCTTAGCTCTAGCTAAGAATATAGCCTGCTAATAAGCTTATAAGTCCTACATGCGCTAAAATAACTTACTATACGCGTGTTATAATTTTGTAATAAAATCTTCTACTTAATAGCTTATTCTAGTAAAATATAAATTTTACCTTTACATTTTAAGACTTTTTTATTGTTAATACACTATACTTGCGCGCTGCTACTATTTTAAGTACGTGCTGCTTATATAGAGTCTGCAACCTGCTATAGAGCAAAAGCGTCTTTTTATTATAACTAGCGTAGTTTATTTATTAAAGCTTCTAACTTTACTGTTATAAGTTTGCTACTAACTAATACTCTAGCTAGAGAGCGTGGTACGCATAGTGTGCACTCTATAGCACTAGTAGTCTAGATACTTTTTGTTCTGCAAATGTTAGCTACATGCGTCTTATATACGCCTTCCTAGCTATGCTAGATTATAGAACTTTTTATTCTACTATGCTCTACCTTTACTAGAAGTTTATTCTGCAGTGTAAGCAATAGTTAAGTTAATAATAGGTTCTCTTATTTATAATTTACTTTTCTTAATAGTCTATCTATAGAGTTTATACGCCCTAGGTAGTATTTAACTTTTAAATTAAAAGCCTCTAAATATAGAGCCTAGCGTGCTTAACGCTAGTTTAGCTTCTATATAGCGCGTAAAGAGCGCAAGTTGTTATAATTAGTTAACACTTAAATAGTATGTTAAGCGCCTTATAAGTAGTATTGCTATTTCTTAAAACTTTATATAATAGCTAAAAGTTTAAAGTTATATACTTTATAGTTTAACTTAGCGTTTTGCAGTTTTTATAAGTAAAACATAATAAAATGCTACTTTTTATTTTTTAATAATTAAAATAATATACTTAATATAGCAAAAGTTAAAGCATTTATTTTAATATAAATTATACGTGTATTTTTAAAGTTATATATAATAGGAGCATATATAAAGCGTTGCATTAGCCTTATAAAGGCAGTATATATATTCTTATTTTAGTAGAACAATTTTATTTTTCTTAGATATTTATTAAAGATGCTGTTTCTGCAGCATAGTTTTTAATAAAACACTAATAAAAGTTTATAAATCTTAAAAAAGACTGTAGCTTTTTAATACTAGTAGTTGTAGGCTATTGCTTAATAGTAGCAACGCGCGCTAGATCTGCGCAAATACTGCTTTTTATAATAATATATTCTAGAAAATAAACTTTATTTAAAGTAAATATATACTTTTTAAAATTTACGTATAACTTTACTTTTTATAAAAAGTTAAGTATAGTACGTACAGCACGCTAGTATAGCGCAATATTATTATTATAAGTATAGATAAGAATATTATCTAAATAAACTACGCAGATGTAATCTAAGTGCCCTCTTAAAGCTTTATTAATATAGGCTTAAAAACTTGCTAGGGCGTTTATAAGCTTAAAAGGCATAATAAGATATTTAAAATATTTATATTATATTTTAAAAGTAGTTTTCTACTTATTTCTTGCTTTAATTCTTAGACAATAGTAGGCGTCTTTAAGATCTAGTGTTAAGTAGTAGCGTACGCCTAACAGGCGGTCTAGTGTCTCTTTAATTAGGAGAAGCAGGCAACAATCTTTTATTATAACAGCGTTAAGGCCTTAATAATCTATATAAAGGCGAAGAGTTCTATCTTTTTTAGGTATATATAGTATTAGAGCGCCTGCAAGGCTAGTGCTGTAGCAAATCTAACTCTTTCTTAGCACTTCTTTAATGTATTTATAGAGCACTTAAAGCTTATAAAAAGAAAGAGTATAAAAAGGCCTATAAGGAGGTTTTTTTCCTTATTAAATAAAAATTGCGTAATCTAAGCTTTTTAGTTGTAGGAGAGTTTTAGCAGCTTTATTATTAAAGACATTAGTATAATCTTGCTATATATTAAGTATGTGCTATACTTATACTATAAAAACGTTTAGCACGTATGCTTTAGGCTTAATATATACGCTATTACTTTAAAGTACTTTTAACAAGTAAGCTTTTAAATTTGTAAGTCTTACGTCTTTTAAAAATACTTTAGTAGCTACTAAGTTAATATTTGCTTTTATATATTTTTAACGCTACTTCTACCTTTTGCAGTTAATATAGATACTCTTCTAACTTAAGAAGAAATTGCTAAGTAGTAGTAGTGCGCCCTCTTTATCTACTCTATACGTAGTAACTTTTATAATGCGCTCTACGCTATTATTATTTATTAAGTGCAGCTAGAGCTTATATACTACATATATATTCTGCTTTTAAAGTTTAATTTAACTTAGGCAGGAAAGTTTTACACCCTAAATAGGTTTTAGATTTATTTTTACAGCTAATTTTTAACTAATAAGGCTAACATCTACTTATAAGTCTAAAATAACCTAAAGTTCTTTTTTTACTTTAGTTACTAAACGTGCGTAATACACGTACTATATCTTTAGTAAAATGTCTATTAGCACGCGCTTTACTAATCTTAAGTTTATAGTAAGGCTTAACTTTTTCTTATCTAATTTACGTTAACTAGAATTTTGTTAAAGTTACTTTTCTAACACTTATTTCTATAGTGTCTTTTCTTTTAATATTTAAAGTATATAATACTATAGCTATTCTTGCGCTTCTTAGGTACGTTTAGTATAATAGCTATAAAAAAGTATTTTTTTTTTCTATGTAAAAGTGTTTTAGAAGAGCTAATTATACGCAACAGGTGCTTTGTATAAATTTTATTTAAGTATAAATTTAAGCGTAATAAAGTTTTTTCTAGTTGTAGGAATTTAATAGTAGTTAGTAATAGCGCGTTGTAGTTTAGGCTTTAGTTTTATAAATAAATGTTAGACTTGTTATGCCTTATTATATGTTAGAAGTTAATCTTTAAGAATATTAAAATAAGTTATAAAGAATTAGACAGTCTAGTTCTTTTACTACATAGTATATATATACGTAGTTGCTGCTTTAAGGCTATATTTAATAAAGTTTAAAAGTAAGTTAAGTATATACTACTTAAAGTAATTCTAAGTTAAAACTTTTTTCTTTACTTTAAAGAAACGCTTAAAGTAAGCATACTAGAGCTTTTAAGCGTCTGCTCTAAAATACTATATTACTTACATTACTTTATTATTATTCTTTTTAAATTCTTATAGCAGTAGCTAAAACACTACTTTATAAGAACAAGTAAACTTGCAATGTTCTTTAAAAGTTTTACCTTAGTATTTAGCTAAGTTTTTAAGTTTTAGCGTGCGTTGTACATACGTAGTAGGTATTACTTTAAGTGCGTTTTACGTGCAAAATAGTATAGTTAGCACTATTAATATATTTAGAATTTCTTTTTATTTAACCTTTTCTAGTTGTGCTACTTTTTTTTCTAACTTTTATAATTATTATAGAAATTAGAGTTTATTGCAGCGTTTCTTTGCAGCGTTAATGCGTTCTGTAAGCGTTGCGGGTGCGTTTTAAGTAGCTCCTTAGGCGCCTTAGGCGTAGAGGGCCTAGATAGGGTTTAAGGAGGATTAGAGAGTTTAGATGTAGCAGGGCTTTAGCTTCTCTAGTTGCCTTAAGTGTTAGATCGCATTAAAGGAGCTATCTCTAGACTATTAGCCTGTAAGGAGGGGGTATTATTCTATAAGGGGTAGCTTTAGGCAATAGTACTTGCTTTACACTATAAAAGATAGTAAGAAATAGCTCTAAATAATAACGTGTGTATATTTTAAGCAATAATACCTACAGGTATCCTTGCAGGTAAGAAGCCCCTTATAAATATAATTACAAGTAAGCAAGCTAACAATAAGTGATCTTAGCAAATCTAGCTAACACGCAACTATCTATAACAGAGCCTCCCTCTCTAGTTTAGCATCCTTATAGCCTTAAATTAAAACTTCTAAAATTATATTTAAGAATAGCTTAGCAAAGAGCATATTCTACGCGTAACTTATATGCGCTCTAAACGCGTTATATTTGTAAGTTAAATGTATAGTAAGCTTTAAAGTTTAAGTTTCTATAGCATTATTATAGTAACTCTTAGATTTTATTATTTCTTTCTTAAAAAATTTTAAAAGTAAAAGTAAAAGTTAATAATTATTATAGATAGTTTAAGTATAGTAATGTTTACTATAGTAATAAAAATATTTTTTAGTATATTTTTCTTAATTCTCTTCTTGCTCTACGCACTTAATATGTATATTTAGCTTACTTCATAAGTACTTTAATAATAATCTCTAGTCTTTACTATAGTTTACTATTTCAATTTTAAGTATATTAAGCAGTTGCCTTTACAAGATGCTTAGCTATATAAGTTTAGTAAACTTAAAAAAGCTATTATTTTTATTATTTTACACGCAACTTGCCTGCGCTTTATATAAAATATTACTACGTAAATTTTTTTTTTAAAAACACTAAGTATTATTATTCTAACAATTATATTAAAAGCAACTATAGTAGTTGTACTAAAGTAAGTTTTCTACCTTATTAACTACGCTTTAGCTAATTTAAATAAGTTCTTATAGCGCTTAATAAATATTTAAATTGTTTATATTAACTTTATACTTATTTTAATACTATAGTTACTAATACTGCTATTTTAAAACTAACTTTACAATTATTGCTGCTAGCGTTAAGCTTACGCGCTGCTAGTGCTAAATTAACTTTAAGCTATCTAACTACTACTACATTACTGCGCCTACTAGTACTTTTTTAAAAGCTTTTACTTAGGTGCTAACATCTTTGCTTTATTTTTTAAGCTTAATTTTAATAAAGTAGCGCTGTATAGTAGCTGCTTTTAAGTTAGTTACTAGTTATACAGCTAGGATTGCTAGTTCTGCTAGTAGTAATAATAATAATAATAAGAGCTTAAGTAACAATAATAAGCTAGTACTTAAGCGCAGTCTAGGCGTAGGTAGCGCTTATAATAGAAGTGCTAGAAGTAGTAGAATAAATAGAAGGTGTTAATTTTTGTACTTATATTTTTACATTCTTTAGATACATAATGCTTACACCTTAGAACGCAGCAATAATATTTAGTATACTTTCTTAGCGCGCTTAGAATATAATAATCTTTATTTATACTTATATTTTTTCCTTAGTTTCTCTATATCCTGAAACTGTAATGCTAGAGTCTAGGTATTTTATAATTTAATATTACTTTTCTATTATAAATAATACTCTAGCTAGCTATTCTTAATTTGTTTTCCTTATATTTTTTTAACTTTTTAAATTTTTATACTTTTAGAGCTAAATTTTAGTACTTAAGTATTATTTTCTTAACTCTTACGAAATTTTTTTTATTTTAGTAAAGAAATATAACGTGTTTTATAAGCGAGTTGGTAACCTAAGTAAGTTAGTAACGCTAAACTAGCGCACTACCTGTGCAGAATAATCGCGTAACCCGCAACGCACCTATTAAAAATTATAGTAAGCTAATTTATTCTTTAGAATTATTACTATTCTTAGGATTCCTTGTTTCTACCTTACAAGTGCAGGAGTTAGGTCCTTTCTTACTATAACGCCTATAGCGTTTTGCGCCGCGCACCTTGCGCGTAGGCCCTTCGCCAGTATCACGCTCTCTACTCTCCCTCTTAGCAATTAAGTCCTGTACTTGCTCTACTATTAGTGTCTCCTCTATCTAAATATACTTTTGTTTTTTTAACTAACACTTTATAAGCTTGTTAATTGCGCTTTACATACGCGCTTGTTTTTTCTATAATAATACTATATTATATATAATTTACTATGCGCCTTTTTTTAGCTAGTAAATTTTTTTATTTGATAAGTTTATAGAGGACTTATAACAATTTTAAATTTTTTATTAAATAAGTATAGACTACGCATTTATCTTACGCGCGTTGCGCAGTGTCTGCGCCGTCTATACGCTCTCCTCTAGTAGTAATAGTGCTTAAGTCTGCAACTTTACATTAAGCTTTAATAAAATAGTATATAAATTATGTAAAACTATTCTAGCACCTTTAAAGCCTACTATAATATTCTTAGCTATTAACTATTGTTTAAAAGCTAGCTTAAATGCTTAAAAAAAGAATTCTTTGCTAATAAAATATACGCAGTTGCGTGCTAAGGCTAAAATCTAGTTACTATACTTAAGCTTTAATAGCGCAGAGCAACTAATATTAAGAAGTTATAATAAGTACAATAAATATTAAAGTATAGAGTATAAAATAATCTTTTCCTTCTTATAAAGATTTTAGAATTTAAGCAAGCTGTAGCTTTTATAGCTATTAATAATAAGTAGTTAGTACGCGCCTATAGTGCTTAACTTTATATACTTATTAAAGTGCTTTAACTAAGCAAGAGCAAGCTAGTTATTTATCTAGCTATTAAAGTTTACTTTAAGAATTTAATTACGCGTTAAGTTCTTATACTAGACGTTAATAAGCACGCTACCTACAAAGATAATTAAAAGTAAAAGTAAGTAGCCTATAGCTCTTACGCTTTAAATAAAGTGTTAGTTAGCAAGAGTACTTTAAAGTACGTTATATATATTTATAGCTTAATTAACGCTTTTAACGCTTTGCGCATTAATATTAAAGATAGTAAGCTGTATATCTACTTTAGTATGTGTCCTTTAGCTTTATTATTGTTAAGACATTACGCGATTGTTCTGCGCAGGTAGTGCGCTAGTTTAGTGTTACTGACTTGCTTGGGTTACTAACTCGCTTATGAAACACGTTAAAATATATTATTAATGCAATAGTAAAATAGTAGTTATAATTAATAAGCTTATATTTTAACTACTTTTTACACTTTAAATAGTTTTGTAAACTTCCTAAAAAGTTTCTAACTAAATTAGTAAGCTAGGCTAACATTTTTTATACTAATGTAAACTAATTTTTTTTACTAGAAGATCTTTAGTTTATGTTTTTTATTATAGTATTAGCGTTAATATTCTTATGCTGCTAAAAAGTATTTTTTTACTATTACACGAATGCTGTGCATGCGCTGCACTCTATTTATAGTATATAGTACCTCTTTCTTTAGCTTGCCATCCTTAAAAAGTAAAGTAAGTAATAAATACTTACTATATACTACGTAAAAGAGTGTTGTTTTTATTAGTTTATATATTAAGTTGTTGTAGGCAAATTATGCTATTAGTAAAATTAATACCTAATTATTCTGTTTGTCTAAAGTAGAGGCCCTTAAGTCTTACTTTATTATTTAGTTTTAGCGTTTAGTTTGTCTATCTAGTTATAAGTAGAAGGCTGTGCTTAGCCTACGCTTTACCTATAAACAGTAGCATATTTCTGCCTAAAATACTAAAGTAAAGATTAAACCGCAATCTAATACAATACCTTTCTAGAATTTATATATTAAAATAATATATTAGAGTAAGATTCTACAGACTATTTTTAGTTTTACATTTTTAATACAGATATTTAGATTGCAATTTTTAAAAAGTACTTAATAATTACAAGAATATTATTAAACAGGTAACTTAAACTATTCTTTACTAGTAGTAGCTTTATAACAAAATTAAAGCTTTAGCCTTTTAAGACAACTTTTTAATATAACTATACATTTTGTAGACACCTTTTTAGTAAAAAAAGATTGATTGCTAACAACAAGTATCTAGGCTTATGCCCTGTTGTTTAGCATTGCTAGCACGTAATTCATATGTCGCATGTTTAGACAAAAATAAAAATATGCAATATCTTTTTAACTAACTATCTTAACTAATAACTATCTACTACTAACTGCAACTTCTATTATTCTATTGCTATCTTAGTAGTGTTATAGTTGCGGCGTTTAGTGCCTATTCTTAGAAATAAATAAACAATAACAGCATTACAATTTATATATAGCTCTCCTATTTTTAAAAGCGTCTTATAAAATTTTCTTATCTATTAGTTTTTTCTAGCTACTTAATAGCTGTCTTAACACGCTTTTACTTTTTATAAAGTTACTTTTAAGTCTCTTTACTAAAGCTATATTTACGTAGGAAGAAATTACTAAAGTAATATACTTTTACTATACCTAGACTATTAATATGCGTATTATATATAGTATACTAGCTAAACTAGCTTTTTTTAGTTCTTATTGTAACCTTAATATCTATAACACTAGACGCAAAGATATCTCAACTATAGTTATATTCTAACTTCTATACTAATTTAATTACTATAAAGATTATTACTACTAGCTCTTTTTTAACTATTAAAAGTAGCTGCTTAATAATAGTAAACGCTAGCTTTATAATCTACTACTATAGCTTCTAGTATAGTAACTTAGTAAAGTTAAACTTTACTTAATGTAAGCTATTAGTCTTTATGTTTAATAAAAAGAAAAATAGTTAAAGTATTATATTATTTATATGCAAGTTATTAATATGTAGTACTATGTAGTGTAAGAAGTTCTAAAAGTAAAAAGCAGTAGGCAAGAAGCTTTTATAAAAAAGTATTATAGGCTTCTACTGCAGTAACATACGTGTCCTTACACTTTTCTTTTATCTCTATTACAATCTTATTGCTAGCTATAAGCTAGCAATTGCTGTTAAACACGTTTTAATTAATGTTATTTTTTAGTACCTTAAGAAAAAACTTTTAACTCTAATTTTGCTTAGGAGTTTAAGCTTTTCTAATTTAACCGCTTAGCGCGTAGACCTTATATACTTACTGTTTAAATCTTGTTAACTATATATTATCTTTTTTCTAGACTTTTACGTCTAATTAGTAGAGGGTAGCTGCTATTTACTTTTTTAGAAACCCTATTTTGACTATAACAACAACCACCACCTTTAACACCTTAAAAAATAAATAATAAAATTAAAGCTTACTTTTTTAAAAATCTTATTAATAAAAAGAAATAGTAATAACTAACTGTATTTGCTAAATTTTTAAGACTTGCTTTGTTAGCATACTATATAGGTTTTTACGTAATTTTAAATATTATAGCTTAGCTCTAGCTAGTAATACAGCTTATTAATAAACTTATGCGTTTAATATGCGCTAAAGTAACCTACTATATACGTATTATAATTCTATAATAAAATCTCTTACTTGATAGCTTGTTCTAGTAAAACATAAATTCTTCCTTTTTATTTTAAAACTTTATTATTATTAATATACTACACTTGCGCACTACTACTATTTTAAGTACGTACTGCTTACTTAAAGTCTAGGACCTACTGCTAGCCAAAAGCGTTTTTTTATTACAACTAGCGCAGTTTATTTATTAAAGCTTCTAACTCTACTATTGCAATTTTGTTACTAACTAATACTTTAGCTAGTAAGCGTAGTACGTATAGTATACACTTTATACTACTAGTAGTATAAACACTTTTTATTCTATAAATATTAGCTATATGCGTTGTATATACGCTTTTTTAGCTATGCTAAGTTATAAAACTTTTAATTTTACTATACTTTACTCTTGCTAGAAGTTTATTCTGCAGTATAAACAATACTTTAGTTAATAATAGGTTCTTTTATTTTATTTTCTACGCTTCTTAAAAGTCTATCTACAGAGTTTATATGCCCTAAGCAGTACTTAACTTAAAAATTTAAATCCTCTAAATATAGAGCCTAGCGTGCTTAACACTATTTTAGCTTCTATATAGCGCGTATAAAGCGCAAATTATTATAATTTCTTAACACGTAAATAGTGTGTTAAGCACTTTTTAAATAGTTTTACTAGTTTTTAAAACTTTATATTATAGCTAAGTGTCTAAAGTTAAAAACTTAATAGTTTAGCTTAGCATTTTACAGTTTTTAAAAGTAAAGCATAATAAGATATTACTTTTAATCTTTAAAAAGTTAAGATAATATGCCTAAAATAACAAAAGTAGAAGCATTTATGTTAATGTAAATTACACATGTTTTTTTAAAGTAACGTAAAATAAGCATATATATAAATTGTTGCTTTAGCCTTAAAAAAGTAGTATATATATTCTTATTTTAGTAAAATGCCTATTATCTTATAAAAAGATTTATAAGAGTTAGTATTTCTATAGCATAGTTTATAATAAAACGCTAATAGAAGTTTGTAAATTTTAAAAAAGACTATAGCTCCTTTATACTAGTCTGTGTAGGCTACTGCTTAATAATAGTAACACGCGCTAGATCTACGCAAAAACTGCTTATAATAATACTAAATTTTAGAAAATATACTTTGCTTAAAGCAAATATGCATTTTTTTAAATTATATATATAACTTTACTTTTTATAGAGAGTTTATTACAGCGCGTTTAGTACGCTAGTGTACCGCAACATTGTTGTTGTAAGTATAAATAAAAATATTCTTTAGATACACTATGTATATATAATCTAACTACCTTTTTAAAGCCTTATTAATATAGGCTTAAAAACTTGCTTAGGCATTTGTAAGCATAAAAGGCATAGTAAGATATTTAAAATGTCTATATTATGTTCTAAAAGTAGTCTTCTACTTATCTTCTACTTTAATTCTTAGATAATAGTAGGCGTTTTTAAAATTGAATTTTCTGTATTAGCGTACGCCTAATAAGTAGTCTAGGGTCTTTTTAATTAAAAAGAGTAGGTAAAAATCTTTTATTATAATAGCGTTAAGACCTTTATAATTAACGTAGAAGTAAAAGGTTTTATTATTTCTAAGTATAAAAAATATTAGAGCGCCTATAGAGCTAGTGCTATAGGAAATCTTTTTCTTCTTAGTATTTTTTTAATATATTTATAAAGCACTTAAAGCTTACAAAAAAGAGTATAAAGAGAGCTATAAAAAAGGTTTTTTCTTATTAAATAGAAAGTACGTAATCTAAACTTTTTAATTGTAAAAAAGTTTTAGCAGCATTGCTGTTAAAAATATTAGCGTAGTTTTATAGTATATTAAGTATACACTAGACTTACGCTGTAGATATATTTTATATATGTACTTTAAGCTTAATGCTTATGCTATTACTTTAAAGTACTTCTAATGTGTAAGTTTTTAAGTCTATAAGTTTTATATTTTTTTAAAATACCTTAGTAGCTACTAAGTTAATGTTTGCTTTTCTATATTCTTAATGCTATATTTGTCTTTTATAGTAAATATAGATACCCTCCTAGCTTAAAAAGAAGTTACTAAGTAATAGTAGTGCGCTTTTTTTATCTACTTTATACGCAGTAACTTTTGTAATGCGCTTTATGCTATTATTATTTATTAAGTGTAGTTAGAGCTTATAAGCTATGTATATATTCTACTTTAAAAGTTTAATTTAACTTAGGCAGGAAATTTCTGCATTTTAAATAAGATTTAAATTTATTTTTATAGCTATTTTCTAACTAATAAGGGTAACATCTACTAAGCAGTCTAAAATAACTTAAAGTTCTTTCTTACCTTTAGTTACTAAATGTACGTATCCTCTACGCTACATTTCTAGTAGATTATTTATTAGTACGCGCCTTACTAGCTTCAAGTTTACAGCAAAGCTTAACTTTTTTTAATTTAGTTTATATTACTTAAGACGTTATTAAAGTTACTGCTTTAGCACTTGTTAGCGTAGTTTTCTTTCTTTTAGTACTTAAAGCATATAATATTATTGCTATTTTTACGCTTTTTAGGATCGTCTAGTGTAGTAGCTAAAAAAAAGTAATTTTTTTTTTGTAAAAGTGTTCTAGTAGAGCAGATTATATATAATAAGTGCTCTACGCAAATTCTATTTAAGTGTAGATTTAAGTGTAATAACGTCTTCTCTAGTTATAAAGATTTAATAGTAGTTAGTAATTACTATTAGAGATTTAATCTCTAAGGCTAATTGCTGCTTGTTCTACTATTAACTTAGAGGTAGAGGTCTCTGCCTTATACTTGTTTGTAGTAGACTCAGAGGCAGCCTAATAGGCTTATGACCTAGAGATTAAAGAAGAGGAGGCGGAAGTAGAACAATAAGAATAAGAGAAATAAATATAGAGACTAGGGGAAGAGAGTAATTTAAGTCTATTATTGTATTGTACAACTGCTTAATTAAATATTGTAATTCTCTCTTTTAACTCTCTTAGTTTCTAACTACAAGCCAAACTACAGTCTATATATACCTGTTACTTGCATTCTAGAAAGATCTGTACTTACGCAATAGATAATCTTACGTAATAGATTGCGTAGTTGCTGTAGATCAACTGATAACAATAATAAGTCGTACTAGTAGCGTAATAGCTTCTAGTAATCAATTAATCGTAGGTTGATTGTAGATTCTAGGTGTAATTTTAAGCACCTATATCCTGTGGAGAAACAGCTAAGTAGCTTAATCTCTAACAGTAATTACCTAATGAAGTATAAGTACCTATATATAATATATATTAGAAGCTTTATTACTAACTAAATAACTAACATAGCTGCAAAGATTAACTTTATATCTTTACTAATTACGCCTAGCTGCCTTTTTCTTATTTAATAGGTAGGCTTAGCAGCTATAAGTATAAATTCTACTCTAGTCTAGGCGTAAATTAGCAGTCTAATATCTAATTATAGTATTAGAAATATTTTCTAAACTATTTTTTAAGCACTTAGTTAGGAGATTAGTAGCTATTAATTTTTGTAAAGCTTATTCTATGTAAGTAAGCTGCTGTATCTATAATTACTAGCTAGAGCTTAGCTAGTAGATTAGCGCTTATACGTATTTTAATAGCTTTTATAATTAACTTTTGCTAGCTCTCTCTACTAAGCTGTTAAGCTTATAAGTGTAAAGCAGTAGCGTCTTAATTACAAATTTTTTCTTTATTACTTATCCTCTATATCTTTATTGTTCTCTCTAAGGCAGTGTAGGAGTATTATTATTCTAATAAATCTCTTTAATATTTTACTAGTATTTCTTTTTAATGCTTGCAGTAAAGTGTTTAATTTGAATTATAATATTGTTTAGTATCTTTAATTTAATATTATAATTACATAGCTTACCTAAGTAGCTTGTTTTTAAATAATTAGTGCTTTTTTTTTTAAGTAGTTTAATAGTTAGAAAATTAAAAAGATCTTATTTATTTTTAAGGTGTTAAAGGTAGTAGTTATTATTGTAGTCAAAATAGGGTTTCTAAAAAAAGTAAAAAGCAGCTACCCTCTACTAATTAGTCGCAAAAGTTAAAAAAAAGATTATGTGTAGTTAACAAGATTTGAACAGTAGGTAAATAAGCTATGCGCTAAGCGCTTAGAGCAGAAAAGCTTAGACTACTAAGCAAAAATTAGGGTTAAAAAAATTTGCTAAAGGTACTAAAAAACAACCCTAATTAAAACGTGTTTAACAGTAATAGCCAGCCTATAGCTAGCAATAAGATTGCGATAGAGATAGAGGAGGAGGGTAAAGACATATACGTTACTACAGTAGGAGCCTGCAATACTTCTTTATAAAAGCTCCCTGCTTGCTACTTCTTACTTTTAGGATTTCCTACACTACATAGTACTGCATACAAATAACTCGTATACAAACAATACAATGCTTAGACTATTCTTCTTCGTTTTTAACACAAAGACTAATAGCTTACATTAAGTAAAGTTAGACCTTACTAAGTCACTATACTAGAAGCTATAGTGGTGGATCACGATGCCGGCGTTTACCGTCGTTAAGCGGCCACCTCCGTCAGTTAAAAAGGAGCTAGTGGCGATAGTCCCTGTGGTAGTTAAGTTAAAAAGATCTTATAAGATATAACAAAAAAGTAAAAGTAATTTTTTTTTAATTACTATACAAATACTTGTAAGGCATAAGCTGTTGCGTAGTAATTATATTCTAATAGCTTTTTACTAGTAATTTTATTGTTCTACGCTAAGCAGACTTAAGCTTTAATAGCTTACTGTCTTAAGTTCCTTAATTATTAATAATATAGATTCTTATTACTAGCGTGTACTTAAGGTTTCCTTAAGTATGCTACGGCGTTTACAAGTAGTAGTTAAGTAATGTAATAAAGGTGTTGCTCATATTTAACAAATAAGATATTAAAGTAACACTTTAAGTTAATTAAAATATTATTTCTCTTTATAATTTTAAATTTAAAGTATAATTATTTCTTAAGTACTACATACCTGCCTGCTTAAGCCGTGCTTTAGAAACAATATTAATACAGAAGCCTAGTACAGACTTAACGTTAGTAAGTAGAAGATTAGCTATCTTAGAGCTATCCTTGCTATATAGAACGTTTTTAAGCAGCCTGTTTCCTATTCTAGTAACTAAAATAAATTAAGTGCCTACTTTAATAGTCTTGTACTTATTGCATTCGCGATAAGTGTCTAGTACTAGGTAATTTATACTATTTACTAAGTAAACTGCTACTCTACTATCTATAAATATTTAAAGGGATAGCGTATAAGAAGTAAAGGCTACACTAAATATATTTATCCTAATTTCTTAAATTAAGTCTTTAAAATTAATTAATACAAAAACTAATAAGCTAAGGTATACTCTACCTAGTTTATTAGCAGCTAATCTACTAGTAGTAGCTTTCTAGCCCTTTTTCTGAATTCAAGTCTGCAGCGTTGTCTACATATAACTCTTTTATTGCTTAATAACTTTCTTCTTATTGTTGTTCAACAGTTTAATTAGTATTTTATTAGTAAAACTAGATTTTGTAACTAGAGTTTAAAGTTAAAAGTAGTTGCATAGTGTTTAAAAGTATTTGCTTAGCTTAAAAAAGTAAAAGTATAATTACTTACTACTTTTACTTAGCTCTATAATATTTAATTGTTGTTAAGCTATCTTTAATATAAACTTAGTTTAAAATACTACACATCCCTCTCTTTTCAAGGAAGTACTTGACTAATTCCTATAATAAAACAATAAAAACCCTTATAAAATTAATTACAGTTAATTAAGCTTTACTAAGTATTATTATTTATGCTAGCTTATTTTACTTTTTGCGCAACTAGTTTAATGTAATTTTATTACTTAAAGTATTTAAGAAACTAGGAACTAGTAATAGTCTAATAACTTTAATCAGCAAGTAAATAAAAATTTAGTAATATAAAAGCTGCTACTTAGTAAACTAATACTTAAGGCCTACTTATCTTTAGTAAGCCTTGTCTAGGTAGGATCTATATTGCGCTCTAATTAAAAATAAGTATTCTAATCTATAAGAGCAAGATCCTCCTTTAAAATCTTTACTAAAGCTTAAAAACTAGTAAAGTTTTAAGTAATTATACTTATTAAGGCGTTTAACAGTAAGTCTAAATGTATAGCCTAAATAATTTAGTTTTTAACATTAGAAATTTTAGTAACCATTTTTCTTTATTAAGAAGTATGTACTCTATACCTATTAACTAGTTTATTGTAATTATTTTTCTTATACTTAGTATTAAAAACTTAAGCCTGATATATACGTTAAGTAATCTTATAATTCTTTTGTTTTTAGGTGCTGGCGCTAGGCAATAGAGCAACAGGCCATTTACTATTCTTAAGCAATATTTAAAATACTTAGGCTTTTAGTAATCTATTAGGCGCACGTTTAAGAAGTTAGAGTTAACTAAGTTTTAAATTGTTTTCTCTTAGCAGTGCAGCCTTAATAAAGCAAATTAAGTTAGCTAGTCTAATTAGGCCTTAAAGATTACCTCTAAGGCAATAAGCAGTATATTAAAAAAGTCTATATTAGTAAGATGCTTTGTAGGATTATAACATAGGTTTCTATTAAAGTAAGCGTAAACATAGTTAGTTAGTAGCTGCATTAATAATAACAGTAGCCTATAAGTTGTAGGATAGTTTAGTAGAATGTTAATTGTATAATTAAGTAAGTAAAAGGTACAGTAGCCGCAGCGATCTGCTAGCTGTACTGTAGGACAAAATAGAGAAGAGTAAAGTAATAATTAAATAGTTAACCTTCTAGCTTGCTAATTGCGCAGTAAGAATTAAAACTATAGTTTAGCGCCTAGGTTTATAACTGTAGGTGCTAAAAAGAAGTAATTGCTTAATTACCTAAGGAGAAAGTAAGTGTATTAATTAACTAAGTGCCACAACAAAGTGTCTAATAACTTCTCTAAAGACATATAACGATCTAGTCTGTTTGTATAGATGCTAGCAGGGCCGTCACGTGAACAGCTTACTAGGATCACCTAATCAACAAGGTAATCCGCCTGTCAATACTCTAGCATTATAGCATACTTAGCGTCATAAAAGTAAGAAATTAAAGTGTACTTTTTATAGAGCATCGCGTATTGCAGCTATTATTCTAACTTAGTATGTACAGCTTATTAAATAAGTAAGTAGTATATGTTACGCAGCTACTTAAAGTTTAGTTTTCTATCTATACTAAGTAGATAAAAGCAATACATCTTAGAAGATTTAACTATAATAACATTAACTTTAAAACTCTTAAATAGCTATATATATGTATTAGTAACAATACTTTTTTATGTTAGAATTTCTTAGCCTGCAGTTAAAACTTTATAATCTTAATAATCTTACCTTAAGTAGAAATAGAGTAAAAATTAAGTTTAGACAGTTAATATTAGTAGTTTAATAAATCTTTATCTTGCTTTACTAAGCAAGACTTGCTAGTAAAATGCTTAGAGATTATAAAGTTAGATTAGAATTCCTGCTAATAGCTCTGTTCTATGTAAAGTAAAAACAGACACTTATTAAGTATACTAAAAGGCATAGCCCTTTTAAACAAATATATAATACTAATAGCAGTCCTCTTGTAAATTAAGCATACTTAGTAATATAATAAGTTATTAGAGTTAAGTAGTTATTAAATGTTAAATTTATATTACAATGCTTTAATAACTTTAATATAATTAAGATTAGTAATCAGCTTCTTTGCGTAGGAATACTTAAGTAGCTTAAGGAATACTAAAGTAGAATTTATGCAGTAGCATCTTATCTTAAGAACCTTAGTCTTAGTTTATTATATTAAGCTCTTTATCTACGTAAGTAGTATTATTAATATTAGTGTCTAGTTGTGTAGCTACTTATTAGTATGCTAGTGTTGCCTTTAAAGCACAAGAGCTTAGTAAAGGCAATAGAGTAGAAACTAGTTAGTCACTAGTCCTAGCCTTTACACGTTTTGCTTAAATGTTAGTAGTATTAAGCCTTTATTATATAACAGCCTTTCTACTTATAAGTTTTAATGCTTTAAGTATTAGATATATATTAGCTCTACTTTTTATTAACATTTTTAAGAATCGCCTTAGTTGCTTAGTTATAATTAATAGACTACAACTCTCTAGAGAGCAGGTCTTAGATACTGTAAAGTTACTATAGGAATTAATAGATTAAGCTTTTAACAGAGTTTCTCTAAGTTCTATAGCTATTAGAATAAGCACTTTATATATTAGATATACCTGTTTTTTTTTAAATTTATAGTGATTTATGTTTTTATAAGATTATATAAAGTAAACTTAATTGGTTTTAAAGTTTTTAGATCTAGCTATATATTTAAAGATTCTTACTAAAAGCTTAGTAAATGTTGTTCTTTTCTTTGTAATTCTTAGCCCTAGTCTTAAGGCGTAGCTTCTGTACGCTATAAGTTATATTTTTTTTTTAACTTTTGCTACTACAGCAATCTTGTGCAGGTTCTCTTTTTACTATTTATTTATATCTAGAAGGAGTCTTTTATTACAAGGGCTGTTTTATATAGCAATAGCATAAGTATTGTTATATAGTAGCTTAATAGTTGCGTAGTTTACTAGTAATATTTAGTATTTTTAACTATAGTTTATTATGTTAAGATAGTGTAGTGCTGCTAGATTAAGGAAGTAGGTATTATCTTTATAATCTATATAATGTAGTATTAAAGCTATATATATTAAGTCTTAGTAGTTAAGTAGTGTACAAAGTATATAAATACTAATATATTTTTTAAAGAATTCTACTACTAGCTTTTTTACTATTAAGACTGTACTACTTAGTTCTTTAGCTCTTTTTACTTTTAACAAAAATGATGCACTAATAATAATATAGTGTTTTTAAAAACTTTTAAAACTACTATATTTGTTTATAAGTCTTAGGAGTTAAATAAAGAAATTGCCTACTCTTAAGATAACTTTAAAAATTAGGTTAATTAAGTAGAAAGTACTATTGAACTAGTAGTTTATAATAATGCGCTATTACTGTAAAGCGTTTTAAAAGATCTTGTTTACTAGAGTTTAGATGTTAGTAACTTTAATACTATTACTAAGTTTTGCAAGCTTTAGCACTTTATAATAATGCTTAATAACTTTAAGGGTGTACTCTGTAATATAGTTTTCTTTTTTTATACCTACTTTAAAGCTTTTAAAGACTTTTAATAGACTTAGTGTTAAAGGTAGTTACTACTATAGCTACTTGTCTTAAGCCTTGTCTAATAGAGGCTAAGACATTACTTAAGTAAGTTAGTTAGTAGTATATGTATTGTTCTTAGCTTATGTTAGACTAAAGGAGGTAATATTACTATAATTATTGTCTTTAAAAGTTAATACTTAGGTAGAAAGGTAGTAAGTTTAGTGTAAAAAAATAGTTAGTTAGTTAGTAAGGTTGTAGTTTAACTTTATGTATAGTAGCAGTATCTTGCTAGCAGGCAAGTAAAGGTAAAAGTAAATAGAGTCTATATTTTAGTTTAATAAGCAGGTTTTATAATAAAAATAGTTGCTATACTTAGCTGCTGCTTTGCAAATAGAAGGAATTAGGTGTAGTATTATTGTAGTAGTAAAGTATAATAAGTTTACAGATTCTAGGTGCTTACTACATACTTAGAATCTATAAATTAGACGGCCTATACCTAAATTATATATAGGAAATAAGTAAACAAGCGACTTAAGGTAAAACCAGATACAGTGTAGTCTCCTCTTTTCTTTCTAAGAATATAGACTATCTTATAGCTTATAAGTTGCTTGCTATAGTAGTGTTAAAGTTAGAGCTTAAGTTTCTAAAGTCTTGTTCTAATATATCGTACTCTTTCTCTGTAAAACGCTTAGTAATAACAACTTAAAAATAAAAGTTTTTTTCTATTACAGAAGGTTAAGGCGTTTATATTTTAATTGGCAGCTTAGGTAAATTTGAAGAGATAGGAGTACTTACTATTAGGCTATTTTATTTTTAATACTAAGGATTTTATAGCTTTATATATTCTTAACTCTTCTCTATAATACTTTGTGTGTGTTGTTGCTAAAAAGACTTTAATCGCTATTTAGGTGTTGTGTGTAGAAAGCATGTACTATTAAAGTCTTTAAGGCGGTAAGTTGCTTTACTAAGTTTAATATTATAGATACAATATATTTCTAACCACCTTGTGTCTAGCTTGTAGTTTTAAGATATATTAATTACTTAAACTAAGTATTAAAGAAGAACTAGTGCTCCTAGATTTATGTTTTTATATTATATTTTCTTAGTGTTGTCTTAGTATTCTTTCTTAGTAGCTCTTATATAATTAGTACAAGGAACAGCTTTTTTTATAAACTAATTACTAAAATCTAGCTATATTGCTTGAATAGCAAGTAATTATTAGTAGTTTTTTACTTCTTTAAATAAAAACGTTTGCTATATAATGAGTGCAAGTTTAATAGAAAGCATTAGGTTCTACTTTGTAACTAGTTAGTATAGCAAGTAACTTGTCTACTTTTATATAGAGATCTTGTTTGCAAAAAGAGTTATAAGCAAGTTTTTAACTTAAGGTCTTAGTAGCTTTGCAAGAGCGTTTGAAATTAGTATATTCTCTTTTTTTAATATTTTTTATAGCTTAAGGGTTGTGTTCTAACAATTAAACTTAGTTAATTTTATACGTTTTTAATAGATGTGCGACTATTGTTACAAAATTAGGTTTTTTACTAATTATATGCTTGCGTGCTCTACTTTATTTATATAGAATGTTTTTATATATAAAATTTGCAATAGTCTTTAACTAGTTATTTAACAGTGCTTTTACTTTAGGCTAACTACTAAGATAGTTGTTATATAGGGTGGGTCTACACTTGTCTAGACTTAGTCTGTGTTAGGGCGAGGCTAATGTATGCGGTAGTCTGTAAGGTATTGTAGTAGTAGTTTTAAGTAGAAAAGAGTTTTTAATATTAACTAAAAAGTAAGCAATAATAATTTTATAAATAATAAAATAACTAGTAAACAATCTGTATAAGAAATAAACTATTTAAGTTAACTAAAATAAGTATAATAATAAGTTTTAACACATTTTTATACCTATTGCCTTTGTCCTATGTTCTCCTGTGACTCCTATTCAAGAGGGAGGTTAGGGAGAGCGTTAGCTTTCCTTTAAGCAGTAGCCTTCTAAAGGTCTTGTCTTAGCAGGATACTAATTACGTAATCCCTGCGCCCTGCGCAAATTATTACCTTCTAACATTGTAGCTAGTTAAATTTTAATCCTTACTTGTGCGTTAAAAAGAGAATTTTTCTTATTACATATAACATTATCCTCTCTCTTAGGCGTATTATCTTAATACCTAAAACTATTATTTTCTTATGCTGCGTGTTAAACTGCTAGCTATATATAAAGTTTAAGTATATTTATTATGTTTTACTCCTATTTTTCTTTACGCTTTTTTAATTATGCCTAAAGTTTTGTCTTCTTATTATGTCTATTTAACTAACTTAACTTAGCAGCATTAAGCTTAGGCTAATTATATTTGTTAGCAGAAAAAAAAAATAACATTTTATTATAAGTACTACAAAAAGAAAAATCTTTATTACTTTAAAAATACTATAATTAGCTGTTACGCTAGTTGTATTTCTATAAAAGTAGAGTGTAGTTTGTTTATTTCTAAAAAAGAGTAAGAGAAGGTAGAGGCTAAAAAGTATAGAAAGTAGCTAACGCTTTTTTATACTAAAGCAGAGGTTACTTAGCTTTGTTTAGAAGTTACTAAAACTAAGGCTTAAGAGCGCTTTTATACTAATTATAATTACATAATTTTAAGTCCTTAGAATTATGCAAAAAAGCAAGCTAAGAGAAACTCTGCTTTTATTATAGACTTTTTAACAACTAAACTATTACTATTTAGATTATTAACTAACTTTAGCTAGTTAAAAGCTAATATTTTACTTAATTTTCTATTTTAGGTTAAGCTTTAATTTATTAAGCGTATCTCTCTATGTACTCTAGCAACCTTATATATAAGTTCTTTTTTAAGTATTATCTTCCTTTGCTAGTTAATAGTAGGGTTATAGGCATCTAGCTAGTTATAACTAATTAATATATTTAATCCTCTTTAATTTATAATGTTAATGTTTATTTAGTACTTTATGCCTGCTATCTATAGCTTTATTAATTTAGTCTTTAACTATATTATACTGTCTCTTTATTTTATAGGTTTCTTATTATCTAGTATTATCAGGATTAGTTTTTTCTTGATTTAGTATAGTATGTTGTGTTTATTTACTACTTATAAAGAAATTATTGTTTATACGGCCCTGCTGTCTACAAGCGCTTACATGTTCTAACTATATATAAATATAGTTGTAAACAACTACTTTACCTAACTATTAGTATTTTATACTTTCTTTAGAGCTATTTTAAGTATGCCTTTACTGGTGTAACTTTGTTCTTAGCAACATTTTAGTTTTTTACCTACTTACTTTTTTTTTTCTAGAAAAGTAGCCTCTACTATACTTAGTGCTATAGTATATTAAGCAACAATTCTTATAATCAAAGCTCTAATAGAAGTTTTAATAAAGTAACTTTTGCTTTAAGGCTTATCTTCTTAGCTTTAGCTTTTTAGCTTTATAAATTAGGTAGTTTACTGCCGTATAAATATTTCATAATAAGGTAGCATAGTAATAGTTATCTACCTATTATACTTTCTTAAGTTGCTACTAATAGTATTTGCATTTATTCTTGTATTGCGTTTATAGAAGTTAGTAGTAGATTTTTACTTTCTTAAGTTTATAGAGGTAACACTTATTTACTAGGCATTTATCTACTTATAAGTTTAAGTAGTAGCACTAGTCTTAGTTTACTCTATTCTTCTTCTTGTTTTTTTTATAAAACTTATAATTAAGCTTATAGTTGTACTAATATAACTCTTTATATTTTTTAGTACCTTTTATTTTTTTAGCTTTTTAGTCTTTAACTTAAGCTACTAAACTATTAAAGTAAAGTTGTTAGTGTATTGCCTAATATTTTACCTCCTTAGCGTTTTTACTAGTAATTATAATCTTTCTTTATTCTATACACTTGTTAGCGTAGTGTGTTATTATCTTGTATACTTAATATTAGTTATTAGCTAATTATTCTAGTATAACTTTATTCTAAACTTTTTAATTTATTAGCCCATATTTGCTTAGAGTAGGAACTTTATTATTTAGTCTTAGTTATAGTATAAACTTATAACTATTTATTAAGCGTGCTTTTTAATAAAGATCTAAGTTACTTAAATTATTATCTAGTTTTATTTAAACAAGGTATAGCGTTCTTTATGTAACTATTTTAATCTTAATAGCTACTTATTTAACTTATTTTTTTTATTAGTTTTAGGCAAATTATTTAACTTTACTATATAAAAAATATACTTTATTATTATAACGCTTTTAGCGCTCTTTATTAGAAAGGCTATTTTACTTTTTTTTTAAGTATTTTTATTTTTAGATTTCTCTTATACTTTGCTAGTTATAATAGTATTAATATTTTTATTATCCTTACTGCGTTGCCTTCTTGTATTAGCTAGGCTAAGTTAAAAGTAATTATTTTAATTGTATTATTTTTAAAGCCTATTATTAATATGCGTAGCTAGCTTAACTAGCGCGTATAGTGTGTTAGGCTTATTATTATATATAAAGCTGTCTTTAATATTCTCTTTTAAGCCTGCTTTAAATACTATTTAAAGTGCTTTATTATTTTAATTAATTTATACTTATAGTTGCTTAAATTCTACTATATATCCTAATACTAACGTAGTCTGCCTTAAGTAAGTAATCTTATTCTTAGCCTAGTTCTTAGTATTTACTTTTTTAAAAATGTATTTTATTTTTTATTTTAACTCTATCTAACTTGTAAACAAAGCCTACGTCTTAGCTTTAATTTTTTTATATTTTATAGTAAGTAAGTAGTTATTTATATAAAGTTATATTTAGTTAGAGGCTTTGTTTTTTATATACGTGCTTGTTATAAAAAAAACTCTTAATTAGTAGAGACTTTATTATACTTATAGTATAAATTAGTGTAAGTAAAAAAAATTAAAAATTTTTTATATTTTTTTTATACTTTTTAAGTAGTACTATTTTAAGTTTTCTAATAGTAATAAGTTATTTATTAAAAGTAGCTTCTAGCTAACTTAAAAGCTAATAAATTATATTTATTATAAAAGCTACTTGCTGTGCTTAAATATTAGCTTATTACTTAAAATTTTAAATTTTTTAAGCCTTTAGGTTATTTTTAGTATTAAAGTTAAACGTATTAAGTATTTTATTCTTATTGAATATTTGTTAATATAGCGTAAAAAGTTCTAAACTTTAAGCTATATTATTTTAAGTAATTTTTTAAGATGCAATTATAAATTATAATTAAGTAACTTATTAGTTATATTTTTTACTAAAGTCTTTAGTAGTTAAAGTAATATATAAAGTAAGTCTATACTTGTCTAGACTTAGTTTCTAATAGAGCAAGGCTAATATATATAGTAGTTTATAAAGTATTAAAAGAGTAGTTTTAAGTAAAAAAGAGTTATTAATATTAACTAAAAAGTAAGCAATACTAATTTTATTAATAATAAAATAACTAGTTAATATTTTATAGAAAAATAAACTATTTAAGCTAACTATAATAAGTGTAATAATAAAATTTAATATATTTTTATACTTATTACCTTTGTCTTGTGTCCTTCTATGCCTTCTATCTAAGAGGGAGGTTAGAGAGGGCGTTAGCCTCCCCTTAAGCAGTAGCCTCCTAGAGTTCCTGTCTTAGCAAGATGCTAATTACGTAATCTCTGCGCCCTACGCGGATTATTACCTTTTAACGTTGTAGCTAGTTGACCTTTAACTCTTGCTCGTGCGTTAAGGAGAGAATCTTTCTTGTTACTTGTAACAGTAGTCTCTTATAATTACTATAAACTTCTTCCTAAAACATTAGAGTATATATATAATATTAATAGCAAAAGTCTTGCAAATAGCAAAACTGTAAGTATTAATAAATATATTAACTTTTCTTTTAAAAATTATAGTTAATAGTTAGAGTAAGTTACTAGTCTTTTTTGTACGTGTTTATATATTTTTCCTACTAGTATTATTATGCAAGTATAGAGTACACTATATTAACCTTTCTGTGTTTAATTTAAAGGTGTATGTTCTACACTGCAGCTGCATTTAAATCTATGTTATCTATTACTTATTTAATAGCAGTATTTCTAGACTTTTTCTAAAAGTTTACTAACCTACACAGAATAGTTAAACGCTCTTTTCTTCTATACTTATAGTTCTTGTAGTTCTATTTCCTTTAAAAATTTTAGATTAGCTAAAAACTAAGCATACTGTGTTAATTCTTTACAGAACTTTTAATAGGATACTTTAGCTTCTCCTACTAGTACTAGTGTATTTACATTTTAATTATATAAATTATAAATTCTTCTAGGTTCTTTTTCTAGTTCTAAAAGCAGCTTTTAACTGTTGGGTTTTTAATACTAAGAAAGTGCATCTGCAACAATATTCTTTCTTTCTAGTGTTTACTTGATCTTAAAGTTCTATAAGAAAATTATTTATATTTATCTATTTACAACTAATTCTTGATTGTTAGTTAATAAATAATTTAGCTAAGTAATAAGAGTTGCAGCGTGAGTTTATACAGTTAGGTAAACACTATAAAAGGAAGTATAAAACTTCTTAAGAACTTATAGTATAGCTTTATATTCTAACTTAGTAAAGTACTATTATTTTTTGTATACTAATTCTAAATTGCTTTAAAACTTTACTAAATATTACATATTATCTTTTTTAAGTTGCTCTATGCAGGCTCCTGCACTATCTTGACTAGTATTAGTTAAAAAGAGTATTTTATAGTTCTTAGTATTAGTCTAATCTAGGTTTAAAGCTGTAGGTGTATTATATTCAACTTGTTTTAGTGTATATATTGCTATGTCTTGTATATTTCTTTATTTAAAAAGAGTATTATCTTATTAAAGTGTAAAAAGCAGTGCAGCAATCTTAGTAAACTCTTTTAATAATATATAATAGTATATGTATATGTTTTTAAATAATTTTACTTCTCTTTTATTTTTACATAGTAGATAGCTTATAATCTTTTTAACTTTTTTTTAGTTAGGATAGCATCTTTATAAGCTAAATTTATAGCCTACAACCTTAAGTCTTTTTATAAGAAAGAAGAACTTCTTTTTTAAAATAATGCTTTTAGCTTATTTAATATTAGCTAGCACTCTATTTAATTACATAATATATTCGCGAATATAACGTTGTAGTCTAGGCATTAGTTTTTCTTTATTATAATTAGTCTTAAGTCTTCTACATAAAATGTTATTAAAAAAGAGTATAGTATTAGGCTAGTGGTCTTTAAAGATCTTTTTTATTATTTGCTATAATACTACTATAGAGTGAGTAGCACCTATAATATTGTGTATAATTATACTAGTTCTACTAGTATTTAAAACGCTGTTATGTTTTTAATTTCCTAATATAATATAATCTCATTATATCTTAAGAATAAATTTATAAGTAAGATAAACTTATGTTCTCTAAACTTCCTAGTAAACTTATTTACTATTAGTAGTACATTTATATTTTACATAGTAACTGCGTGTATTTTCTGTGTATTGCTAATTTTTAAATGCCTTTATTCTTTTTTAGTACCCGGTGCTATAAATTGTAATACTAACTATTACATTATTCTTATATTCCTTAACTTAGGCAGACGTTAACTATATCTACTACCTATAATTCTAAAAACTTTAAAATAGCAAAGCATTGCACTTACTAAGCTTTATATAGTATTATTTGCATCTTAAAAAGTAGATATATATTAAGATTTAATCTTCTTAATTCTTCAAGTTACTATAAGAAAGCTCCCTCTTAATTAAAAAGTATTTGTATAAATATTTCCTTATCTATTAGCTAGAGATAATTCCTAACATGTAGTTTTTTAATATATATTTAGTAAGCCTTGTTTTTTGTAGAAAAGAAGTATATCTTAGTTTAAATAGATAATTTTATATTTCTTTATTAAAGTTGCAAATGCTTCTTTCAAAGTGTTGTTATTCTTTAGCTTCTTTTTTCTAATAGTTTTATCTAAATTTTTTTTATACCTTAAACTAAGGGATATTAATAAGTTATACTTTCTTATTTTTAATTTTATGTATAGTGTGGAGATTCTAGCGTTGTACAAAAATATTAAGCAGACCTTCTTACAATAGTTGTTTGTTAAGCTTATATATAATTTAAAATTTACTAAGTTTATAGTTCTTTATAAAGTTCTTTAACTATATAACTACGTGTGTATATACTTAGTTTATATAAACTATTTAATTAGTCCTATTACTGTTTGTGTATAGTATATTAAAATTGCTAAATTTAGCTGCTATATCTTACTATACAGCTTTTTGTATGTACTTTACTGCAGCTACTTAAAGTTGAATACATATTATTTTAGTAGCTATATAAATTTATATACTACTTGCTACTCTTCTATTTAAGGTAATGTTAAAGACTGTATACCTAATTATCTACGCAGAGTAATTTAGTAATAAATTATATATTATAAAAACTACGTTTCTTATTCTATCTTGAGAAAGCAGGTAGTATGTAATTTATCTAAACCTATTATAATATATTGCTGGTTTTACGCTTATATACTAAGGGCCCCCTAAAATAGTTAATTTAGTAATATTAGCGATAATTTTAAAAGTAGTTTTAATAGTCACTGTCTCTATTTAAATAGGTATATAAAACGAAGTTCTAATAAACAGAATATGCGTGTTGTTAGTAGAAGTTATACTAAAAGATAGCTGTCCTAGTTGTTACTCTATTCTTTTATACACTATCTTTTATACTTATATAGTACTTAGTCTTAGAATATCTATTTGTACTTTAGTATAGATTAAGCACTTTAAAGAATTGCTATATATAATAACTTAGTAGCTTAGTAAGTTTATTTAAGCAAAGATTTGCTTATTAATTTACTACACACCTTAGACTTCCTTAGTAAGTATATTGTTTATTTTATTAACTTAAAAACATTCTTTGTTATATACCTTATAGTAAGTTTATGTATTTAATTAATATATATTTATAGCATTATAATACGCATTCTTAATAAGTGTTATAATTAGTAAAGTTTTATTTTTAAAGCGTTCAAAGTCAATGTGTTAGTTTAGCTAGTTAGTAGCTAAAATAGAATCTTAGTGTAATTAAGCGTACCTAGAATTTGTAATTTCTTAACTAGGTATAATGCTAAGCGTACCTAAGCTATTTATAATACTAATTTTATTTTTAAAAAAGTTGTGCATTTGTTTTTAAAGGTTGCTTTATTTTATTTAATTTAATAAAGTAACTTCTTATACTTCTTGTCTAAGCAGGGTAGTTATAATACAGTTTAGCTAAATTTATATTATTTTTCTTAACTTAAAATTAGAAAGCGCATCTATATACTTTATAGCTCTTTTCTTCTACCCTTACTTAAAGTACACAAAATTAGCTAATATGCTATTATCTTACTAAAAAAATTATAGTAGTTAAATAATTAAAAGCAGTATATTATGCAGCAAACTATAAAAAAGTATTTTACTTTATATTCTTTATTATAAAAAATGTGTACCTATAAGCTATTAGTTTAAGATAAAAGTATTACCTTAAATTATATTATTACTTTTTAAGGTGCTTATTTTTTTGCTTAGTTTTTTTTCCTCTATCTAAATACAATTAATATCCTAGTAGAAAAAGAGGCTTTTTTTTAAGCGCGTAGTAGTGTTAAACTTAGAGATGTTATGAAAAGTATTATCTTCGCCTCTTAGTAAAATATTAGTAGCATTAATATTATTAAGCTTATTAATGTATTTGTGTATAATAAAGTTATAAACTTGTTTCTAGAACTATTAGAACTATTAGAGAACATTATTATAGTAACTTTAGTCTATTAAACTAGTTGCTACGTTTGCTTAACTAAAAGCTTCTCTCCTATACTTTAAGTTTAGTTAATAGTCTATACTTAAAAACATCTTAGGTATTATACTAGAAGCTAGTTAATTAAGTACGTTATTTGTAATGTTGTAAAATTTTTAAGTTTTTACCTTTAACTATAACAAGACTTAGGTTAAAAGTAGCTATTTTAGGATTTTCTATAGACTTTTATATAGTAGCCTAAAGTAGTAAGTTTTTTTTCTAGCTATAATATCTTAGTTAAAACTAACTTATTTCATTTGCTTTAGAGCATAGTATAGCTTATAGTTCTTAAGCATATATTCTGTTATATTATTTATAAAATAAAAAGTGTTTGTTATTACGTTCTTTAAGTATGCTATACTTATTTTATTTAGAAGTTTTTTTTTGCATAAGTAATAAAAAAACCTTTCTTTTTATTTCTTTAAAAGTTTAGCATTTCTTGCGTGTACAATAAGGTAGGCGTAGTAAAAAAGTTTTTTTAAAAGTTTTTTAGTTATAAGGTAAGCTATAAGCATATTAATAGTAGATAGTTTAAGCTTTAGATTGCCTAATAACTTAAAAAAGTTCTCTACCTCTAAGTTAATATTTACTAGCATGCTTATTTTCTTGTGTGCTTTGCTAGTCTTAATTACTATCTTTTTTACTTACGCAAGAGTAAATGTTGTACGCTAGTTAGATAATATAATTTAGTGTATCTCTACATCTACGCCTTCTTGTTCCAACTAATAAATTTTATCTAGGCTAGTTATCTTCTTATAGTAGAATTTTCAAAAAGAATAGATTAAATCTAGCTTATATGTATTTTAATTATTACTATAAAGGGCATTATGTATGTAATACATAACTGCATTATTCTCTATTTATAGTAATCTTTAAAAGGAAAAAGAGCTTTTCTCTTGTAAAGGAATTTGCTTATTCTTAATACATATATTAGTAATAGAAGTAAAATATGTATACTACTCTACTAGCTTAAGCTAGTTTTATACGTATTTATAGTGTAAGCTTAGAAGTAAAAGCGTTTACGTATTATAATAGTAGTTTTTTAACTTTTCTAACTTTTTTATATTTGCTTATAACTTGGACTAATCTCTTTTTATATATTTAGGTTAACGTTTTAAGATGTTAAAGAGAGAATAATCTTTATTAAAGAAATAGTCTAGTAAAATAGAGACTTTAATAGTAATATAAGTACTTTTACTATAAGCTTGTCTATTAAAGTCTTCTAGAAATTAAATAGCATTTTTTTTTTAGCAAAAACTAAAAGACTATATTTTAGTTAAACTATAGAAACTACTAACTTACGCATAAGCGTAGCTATAGTATTAATAACTAAGCTTTATAGTATTAATAGTAACTTAAAATCAGCAGCATAGGCTTAGCAGAAGAAATTATTTTATCTTCCTGCCTTTAACTTAACTTTTAATTCTTCTTTAACATTTATAGTATAGTAGAATTAAAAAAAGTTCTTGATTTAGATAGTAATTAGATGTTAATTAGTAAAACAATAAACAAGGTAAAGCTTTTAAAAAAAACAAGATATTTCTTCTTAAAGTGTTTATAGTATTAGTAGTTTGTTAGGAATATAGTAAAGACTGTTTAGTCTTTAAAAGAGATAAAAATCTAATTTTTAAAATTTTTATAGTATATGCTTAAGTAGGACTAGTTATATAAATCTTTGCCTTTTTAGTACCCTAATTTCCGCTTAGTAGGCTCTAGTTTACAGTTATGTTATTTTTATTATTACTAATATAATTTCCACTAGGCAAATACTTTGAAATAATGTTTTGGACATAATTAGTTGCAATCTTTTATTTTTATTATTATTTTTGTAAGGTAAAACTTTTGCTTTTTATTATTAACGCTTATAAGCCTATCTTTATTTTACTAAATAGGTTGCTACTTTTATTTTACCAAGCAGAGTTTGAATTAGTGTTTTTCTTTTGTAGTTAAACGTCCTTCCTTAGCGTAACGCTATATAAGACGTGCAGCCTAAGGCCTGCAGGTATCTAGGTAGGTTTGTCTTCTAAGCTATATACATAGAGGGGGTTATCTTAATATAGGTGAGGCTGTCAGCTTATTAGTAGAGAAGAAGGAGGAGGAGGAGGGGGAGGCTATATACAGAGCTTAGTTGCCTAAACAGGCAATTACATTTAATTTTTAGTAGTTCTTTTGTACTAGGCTTGTATGCCAACCTGAGTTTTTTAAATAAAGGCTATAGTAGCCTTAATGCCTGTGTCTGTTTAGAAGAGATATTGTAGAGAAATTAGCTTTATACAGGAGTTTTATAGTATTGCCCTGCTATTCTTATATAGTTAGTACTTAAAGAGTATATAGGCTGTGTTCTGTGTAGCTTTATAGTTGCATAGGCAAACTTTAGAGTCTACTAAACCTCTCTTAAGGAGGTAGCTTTTTAAGTAGTAGTAACTTAATTTAAGTTAAAAAAAAGCACTAGATACATCCCTTTAAGTTATAGAAGTAGGTATCTACTTTTTTACTTTCTACTTAAAGGTTGCTAAGTAGGTAATTAGGTTCTTGTTAATTAGTTTTTTTCTGTATTTGCTGTATTGGCTTAACTAGTAAACGCTAGCTAGTTGTTTAATTTAAGTGCTAAGAACTGCTAGGCTTATTTTCTTTATTAACAAAATTATCTTTATAGCCTCTTTTGCAAGAGAGTCTACTTTTTTATTTTCTAGTATATCTTAGTAGCCTAGAACCTATTGTAGCGTAAGAGTAATGCTTTTTTCTTTAAGTTAAGTTGCTCCCTTAATACAAATAATTTGCTACCCTTAGCTACAGTTATTTAAGTTGCCTTTTAATTAAAGTAAAGCTGCTTAGTTATCTGTATATATTATAACGCCTTAGTAATAGTAGTTGTCTGTAAGGTTGAATGCTTTCTCTAGCCTTAAAGTAATACCCTCTAGTTTACTATTATAGACTAGCTAGTTATTTCTTATATTATTCTGTAGTTCTTTTATAAGCGTAGCTTTATTGTAAAAAGCAATGCCTACGCTAATTCCTTTACCTTCTATTATTGCTAAGGCGTCTAAGTGTATTAAAAAACGGCTATTATTAACTAACAGCTTTTTGTAGCATTCTGCTTCTAGGTTTTTTAGCTTGTTTAGTATTTAAACTTTGTACAAAGTTCTAGCGATTTATAGCATATAGGCGTACTGTTGTAATTTCTCTGTATTAGAGATAGCTAAGGGGATAGACTAAGTTATTTAGCTAAGTTAGTCGCTTTTATTCCTAGTAGTAGCTGCCTTTATAGGGTAGTTTAGATCTAGTAAAGTAGATCTAAAAGCATATTATCTACTAAAATTTTTAAGCCTAACTCTAGATAGGTAAAGAGCAGCTTCTGATTTGCTTAGTATTACAGGTAATAATTTAAATGTCCTTAGGATTTTTTTATAGGCCTAGTTTTAAAGTTTCTGCATGCTGTTAAAGACGTGTTATTAACTTTTTTAAAATAGTTAGCATCTGTAATCTGCTACACTTGTAATGTAAGCTAAGTATAATTGCTTTATTGCTTTTAGTAAAAGGCCTTTTCTTAATATTAGCTAGCCTGCTTAGGCAGGTAAAAGCTTAAGTTGCTTGTTGTATTTTTATGTAGTAGTAGTTTTTAAACTTTAACGTATTATTAAAGAATATGCCTAGCTATATAACTAATTTTTTTAGTTAGAAAGTCTTCTTTGTAGGTAGCGTAAAAATCTACTAGTATTCTTTCTAGATCTTGTCTAATTTGCTAATTCTATTTTTAAGCTATTAAACTTAACAGCTAATTCTTTTACTTAGCTAAAGAGGTTAGCTAGTTCTCTTTCTAGTAGTTTAATATTCTTCCTAATAGATGTTGTTAATGTAGAGATATGTAGGTCATCTATATAAGATAGAGAATATATATTGTTGTTTGTTGTAATTAATTAGCATAGCAGTTTTATATAGATAAAAAAAAAGACAAGTAATGCTAGGCTTCCTTGTAGCGTACTAGTATTAACTTTCTATAGTTTCTCTGTTTGCCTGTTAGAAGATAGCTCTAATAGACTTTTAGTAAGAAATAACTTAGTCTATAATATAAAGTAGGTTAGTAGTTGTTAGTTGCACATATTCTCTAGCAGCTTTTTTCTAGATAAGTAGTTAAAAGCACCTTTAATATCTAGAAAGGCTATTAGGGTAACTCTTTTCTTTTGTCTTTGTTGTTAAACGTTGTTGTAGAAGAGTAGTGCAGCGTTAATAGCTAGTTTCTTAAGTCTACTTTTTATTTGTAAAGAGTAGAGAAAGTCTATTGTTTTAGCTAGTACACCTAGTCTCTTTGCGTAGAGTCTCTTTAGCTTCTCTAGACAGCATAGAAATAAGATAACTCTATATGCTTTAGGGATTAAGTAGTTAGGTTTGTTTAGTTTTCTTAAAATAACTTCTTTAGCTTTTCTCTACTACCTTAGTTAGTATCCTAGATTAAAGAGCGTTAAATAGACTTTATAAAAGATGTTTTAGCTTTAGCCTTTTAAGACAACCTTTTGATGTAACTACACATTTTGTAGACACCTTTTTAGTAAAAAAAGATTTATTGCTAATAACAGGTATCTAGGCTAATCTTGTTGCTAGCTATAGGCTGGCAATTGCCCTTAAACACGTTTTAATTGGTGTTGTTTTTTAGTACCTACAGCAAATTTTTTAACCCTAATTTTGCTTGGTGGTCTAAGCTTTTCTGCTCTAAGCGCCTAGCGCGTAAACTTTATTTACTTACTATTTAAATTTTGTTAACTACATATAATCTTTTTTTGACTTTTGCGACTAATTAGTAGAGGGTAGCTGCTTTTTACTTTTTTGGAAAACCTATTTTAACTACAACAACAACTACTACCTTTAATACCTTAAAAATAAATAGATAGTAGAGCAGTAATCTACTTAATTAATAGCATAGATTACCTAGTCCTAGGTACCTATTGCGAATGCGGCAAAGATAAGACTATTAAGGCAGGCACTTAATCTATTCTAGTTGCTAGAACAGAAAAAAGGCTGCTTAAGAACGTCTTATATAGTAAGGCTAGCCCTAAGATAGCTAATCTTTTACTTATTAACATTAAGTTTATAATAAGCTTCTACGTTGATATTGTTTCTAAAGCACAGCTTGAACAATTAGGCATCTAGTACTTAAGATATAACTACATTATAAAATTTAAAATAATTAAAAAGAACGTTGTTTTAATTAACTTTAAGTGTTCCTTTTATTTCTTATGTATTGAATACAATTAACTTTCTTGTTATATTGCTTAACTACTACTAGTAAACAGTATAGCATAATTAAAGAAAATACGAGTACGCACTAGTAATAACATCTATAGTATTAATAATTGTTGGAAACAAAATACTAACTAACTGATAGATCGTGTTCTGGCTAGAGGATACGTATACACACACACGTTGCGACACACCCCTTAGATTACTAGTAGCAAGCTACGTAATCTACTTAAGAGCACTTGCAAGCTCTTCTCTTGGCGCTCTTAAGCAGGAGGCTAGGATACTAGCTTAATAGCTCTGGCGTCTATACGCACTAACCCTCTAAGGCTGCTAGAGAGAGCTAGCAGCCTAACTGCGGGCTGTCTGTGTTGTGTTGTATCCCCTAGGCTTATCTTTTTGCTGCTAATTTCTTGCTTGTGGTCACCTACCTAAGTAAGTAACTACATTAAAATTGCTTATTGCAGTTTTACTGTATTAGGCTTATAACTGTTGGAAACAAAATACTAACTAATTAATAGATTGTGTTCTAGCTAGAGGATATATATACACACACACGTTGTAACAATAATTAAAAAACTTAATACAACAAGCTATTAAAGCTTTAGTCTACTTAGCGTAGAATATTAAAATTACTAGCAAAAAGCTGTTAAATTCTTATTATTGTATAATATCTTTTGCTTTATAAGTATTTTATAGTAACTAAAAAAAAGATAACTTTAACTTTATTACAAGACTTTATAAGATTTAATTAATTTCTTGACTAGTTAACTACTTAAGAAATAAGCACTAATTATTAAAGAAAACTGCTTAAGCAAGCTAGATAGCTAAAATATCTAGTTAAAAATACTAAAAAATATTATGCTTATAATTAAAGGCTTTACAACAAGAATTAAGATAATATATTAGTAAAGAATTTTAAAGATTTACTAGAATAACAATACTACTACACTACTTTAGAGAGGGTAATTAAAATATAAAGAATAGGTATTATAGAAAGATATTATAATTAAAACGCTACTGCTATATACTTAGAAGCCTAATAGCTTAGTAGAGAGAGCTAGCTAAAAGCTAATTATAAAGGCTATAAAAATGCGCATAAGTACAAATTCACAAGCTAAGCTCTAGCTAGTAAAAATTAATATAGCGGCTTATTTTTATAAAATAAGCTCTTCTAAAATTTACAGCTACTAATCCTCTAATTAGGTGCTTAAAAAATAGTTTAGGAAATATTTTTAATACTATTTACAATATAAGATTAGACATTAGACTGCTAATCTATACTTAGACTAGAGTAGAATTTACGCGTACAGCTGCTAAGCTTATCTATTAAATATAGAGAAGGTAGCTAGACGTAATTATTAAGGATTTAAAGTTAATTCTTAAGGCTATATTAGTTACTTAGTTAGTTATTAAGCCTCTAATATATACTATATACAAGTACTAACTTTTAATTAAATAGTTACTACCTATAATATAACTTTTAATAAAAAATTGTTTTATAAAAGAAATTGTAAGAAAAGGCTACTAAAAAATTAAGCAATTAAGTTTATAGGAATTCTTTATAATAGTAAGCTAGTTAGTTTTAAAAGAAAACTTAGAAGTCCTTCTAGCCTTTTAAAAAAAAGTAAATTAAGAAACATTGCTAACTAATAAACACCTTAACAGTAATCTATTTACAATTTTAAGCAGTAAGAAAGGCCTAACTAAAAAAGTAAAAGTAGATTTAAAAACGCTAAGTAAATAAAGTATAAGGCTAGTGTATTATTAGAAATTTGCCTAAATTAGTAGTAAGATACTAGTCTTACTACTCTAAAGCTTATTCTAAACTAGAGACTCTAGAGAGCGACAACGTAATTAATTACAAGGTATTTAATAGTTAAATAGCAGTGCGCTTGCCTAGAAAAGCTAACTTATTAATACCTAGGGGCTTAGAGCCTCTTAATTCTAATAAGCTTAACAACTTGTTACTAGTCTAACAGTAACTTTAACACGCTAGCTTATTATAATAGAACCTTTGCTTAGAGTGAGCAAGTAATGGACTATAGATTATTTTATAGTTTAAGATCCTAGATTGTAGATAGTAGATAAAGTAAGTAATTATAAGCTTAACCTCTGCTTACTTAACGTAGTGCTAGAATTACTAGTAAAAGCCTAAATTAGCATATAAATGATTATCCTCTACTATATAAGCTAGGTAGCGGGCGTAAGCGTAAAAATGCAACTTAAGATTTTAACAATTAACTAAAAGGTAGAAGTATAAGTAGTGTTAACGTATTAATTACAGATTATAAGAATTTATTATAAATAAATTTTTATAATACTTACCTGCTAGGTTTGTAAGCAACTTAGGAAAACTATGTAAGCTACAAGAGTCTTAATTATATAGTTATAGTAGCTTTACATACTAAGCACAAACTAAATATAAAAAATACTTAACTATATTACAACAATTTACTTAAACTGCTAAAATTATAAAATTAGTTACTTTAGCATCTTATAAGAGCTTTATTAAAGAATATATATAGAAAAAAAATTAATTAGTTTAGTAAAAACAAGACTTGACTTAAAATTTACAAAAAAAAGAAGATAATAATCTAATAGTTATAATGTAGGTTTAGACCTTACAAGTTTAATTAAGAAAACTTTCTTTTAAATACAAGGCGTAGATTGTTGTTAAAAGTAATCTCTAGAAAAAGAACTTATTTGATTTAATATATACTGCTACGTTAGCAGCTAAGTCCTTTAGAGCAGCAATAGCTATTACTACTAACAATAATTTAGAAATTAAGTAATATAATATTGCACAAGCATTCTTTAATATGTTAACTAAACTAAATAACTTAGTAATTTATAAAAAGCTAGATAGCTTGAAAAAGCTTAAAAAGAGTGTATAGCTTAACTACGCACTTTATAAACTATAAGACTTCTTACTATGATAGTATGATAAGTTCTTAGAATTACTAAAAAAGATTAAACTAATTACTTTACTAAAGGAGCCCTGCCCATCATATCTAAGAAAAGAGGATTTTGGTTTTAATTTATATAGATAATATCCTATTGCTTTTTACAAATAATTATAAGCAAAGGGTATTAGATCTTTAGTTAGATATTATAGACAAGTATAAGTTATAAGAATAAGAATTAGTTAAATAGTTCCTTAGTATCTTAATAATAAGAAATTATAAAAAGCAAATAATTACGCTTATATATATTACGTATATTAATATAATTGTAGAGAAGTTTAAGCTAGAAAGTAATAGCTTGTTAAAAACTCTACTACTGTTAGAGAAGCCAAACAAGAACACAAGTATAGCAACTAAGTAAAAAATTAAGGCTTACTAAAAAAAAGTTAGATAAGTGCTGTATATAGCTATTATACTTTAACTGAATATTACTTAAATTATTTTAAAGCTTCTATACTATTCTATAAACTCTAGTAATAGATATATAAAAGCTATTAAATAGGTAATTATGTACCTCTATTAAATAAGATAAAATGCAATCTAATATAGGAACTACAATAGCCTAGACCTAATAATTGCAGGCGATGCTTTCTTTGTAAGTAATTAGGAAACTTATTTATAATTCTATAAATTTATAGCTATTTTATATAGTATCTTAATATTTAAGAAGGCGGCTTAGCAGACTATACTAACTACTTTAACTACTAAAGCTAAGCCGCCTACTCTTAAGTATACTACTAAAGAGGCTATAGCACTTAAGCGCTTTTCTTGTAAGCTGTCTTTCAATCTGAAAAATATTTAGATAGTTTAGTGTAATAATTAATAAATAATTAAACTTGTTGTTAAAAAAATAAGCAGATTAGCACTTATTTAAGACCTATAGGTTATAAAGAATATATAGCTGTAGTATAATTTTGCTGAAGAATTACTTTAAGTTAATTACTTAAAAATAGTAATTATGCTAGCCAATAAACTAACTAAGTTGCTAACTTATTAATAGTTTAAGAAGTTTAAGCAGTTGCTAAATTTTTAGTAAGTTAAGCACTTAATTAAAAGAAATAATAATTAACAGGCAAAGATTTTATAGTAAGCAGTAACATCTATAAGCTAAGCTAAGTCTTTTTTAAATTGCTTAGAAGGAGTAGAAGATTAAAAGCTAAACTGACTAAAAACTCAAAACTAGAACTAGAAACAAGCTTACTAGTAAGTATTAGAATTATTATACTTGCTAGACTCTATTAGTAAGTCTTACTTAGCTTTTTAAGCTTTAGCAAGCTTAAGCGCATTATTTGCTATTTTAGCTTAAATAGCTAAAGTGCGCAGGCGAGCAGCATAAAGGCGCGAATCTAATCTATTACTTCTAAATATTAAGTTGCAAGATAATTGCTAACTTATACTAGCATACTCTTGTAATTAAGTTATATAGTAATTAGGATGACGATTAGGAACGCAACAATATAGAGCAGAAGGAGTTAGTATTCTATAAGTATACTGTTTTTTAATTCTTAATTAACGTAGAAGATACTACTGTTGCTGCTATAGCTAAAGCTATTGTTGCTACAGCTATTGTAAGTTATAAGCTGGCTGTTAAACAGGCTGTACTGCAGGTTAACTAGAATTATATACAGTATTATAAAGCTTATATCCTAGATTAAAAGCGCTTACTAGAGCAGAAGTTGGAGTAGGCAACAGGAGCTAAGCGGGGAAACTGTAAAATAATATCTTTTAAGCGCAGCAATTTTTAACTAAAGGCTTCTATATAGAAGGCTTTTTAGTAGACATAACGCTTCTATTAATTTTTTTGCAGCAAGCAATAATGTTGCTAAGTAGCTTATAGTTGTTAACTTAGTACTTATTATTGTTCTATCCCTAAAAACTAGTTAGCAGCCTAAGTAAGAAGCTTAAATAACTAAAGACTTGTTTTTTTCTTTTTACATAAAGCTATAAAACGATTAGCAAGATTATTATTAGCAGTATAGTATATGTAAGATACGCAACTACTATAGCAGGTGCTACCTTAGCTGCTAGTCTAAACTTAATTAAAGTAGCGCTTAGCGTAAAACCTATGTAGCATTTTCTTTAAATAGCGCTTACATAGAGAAACGCAAGAACATAACAAATTAGTAGTAATTTTTAAAAAGCTTGTAGGCGCCTTATTAATAGCTTAATAGGCATATATAAGCTATTGCTATTGTTGTATTACTAATTTCTTCACGTTGCTTAAGCAGTAATCTGCTTTAATTTTTAAATATGCTTTTAAGTAGTCTTGCTCTTGCGCTAGCTTATTCTCTTAGTTAAGCTTTTAGTTTTATTAAAATTTTTATAAAGGTTTAACAGTAGACTTAAATTTAATAGGCAAGTATATTAGTTTTTAAGCAGAGCTACTAGAAGTCTTGTAGTATGCGTATAAATTAAAGAGTAAAGGTAATAAGCTTTTATTATTTTAAATATTAGCTACTTGCTAAATTTTATTGTTAAACAGGCTTTAAAGCGCAAAATGTTTATAATTAGCACTATTCTTATGTTGCTAGCATAGGCTTTCTAAGCAACGCTTACGCTCATTACTATTAAGGGCGGACTATACTAGAAAGATTAGCAGCTAATTAGTAAGAGAATAGTAAGGTAACAAGGCTTACTATATTAATAGTAATAATAGTGCGTTAAAGATTAGAAGGACTTAGTAATTAATATTGTAGTAAAGTTAAAGTTTTTTTAAAGGCAGCAGACTTAATTAGGATTTGTATTAATTGCGTATAGACTAATTACGCAATATTTAGGGTCTACATAATGTTTTAATATAATAATAAATTTAAGCCGCTTACTTAATTAAATTAATATTACAATATTACAACTAAGATGAAAAGATTAGGCAGTAGGACTAATATTATAAGAAGACCTCTTAATTAACAACTTCAATTTAGTAAGGATTAACTCCTTGCTTACAGCTTAGATTAATAGTTTCTTACTAACCTAGAGGGTGTGTTAGAGTATTAATACGCAGATTACCCTGTTAATTAGATAATCTTAGTAAGCTGTTTACGTAACAGCTCCGCTAGCGTCTATTTAAACAGGCTAGATTATCTTATGTCTCTTTAGTAGTTATTAGATACTTTGTTGTAGCCTTAGTAATTAATACACTTATTTTACTCTATCTAATTAATCTTAGTTGTCTCTTCTTAGCTCCTATACTTAATTTTTAAAAAGGTTTTTTGCTTTAAATGCTAGTGTAGTTATAATAGTCTTGTTTCTTTTTAAAGATCTTAAAATAAAGGTAACTATAAGAAATTATACTTTTTTTTATTGTAAAAGTATTATTAAAAGCATTTCTAAGTTTATAAGCATTAAAGTCTTTTAAACTTCTACTAACTAGAACTAGCTAATAATTTTTTAGGCTAGCCTTTAGTTTTTAAGTTCTTTGTATATTTATTTATAGTAAATTTTTGCTGTTGCCTACTGTAGTAGCGTAGGAGGCTTAGATAAGTGTATTTTTATTAGGTGTGTTTTAGGTAGGCGTGTTTATTGTTAGTTTCTCTATACTAACTTGTCTAATTATCTTCTTTTACTTGCTTAAGGTATTAGAGAGGCTTAATATTTAGTCTACTAAAATAGTAGTATTTTTTTTTTACTTTACTATTCTTTATATAAATTTTAAAAACTTCTACTAATTCTAGTAGGCATTTTTGCTAAGTAGAGTTATTTTTAGCTAAATTAGTATCTTAAGTTACTAAGTTTCTAGTAATTTTAAGTACCTTTTTAACTGAAAAGGCTTTTAGAATTTTATTCCTAATTAGAAATTCATGTATAGCTCTAATAAAAAAAAATTGCTGTTAGTTTAATTATAAGTAGGCCTTTATAGTTTCTTTTTAAGACTTTACTTTTTTAGGCGCAGCGTAGTAGCTTAGCTGTTTTTTACTACTATATTGTTGTCTTTTATCTTTATTTGCTTTTTACTTATTCTTCTAAAGTTTTTAGAGGCAATTTATTTTTTATTATTTTTTATTGTTATTGTTATTTTTTAGTAGATTTAAGCTTTAATAAGCTTTTTAACTTTTATTAGCTCTAGATACTTTAGTATGTAGTCTAGGCTTTTAGAGAAATTTTTCTCCTAGCAGAAGAAGTAAAGCAACTCTTTTACCTTCTTTAGCGCGCTCGCGCCTACGCTGTAGGCTTTAAAAAGTATTGCAATTAATTCCTAGTAGTTGTTTCTCCTAAATTTAGTTGTTTTTAAGTAGTTTCTAGAAAAGTTAACTAGTAATATATATATAAGTTAGCGTTTAAATATATATAAAATTACTTTTATTTTGCCAAGTAGTTTACTACTTTTATTTTGTAAAATAAACTTTAAGTTAGTATTTTTTAACACCTATTTATTTTATTAGTAGATTTTTATTTTGATTTTAGTTGTTGTTAGTACTAACTTATATAATATAGTTTTTAAAAAGAGTTTATAGTAAAAGATAGTACTAAATTTCTAAAAGTATATTTAGTAATATTTTTTAAGATTCTATCTTTTTTAGTAATTATCTAAGTGTTATGCTTATTTAAAATTAAAAAAACATTATTAAATTATACACTAGTTTCTTTAAGCACTAAGTAGTAAAGTATATTTTTATAAGCTTTACTATTTATATAATAATTAGAGTGTTTAAAAACATACTACTACAAAAGTAAAAGATTACTAAAGACTAAATTATGTAAGAATAAGATGTTACAAGTAATAAGTAGAATTCTCTTTTTAACGTATAAGCAATAGTTAAGAGTTAAAAAGCTTTTACGCTAGAAGGCAATAATCCGCGCAAGGCGCTAATTACGTAATTAATATCTTACTAAGGTTAGCTATCTAGAATAGCTATGCATAAAGAGATAGTAGCGCTATTACTACCTCTCTTCTAGAAGAGATATACAGGATAGTAGGACAAAAGCAATAAGTATAAGAATATATTAAATTTTATTATTACACTTATTGTAGTTAACTTAAATAGTTTATCTCTTACATAGATTGTTAACTAGTTATTTTATTATTTATAAAATTAGTATTGCTTACCTTTAGTTAATATTAATAACTTTTTTTTTACTTAAAATTACTTTTATAATACTTTATAGACTACTACATATATTAGCCTTACCTTAACACGGACTAAGTCTAGATAAAGGTAGACTAACCTTATATAACACAAGAATAGTAAAATAATAATTTTATTATAAGTTAGGTATAAAAGACTATTAGTAAAAGAAGACGCTTATTTAATAATATAGTAGAGGAGCTTAGCTGTAGAGTAAACTAATTATCAATAGTATTTCCTTTTTATAATACATAGAAGAGGCTATATACTTTAAAATTATGTAGTAAAGCACTAACTTAGTGTACAGTAAGGTATTACCCTATACACTAGCATATTACTACTTTAGCTATAGCTGTTGTTGCTATAGTAGTTATTAATTATAAGCTAGATGTTAACTAGGCTGCTATTCAGGTTAACTAGAAAAATAAAAAGTATAAAGCTACGAATTAGAAGTCTTTAATTTAGAAAAATAACTTTAATTTATATTTATAGCTTGCTAAGAAGGCTATGTCTAACATAAATAATTTTTAATATTATATTTTTAGTTAAAGACACTTACTAAACTAAGAGTAGAAGCAGGCAGTAGGAGCTAAGTAGCAAAATAAGTAAACAATATTTTTTATATATATTAATTCTTACTAAGAAGCTTGTACTTAGAAAGCTGTATAGTAAATATAATACTACTATTAGTTTTTTAATAGTAAGTAATAATATTACTAAGCAGCTTGTGCTTATTAACTAAGTACTTATTATTATTCTATCTCTAGAAACTAGTTAGTAGTCTAAGCAAAAAGTATAAATAATTAGAGACTTCTTACTATATTTTTATATATAGCTATAAAATAATTAGTAAGATTGTTGTTAATACTATAGTATATGTAAAACAAGTAACTACTATAGCGAGTGTTACTTTAACTACTAGTTTAAATGCATAAAAGTAGCGCTTAGCGTATAAACTACTAAGCAACTTCTTTATCTAGCGCTTATAAATAGAAATATAAAAAACATAATAAATTAGTAGTAATTTTTAAAAAGCTAGTAAGCGCCTTCTTCTAAATAGATAAAGGCGTGTTGCGCTTTATAGACAGCGTAATACGCTTATATAAACTATTGCTATTATAATACTACTATTCTCTTAATATTACTTAAGTAGTAATCTACTATAATTCTAAAATAGGCTCTTAAATTGTCTTACTTTTGCGCTAGCTTAATTTTTTAGTAAGGCTTTTAGTTTAATTAGAATTTAAATAGTTACTTAACAGTAAACTTAGTTTAATAAGTAAATTAATTAGTTTTTAAGTAAAGCTACTAGAAGTCTTATAGTGCGCGTATAGATAAATAAGTAGAGGTAACTAACTCTCATTATATTAAATATTAGCTACTTGCTAAAACTTATTGTTAAATAAGTTTTAGCGCACGTAATACGTATACTTAGTACTATTTTTATATTACTAGCAAAGGCTTTTTAAGCAATAATTATGCTTTTAATAATAACTTTTTAAGTAATACTTACGCTTGTTGCTGTTAAGTGCAGACTAGACTAGAAAGATTAGCAGCTAATTAGTAAATAAATAGTAAGGTAATAAGGCTTACTATATTAATAGTATAGGAGATTAAGCTACTTAGCTGTTTCTCTACAGGTTCTAGGTGCTTAAAATTATACTTAGAAATACACTTAACTTATAATTAATTAATTACTAGAAGCTATTACACTACTAGTACTACTTATTATTGTTAATAATTAATTTATAGAAACTACGCAATCTATTACGTAAGATTATTTAAGATTGCATAATATTACATTATCTACTACACAAGCTATTGCGTAAGTACAGATCTTTCTAGAATGCAAGTAATAAGTATATATAGACTGTAGTTTAGCTTATAGTTAGAGACTAAGAGAGTTTAATTAAAAGAGAATTACAATATTTAATTAAGCAGTTATATAATACAATAATAAGACTTAAGTTACTTTCTTCTTCTAGTCTTTATTGTCTCCTTATTTTTATTGTTTTACTTCTGCACCTTCTCCTTAATCTCTAAGTTATAAGCCTAAATTAGGCTGCCTTTAAGTCTACTACAAACAAGTAGAAGGCAGAGACCTCTACCTCTAAGTTAATAGTAAAATAAGCAACTATACTTAGAGATTAAATCTACACTAAATAGTAATAAAAGTGCGTTAAAATTAAGAAAAACTTAGTAGTTATTATTATAGTAAAGCTAAAAATTTAAGAAAAGTAGTACACGCAATTTAAATTTATTTTAGTTGCCTAAAAACTAATTGCGCTACCTCAAAAGTCTACCTAATAATTTATTATAACAAAAAGATAAAGCTACTTACTTAATTAAAACAATATTATAAAATTATAATAGAGATAAAAGATTAAGTAATAAGACTAAAATAGTAAAAAGTCTTTTTAACTAATAAAAATAAGTTAGTAAAAATTAAATTTTTGCTTATAGCTTAAAAAAAATAGTTTTTTACTAATTAAGAGGGTATATTGTATTATTAACAAGCAAATTATCTTATTTACTAAATAATTCTATTAAGCTAAACTTATAACAGCCCCACTAGCGTCTATTTTAATAGGCTAGATTATTTTATATCTTTTCAGTAGTTATTAGACACTTTGTTGTAGCACTTAGTTAAATAATACACTTACTTTCTACTTAAAGTAATAAGTAATTGCTTTCTTTTAGCTTTTATAACAATTTATTTAAAAATATACTTTTTAAGTTTACTAGTTATAATAAAAGTAATTATAAAAAAAAATTTTATATTTTTATTACTATAGTTCTAACATCTATATTTTCTCTTTAATTTCTAGCATTTAGAGATTTTTTTAATGTTTTAGCATTTTTTAATTTTGTAGCATTTGCTTACTTAGCAAGATGTTTTATTTTAGTAAAATACTTATTACGTAATTATAGCCCTACAATAATTATTACTATTTAACGTAGTTACTAGTTAGCTTTTTACTTCTATACCTATATTAAAGAAAAAATCTCTCTTATTGCTCGTAATAAAACTTACTATATTATGTCTTTATAACTTTTAAGTAAGTTCTAGAAAACTATTGTAATATAATTAATAAAAGCATTAAGCTATATGCTTATAATATTAAGATGTTTTGTTTTAAAAATTAAACCTTGCTTTAGTTAGAGCTAATAATTACATATTGAATGCTATAATATAAATTAGATAAATTTTAATTTCTACTTAGTAGTTTTACTTTAATTAAGATAAAGCTCTTATTTAAAAAAGCTATTAGTTTTATTAAATATAAAGGTTAATGCTTATATTCTTATTTTAATAAAAAGATTTCTAATACTTAAACTGCTAGTCTTTATTTTAGAAACTTTTATAAAAAAAGTACTTATTACTTTTTTTTAGCTAATATTTTATAGGTAAAAAAAGTTTGAAAGTAAAGATTTTTTTACTTTTTTAGTTACTTTAAAAAGTAATTTAAGTATATTTTTTAATTAACTAGTTTTTTTAAAGCTTAAAGTATTATAATAGAAACTATAAATAGTATAACAACTTTATTAATATATAAAAGAATTTTTTCAGGTCTAAAAGCTTTTAAAAAAATACATAATAATTAGTATAAACTTTTTAATATTATGTAAATTCTTTTAGCTAAATTTTTTATTAATAATACTTTAGCTGTAAATACTAAGAAAGAAGGCAGTTTTATAACTTTAGGAATTTATTATAATTCTATAAAATTATTTTATTATACATTAGCTATAAAATTATTATAACTTAATATTTTAAAAGTAATATTAGTAGCTTTAGCCTTGTAAGACAACTTTTTTATAACTATACATTTTGTAAACACCTTTTAAGTAAAAAGATTATTAATAATAATAGCTATTCTAGCTTACGCCTTTTTATTTAGTAGTACTAGTATACAGTTATTATGTTATATATTTAAATAAAAATAAAGATACACAATATCTCTTTACTTAACGTTTTTAACTAATAATTATTTACTTACACTTATTTCCTTTAGTAGTAGACATTTATTACAAAAATGTTAATAATAAAACTGCTAAAGTAGGCACTTAATTTATTTTAATTACTAAAATAAAAATAAGCTACTTAAAAACGTCCTATGTAGTAAGGCTAGCCTAAAGATAGCTAATCTTCTACGTACTAATATTAAGCTTATACTAAGTTTCTACGTTAATATTGTTTTTAAAACACAGCTTAAGCTAGCAGGTATTTAATATTTAAGAGATTATTATATTATAAAATTTAAGAAAATTTAAAAAAACGTTGTTTAAATTAACTTAAAGTGTTACTTTAATTTTTTATTTATTAAATATAAGTAAATTTCTTATTATATTACTTAACTACTACTAGTAAATAGTGTAGTATAATTAAAATAACCTTAAGTGCGCTCTAGTATTAAGGATTTATAGTATTAATAATTAGGACACCTGAAATAATAATTTATTAAAGCTCTAGTCTGCGTAGCGCAGAATATTAAAATTACTAAGTAATAGCTTATTCTTTAGAAATAATTATATAATAAATAAATAAAAATTTCTTTGTCTTTTTTAAAGAATTTTACAGGATTTATTAAATTTTCTAACTAGTTAACTACTTAAGAAATAGGCACTAATTATTAAAAAGACTACTTAGGTAAGCTATATAATAATAATATTTCATTAAAAATACTAAATACTATTATGCTTGTAATTTAAAACTATATTATAAGAATAGAAAGGAAATATTAGTAGAAAATTATTAAGATTTATTAAAATAAAAACAGTACTACACTGCCTTAAAAAGGGAATTAAGATATAAGGATAGGTAATAAATAAAAAATTAGTAATTAAAATGCTACTGCTATATACTTATAAGCTTAATAGCTTAGTAAAAAGAGCTAGCTAAAAGCTAATTACAAAGGCTATTAAAAAGCGTATAAGCACTAATTTAATAGCTAGGCTTTAGCTAGTAATTATAAATGTAGCAGCCTACTTATATAAACTTAGCTTTTTTATAATTTATAGCTACTAATCTTCTAACTAAGTGCTTTAAGAATAGTTTAAAAAATATTTTTAATACTATTAACTACTTATTATTAGATATTAGACAGCTAATCTACGTCAAGACTAGAGTAGAATTTATGCTTATAGCTACTAAGCTTATCTATTTAATAGAAAGAAAGCAGCTAACTATAATTATTAAGAATTTAAAGATAATTTTTGTAGCTATATTAGTAATTTAGTTAGCTATTAAGCCTTTAATATATACTATATAGAAGTACCTACACTTTATTATGTTGTTACTACCTATAAAATAACTTTAAATAAAAAGTTATTTTATGAATAATCTTGTAAAAAAAAGCTGCTGAAAATTTAACTAATTAAGTTTATAAAATTTTTTTATAATAGCAACTTAGTTAATTCTAAAAAAACACTTAATAGACTTGTTGCCTTTTTAAAAAAAAGTAAATTAAAAAATATAGCAAACTACTAAACATCTTTAGAGTTTTTTATCTATTATTATAAGTAGTAAAAGAGGCCTGCCTAATAAAAATAAAAGTATATTATAAGATACTAAGTAAATAAAGCATAAAGCTAGTGCATTTTTTAAAATTTACTTAAATTAGTAGCAAGATACTAGTCCTGCTACTCTAGAACTTACTTCTAAACTAAAGACTTTAAGGAGCAATAATATAATTAATTATAAAGTATTTAGTAATAAAATAGCAGTACACTTACTTAAAAAAGCTAACTTATTAATACTTAAAGGCTTAGAGCCTCTTAATTCTAATAAGCTTAATAACTTATTACTAGTCTAGTAGTTTATACTTAAAGACTTTAATACACTAGTAAATTGTAATAATACTTTTACTTAAAGCAAGTAAATTATAGACAGCAAATTATCTTATAGTATAAGAGCCTAGGTCTTAGATAGTAGACATAGTAAGTAATTATAAGCTTAACCTTTACTTACTAAATATAGTGCTAAATTTGCTAGCAAAAGTATAAATTTACTTACTTATTATTATTTTTTACTATGTAAGCTAAGCAGCAGGCGTAAGTATAAAAATACAACTTGAATTTCTAATAATAAACTAAAAAGTAGAAAAATAAGTAATATTAATAAATTAATTATAAATTATAAAAACTTATTAAGAATTTATTTTTATAAAACTTATTTTCTAAGTTTATAAGCAACCTAAAAAGACCAATTAAGCTATAAAATTTAAAATTATATAGTTATAGTAGCTTTATTTACTAAGTATAAACTAAATATAAAAAATAGTTAACTATATTACAATAATTTACTTAAACTAGTAAATTTTTAAAAGTAATTACTTTAGTAATTTACTAAAATCTTGTTTAACAGTATTTATAGAAAAAGAATTAATTATTTAAGTAAAAATAAGACTTAAACTAAGATATTAAAAAAAAGTAAAAAATACACTAATACTTATAAAGTAAGTTTAAACTTATTTGTTTAATTAAATTAGCTTTATTCTAAATGTAAAGCGTAAATTGTTATAAAAGGTTTTTTTAAAAAGAAAACTTTATTAATTTAATATATGCTACTATGTTAGCAGCGAAATCTTTTTAAGTAGTATTTGCTATTACTACTAAAAAGAATTTAAGAATTAAGCAATATATTATTATAAAAGTATTCTTTAATATATAAATTATAGTAAATGACTTAATAGTTTATAAGATACAAAATAGCTTTAAAAAGCCTAAAAAGTGCGTATAGCTTAACTATAAACTTTATAAGTTGTATAACATGCTACTATTCTAGTATAAAGAGTTTTTAAAATTACTAAAAAAGATTAAACTAATTACTTTACTAGAGGAGCCCTACCTGTTTTTTAATTAAAAAAAAGAAAATCTTAATTCTATTTTATATATATATTATCTTACAGCTCTTTCTAAAAGATTATAAGCAGAGGGCATTAAATTGTTAATTAAAAATAATAGATTAATACAAGATATAATAATTAACTACCTCCTAAAGGCAATTTTTATAAAGCAGTAACAATTAGGAAGAATAAAAGTATATAAGGTTAGGCTAAAAAAGTAAAAGTTCTATATTAGTTATGTTTCTTAGAGGTTAAGCTAAAAGAGTTATATTTAGTATAGTTACTAAAAAAAGTAAGTAATAAGTATTATAAAAAAACAAGTAAAAAAGAGTATAAGTATACTATAAACTTACTACTTTCTTTGTTAGCAACTTTTACAACAACACTATTTCTCTTACTAAAGTAACTTTATTCTCTTTTTCTAGTTTTTTTATACTAAGTAGGCTATGCCTTGCTTTAAGTTAAACTGTAGAAACAAGGTATATATTTATAGTATAATTAAAAGTTTAGGCTATTAAATTTGTAGAGATTTTAATATATTAGCAAGGTAGTTAGCAGAAGGTAAAAGTTTATTATATATTAAAGATTTAGCACATGTAGGTAGTTTAAGTTATATTTAGTATTTTCCTAGGTAGAAACAAAAAATAGATTTAAGCTAAAAAAATGCACTATATATTTATATTTACATATTAATTAGGAGAGAAGATTAATATATAATTTATAAAGCACTTTAACTATAATATAAACTAGGAAGATTATACTATTTACCTATAAGTAAAAATTAATAGTGTAGTAATTAGTTTTATAAGTTCTTTAGTAGCCTAATTAAGAAGTAAATTAATTTATTTTATCTTATAAACATGTGTAGCACTTATAAATTAATAAGGTTTTACTATAACTATAGTATATTATAATAAAATCTCTACTCCTCTCAAAGGTTAAACAAACACATAGATGTGTTGTTTTTACTATATTAATTTCTTTCATTTAAAATAAATTCTAGATTAAATAAAAATAAGCTTAGGCTTGCGTTTATTTTTATTTTTTATTGCTTAAATATATGTTTATTTTTTTATAGTTTATTTTTTTTTTAGTTTCTTTTTTTATAAAAAAAAACAAAAAAAAACCTAAAGCAATAATTCTAAATAATAAACTGTGTAATTTGCTTACTTTAACTTAAATATATAGTAAAATAAACTTTTTTAGTAATATATCTTATATAAATAGGATATATACCTACACTTACTTTATAGATGTATGTAACTTTTTGTTTCTTTTCTATTAGTAGCTTATCTGCTAAGAACGTTATATTATCTAAAAAGAATAAATACACTAATCTTACTATAAAAATATTAGAAATTAGCATGTAATTCAAATAATAGTTCTTATCTCTAAATACTAAAGATTTTAGTGTATTATATTTAATATATATACTATTTGCAGCTTTATTTAAAATTGCTTTTACTATTTTAATAAAATTAGAGCTGTTAGGACCTAGTATTTAGTATATTACTAATAACTTATTATATAACAGTATTATTACTACTTATGCTATTATAATAATCTTTTTAATAGCTAAAAAATGTTTAATATTAGCTTTGCACTTTACTTTTTCTAAAAAAGTAAAAAACAATAATAATAATTTACTCTTTTTAAGTAAATGTAATAACAACAATAACAATAACAACTCTTATAATGAACATAATAATTTATATACTAAACACCTTTATGTTAAAGTATTAGTAAATAACTCTTATAATAATAGAGATATTATACTTAATGTTACTAAGAAGCAATAAGGTATCCTTTTTATTTTTTAGTTGCTAATTTAATCTTTTTATCTAAAAGTTTAATAATTTTTTTAAGTTTTATATTTAATGCGTATACTGTCTTTTCTGCTATTACTTTAATTACTTATGCTAATACACTAAGTGAAGTAAAAGTAATTTTTTTTTAATTATTATCATATAATAATACACTAGCTTATTAGATGTTTTAATAATGTTTTTGTTCTTAAGTAAAGATACTTTTTTTTTTTTCTTTTTTGTATATATAATATGTGTTTTTTAAAATTTTACTAGAAATAATCTCATTTTAATTATTGCTTAATCTACACATATTGCAATAGTAGTATAAGAAATAGTATTATAGTGTAAGTTTTCTCTTGTATTAATATTCTTTTTTAAAAAATTTATTTTAACAGGATTATTTCTCTAGAATGTTAATATTTTTTACATAGTTTCTACTAAGTAAGTATAATTTAATTTAGCTTTACTTAATTTAGCTTAAGATTTAATTCTGTGTTTTATTTATACATAGTGTTTTAATCTATTTTTAAGTTTAGCTATAGTTATTTTACTAAGTTTTCTTTTTATTAATGCGGCTTTAATTTTTGTACGTGTTTTTTTAAAATATTTATTACGTTTTTAAAGTAATGCAGCTTTTCTAATTAAACACTAAGTTTTTACACTATATTTAAAACCTAATTTAGCTAATCTAATTTTTATTAACTTAGCTTTTGTGTGTTTATATTCTAGTAGTAAACCCCTTACACGTAATATATTACATTTCAGGCTTAGTCTTTCTATATAGTAAGTTTCTCTTTTATATAAAATAAAAATATTATAATATCCTACTATATCTTATCTAAAGCATTTATTACTATATTTTAGTATAGATAAATATATTAATATTATATATCTTTTTAAAACACATGTGTGTATTTATATAATAACAACTTAATATAGGTTTTAAATCTATACTTAAGCCTACTTAATATTTACTATTTAAGGTGTTTGTTATAAGATATATATTATATTTTCCTTTATTTTTTTTAAATATTTCTTTTTATATGTTAATATAGATTAATAAAGGCATATACTAAACTTTATATAATTGCTGTTTTTTTTAGCAAATTTAGCTTAGTTAAAGGTAGATGTAAAAATTATATAAGTCTTACTTAAAAAATATAAACTATTAAATTTAGATTTATTAAAATATTTTTTTTTCTAGAATTAAATTAAATATTATTATTTTCTTCTCTCTTAGTGTTACTAAGTATACTACTTATTTTTTTCTGTAAAATAATTAGTTATTAATAATTAAAAACTATATTTTCTTTTAAATAGATTTAACTTTAATTAATTTAATGAATTATTAGTATATAACAAGGAAAAGTAAAAAAAATAATAATTAAGGAAAAGTTATAAAAAAGATATTTAGAGAAAAGTACTAAAAACTATTAAGAGATATATTTATATTTTGTTTAACTCTATTCTTTTCTAGCATTAAAGCTATATTTAAATTAGATATATTTTTTACTTTAGCAGTTGACACTAGTTTACTTAAAAAAAGATACTTACTAAGCTATAAGGGGTAGCTTTAGGCAATAGTACTTGCTTTACACTATAAAAGATAGTAAGAGTTAGCTCTAGAATAATAATATATAGATATTTTTAACAATAATACCTGCTAGTATTCTTGTAGGTAAAGAGCTTCTTATAAGCATAATTTTAAGTAAGTAAGCTAATAAATAAGCAAGCTTAGTAGAACTTACTAACACATAACTATTTATAATAGAGCCTCCTTTTTTAGTCTAGCGTCCTAATAGCCTTAAATTACTTTTAGGATTATAAGAGAATAGTTTAGTAAAAAGCGCGTCTTACGCGCGGCTTATATGCTTTTAAAATACATATTACTTGTAGTTTAGGCGTATAACAAGCTCTAGGCTTAAGTTTTTGTAGTATTATTATAGTACCTTTTAAGTTTATTGTTTGTTTTTTAAAAATTTGTAGAGGTAAAAGTAAAAGTATATAATTATTATAAGTAGTTTATATAAGGTAATATTTACTACAGTAATAAAGAAATTTTTTAGTATATTTTTTGTAATTTTTGTCTTGCTTAATATATTGAATACGTAATATTAGCGCACCTAGCACGTAACTAAATAATAAGCTTCAATCTTTATTATAGTCTACTACTTAAATTCTAAGTATATTAAGAAGTTTTACTTATAAGATGCTTAGCTATACAAGTTTAGTATGCTTAAGAAAGCTACTAATTTTATTACTTTATATATAATGTACTTGCGCTGCGCATAAAGTATTACTAAATAAAATAAAATTTATAGTAAGACTAAGTATTATTATTACAACTATTATACTAAGAGTAATTATAGTAGTTATACTAAGGTAAGTACTTTTATTTTGTTAAATACGCTTAAGCTAATTTATATAAGTTTTTAAAGTACTTAATAGGCGTTTAAATTATTTATACTAACTTTACGCTTATTTTAATACTACTATTACTAATACTAATATTCTAAGAATTAACTTTACTATTATTACTACTAGTGTTAAGCTTGCGTAGTGCTAGCGCTAATTTAACTTTAAGCTTTTTAACTACTACTATATTACTATTTACACTAGTAGTTTTATAAAAGTTTTTACTTAGGTGCTAACAACTTTACTTTACTACTTAAGCTTAATTTTAGTAAAGTAGTGCTGTATAGTAGCTACTTTTAAGTTAATTACTAGTTATATAGCTAGGATTGCTAGTCCTGCTAGTGCTAATAAGGACAATAATAAAAGCTTAGGTAATAATAACATGCTGCTTCTTAGGCGCAGTCTAGACGCAGGTAGCGCGTATAACAGTAGTGCTAGAAGTAGTAGTAATAATATAAGTAGTAACAATAAGATTTATGCTAGTAATAATAAAATTCTTAATAATAAGTAAAAGTAAATTATTATTATACTTATAGTTTTAATTACTTAAATACTTAAATTACGCCTTAAAGGCGCAACAATAATGTTTAATATACTTTTTTAGCGCGCTTAAGATGTAATAATTTTTATTTATACTTATATTTTTTAATTAGTTTTTTTATATTTTTAAACTGTAATACAAGAGTCTAAGTATTTTATAATTTATTATAGCTTTTTATTACAATTAATACTCTAGCTAGCTATTCTTAATTTGTTTTTCTAATATCTTTTTAACTTCTTAGATCTCTTTACTTTTAAGGCTTATTTTTTCTACCTAAGTATTATTTTCTTAACTACTACGTAATTCCTATTATTCTATTAAGAAGACGTAGAAAATATTATAAATGTAATAGTAAAGTAGTAGTTGTAGTTAGTAAGCTTATGTTCTAACTACTTTTTATACTTAAAATAGTTTTATAAACTTACTAAAAAGCTTTTTACTAAGTTAGTAGGCTAGGCTAACATTTTTTGTGCTAAGGTAAACTAAGTTTTTTTAGTAAAAGATTTTTAGTTTATATCTTTTATTATAGTATTAGCGTTATTATTTTTATACTCTTAAAAAGTATTTTTTTGCTATTATATATATACTGTGTATGCGCTATACTTTGTTTACAGCGTCTAGTACTTCTCTTTCTAGCCTGCTATTTTTAGAAGGCAACGTAAGTAATAAATGCTTACTATATACTAAGTAAAAAAGTATTATTTTTATTAATTTGTAGATAGAGTTATTGTATACAAATTATATAGTTAGCAAAAGTAGTACTTAATTATTTTATTTTTTTAAAGTAAACGTCTTTAAGTATTACTTTATTATTTAGTTTTAGTATTTAGTTTACTTATTTGTCTGCAAGTAAAAAGCTGTGCTTAGCCTACACTTTACTTATAATTAGTAGTATATTTCTATTTAAAATATAAAAGTAAAGATTAAACTACAATTAAATATAATACTTTTCTAGATTTTATATTTTAAAATAATATATTTAAAGTAGAATTCTGCAAACTATTTTAAATTTTATGTTTTTAATATAAGTATATAAATTGCTATTATTAAAAAGTAGTTAATAATTATAAAAATTACATTAAATACGTAACTTAAACTATTATTTTTTGCGAGTAGTAGTCCTGTAATAAAATTAAGGCTTACTTCTTTAAATATCTTATTAAAAACTAGTAATAGTAATAACTAACTATATTTACTGTGTTTTAGAGCTTTGCTTTTTTAGTATACTGTATAGTTTTTTACGTAATTCTAAATATTATAGCTTAGCTCTAGCTATTAATATAGCTTACTAATAAGCTTATATGTCTTACGTGCGCTAAAATAACCTGCTAGACGTATATTATAATTTTACAATAAAATCTCCTACTTAATAGCTTATTCTAGTAGAACATAAATTCTACTTTTATATTTTAAGATTTCTTTATTGTTAACGCGCTACACTTGCGCGCTACTACTATTTTAAGTATATACTACTTATATAAAGTCTATAACCTACTATAAAGAAAAAGTATCTCTTTATTGTAACTAGCGTAGTTTATTTATTAGAGCTTCTAACTTTACTATTGCAAGTTTACTACTAACTAATACTCTAGCTAAAGAATGTAGTAAGCATAGTGTATACTTTATAGCACTAGTAGTCTAGATACTTTTTATTTTGTAAATATTAGCTATATACGTCTTACATGCGCTTTTCTAGCTATACTAAGTTATAAAACTTTTTATTTTACTATACATTACTTTTACTAGAAGTTTATTCTATAGTGTAAGTAATAGTTAAGTTAATAATAAGTTTTTCTGTTTGTAATTTACTCTTTTTAATAGTCTATCTATAGGGTTTATACGCTTTAGGCGGTATTTAACTTTAAAATTAAAAGCCTCTAAATATAAAGCTTAGCATGCTTAATGCTAGTTTAGCATTTATACAGCACGTAAAGAGCGTAGCTTATTATAATTAGTTAACACCTAAATAGTATATTAAGCGCCTTTTAAGTAGTGTTATTTTTTTTTATAACTTTATATAATAGCTAAAAGTTTAAAGTTATACACTTTATAGTTTAGCTTAGTGTTTTATAGTTTTTATAAGTAAAACGTAATAAGATACTACTTTTTATCTTTAAATAATTAAGATAATATGCCTAATATAGTAAAAGTTAAAGTATCTATCTTAATATAAATTATACGTGTATCTTTAAAGTAACGCAGGATAAGCGTATATATAAAGTATTACTTTAGCTTTATAAAGGCAGCATATATATTTTTATTTTAGTAGAACGTTTGTTTCTCTTTTAAAATATTTGTAAGAGGTGCTATTTCTATTGTATAGTTTTTAATAAAACGCTAATAAAAGTTTATAAATTTTAGAAAAGACTACAGCTTTTTAATACTAGTAAGTATAGGCTATTACTTAATAGTAGCAACGTGCGCTAAATTTACGCAAATACTGCTTCTTATAATAATAAATTTTAAGAAATAAACTTTGTTTAAAGCAAATATGCAGTTTTTAAAATTTATATATAACTTTACTTTTTATAAAGAGTTAAGTATACGCGTACAGCACGCTAGTATAGCGTAATATTATTATTATAAGTATAAATAAAAATATTATCTAAATAAACTACGTAGATAAAATTCAAGTACTTTTTTAGAGCTTTCTTAATGTAGGCTTAAAAACTTACTAAGGCGTTTGTAAGCCTAAAAGGCATAACAAAATATTTAAAATATCTATATTATATTTTAAAAGTAGTTTTGTACTTATCTTCTAGCTTAATTTTTAAATAATAGTAGGCGTTTTTAAGATCTAGTATTATGTAGTAGCATACGCCTAATAGGCAGTCTAGTGTCTCTCTAATTAGAGAGAGTAGGCAACAATCTTTTATTATAATAGTATTAAGGCCCTAATAATCTACGCAAAGGTAAAGAGTTCTATTTTTTTTAAGTATAAATAGTATTAAAGCGCCTGTAAGGCTAGTGCTATAGCAAATCTATTTCTTTTTTAGCGCTTTCTTAATATATTTACAAAGGACTTAAAGCTTATAAAAAGAGAAAGTATAAAAAGGCCTATAAAGAGGTTCTTTCTCTTATTAAATAGAGATTGCGTAATCTAAGCTTTTTAGTTATAAAAAGGTTTTAGTAGCTTTGTTGTTAAAAACATTAGTATAATTTTATAATAAATTAAGTATGCGCTACACTTGCGCTATAAATACGTTTAATATATATGCCTTAAGCTTAATATATGCGCTAATACTTTAAATTACTCTTAAAAAGTAAGCTTTTAAATTTATAAGTCTTGCGTTCTTTAAAAATACTTTAGTAGCTACTAAGTTAATATTTACTCTTGTATATCCTTAACGCTACTTTTGCCTTCTATAGTTAATATAGATACTTTTTTAACTTAAAAAGAGATTGCTAAGTAGTAGTAGTGCGCTCTTTTTATTTACTTTATATACAGTAACCTTTGTAATGCGCTTTACGCTATTATTATTTATTAAGCGCAGCTAGAGCTTATATACTATATATATATTCTGCTTTTAAGGTTTAATTTAACTTAGGGAGAGAAGTTCTACATCTTAAATAGGTTATAAATCTATCTCTATAGCTGTTTTTTAACTAACAAGGCTAATATTTACTTATAAGTCTAAAATAACTTAAAGTTTTTTTTCTACTTTTATTACTAAATATGCGAAATGCACGCGCTGCATCTTTAGTAGAATATTTATTAATATGCGCTTTACTTATTTTAAGTTTATAGTAAAGCTTAATTTTTTTTTATTTAATTTATATTGACTAAAATTTTATTAAAGCTGTTACTTTTATACTTGTTTACGTAGTGTTTTTTCTTTTAATATTTAAAGTATATAATACTATAGCTGTTCTTGCAATTTCTTAGTACGTCTAGTATAGTAGCTATAAAAAAGTTTTTTTTTATTTTTTTTATAAAAGTTTTTTCAAAAAGCTAATTATATGTAATAAGTACTTTGCGCAAATTTTGTTTAAGTATAAATCTAAGTATAATAAGGTTTTCTTTAGTTATAAAAATCTAATAGTAGTTAGTAATAGCATTTTATAGTTTAGGCCTTAGTTTTGTAAATAAGTGCTAGACTTATTATACTTTATTATATGTTAGAAGTTAATTTTTAAGAATATTAAGATAAGTTGTAAATAATTAAATAGTTTAATTTTTCTACTGCATAGTATACATATGCGTAGTTACTACTTTAAGGCTATAGTTAATAAAGTCTAAAAGTAAGTTAAGTATATATTACTTAAAGTAATTTTAAGTTAAAACTTCTTCTTTTACTTTAAAGAAATGCTAAAAGTAAGCATACTAAAGCTTTTAAACGTCTGCTCTAAAATACTATATTACTTAAATTACTTTATTGTTATTCTTCTTAAATTCTTATAGCAGTAGCTAAAACGCTACTTTATAGAAATAAGTAAACTTATAATGTTCTTTAAGAGTTTTGCTTTAGTATTTAGCTAAGTCTTTAAGTTTTAGCGCGTGTTATATATACGTAGTAAGTATTACTTTAAGTATATTCTATGTATAAAATAAAGTAGTTAGCACTATTAGTATGTTTAAAATTTTTCTCTATTTAACTCTTTCTAGTTATACTACTTCTTCTTCTAACTTTTATAATTATTGTAGAAATTAAAGTTTATTGTAGCGTTTTTTTATAGCGTTAATGCGTTCTACAAGCATTACAGGTACGTTTTAAGTGTCCTTTTTAGGCGCCTTAGGCGTAGAAGGCCTAGATAAAGTTTAAGGAAGATTAGAGAGTTTAAATATAGTAGGGCTTTAGCTTTTTTAGTTACTTTAAGTATTAAATTGCGTTAAAAAAACTATCTCTAGACTATTAGCCTGTAAGGAGGAGGTATTATTCTATAAAAGGTAGCTTTAGGTAATATTACTTGCTTTACACTATAGAAGATAGTAAGAGATAGCTCTAGAATAATAATATATATATATTTTAAATAATAATACTTGCTAGTATTCTTATAGGTAAGGAGCCTCTTATAAGCATAATTGTAAGTAGGCAAGCTAATAAATAAGCAAGCTTAGTAGAATCTACTAACACACAACTATCTATAACATAAGTAGCATAAAAGTATAAATTTAATTTATTACTTTTATAAATTAAGTAGTAAATTAATTATTATTTTACATTAGCATACTTATGTAATTGGTCTACGTAACAATTAAAATAATAATTAACAGTGCAATAATATAAAGTAAGAAAAGGTAGTATTTTATAAGCATGCTATTCTTAAAGCGTAAATTAATATATAGAATGCTACTATTGCTACTATAGCTAGAGCTATTATTGCTATAGCTATTTTAAATTATAAGCTAGCTATTAAGCAGGCTGTATTGCAGGTTAACTAGAGTTATATACAGCATTATAAGGCTTATAGCCTAAATTAAAAGCGCTTACTAGAGTAGAAGTAAAGAGCAGGAGATAAGTAGCAAAACTGTAAGACAACGTTTTTTAAGCATAGCAAAGGCTTTTTAGTAAATATAATGCTGCTGTTGATTTTTTTGTAGTAAGCAATAATATTGCTAAGTAGCTTATACTAATTAATCTAGTGCTTATTATTATTTTATCTGTAAAAACTAAATAGCAGTCTAAGCAAAAAGCTTAAATAATTTAAAATATACTTTTTAATTTTTATATATAGCTATAAAATAATAAGCAAGATTATTGTTAACTATATAGTATATATAAAATAAGCAACTACTATAGTAAGTGCTACCTTAACTACTAGTTTAAACGTAATTAAGGCAGCGCTTAGCGCATAAACTATTAAGCATTTCTTTTATATAGCGCTTATATAGAAAAATACAAGAATATAATAAGTTAGTTGCAATATTTAAAGAGCTTATAAGACTTTTCTTCTAAGTAAAAAAAGGGGCGTTGCGCCTAATAAATAGCTTAATAGGCGTATATAGGCTATTACTATTACTGTGTTACTAGTCTCTTAATGTTACTTAAGCAGTAATCTACTTTAACTTTTAAATAGGCTTTTAAATAGTCTTACTCTTACGCTAGCTTAATCTCTTAGTTAAGCTTTTAGTTTATTTAAAATTTAAATAAAGGCTTAATAGGTAACTTAATTTAACAAGTAAGTTAATTAGTTCCTAAGCTAAGCTACTAAAAGTATTACAGTACGCATACTAATTACAAAGCAAAAACAACAAAAATTTATTATTTTAAAAGTTATTTACTTGCTAAATCTTTTTATTAAATAAGCTTTAACACGTGTAATATTTATACTTAGTATAATTCTTATTCTACTAGCGCAGGCTTTTTAAACAACGCTTACGCTTATTACTATTAAAAGTAGACTATACTAAGAAAATAAGCAGCTTATTAGTAAGAAAATAGTAAAGCAACAAGGCTTTCTATATTAATAGTAATAAGAGTGCGTTAAAAATTAGGAAGATTTAATAATAAGTATTGTAGTAAGGCTAAAAGTTTTAGAAGAGTAATAAACGTAATTAGTATTTATAGTAATTGCGCACAGACTAATTACGCAATTTTTAAAGTCTATTAAATATTTTAGTATTATAATAGGACTAATCTGCTTGCTTAATTAAAACAATATTACAATATTACAACTAAGATAAAAAGATTAGGCAGTAGGACTAAGGTTATAAGAAAACCTCTTGATTAACAACGTTAATTATAAGGACTTACTCCTCGCTCGCGGCTTAGATTAATAGTTTCTTATTAACCTAGAGGGTGTGTTAGAGTATTAATACGCAGATTACCCTGTTAATTAGATAATCTTAGTAAGCTATTTACGTAACGGCCCCGCTAGCGTCTATATAAACAGGCTAGATCGTCTTATATCTCTTTAGTAGTTATTAGACACTTTATTGTAGCACTTAGTTAATCAATACACTTACTTTCTACTTAGGTAATCAAGCAATCGCTCTTTCTTAGCTCCTACAAGATGTAGACATATAACAACATTATTATTATCTAAGTATAGCTTTTTTATTTCTAAAGGCAACTTACAGAATCCTCCTACTTATTAGTTTATGTTAGCTACTTAATAGCTGTTTATCACAAGTATTAAGAAGAATTCTCTCCTTAATGTAAAAATAAAAGTTAACAGCTAACTAATAACTAAGTAAGAAGTTAAAAATTATTGTAGAGCTAAAATCACGTGTTTAACATTTTACTAAGATAAAATATCTTGCTAAGAGGGTAGATGCTAGAACCTTAGAAGATACTAGGACATCTAAAGAATCTCTACATGCTAGCAATCAAGGAGAGAATATAGATAATATAACTATAGCAATAAAAATATAAAAATAAAAAACTCTATTATTACTTTTACTATAGTTAACTTAAACAGTTCATTTCTTATATAAATTATTAACTATTCTAGTTTACAAGTAAGTAAGCACCCTAAGCAAGTCAGTACGCAAAGACTTTACTAAAATTTTAAACTAGTAAAAGTTTATATCTTTACTTGTAGTAACTAGAATTTTCTAAGTCTTAATATAAGAGCTAAATTTATAAATAAGTAAGTAAGTAAAATATTAAAGTATTCTATAAATTGTTTATAAAAATAGGACGACTAATATCTATGTAAAACTCTAAACCTAAGTATATTTTATTAAATATTAGAGCTAGAGTTCTTATATTCTGAAAGCTTACTCTTTTTATAAATGCAGCTCTAATTTCAAGATTTTAAATAATTCTAGTTAGTAGTGCTAAAAACATAAACTGCTACTAGTTTAAAGTTTTAGTAAGGTTTTTGCAGACTCAGTTGCTTTAGCTACTTACCTACTTTTAAACTACTTTTTTTTCTATTGTTTTTCTTATTAACATTGTTTACTTTTTTATAATATTAAGAACGTTTTTCTACTTAAACAATTCTTATAATCCTTTATTATAAACTAAGACTAAAAAAGTAATGTCTAAACTTATAATCTACCTTAACTACTAGGAATCTTACTAGATAATTTAACTACTAAGATCTCTACTTAAGTTTTAATCTAGCATTCTAAGATATTATCTAAACTAATATAGCTTTAGGATTAAAACCTTCTGCGCTACACTAACATATACTTTAACATATTAAAATACTTAATACATCTAACATAAATACTTAAAATAACTATATCGCCTCATAAAATTAAAAACTATAAGTAATAGGCTAATTTTTAGGCACAATAGGTTGCTTAGATCAAAGGTAAAATTAATTTTCTTTTAAGCTAGCTAATAGCTACTTAAATAAAATCACCTGTTAATATAAAAAAGGTCAAAATATGGCTACTTTAAAAGTATTAAAAGAAAAACAAGAACTTATTAAAGTTTTTTATATATGCTAACTCATACAATAATTAAAGTAAAGTTTCTATTAATAAAGAATAATTTAAATAGCGAATCTGTATATAAAAAATCTGCTACTAACTTAATATAACTATATATAAACAACCTCTTGCTGAATTATAAAAATAAAGAAATTAAGGCTAAACTTTTTATTTTATTTTTTAAGCTAGATATAATTTAAATAAGAAATAAAATATACTTTTACAGACATAGACGTTAAGAGCTAGGCTAGGAAAGAATTTACTTGCCTTATATAAACTATTTAATGTTTAAATATATCGCAAAATTTAGGCAACTATAAGCATAGATTAATAAAAATATTAAAGTCCTTTAAATAGTACTAAAAGTACGTTCAAACAAGAATGTTGTAAAGAGCTTTATATACTATAATAAACTTAATATACTATACGCTCTAGTTAAGTAAGCGACATGCATTAACAGCAGAATTTAAAAGCAAAATCTTTGAAAAAAACTTCTAGTTTAACTTAGCTAACATAATAAAACAGCGCAGTAAGTATAAAGAAAATAGTAAAACTTTTATAACTAGTGTAAAAACAAAATACTAGGTAATTAATAAATTGTACTCTAGTAGAAGGATAAATATAATGCAACACACCCCCTAGATTACTAGCAACTAGCTAGGTAATCTACTTTTAAGAGTAGTACTCTCTGTAGGCGTACAGATCTTATAATAGCAGAAGGCTAGGCTTTCTAGCTTATAAACTTTAGCACACTTTAAGGCGCATCTACCCTATAAAGTTTTATAGCTTGTTCTAGCCTGCCTTGCGCTTTTAGTTGTCTCTAATATCTTCTAGGCTTATTTTTGCTACTTTCTCGCTTGTAGTTACCTGACTAGGTAAGTCACTACAACAAAATTGCTTATTGCAGTTTTACTATCTAGGCTTATAACTATTAGAAACAAAATACTAACTAATTAATAAATTGTACTCTAGCTAGAAGATACATATGCTGCAACAACTAGTAAAGTAAAAAATAAGGCTAAAAATAGAAATATCTTAAGAAAAAAAGCATAGTAGCATTTTTCAGAATAAATGCTAAAAGTATTATAATAATAAGATTTTTCTTTAGTATAGTAGAGTTAAACACTTTAGAAGAGACTATAAAAAAAGAGAATTTTAATGTGTAGCTATTAAGATTAAGATAATTAGATAAAGAACTCTGTTCTTAGCTTAAATAGAACCTAATTTATAACTTAAGTAATATAGACTTTTATATAAAAGCACGCATATTAGACAGCTATATAATAACACTACAACATAAGCTAAATTATAAAGTTTTTACTATAAGTAAAATTAAGCTAATAAATAAAAAATTTACAGAGGAGTAATAAAAATAAAAAGACGTTAAAATAGTTGTAGTTTTGAAATCTTTATATTTCAACAACCAGAAGACCTATACTAGAAAGAGTTAGTAATTTAGAAAGCCAAACATCTTCCGCTTTAAGTAAAAGGACTTAGTAGGCTACTTAGTCAGCACAAATGTGCTCTATTTTCGCAGTAAAGATAAAGATAAATAAACTAAAAATTAATAAAGAAAATAACTTTTTTTTAAAGGTGTAAAAATCGCTATAAATTACATATATTAAATAATACTAACTTATCTCTTTTGTGTATTAGTTCAAACGTAATTATAAAATAAACTATTAGGTAATAATACAAAGCTTATTTAAACAGTTTTTTGAAAATAAATAACTAAAACAGCTTACTAATACTTAGTGTACTAGTCCTTAGCTTCTTTTACATGCAAATAACGCTTTAGTAATAATAGAATACAATTATTAATTACCTTTTAAGGGAATTAATCCCATTTCTCCTTTATAGCAGCCTTTAAGGCTGCTATACTTCTCTTATTATTTCTTATACCTAAAGAAGTCATAGGCCTTTTAGCTAAAGCGTCTTTCAGCAAAGCCTACACGTTTTCTATAGAATTTTAATTAAGACTATAGGCAGGATGCTAAAAAAGCAATATCCTAATCCCAGAAAACTAAGATAAAAGTTCTAAAGTTTTATATATTTTAGCGTTATCCTGCTAAAACTTCTAGCCTATATAAAGGTTAGTAAGTCCTTTATTTATACAAAAAAATCGCAACTTTATAATTTAAATATAAAGTAATAAGCTATAAGTAGAAAGAAATAGTATATATAACTTACCTTTTTTTATTACAAGTTTTACTATAGGAATTAAGATCTTTAAATTCCTAAAAGGAGTAGTAACTAAAAGTCTTTTAATTACTACTAGTTTTAATCTACTACCTATTTGGATCGCTCCTTAAACTTAGATAGAAATATCTTAACCTATAACTAGATTAGGTAACCTGCTACAAATAGATTAAAATCAAAGAAAAATAGTAGATCTATTAAAGTCTTTTCTTAGTTAATTAGCCTTTTTTCAAACTTACTTGTATTAGTAGTAGAAACTATTTTTCTTCTAACTCTATTTCTCAACGTAATTAATAGTATTCTGTCCTAGCACTGTGCCCTCGCTCTATAGCAGACTTATCTTAAAATATATCTTTAATAGAGTTTATATTTCTAAGGTTTTTAAGTGTTTGCTTAGCGTGAATATAACAATTATAGGCCTTTTCAGCGTCTAAAGGCGTCTTTTTTTAAGAAATATTAACAGAATACTTCTCTTTTCTAAGAAAGTGTTATAAGCTTTTAATAGAAAGATCTAGACTATTTTCTTTTAACAAATATTAATTTGTCTTTTTAGGGCTTCTAGTAAGGTCTTAATTAAGCAATCTTTTTGCTTTATTTAAAATCTTTGTAGGACGACCTTTTTTAGGTCTAAAAGTAAATAAAACAGCTTTTTTTTTTGTTTAATTTAATAAAGAGTATTAGTAATACTTCTAAAAGACTTTTCTAGTATATTACTAATTAAAGAAACAGGCTTGTTTTATGTATATAAAGTATAAACTTCTTGCTTAAATGAAGAAGAATTGCGAGACATAGAGAAGGTACTATAAAAAGAGCAAGTTAGGATAAAGAAGAGAAGTTAATATATAAAAAGATTACTAAGCTTTTACGGAATTAGCGCTTACGTAAGCAACTTTAACTTTTTTTATCCTTTAATTAAACTCTTAGTAAATAAGATATAAGCCTTAAAAATTAGCTTACGTTATACTTACGTAAGCTTATTAAACTTCGTTTTAGTAGCAATTTTTACACGTTTATAAAAAAGTTATGCTAGAATTTATTTTAACTTGTTTTTATCTGTTTTTAAGTAAGATATAATACGCAATCGTGCTGACAAAGCAGCTCACTAAGTAGTTTTACTTAAAGAAGAAGATCTTGGCTTTTTAAATCACTAACTCTTTTTAGTATAGGTCTTTTAGTTGTTTAAATATAAAGATTTCAAAACTATAACTTTTTTAACGCCTTTTTATTTTTGTTACCCCTCTGTTTAACGTAGTTTACAAGCAAGCGAGCGCACTAAGTAAGCAAGCGTAACTTTACTAACACATTAATGTTAACACGATATTACCTACTTTTATTAAAGTAAATAAACTATTGTAATATAATAGTTAATTATTAAAATTACTATTATTACTTACACAATTTATCTAAACTGCGTAACTACAAGCGTAATGTTTAGTCTACTTACAACGCCTGCACTACCTCTTTTCTTACACCTTTTTTTACTTGCTCTTACTATTGCCACAACTGCTACCTCCTTGTTTAGCTAATACTTTATATACCTTACCTATAGTAAGAGTCTCTTCTATCTGTACATATTGCTGCTTATAGCTTTTATACTTATCTAATTTGTTAAGAGCTTTTTAAAAGTATTAATTTTCTCTATTAAAAGTACTATCTTATGTGCTATTTGCTAAGCCTTCTTACTTAACTGCGCAATCTGCTAAGTAAGTAAATTAGTAAAAGACTTATAGTGCTTTTTTACGCTTTATTAAATAAGACTAATTTTAGCTTTAATTTTACGCGTGTTGCGTAGTATGTACTCTTTTTAAATAGCTACCTGTTGTAGTAATTATTTTAGTGTCTATACTACTATATTAAGCTTTAATAGCACTGCCTATAAGTTATATAAGACTAGACTTGCGCCTTTAAAGCTAGCTTATATATTCTACTTTATAATAACTACTAAAAAGTAGCTTTAAAGGCTAGTAGGAAAGTTTCCTTGCTAATATAGTTAGTGTAGTTGCCTACTAAGCGTAAAACATTATTGCTATACTCTTGCTTTAATAGCAAAAAGCAAGTAATATTAAAAAGCTATAACAAGTAAAATAAGTGCGCAGGTATATAAAAAAGAAAAATATTTTTCCTTTTGCAAAAGTTTTCAAAAATAATAAAGTAGTAGCATTTATAGATTTAAATAATAAGTAGTTAATACCTACATATAGTGTAGTTCTTTGTATAAGTATTAAAGTGCTTTAACTAAGCAAGAGTAAGCTAATTGTTTGTCTTGCTATTAAACCTAACTTAAAGAACTTATTTAGCAAGCAAGTTTATAAATTAGATGTTAATAAGCACCTCGCTTACAAAAAAAACAAAAAGTAGTATTTAGTAACTTAATATGCCTACGCCTTAAATCACATTAACTTACTTATTGTTGCCTAGCTATATTTGCCTTTCTTTGCTATATTTCTTTAAGCCTATAATAACTAACTGTAATAAAATTTTACTTATTATAAAGCTAGTTTGTTAAAGTTATAAATATTATTATTTATAATACCCTACTTCTACTTTGTTGCCTTGACTAAGTAAAACTAGCGCTAGATAGCTACTAGGTCTCTGCAGGCGGCTCACTAGTAATTATAAAAATGGCTCTAGCGCGTATAGAGCTTAAAAGTCTACTTAATAAAGTTGTTAAATTAGTTCTTGCTAATAGGGTTACTAGCGCGCTTATTTAGTAGTTTATTAGCTATTATTTTAATATTAAGCTTTATAGGCGCAAATCCTTACGTAATCTTTTTAAGAATACGCTTAACAAAAGCTTTCTTTATTAACTTGTTTAGGCACTATAAGTTTATTTTGTAGTTCTGTTAAAGGCATCTCCTAGCGCGTTAAGACTTAAGAGTAAATTTAAGAAAATTAAAAATTCTAGTAATATAATAACTACTTTAAATGCGTTGAGAAGAAATATTAAAAAAAGTAAGCTGTAAATCTGCTTAAGTATAAGTAGATTAGGTGTTGTGTTGTTAGAGCATCTTAGGTTTTAATGTTAACGTTAACGCGTTAGTAAGAATACGCTTACTTACTTAGTGCGCTTGCTTACTTGTAAACTACGTTACTTAGTTATTAGCTTTTAGTTTTATCTTAAATTTATCTTAATAAAAACTAAGCTTTTAATTTTTACGTATGTATAACCTGCCTTAATTCTTACTAGATAGTCTTACTACTTCTATTTTACTAAGTAAACTTTAAATTAGCGTTTAAACATACATTAGACTGCCTTTAATTTATTAAATTACTTGCTGCCTTTATTTTACTAAATAAACTTTAATTTAGCATTTATTAATAAACAATTATCTATTAGTAAGTTTGCATTTTTCTTTCTTTACCTATTAGTGCTAACTTAGGTAACATAGCCCTTAATATAGTCTATAGTAGGGAATAGGGCTAACCTCTAAAATTATATTTAGTAATATTCTCTAGATTTCTAGCTTTTTTAGCAGTTCTCTTAGTTTTTTGCTTATATAAGAGTATTATACTATGTTTGTAATAATTATGCACTAGCTTTTTTATATACTAAGTAGTAAAGTATGTCTTTATAGGCTTTGCTATTTGTATAGATATTAGAGTATATAAAAATATACTGCTATAAAGGCAATAGATTACTAGTAATTAGATTATAAAAGAATAACGCTATTAAAATAATAATCTTAGTATAGGTAAGTATTTATTTTTAAAGTTTTAAAGGTAGTAGTTGTTGTTGTAGTTAAAATAAGGTTTCTAAAAATAAAAAGCAGCTACTATTCACTAATTAGACGCAAAAGTTAAAAAAAGGATTGTGTATAGTTAACAAGATTTAAACAGTAAGTAAGTAAAGTGTACACGCTAAGCGCTTAAAATAGAAAAGCTTAGACTACTAAGTAAAAATTAAGGTTAAAAAAATTTCCTTAAAGTACTAAAGAGCACCACTAATAAAAACGTGTTTAACAGCAATTGCTAGCCTATAGCTAGCAATAAGATTGCAATAGAGATAGAGGAGGAGAGTAAAGACACGTACGTTACTGCAGCAGGAGCCTGTAACACTTCTTTATAAAAGCTTTCTGCCTGCAGCTTTTTACTTTTAGGATTCTCTATACTATAAAGTACTATATATAAACCACTTGCATAGAAATAATATAATAATTAAACTATTTTTCTTTTTATATAATAAAAAGATTAATAGCTTGTATTAAGTAAAGTTAGACCTTACAAAGTTACTATACTAGAAGCTATAGTAATAGTTTACGAAGCCGGCGTTTACTGTTGTTAAGCGGCTACCTTTATTTGTTAAAAAGGTGCTAGTGGCAATAGTCTCTGTGGTAATCAAGTAGTTGCAGAGGTTAGAATATAACTATAGTTAAGATATTTTTATATCTAGTGTTATAGATGTTAAGGTTACAACAAGGACGTAGGTAAGTATAGAAGCTTATTAGTAAAAAAAAACGCCTATTTAGTAATTAAGTACAAAGAGATAAAGAAAAGTTATTACATAATATTTTACTTTCTATAGCAATACATAGAAGAGGTTATATACTTTAGATTTAAGTATTTAAGCACTAACCTTGTGTCTAGTAGGGTATCACTCTGTGCACTAGCATAGTACAAGGTATAGTGTAGGCTGATTTTCTAGAAAAAGAAAAAAAAAGTAGGCAAAAAACTAAAATACTGCTAACGATAAAGTTACAAAGATAGAAGTATACTTAAAATAATTTTAAAAAATATAGAATATATATAGTTAAGTAAAAAACTTACTTACAACTATATTTATGTAAAGTTAGAATATATAAGCGCTTATAGACAGCAGAGCTACATAAATAATTATCTCTCTATAAGTAGTCAAGAAATACAAGATACTGTATTTAATTAAAAAGGATGTAATTTAAATGATACTAGCTAATTAGAAGCTTAAAAAATATAGAGAAGGTAAAATTCAATTAAGACTAAGTTAATAAAGCTACAAATAAAAGTTATAAAGTGCTAAATAAATGTTAATATATAGAGTTAAAAAGACTAGACATGTTAATTAGTACTAACTAGCTAGATGCTTATAACCTTATAATTAATTAGCAAATAAAGAACATACTTAAAATAGGACTTATATATAAGGCTGCTAGAGTAACTAAAAAAATTACTTAATAAATTAAAGCTTAACTTAAAATAAAATACTTAGCAAGATTTTTGTTACAACCTAGTAATAAACTTAAGTGTTATAGAAAACTACTAAAACTAACTAAGAAGAAACTAGACAGCTAACCTGTAAAGCTACTGCAGCAGGGAGTCACGTAACTAATTACTACGCCAAGGACTATAGCTAGGAGGTTACGCACGCTATCGCTAAGAGCGATTACCACTACTGCAACTATCGCTAAAAGCAATTACGACTATTAAGGCTATTGCCTAGTATATAGTACAGAGGGGTAATAGAAAAAAATTAATTAAAAAAGTCATTGTTTTAAAAGCTTGCTAATTCTATAAGTAGAAGGGCTATACCAAGACAAGTTAGTGATTTAAAAAGCCAAGAATTTCCTCTTTTAGATACATTGCTTAGTAAGCTGCTTAGTTAGCACGGCTGCCCCTGCAATATCGCCCAAATTAAGGGAGAAAAAGGGGTTAAAATAAATTTTTAAATTACTATTTCTTTAACGTATTAACATCGCTAAAAAATATAGATTATAAAATAAAACTAGTAAACCTTTTTTGTGTAAGAGTTTAGAAGTAGTACTATAAAGAACAACCTTGTTATAATAAAAGGCTTATTTTTAAGATTTATTTAGGTAATAATATAAAATAGCTTACTAATACTTAGTAAGCTAGCCTATAGCTTCCCTAGTAGCTTAGTATTACTATAGCTTTTGTAAAGTATAACTATTGAAAACCTTTAGTAGAATCTAAGTCTCTTATAGTATTGTTATTTTGTTATGTTAAATATCCTATTTTTTTAGCATTATAACACTATTTAATAGTAAACTTATATCAATATAAAACTAATTCTTAGTCTATATTTTAATATTTTTTAAGTTTGTACTTAGTATAATTATAAAAATTACAAGTTATCTCTTAGGTTTAAAGGTAGCTTTTTCTTAGAATTCTTTGTAATATAGATATCCTCTTTTATCAAGTTCTTTAAGCTTTTTATCAGAAATTAATATCTATTATACTTTTTTAGTTTTCAGCTTGAATTTCTAGATGTTTTAATAAGGTTTATATAATGTAATTTTAAACATTGTTAAAAATATAGTACAACAGCCTAGTTTAAGCGTAAAAGTGAGTCAGAAAGCTTATTTGCTTATATAATTTAATTTCAAGTTTTTCCTAATACTTATAAAAAGACTTTCTAGTAAGTTACCATTTAAGGTAATAAGCTTATATAATATATATGTACTATTAACTTACTATCTAATTTAAGATAAATTATAAGCTATAAAGAAGATGCTATAGAAAAAGTAAGTTAGAATAAGTAAATAGACTTAATATACTATAAGCTTACTAATATAATACGTAATTAGCGCTTATATAAGCAACCTCTATTTTGAACAACCTTTAATTATATTTTAAGTAATTAAGATTCTACTCTTAATAACTTGCTTACGCAATGCTTACGTAACCTCATTAAAAATAGTTTTTAATTAGCGATTTTTACACGTTCAAAAAAGGTTATACTAAAACTTATTTTGCCTTTTTTTTTCTCTTAATTTAAGCGAAATTGCAGGGGAGGCAGTGCTAACTAAGCAGCATACTAAGCACCGTATCTTAAAGAGGAAGTTCTTGGCTTTTCAAATCACTAACTCGTTTTAGTATAGCCCTTCTACCTATAGAATTATCAAGCTTCTAAAATAATAATCTTTTTAATTTCTTTTTTTTGTTACCTCTCTATAGTATATAATTGCCTTTTTATTAGTTTATTGTAGACCTTAGAAGAAGAAAATACTTTTTTCTTTTTAAGGAATATGTTTATTCTTTATATATATATTAGTAATAGAAGTAACATAAGTGTAGTACTTTGCTAGCTAAGGCTAGTTTTATATATATTTATTAATTTAAGCTTAAAAGTAAAAACACCTACTTATTTAATTAGTAGTATTTTTGTCTTTATACTGTTCTTTTATGTGTGCTTGTAACCTAAACTCATCTCTCTTTATATATCTAGGTAAATAGTTTAAGCTGCAAAAAAGCATTTAATTTTTATTAAACAAATAGTTAAGTAAGATAAAGACTGTTATAGTATTATAAATACCTCTATTATTAGCTTATCTATTAAAGTGTTCTAGGAATTTAGTAATATCTTTTTTAGTAAAGACTAATATACTAGGTCTTAGTTAAACTATAGACAACACTAAGTTATACATAGATGTAGTTATAGTATTAATAACTAAGCTTAATAGTGTTAATAGTAACTTAGGACTAGCAGCTGTAGGCCTAGCAAAAAGAAGCGTTTTGCCTTCCTGCCTTTAACCTAACTTTTAATCTTTCTTTAATATTTATATTATAGTAGTACTTATAAAAGTTCTTTATTTAAATAGTTAATAGTAGTTAGCTAGTAAAGTAATAGACAACGTCTAGTTTTAAAAAAGAAAACTATTAATTCTTAAAGTCTTTATAGTATATACTTGTTAAAAGTTGTTATATAGATTCTTATCTTGTTAGTACCTTTTATTTTGCTAAGTAGGCTCTAATTAATATATATAGTATTTTAATCATTAGTAACGTTTCTATTTTCCTAGGTAAATACATTAAATTAGCATTTAGATATTGTAAGACAGACTTCACGCACAAAAGGAAGGCTAGTTAAAAGATAGCTTATATTTAGAGTAAAGAATAGTAGACACAGACCTAAAAGAGGCTAAGTGTACAAGCAGCTATATAGTAAAGAAGAGGGGCTAGTGCTAGCGTAGTACGCGCTAAGCCTAGTGCTACGCCTAGCTAGTACTAGTACTTACTAAGTAGTAAAGCAGGCCTCTATCTTTAGCTATATACTTTTAAGCTAGCTATAAAGTTTATAGTAGTAAGTAGATAGAGGCTATGTCCTTACATGTGCCCCTCCTCTAGAATAAAAAGGTTGCTAGTTCTTTAGCTATAGTTGCTAGTATAAAAGAAACAGAAAGAAAATTACAACTTTTAAAAAAAAATAAAAATAAAAAACTTTATATAAACTACTAAACTTTATAGCTTTTTAAATATACTTATAGTTTATATAAGGCTACGTGTATTTACATTGTTCTCTATATAGAAAAGTCTCTATTTAAGCTATATTCTGCTACCTTAATCTTGCAGCACAAAATTTAAGGTAAATAGTATTTCTTTACTTTATAAAAGAAAGTATTCTTTAGTTACTAACTTTAAGAAGGTTTGCTATTAAAAGTATAACTTATATACTTAGTAAATAACTTACTGTAGCACTTATTAATAATTGCAGTAAGGTAACTATAAATAGTATAAAGTTTAGTAGTTAAAGTGTTTTTTTAGTAGCTTTTGCTATTGCGTATATAAGCTTTTTAAGCTTTTACACTAAGTTTTTATTAGCGCTAGTGTATTTATTTTGTTTATTGCTAATATCTTTATAGAGAGAGGTCTAATTAGAAGTTAAAGCAAGATTTAGAGAAGTAGGCTTATTAAAATATTTCTAGGAAAAGAATTTAGCATTATAATAATTAATGTAGTCTTTCGCGTTATGCCAAGTAGGCTTTAAAATATCTATTCATTTAATTTTACACACTTAGTATCCTTTAATCTTACTTATTTTTAAAAAAGTAATATTAATAAATTTATCTATAAGCTATTCTGTGTAGGCGTTGCTATTACTATTTATAACTTTTACTAGCATTAGTTAAGCTAGTGCTTAATTAGTTAAGCCCTTAGTAGCCGCTAGCTATAAAAGTTAAAAATAAAATACTAGAAATATGCTGTTATAAATTATTTCTGCAGACAAGTCTAGTTTCTAGGCATGTTTTTTAAAGATAACTCTTGTTACTAAGTAAAGGCTAGCCTAGCAGTTTATAAGCTTCTTCAATTATTAAATTATACTTTAGTTTGTTATCAAAATTTTAATAAATCCCTAATATTATGTATTAGTACAGTATAATATATTATATTAGCTTAAGTTACTTATCCTTGCTAAGCTTATTAGAGTTGCTCTCTTAGATACGTAACTTAATTTATATATAAGTTTATTACTTTTTTTACTTAAATAGCCTGGTTATAAGCTAGACGTAGTAAATTAGTATTTATATTCTGTGGGAGAATATATATACCTTCTAGCCGGGGTGCGATTTATCAATTAGTTAGTATTTTGTTTCCAACATATTCTTATAAGAGTATATTCTACTATAAAAGTAATACTTAAAGTTAGTAAAAAACAAAGTTATATCTATGCTAGAGATAATAGTAATATTAACTTAAGATTTTATATATATAGCTATAAAGCCTAGTTATTTTACGTGTAGTAAATATATTAGCGTAAGTATATTTCTAGTAACTAACTTACTTATTCTATTTGCTTATCTATCTCTAGGTAGTAGGCTATAGACAAAATACACTTAATACTTAGCTACTAGTTAATATTTTTCTAGAACAGGCCAATAAAATTAGTGCTATAATTAAATACAATATTAATAGATAAGCTATAATACTTAAATACGTCTATAAAACATTTAGAGGCTTCTACTATAGTATATTAATAAGTTAGGTAAAAATAGCGTTTTTTAGTAAAGTAATCTATAATAAGTAAGATATTATAAAACTCTCTACAATTTATTTTGGAAGGAAAAAAATTATGTATAGAATTTATAGTAAGGTCTAACTACTGTTAGTAGAAAAGAAGTAGTAGTTGTAGATAGCTGTTTTTACTATTTTATAGTAACTTTGATTCTTTGCAAATACTATAAGTGTTACAGTATTTTATAATAAACCTACTTATTTTAGGCTAGTAGTAACAATTATATATTAAATAAAAAGAAAATTTAAGTATTTTATAAATTGCAATGTTGTAATTGTAATAGATATTAGAGATCTAGCGTTAGAGTTATGTATCTATAGAGATATAAAGTCTAGTCTTATGAATAGATAAGCAACAGCTTAGTTATATCCTTATAAAAGTAATATTAGCAGCACTAAAATAGTATCTATACTAATAAAATTATTTGATAGCCCAGTGTTGTAAGTGTTAATAGCTAAAAAAGCTTTTTTAGCTAGTTTATTATTAGCGTAAGCTTTATCTAGTCGCTTTTTTATAAGTTAAAAGTTTTATTTATAAGTAAGCAAAGTTAAATTAGTCTTGCTTTCTAGTAAGACTAATTTTTTAAAGTTAGCGTTGTTATTATTGTAAATAAACGTAGTTTTCAGTATATATTATTATTCTAGTGTGATAGCGTTTGTATTTTTGCTAGCTAAGGTAAAAGCTTTTAAGGCTATTGCAATAGCGGGTTTTATACTAGAAAATAATACTTTAAGACTTAGAATAACTGTGTTTAGCGCGTGTTAAAAGTTGTCTAGGTTTAATAAAGCGTTTTATAGTCTTTAGCTAAAGGCATTAGCTTTACTATTATTAGTTCTAGGGCTATAGACAATTTTAAAGTTAAACTAAAATAAAAAAAGTAACTATAAAACTTAATGTCTAGTAAGCGTTTGATTTGATATAAAAATTTCTAGGCTAAAGTAGTCTAAGACAGCGTAAATAAAATACTTAAATTTTATAAGTTTAAATTTGTTTTCTTTAAATGCCTAGCTAATTTTTCTAAGTTTTAAATTATTAATATTATACTTGTATTCTAAGGTAGAGTACTTTTTAAAAAAGAATATAATTAGCTAGAGAATATTTTGCACATTAAGTTGTTTTATAATACTACTAGTAGACTAAGCTCAAGCGTCTATAAAAATAAAAATTAGTTTAGTGGAGTTAAAGTATATTAGTATAAAACTTTTACAAGAAGTAGCTTTAAGTATGTTAAAAGCTTTTTAGCATTTGTTGTCCTACTAAAAGTTTTTTTAAATACTATATCTTTTTTTACTAAGCTTCTTATTAAAAAGGACTTTAGTCTTAATGCGTGCAAAAGTATAAAAGCAATAAATAAGTAGCTTTTGATAGATTATTAATAAAAGCCTATATATCTAAGAAAAGTAAGCAGTTCTTTTGTATATTAGAATGTTTTCTATTTAAAAATTCTAGAAACTTTAGCTAAGTCTATTGTAGTACCCTTATTAGTGATAATGATACTAAAAAACTTAACACTAGTTTTATAAGCTTTACACTTTTCAAAGTTTACATAGAATTCTCTAGCTTTTAGCTAGGCTAAAACTAGCTTAACTTACTTAGTGTGTTCTTATTTTATTTAAAAAAAGACTAGAATATTATCTAAATATACAGTGTAGAATTAATAGAGATATTTTAAAAGTGTACTATTAATAGCATGCTAAAAGAAAGCTAGAGTATTGCATAATCTAATTAGCATAACTTTACACTTATATATAGTTCGCTAAGTAGTATATACAGTAAGCTATTTAGAGCCTAGCTTTATATAAATCTAATAAAACGTATAAATAATATTAAACATAAACAAAACAGTAGCTTTGTTAAGTTTAGCTAACGTTGTGTAGAAAAGAAATTTAATAGTAATTTTTAATTACAGTCTTGTTAAAGTTATAGAAGTCTATGCAAACATAAGTACTTTTCTTTAGCTTAGCTATAATTAAAAGTAGGTTTTGCGCTAGTAAGTTGCACTATTTAATAAATCAACATTTTTCTTTTTTGTAAATATAAGTAGTAATAGCTTCTTTTTATTAGCATAAAAATAGTTAAAAATAATAATCTAGAATCTTTGCGCTTAGAGTTAGTTTAATCTTCTAGTTATGTTCTCAATAGTCTAGTAATTTATACGCTTCCTTTTTAATAAATACTAAAATATAATTAGCGTATTCTTTAAATAGTTCTAGTATAAAGATGTCTTTAAAAGTAACTTTTTTAAGTTTATTTATTAACTTTACTAATTTTTTTTTACAGCTACTTATTAAAACTAAGCAAGTTATTTAATATACATAGTAATAAAGTATACATTAAATTTCTATTTTCTTACGTATATGCAAATAGCGCAAAATACAACTATTTTAATTTTAACTAACAGTTTATTGGTAGGCTTAGGCAAAGAAGTAAGTACTTTTCTTTTAACTTTATTAAAAGGAACTTGCCCAGTTTAAGAATAATAGCAAGAAAGTATATATTCTTTGCCTAGGACGCTGATTTCTATAGGCTCTAGTTTAGAATTCTGTCTAGCAGTACTACCTAAGTAAATGTTAGTAGAAGTTTATACTTCTAAACCTTAATTGTTAGTATAGTCATGTTTAGAAAGTTTATTTTCTATTTTTTTACGCCTACTATAGACTACTTTTAGCATAGTGTCTTTAAGCCAATAATTTAGTTAACAGTACTAATTAGGAGACCTAATTATACTTTTAAAGTAATTCAGCTTAGGCTAGTAAAGTTTACACTACTTAAATTAAAATACAAGATTAAAATCTGCGTAAGTCTTTACTTAATAAGCTATTTTTTTCCAATATAGGTATCTATTTTAAGAAAGAACTTAACATAGTAAGTTATTAGTTCTCTAGCTTTTTTATTATAGCTTTAGCAACAAATTAGTTAAATAAGTAGAATTAGTTTAAAAGCGTAAGTTTAATTTAAAAATTATTTTAATATATAGTTACTAATTATACTATTTGTGCTTAGTATTTTGCAGCTACATAGAACTTTATAGTTATAACTAACATACGTATAGAAAGAAAATTACACAAAGTCTTTTTTTTATTAAAATAAGTTTTTATCTTATTCTATATTCTTTAGAGCAATATGTTAGACTAAGAATTTATTATACTAATAAAAAATTAGCTAAGTATCTTTACTCTAGCTATTAATATTCTTAAATGGTTAGCCTATTCTTTAAAATCTTTAATTTTTTATTTTATTAAAGTTAAAAAACTTCCTAGCTTAGTAGTTTTGCTTAAGTTTTAAGTTAAATTTATTTTTTGCGTACAATTAAATACAATATTAATAAATTATTTCTACTTTAGAAGGAGCTAGCTTTTTAAAGTAGTTACAGGCAATATATCTAAGTTTCTTAGAATAAAAATAGTTTAGGTTATTAAATAAAGGCTTAAGAAATTAAAGCTTTTTAGATAAATTTTACTTTACTTAAAGTAGCTTATACTGTAAGATGTTAACACATTTTTAAACTTAGCATTTACTAAAGAAGTAATATTTAAACTAGTGTTAGGTTTATTATAGTTATACTAAGCTAATTAAGCTAAATAGCTATTTAGCTAAGTTACGTTATAGTTGTTAATATATAAAAAGATGTTAAGTAAGAGTTTAGAGAATATAACAACATTATAAACAAAATAATTTAAGATATTTAAGCTAGCTATATATTATTCAAGAAGCTTTTACATAAGCTTAATACTACGTAAAATGTATAAATTTTTAAGCTTATTAGCAATAAAGTCAAACTTAACTTTAAAGTATACTTAGGCTACTTAGTTAGACTTAACGTTTTTTAGAATATAAAAGTATACTAGCGTGTTTATTGTTACTTTATTTATAGCATATAAATTTAAGTTACTCTAAATTTTAAAGAGTACTATAAGGCATTCTATTTCTATTTTATATTAGCAACTAACAACAGTATTTCTTCTAAACAAGGCCTTCTTAGTAGCTTTAAAAGTATAAACAAAGAGAAACTAAACGCGCTAAGCTAGGTGCTAAAAACACTTTTTTTTAGCACGCAAGTAGCTAAAAAAAGATTAAATAAATTTATAAAGTGCTTTTATACTATTTTTAAAAGTATATAGCTTTATAGCATTATAATCATTAGCATTTTTAGATTATAGTATTATATTAAGTATATGCTTAAGTTCTTAAAGCGTATATAATATAAGGACTACGTTGCCTTTAACTAAAATACATAAATTACTCTTAGTAGTAAGTTATAGGGGGTAGTAGAACTAGTAACTTAAGTTATTTAGACGTGCTTGCAATTAAAAGTTACTATAATCTAAAATAGTAATAAGCTTATTAACAGTAAATAGGTCTATAGCCGTAGAGACTGTAGGGCGTTAAAGTAGAATATTTAAGTTACTAATTTATTCTGCGTTTAGCAGTGCGTTGCGTTAAGTTATATATAACTAGTTTTAGACGCCTATAAGTTAATTGCAGATAGCTAAAAACTAGTGTTTTTATACTTATTTATTATCTGTTCCTTTATTTTAAGTAACTTGTTTATTTATAAAGTATTTATATTAAACTTAAGTATGTTTTTAAATATTTAGCTTGTCTTTTACTATAGCAAATATAGTAAAGTAAAATCTAGCTACTACACTAGTAATTCTATTATAAAAAAGTTTAAAAAAGTTAGTTAGTATTAATATTATAAGTAGCTTAGTAAAGTAAGTAGTATAAGAAATTTATAAGTTTAGTAACGTATCTTGTTCTACTTACTTAATAACTTAACACATGTAATATATATTTTAGCGTTTTTAATACAGCAGCTAAAGCGCGTTTAGTTTTTATAGCAGTAATACGTTATCTAGTTAAAAAAAAGTTAGTAGTACTTATAACTAGTTTGTCTGTGCGCTTAAAGGCGCCTAGCATAAAAAGAAACGTGTTAAAATCTAGTCTATTTAATGTAGCCTAATATTTATTGTTCTTGGCTATAGTAGCTGCCTAGTAAAGAGAAGAAATATCTAAAGTTATATAAACTATTATTATTTTTAATATCTTTTTAAAAGGGTAAACTATAGTAACTTTATTAGTTTTTATATTAAGATAATATAGAGGCTAGCTAAAGGGTGCGTTTACATTTAATTTAGTAGTTAGTAGTAGTTGCTTTATATATATTGTTAGAACAAGTATCAGCTAAATAATAAGTAATGCGAGGAGAATCTTAAGTGTAACTAAGGTAGGCACTAATGCCCACTAAGTCAGTACTACGTAACAAACGATTAGGCCACGTAGCTAGCTTACTAAAAAATAAGCACAACAATAATCTGAACAGATTATTGTTGCGTAGTACAATATATATAAGCAAGTAAGAGCATTCCGCTTCGTTACACTTAATTAGTAGTATAAAACATTAAGTAAGTTGTTTATTTATTTATTGTTCTAGATTAATAGCGTCGCGCTGTACGTAGCGTTAACAGTTAGTTCTAAATGTTTTTTTATTATTTAAATTAGCTATTTCTTAGTTTAATTAAGTTGAAAGAAAGAAATCCTTATAATAAAGCGCAGTTGATCTATTTAAGTGCAAAGTAGAAAATAAAAATATTTAGTACGTAGAATTTTAAACTATAAATTAAGTAGCGTAATTCTAGGCAAAAGCTAAAATGACATGTTTTTATAATATACTATTTTGCTAATCTATTAATTTTGTACTTAATCTATACGCAGTGACCCTATAGTAAGTAAAATTTCCTACTTTTATAGTGTACTTTTTGTAGAATTTCTATTACTATATTATACTTTCTTGTAATTACTAGATGTATGTATAAGAAAAGTTTAAAACAGCAATAAAGAATACGCCTTAAATAGCGCAAAGCCTATTTTAAGTAAAAATCTTTTAAAGGTAGGCAAGTATAGTAGTAGCTGTAATACTTTAAGCTGTTAAGTAGTAAAGGCTATATTATAGCTAGCTATCTACTACGTAAATAGAGTTTAAATCTTACCTACGCTAGTAGTAAAGGCCTTCTAAGAATATTAGTAATTTAGTAATTTTAGTAGTAACTTACTATCTAAAGGCGCAAAACTTAGCTAAGAGCTAGCTACTAAAGCTATAGTTCTATATAACAACTAAACATTAGTAAAGACTACTTATTTTTATCTAGGCTAGAAGCTTATAGTAAGCTTTTTGCTTATAGGTTTACTATTATATAAGGCAGACTTTACGCATAAAAAGAAAGCTAGTTAAAAGATAGCTTGTATTTAGAGTAGTAGCTTCAGCCTTTTAAGACAACCTTTTAATATAACTACACATTTTGTAGACACCTTTTTAGTAAAAAATGTTTATTACTAACAACAGGTATCTAGGCTTATGCCCCCTTGTTTAGCATTGCTAGCACGCAATTAGTATATCGCATGTTTAGATAGAAACAAAGATATGTAATATCTCTCTAACTAACTATCTTAACTAATAACTATTTACTACTAACTACAACTTCTATTGTCCTATTGCTATCCTAGTAGTATTGCAGTTGCGGCGTTTAGTGCCTATTCTTAAATGTAAATAAATAATAACAGCATTACTATCTATGCACAGCTCTTTTATTTTTAAAGGCGTTTTATAAAATTCTCTTACTTATTAGTTTGTCTTAGCTACTTAATAGCTGTCTTAATACGCCTTTGCTTTTTGCAAAACTACTCCTAAGTCTCTTTACTAAAGTTGTATTAGCGCAGGAGGAGATTGCTAAAGTAATATACTTTTACTATACTTAGACTATTAACATGCATAGTGTATATAGTGTACTAGCTAAACTAGCCTTTTATAGTCCTTGTTGTAACTTTAATATCTATAATACTAGATATAAAGATATTTTAACTATAGTTATATTTTAACTTCTGCACTAACTTAATTACTATAAGGACTATTGCTACTAGCTCCTTTTTAACTAACAGAGGTGGCTGCTTAATAATAGTAAACGCTAGCTTTATAATCTACTACTATAGCTTCTAGTATAGTAATTTAGTAAGGTCTAACTTTACTTAATATAAGCTATTAGTTTTTGTATTAAACAGGAAGAAAAATATTTTAAGTATAATATTATTTGTATATAAGTTATTTGTATACACTACTATGTAGTGTAAGAGATTCTAAAAGTAAGAAGTAGCAGGCAGAAAGCTTTTATAAAGAAGTATTATAGGCTCCTGCTGTAGTAACATATGTGTTCTTACTCTTCTCCTCTATCTTTATCGCAACTTTGTTGCTAGCTATAGGCTAGCAATTGCTATTAAACACGTTTTCATTAGTGTTGTTTTTTAGTACCTTAAGCAAATTTTTTTAACTCTAAATTTTGCTTAGTAGTTTAAGCTTTTTTGCTCTAAGCGCTTAGCGCGTAGACTTTATCTACTTACTGTTAAAATTTTATTAACTACATATAATCTTTTTTTTTCTAACTTTTGCGTCTAATTAGTAGAAGGTAGCTGCTTTTTACTTTTTTAGAAACCTTAATTTAATTACAACAACAACCACTACCACCTTTAACACCTTAAAAAATACAGTATTTAAAGTAAAGAATTGCAGATACAGACTTAGAAATAGCTAAGTATACAAGCAGCTAAATAGTAGAGAAATAGGGCTAGTGCTAGCGTAGTAGGCGCTAAGCCTAGTACTACGCCTAGCTAGTACTAGTGCTTGCTAAGTAGTAAAGCAGGCCTCTATCTCTAGCTACATACTTTAAAGCTAGCTATTTATTTTTTAAAGTATTAAAGGTGGTAGTTGTTGTTGTTATTGTTAAAATGGGTTTTCTAAAAAAGTAAAAAGCAGCTACCCTTTACTAATTAGCTGCAAAAGTTAAAAAAAGGTTATATGTAGTTAACAAAATTTAAACAGTAAGTAGATAAGGTCTACGCGCTAGGCGCTTAAAGCAGAAAAGCTTAAACTACTAAGCAAAATTAGGGTTAAAAAATTTGCTATAAGTACTAAAAAACGACACTAATTAAAACGTGTTTAACAGCAATTGCTAGCCTATAGCTAGCAATAAGGTTGTAATAAAGGCAGAAGAGGTAGAGAAGGTAGAGGAGGGTAAAGACACGTACGTTACTGTAGCAGGAGCCTATAATACTTTATTAAAGCTTTTTACCTACTGCTTCTTACCTTTAGAATTTCCTACACTATATAGTACTACATACAAATAACTTATATATAAATAATGTAATGCTTAGACTGTTTTTTTTTTCTATTTAACACAAAGACTAATAGCTTATATTAAGTAAAGTTAAACCTTACTAAGTTACTATATAAAAAGCTATAGTAGTAGATTACAAAGCCTATGTTTACTTTTACTAAGCGGCCTCCCTAGTTAGTTAAAAAGGAGCTGTTAGTAGTAGCTTTTATAGTAATTAAGTAAACGTAGAAGTTATATGTTATTATTTATTAACACCTTACTAATGCGTTTACTATTATAAATGTTAAAGTAATAATAAAGGTTGTAAAAAGCTTATTTAGCAGCAAGTCTATTAAATACGTTATACATATTAATAGTTTGAGTATAGTAATAGTATGTTATCTTACTAATCTCCTCCTGCGCAAATGCAATTTAGTAGAAAGACTTTATAGTAGCTTTATAAAAAGCAAAAGCGTGTTAAAATAGCTATTAAGTAGCTAAGACAAACTAATAAGTAGAAGAATTTTGTAAGTTAATTTTAGAAATAAAAAAGCTGTGCTTAGATAGTAATGCTATTATTATATGTTTACATCTAAGTATAGGCGCATACTAGAAACGCTGTAACTGCAACACAGCTAGGATAAGAACAGAAATAATAGAAGTTACAGTTAGTAGTGAATAATTATTAGTTAAGATAGTTAGTTAGATAGATATTACGTATTTTTATTTATATTTAAACATGCGACACACTAATTGCGTGCTAGTAATGCTTAATAAGGAGGTATAAGCCTAGATACCTGTTATTAGTAAAAAATCTTTTTTTATTAAAAAGGTGTCTACAAAATGTATAGTTACATTAAAAGGTTGTCTTAAAAGGCTAAAGCTATTAAAGCTAGCTATAAGGTATGTAGTAGTAAGTAAATAGAGGCTATGTCCTTACAGTATAGGCGCTAGAAGCGCCGCAACTTCAACACTATTAGGATAGCAATAGAGATAATAGAAGTTGCAGTTAGCAGTAAATAGTTATTAGTTAAAAAGGTTATTTAAAAAGATATTGCGCATCTTAGTTTTTGTCTAAACATATAACACACTAATTGCGTACTAGCAATGCTAAATAGGGGGGCATAAGCCTAGATACTTATAATTAGCAATTAATCTTGTTTTACTAAAAAGGTGTCTACTAAATGTATAGTTATGTTAAAGGTTTTTCTTAAAATGCTAAAGCTATTAATTATCTTATATGCTTAGATTGCTAGTTAAGTAGTTAAGTATTTAAAGTATTTAATAAATTTAAGTATTTGTATAGGTATTTATGTTAGACCAGATCAAGTACTAAGTAAATAATAGCAAAAGATGCTTTTTTTTAAAAAAAAACCTAATATTAGAAGATGCTCGCCGTAGAGATTATATACTATTATAGTATATTCTATGCAGATAATTTGTATGGAGGGCTAGTTAAAAGGTATAAAGTAGTAAGGAAGAAGTAGCAGCTTTATAAAGTAGTATAGACTTCTTCTGCAATATGTATATATCTTTTTCCTCTATTATTGCATTGTGTTGTAATTCTATTATAATCCTACTGTAATTTTACTGCTAGCTATAGGCTAGTAGCTGCTGTTAAATACGTTTTAACTAGTGTGGTTTTCTAGAACCTAAGCAAATTTTTTTAACCCTACTTATTGCTTAGTAGTTTTAGCATTATTCCTAAAATCAATTTACCTCCTATTCTAATCTTATTAATTATATTAATAAAATATAATCTTTTTTTTTACTTTAGTAACTAATTAGTAGCGAGTAGCTACTTTGTAGTTTTTTTGTAAGTCTATTTTAACTACAACAACAACTACTATCTTTAACACGTGAAGAATAAGTAGCACTTTACCTAGTGTATAAAGACAATAACAATTAGTAGCTACTAGCTATAAATTCTAAATAGCTGTAAGAGCTATAAGTTGCTTAATTGTTAGAATCTTTACAAGAAAAGCAAGATTATTACCTTTTATATACTTCTACACTTATTGCATATTTTACAGCTAGTTAATATAGGTGTTTTGCCCTGCTAAATTAGGCGTACAAGTAAAGAGTTAGAGTCTTAGTAAATAGCTAACGTACTCTATAGGCGAGTAGCTTACACGGGCGAGTAGCTTACTCTGCTAAGACCCTATTAGAAATCGCAACTACCTTCGTCTATCTTACAATGCTGTAACGAAACAACGTAATAAAGCCTGTAAATTAATGTTAAATACAGCTTACTTTCTAGGCTTTAAAACAAAATGTAAATCTTACTTAGCAATACGCTACAGCTACCTTTAATATTCCTAAAAGAACACTTAGCTACTAACTTGCTACAACGTAACTCTAACGCGATTATATAGCTAACTTAACAAATCTTATTTTTATAAAAAATAGAATTATTTAACAAATCTTTAATTTTAATACGCAAGAATTTCTATCTTAACTTACTACTATAAAAGATATACCTAATTCTCTAATTGCTGCGCGGCACTAGAACCTAATTAGCAAGAGTTAAGCTATAACTCTTATTAAGTGTTGCCTACAGCTTAAAGTTAAGTTTAATTTAGAATATAACTATAAGCAAGCCCTCTGCAAAAATTCTAAGCTATTAGAGACTAGTTCCAGCTACTATACAGTATAAAAGTAAAGTATAGCATCCTAGATAAAAAAAATATATAACTTTAATAAGACTTGCTTTATAATAAGCATAACATTGACTAAAGCAGTAGTAACAGGCTAGAACTATTATTAAAAGCTAAGAACTATTTAGTAGAGCAACTAGAGGTAAGTAACAGTTATCTAAATCATTAACGCAATAAGGTAGGCAATTGTATTTTTTATTATCTTTACTAGCAAGCACTACCTCTCTAGCTAGTACAAAAGAAATTTACTTTATAATTAAGTTATCAAGATCTCTAAAAATGGCTATTTAATAAATAAGCTTATTCTTAGGTAGCTAGAGCACTTAAATAAGCAGATAAAAAGAAAAGCAATTTGCAGCTACTCTTTACTATTTATTAAAAGTTATAAGAGCTATAAATTATTTAAGTTCAAGTAGTACTATATAATAAACAAGATAATTACTTTTTATATACTTTTATATTTGTTACATTTACTATAGCTACTTAATATTACGTGTTCTAAGCTGTTAAAGAAGGCGTATAAGTGCTAAGCTAAAAAGCTAGTATATACCAAAATTACTTATATTACTTAAAGAAAGTTTTTGCTATGCTTTATTACTACTTAAAACGCCTTAATTATAACGAGTAGTATTTAAGAAAAATTCTAAAGCGCTAGCTTAGTTCTATTTGATTTAAAAGCTGTAGTATTAATAATTAATTTTCGCCTACGTACTCTACTATTATAAACTATTAAAGACAGTTTTTAGTAGTTATAGACTTTAAACAATACTCTTAAATTAAAGTTACAATTGATGCTTGTAAGGTAAAGAATTAAGATACGTATAAATAGCTTACTAATATAGATATTTAAAGCTATAAAACATCTTGCAAAAGAGGTAAAGATAATAGTATACTTTTTAGTATTAATAACTAAACGCAATACTAAAGCTAACGTAGTAAGAAAAGTAGCTATATATTATAAATTATACAAAATTAAGTAAGCATAGTAGAAAAGAACTTTTATAGTTAATAATAGTTAGTAACTATTAACTTTCAAGAAGTATAGAGCGCGTGGTAATAGAAAAAAGCAAGAAAAAGTATGTATTAAAGTAGGCAAACTATTGTAAAGACGTTGTAGACGTTGTAGTAAAGTAGAATATAACTTACACATATGTAAACAGGATTTAGTACCAAATTCTAAGTAGAATAGTTTATTATAATTTCTAATTTTAGTTTTGTGTAGTGCTCTACTATTGTCTACAGTCGCGATTTTTGATTAGGTCTTAGCAGAGTGAGCCACTCGCCCGTGTAAGCCACTCGCCTATAGAGTACGTTACATCTACTATATTAATAAAAAAGCCTTCTTAGCTGCCTAAAAACTAGTTTTTTAAAAAAGCATTTCTAAAAAATAACATCTTACTAAGCTTTTAAGCAACTAGTTTAATGCTACTAGACTTAGAAGTAGTACTATTAAAGCTTAAAGTAAAGCCTTATACGCTAACGCTACTTGTACTAAGTCCTACTTTTTAGCAACTTAAAATATTAAGTAATACTTTTAAATAAAGTCCTAAATCGCGCTAATTATAAAAACAATAAAAAACTATAAAAGCTTATTGTTGAATCCTGTTATTAAGATAGTTTTATAAGTAGGAAAAAAATTTACTTTAAAGGTACATGCCTACACATTACTTAAAGCTTTAATAGCTAGTTTATGTAGGTAAATTAAGCTACAAGTAAGTAAGGAAAGCGTAAAAAGAAGTATATGTAGAGAAGTAAAAATGTAGTATAGGCAGAGATAAAAGATGTAGTTAGATAATAAGATATTAAGGCTTAATTAGATGTAGAGAGGCGTTTGAAGAAACTGTGTATAGGTAGTAGTGTAGGGGGTATTTAACGCTGCAAGAACTACAGCAAGGTAGAGCATAATAGGCGCATATACAAGAAAGATATAGTAGATGTAAAGAATATATTTAAGTAACTATCTACTTTTAAAGCTTATTGTACTATTAAGTTACTAGTATATTTGTTTTTAAGGTGTTAAAGGTGGTGGTTGTTGTTGTAGTTAAAATGGGGTTTCTAAAAAAGTGAAAAGCAGCTACCCTCTACTAATTAGACGCAAAAGTCAAAAAAAATATTGTGTGTAGTTAACAAGATTTAAATAGTAAGTATATAAGGTCTACGCGCTAAGCGCTTAGAGTAAAAAAGCTTAGACTACTAAGTAAAAATTAAGGTTAAAAGAATTTGCTTAAGGTACTAAAAAACGATACTAATTAAAACGTGTTTAACAGCAATTGCTAGCTTATAGCTAGCAACAAGATTGCTATAGAGATAAAGCAGGAGGGTAAGGACACGTACGTTACTGCAGTAAAAGCCTACAATAATTCTTTATAAAAGCTCCCTGCCTGCTGCTTTTTACTTTTAGAATTTCCTATACTACACAGTACTGCATATAAATAACTTGCATACGAATAATACAATGCTTAGACTATTCTTCTCCCTGTTCGACACAAAGACTAATAGCTTACATTAAGTAAAGTTAGACCTTACTAAGTCACTATACTAGAAGCTATAGTAGTGGATCACGAAGCCGGCGTTCACTATATTACTAATGTATAATAGTAGAGAGTTGTATAAAGTATCTAACTTAGTTGCCTAGCTAGTTTAGTAGTTGCTTACGTTATGTCTCTTTAAACTTGTAATAAATTTAATAAACTTAATAACGTCTATTTAAAAGCCTATCTTATTAAGTTGTAAATATCCTTATTAAGGACACTATACTAAGCTATATTCTCTTTAACTAGCTTAAACTATGCGCTAACTACTTCTAGATCTTCTTGTATTACTCTCTGCCTATTTTTTACTTAATTAAATGCTATTTTAAGGCTATCTAAACGCGTTACAAAGCGTATAGTCTGCTTTCTATTAATAGGCTTTTTACTATAAGCACTTAAGAGTTTATTAGCTATTATTTTTTGTGGGAGCTAAGAAGAAGCAACTATGATTGATTAGGTAGAGTGAGATAAGTGTATTGATTACTAAGTGCTACAACAAAGTGTCTAATAACTACTAAAAAGATATAAGACAATTTAGCCCGTTTATAAAAACGCTAGCGGGGCTATTACGTAAATAGCTTACTAAGATTACCTAATTAACAAGGTAATCCGCGTGTTAATACTCTAACACACCCCTTAAGTTAGTAAGAAACTATTAATTTAAGCTGTAAGCAAGAAGTTAATCCTTACTAATTTAAAGTTTTTAATTAAGAAGTTTTCTTATAATCTTTATTCTACTGCCTAATTATTTTATTTCTGTTGTAATATTGTAATGTTATTTTAATTAAGCAAGTAGCTTAGTTTTATTATAATATTATAATATTAAATAGACCTTAAATATCGCGTAATTAGTCTGTGCGTAATTACAACAAATACTAATTACGTCTGCTGCTTTTCTAAAACTTTTAGCCTTACTACAATATTAAATACTAAGCCTTCTTTATTTTTAACGCGCTCTTACTACTTTTAATATAGTAAGTCTTATTACATTACTATTCTCTTACTAATTAGCTACTAATCTTTCTAGTGTAGTCTGCCCCTAACAGCAATAAGTATAAGCATTGCTTAGAAAGCCTGCGCTAGCAATATAAAAACAGTGCTAAGCATAAGTATTATGCGCGTTAAAGCCTATTTAACAATAAAATTTAGCAAGCAGCCAGTCTTTAAAATAATAAAAGTTTATTACTTTTACATTTTGATTTCTATGCGTACTGCAAGACTTTTAGTAGCTTAGCTTAAAAACTAATTAATTTTTTTGTTAACTTAAGTTTACTGTTAAGCCTCTATTAAAATTTTAATTAAACTAAGAGCTTGACTTAAAATTAAGCTAGCGTAAGAGCAAGACTATTTAAAAGCTTTTTTAAAAGTAAAAGTAAATTACTGCTTAAGCAATGTTAAGAGATTAGAGATAAAATAATAGTAATAGCCTCTATACGCCTATTAAGCTGTTTATAAGGCATAATACGCCTTCTTCTACTTAAAAAAAAGTGCTTATAAGCTCTTTAAAAATTGCTGCTAAATTATTATATTTTTATATTTCTCTATATAAGTGCAATATAAAAAAATGCTTAATAGTTTATACGTTAAGCGCTGCTTTAATTAAGTTTAGACTAGTAGTTATAGTAGCACTTGCTGTAGTAGTTGCTTATTTTATATATGCTATACTGTCAACAACAATCTTACTAATTGTTTTATTGCTATATATAAAGATAAAAAGGTAAGTCTTTAATTATTTAAGCTTCTTACTTAGGCTGCTAACTAGATTTTATTTTAGGAATAGAATAATAATAAGTAATAAGTTAACAAGTATAAGCTACTTAGCAACGTTATTACTTGCTATATAAAGATTAAAAGTAGCATTATATTTACTAGAAAGCTTTTTGTGTAGAAGCCTTTAGTTAAAGATTACTGCACTTAAAAAATATTATTTTATAGTTTTGCTGCTTAGCTCCTACTGCCTGTTCTTACTCTAGTAAGCGCTTGTAATTAAAGATATAAGCTTTATAATACTATATATAATTTTAGTTAACTTATAGTATATCTTGCTTAATAGCTAGCTTATAATTTGCAATAGCTATAGCAATAATAACTTTAGCTATAGCAATAATAGCTTTAGCTATAGTAGTAATAGCAGTATTATCTGCGTTAATTAAGACTTTAAAAATAGCATAGTTATAGAATACTACCTTTTTTTGCTCTATATTGTTGTGCTGCTAATTATTGTCCTAATTGCTATACTAGTTAATTATATAGGCATAAGTATACTAGGGTAGGCTAACAATTATCTTATTATTCTATATATAGAAAGAATAAATTAGATTCTTGCCTTTATACTACTTGCCTGCGGACTTTAGCTATCTAAGCTAGAATAGCTAATAATGCGCTTAAACTTGCTAAGGCTTAGAAAGCTAAGTAAGACTTACTAATAAAGTTTAGTAAATATAATAATTTTAATACTTATTAGTAAGCTTATTTTTAGTTCTAGTCTTAAGTTTAATAGTTAGTTTAGCTTTTAATCTCCTACTTTTCTTAAGTAATGAAAAAAAGACTTAGCTTAGTACATAAATATTGCTACCTAAGATATATTCTTTACTTATTAATTATTATTACTTTTAATTAAGTGCTTAACTTACTAAAAGTTAAGTAACTGCTTAAACTTCTTGAACTATTATTAAGTAAGCAACAAAGTTAGTCTATTAGCTAGTATATTTACTATTTCTAGGTACTTAACTTAAAATAAATTTTTAGTAATTTTTTACTGCAGCTATGTGTTTTGTATATTTATATATTTTAAATAAGTGCTAATTTACTTATTTTTTCTAACTATAAGCTTACTTATTTATTAATTATTTTACTAAACTATTTAAACTTCTTTTAAATTAAAAAATAGCTTATAAAAAAAGTGTTAAAAAGCTATAGCCTCTTTAGAAGTTTACTTAAGGGCAAGTAGCTTAGCTTAAGTAGTTAAGGTAGTTACTATAGTTTGCTAAGCTGCTTTCTAAAATATTAGACTACTATATCAAATAGCTATAAAATAATAGAATAATTAATAAGTTTTTTAATTATCTACAAAGGAAGTATTACCTATAATTATTAAGTTTAGCCTATTATAGTTTTTATTATTAGATTATATTCTATCTTGTCTAATAGAGGTATATAATTACCTATTTAACAGCTTTTATATATTAATTACTTAAGTTTATAAGAAAGTGTAAAAGCTTTAAAAATAAGTAAGTAATATGTAGTTAAAGCATTATAGCTATATATAGTACTAATTTAACTTTTTTTAGTAGGCTTTAATCTTTTACTTAGTTGCTTTGCTAGTATTCTTGATTAACTTTTCTAACAGCAGTAAAGTTTTTAAAAAGCTACTTTTTTTTGCCTTAAACTTCTTAATAATTTTATTAATAACGTGTTTCCTAAGCGAGTTGCTAACCTAAGTGAGTTGCTAACACTAAACTAGCGCGCCACCTGCGCACAACTATCGCGTACACGCAATAAAGTTTTTTAAAAATTATAGTAAGCTAATTTATTTTTTAGACTAATTACTATCTTTAGAATTCTTTATTTCTACTTTATAAGTGCAGGAGTTATATTCTTTTTACTACAACGTCTATAGTGCCTTGCGCTGCGTATCTTGCGCGCATACCCTTTGCACGCATTATGCTCTCTACCCTCCTTCTTAGCAATTAAGTCCTGCACTTCCCTTACTGTTAAGGTCTCCTCTATCTAAATATACTTTTGTTTTCTTAACTAACGCTTTGTAAGCTTATTAATTGCGCTTTATATACGTGCTTATTTCTTTTATAATAATACTATATTATGTGCAATTTACTACGCGCCTTTACTTAGCTAGCAAATCTTTTTATCTAATAAGCTTATAAAAAACTATAATAGTTTTATATTTTTTATTAAATAAGCATAGTTTGTACTATAATCTTGCGCGTATTATATAGTGTTTACGCCTTTTATACGCCCTGCTTTAGTAGTAATAGTGCTAGGGTTTATAACCTTACGTTAAGCTTTAATAGAACAGTATCTAGATTATCTAAAACTAGTCTAGCACTTTTAAAGCCTGCTTTAATATGTTTTACTATTAAAGCCTATTTAAAAGCTAGCTTAAATACTTAAAAGAAAGATTTTTTGCTAATAAAATATACGCAGTTGCGTGCTATAGCTATAATTTAATTACTATACTTACGCTTTAATAGCGCAAAGCAACTAATGTTAAGAAGTTATAGTAAAGGTAATAAATATAGAAGTATATAGCAAAAAATAATTTTCTTCTCTTTACAAAAATCTAAGAATTCTAGCAAGCTATAGCTTTTATAGCTATTAAGTATAAGCAGCTAGTACGCACTTATAGCGCTTAACGTTATATACTTATTAAAGTACTTTAACTAGGCAAGAGCAAGCTAACTATTTGTCTAGCTATTAAGACTTACTTTAAGAATTTAATTGCGTAGTAAGTCTTTAAACTAAATGTTAATAAGTACACTACTTACAAAGATAATAAAAAGTAGAAGTAGGTAGCTTATAGCTCCTACGCCTTAGATAATAGTAACCTACTTACAGTTACCTAGCTAGATAACTTTCTTTTTTTTAGCTGCTTTTAAACTAGTAATAACTATCTACGCTAAAATCTTACTTATTATAAAGCTAGTTTTATTAAAATTGTAAATGTTGTTATTTATAATTCTATACTTCTATTTTGTCTTTTATACTAAGTTAAGCTAGCGCTAGATAACTATAAAATTCTTGTAAATAGCTTACTAATAGTTGTAAGAATAGCTTTAGCGCTTATAGAGCTTAGAAGTCTACTTAATAAAGTTATTAACTTAGTTCTTGCTAATAGGGTTGCTTTGCTGCGCTCTAAGAAGTTTATTTACTATTTCTTATATAATAAACTTTAAGGGTGTAAGACCTTATATAGACTAGTTAAGGACCTTTTAGACTATAGCCTCTTTTTCTAATATTGTTATGCGCTTTAAGTTTGCTTTATAATTGCGTCGCATGCGCTTTCTAGCGCGTTAGTTAACAAGAGTTCTTTAAGGTAGATTATATATATTTGTAGCTTAATTAACGCTTTAAACGCGTTGCGTATTAATGTTAAAGATAGTAAGCTGTATACTAGCTTTAGTATAGGTCTTTTAGGCTTATTGTAGTTAAGGTATTTCGCAATAGTTGTGCGCAGGTGGCGCGCTAGTTTGGTGTTGGCGACTCGCTTAGGTTAGCAACTCGCTTGGGAAACACGTTATATATATTATGTATAAGCATAATTATGTACTTTTTATAATCTTTAATTACCTAGATACTAATAAACTATTTAACTAATTTTTATTTTTATATCTTATACTTATTTATAATCTTTAACTAAAGATTTAATACTTTTTGCTTTAATTTTTTTAAAGAGTAGTAAGATATTATTTTTATAAAATAAAACTAGAATTTTTCTTTTTTAAATAAAGAATAGGCAGAGCTTCTCTAGTAAAGTAATTAGTTAAGTTTTTTTAGTAATCTTAAGAACTTCTTATACTATAATAGTAGTAAGTCTTGCAATTTATAAAGTACGCAGTTAAGCTATACACACTTTCTAGGCTTTTTAAAGCTATTTAGTATTTTACAAATTACTAAGTTATTTACTATAATTAACGCATTAAGAAATGCTTCTACGATATTATATTACTTAATTTTTTAGTTATTTTTAGTAGTAATAGCTATTGCTGCTTTAAAGAACTTAGCTACTAACGTTGTAGTATATATTAAATTAGTTATGTTTTTTTTAAAGATTATTTTTTATAATAATCTACACCTTGCATTTAATAAAAAAACTATTTTAATTAAACATGTAGGTCTAAGCCTACTTTAAAAGTATTAAATAATTATTAGCTTTTTTTTAATATTTTAGTCTTAGTCTTATTCTTAGTTAACAAATTAATTTATTTCTATAAGCATTCTTAAACAAAGTCCTTTTAAGATACTAAATTAACTACTTTTATAATTTAAGCAGTCTGGGTAAATTGTTATAATGTAGTTAAGTATTTTTTATATTTAGTTCATGCTTGGTAAGTAAAGCTGCTATAACTATATAATTAGAACTCTTATAGCTTACTTAGTTTTCTTAAGTTGCTTACAAACCTAGTAGGTAGGTATTATTAAAATTAATTTATAATAGATTTTAATAATTTATAATTAATATATTAATACTACTTATGCTTTTACCTTTAAGTTAATTGTTAAGATCTTAAGTTGCGTTTTTATACTTACGCCTGCCGCCTAGCTTACGCAGTGAAAAATAATAATTTATAAGCTAATTTAGGCTTTTACTAGTAATTCTAGCACTATTTTTAGTAAATAGAGGTTAAGCTTATATTTGCTTACTTTATTTGCTATTTAAGACTTAGGATCTTGAACTGCAGAATATTTTATAGTCTACAACTTACTTACTTTAAGTAAAGGTTTTATTATAATAAGCTAGCGTGTTAAAGTCTTTAAGCTTAAACTATTAGACTAGAAATAAGTTATTAAGCTTATACAAAAAAAGCTTCTTACTTCTAGATATTACTAAGTTAGCTCCTCTAGGCAAGCGTAGTGCTGTTTAACTATTAAATACTTTATTATTAATTATCTTATTACTTAATAAAGTCTCTAGTTTAGAAGTTAGTTTTAAAGTAGTAAGACTAGTATCTTACTACTAACTTAAGTAAATTCTTAATAGTGTATTAGCCTTGAGCTTTATTTGCTTAGTATCTTCTAATCTATTTTTATTTTTAGTAGGTAGGCCTTCCTTACTGCTTAAGATAGTAAATAGATTATTTTTAAAGTTTTTAGTTGTAAGCTGCGTTTCTTAATTTACTTTTCTTAAAAGGCTAGGAAGACTCGTAAGCTGTCTCCTAGATTAACATGCTTATTATTCTTTAAAGGATTTTATGATCTTAATTGCTTAATTTTTTAATAGCTCTTTCTTACAATTATCTTTATAAAACAACTGTTTATCAAAGGTTATATTACAGGTAGTAATTACTTAATTAAGTATTAGTACTTATATATAGTATATATTAGAGGCTTAATAGCTAACTAAATAACTAATATAGCTGCTAAAATTAATTTTAAATCTTTAATAATTACGCCTAGCTGCCTTCTCCCTGTTTAATGAGTAGGCTTAGCAGCTATAGGCATAAATTCTACTCTAGTCTAGGCGTAAACTAGCAGTCTAATGTTTAATTATAAGTAGTTGATAGTATTAGAAATATTTCTTAAACTATTCCTTAAGCACCTAGTTAGAGGATTAGTAGCTATAAATATTAGAAGAGCTTATTTTATATAGGTAAGCTACTGCATCTATAATTACTAGCTAAAGCTTAGCTAGTAGATTTGTACTTATGTATATTTTAATAGCCTTTATAATTGGCTCTTAGCTAGCTCTCTTTACTAAGCTGTTAGGCTTATTAGTATATAGTAGTAGCGCTACAATTACAATGTTTTTCTCTATTACTTATTTTTTACATTTTGATTGCCCTCTCTAAAGTAGTATAGTAGTGTTACTATCTTAATAAATTTTAATAATATTCTACTAATATTTTTTTTAAATCCTTGTAGTAAAGCTTTTAATTACAAATTTAATATTGCTTAGTGTCTTTAACTAGATATTATAATTGTATAGCTTGCCTAAGTAGTTTTTATTAATAATTAGTGCTTATGTCTAAAGTAGTTAACTAGTTAGGAAATGAAATAAATTTTATAAGATTTTAGAATAAAGTTAAAGTAATCTTCCTCTTAGTTACTATAGAATTACTTATAAGGCATAAGCTGTTGCGTAGTAATTATATTGTAATAGCTTCTTACTAGTAATTTTAATATTTTATCCTAAGTAGACTAGAGCTTTAATAGCTTATTGTCCTTAGTGTTTTAGTTATTAATACTATAGATCTTTATTACTAGTACACACCTAAGGTTGTTTTAATCATGCTACAGCACTTACTAGTAGTAGTTAAGTAATATAATAAAAGAGTTACTTATATTTATTAAATAATAGATTATAGTAATACTTAATGTTAATTAAAATATGATTTTTCTTAATTATTTTAAATCTTATAGTATAATTACATCCTAAGTACTAAATGCCTACTTGCTTAAGCTGTGCTTTAAAGACAGTATTAACATAGAAGCTAAAGACAAACTTAACGTTAGTAAGTAGAAAATTAGCTATCTTAGAGCTAGCTTTGCTATGTAAAACGTTCTTAAGCAGCCTATTTTCTATTCTAGGAACTAAAATAAATTAAGTACTTACTTTAACAGTCTTATCCTTGTTGTATTTGCAATAAGTGCCTAGTACTAGTTAATTTATACTATTAACTAAGTAGACTACTGCTCTACTATTAATAATTGTATAAAAAGACAACGTATAAAGAGTAAAGGCTGTACTAAATATGTTTAGACTAATTTCTTTTATTAAGTTTTTTAACTTAATTAGTACTAAAACTAATAAGCTAAAGTATGCTTTACTTAGTTTATTAGCAGCTAATCTGCTAATACTAGCCTTCTAGCTCTTTTTCTTAATCTAGGTATACAGCGCTGCCTATCTGTTGCTATTCTATTGCTTAACAATTTTCTTTTAATTATTGTCTAATAGTTTAATTAGAATCTTATTAGTAAAGTTTTATTCTATAACTATAGTTTAAAGTTAGAAGTAGTCACTTAGTATTTAAAAGTGATTACTTAGCTTATAAAAGTAAGTATATAATTACTTACTACTTTTGCTTGTCTATAAAGCATTTAATAATTATTTAGCTATATTTAATCTAGATCTAATTTAGAAAACTACGTGTCCTTTTTCTTTTTAAAAAGTAACTAATTAATTTTACAATAAAACACTAAAAGTCTTTTTTAAATTATTAAAAGTTAATTAAGCTTTACTAAGCATTATTACTTATATTAGCTTACTGCGCTTTTTACGTAACAAGTCTAGTATAATCTTAGTGCCTAAGGCGTTTAAAAAATTAATAACTACTAACAGCCTAATAACTTTAAAAAAGAAATAAATTATTACTTATTAATATAAGAGCTGCTACTTAGTAAACTAACGCTTAAGGCCTATTTGTCTCTAGTAAGCCTTATCTAAGTAGAATTTATATTGCGCCCTAATCAAATACTAAGTATTCTAATTTATAGGAGTAAGATTCTTCTTTAGAATTTTACTAAAGCTTAAAAACTAGTTAAGTTTTAAGTATTTATGCGTATTAAAGCGTTTAATAGCAGGTCTAAATATTCAGTCTTGCTAATCTAGTCCTTAACATTAATAATCTTTGTAACTTTTTTTATTTATTAAGTAGTATATACTTTGTACCTATTAACTAGCTTATTATAATTATCTTTTTTGTATTTAGCTTTAATTTTATAAGCCTTATATTTGTGTTAAGTAATTTTGTAGTTCTCTTGTATTTAATCGCTTGCGCTAGGTAGTAAAGCAATAGGCTTTTTAATATTCTTAAATAGCTTAAAATACTAAGGCTTTTAGTAATTTATTAAGCGCACATTTGAAAGATTAAAATTAACCTAATTCTAGATGCCTTTCTTTAATTAGTGCAGTCTTAATAAAGCAAACTAGGTTAGCTAGTCTATTTAGGCCTTAAAAATTACCCTTAAAGTAATAAGTAATATATTAAAAAAGTTTGTATTAGTAAGATACTTTGTAGAATTACAACGTAAGTTATTGTTAAAGTAAGCGCAGGATTAGTTAGTAAGTAGCTGTATTAATAATAATAGTAGCCTGTAGGTTGTAGGCTAGATTAGTAGAAGGTTAATTATATAATTAAGTAGGTAAGAAGTATAGTAGTGTGAAGATCGTCCGTAGATGATCTGTGTTAGTTCTCAGGGAATAAGTAAGTGCGATGGACGAGGGGTTTGTACTAGCACAATTAGTAGATTAATGTAATAGCACAGGGGTGTGTTAGCATGTTTAGTAGAATAATGTAAATAACACAGAAAGGTTAAGAATTAGGTAATCTTTAGATTACACTTAAAGTTAAACACACTAAGCTATAAGGGCTTAATACTTACTACTATATACTAATAAGTGTATGCTCTGCTTAGTATACTTAGTTATGCTAAGAGCACTAAGCACTAAGTAGTCTTGTAGTGTAATTAGTATACTTAGTTGTACTAAGAGCACTAAGCACTAAGTAATTACGTAACTACTAGCTGTTTATTAAGCTATTATCTAAGAATGCTAATGCCTTTATAAAGACTTCTTTATAGGTCCTAGTTCTAGGTCTTAACACTATCTTTTTTCTTTCTAGTAAGTTGTCCTTAAGTTACATAATAGTAGCAAAGTCTTAGCTTATAATAAAGCTGTCCTTTTATTATAAGTAACATTAGCTGCTTTATTTTTATCTTACTATGCTTAAGCAAAAACTTTTTACTAGTACTAATTGCTATTACTATTTCTGCAACTTTATTAATTTTTTTAAAAAAGCTATAGTTTAAAAATACTTTACTTATATACACAATAAGCGTGTGTGTAAAGTATATATTTACTTAGAAAAATATAGTAAGTGTTTATATTAAAGCTAATAGTATAATATCTAAGTAATAAAGTTAGAGTTTAAGCGTTTAGCTGTAGAAAATAAAAAGCAACGTGTATATATAAAAGAAAGTTGTAATGTATAAAATACTATAATAAAAATGTATAAAAAGGTGTTAGAAGAGTTACGCGTGCAGTGCGCTTATAAAAAGTAGCTTTATTTATAAATAAATTTGTTAAACTGTCGCGCAAAGAATATAATAGTAGTTAAGTCTTATAAAATTAAAAAGTTAAAGCGTAAGGAAGCTAGAAAGACTATAGAGTTTTTTAGTATTTTTAAGAGTTTAGCCTTAAATCTTTTACCTAGCACTTAGAGTGCTTTTAAAAGCTTGCTGCTTAATTATTAAAAAGCTTTTAATCTTAGTAGTATTCTATAAAGTATAAATAGTAGTTTATAAAGTTTATATTTAGTTTCTATATATTATTGTTGTCTAGATAACTTAACTATTTAACTAGATATTTCTTACTATTACTATTATCTTAGTGTGCAAAACTTTTCTTAACTTTAAATTTGTTTTCTTTTTTTGTCTTATAGTAGAAGGTCTTCTAGAGTAGCGTTTCTAGGTCTGCTAGTTCTAACATATTAATATAGAATCTTGAGTAGATTTTTACATCTAGTAAAAGGTTAAGTATATACGTAACTAGTCCCTTCTAGTCTAGAATTAAAAATAGTCTAACCTTAATATTATTAAGTTTTTTATTTAGTTGTTTAGTGCAGAGATTCTTTGTAAGTAAATATACTTTATTTTCTTTCTTTAGCTAAGGTGCTAGTTTTTGTTTCTAGTTAATATATAAAATGCTTTAGCATTAAGCCTTCTTAAGTGTTATTTTAAGTAACTTGTATACTATTTTAAGCTTATTAGCTATTACAATAGCTACTTTTGTTTTCTAACTTAGAAATTTATGTGTAAAGAGATTTAGGTGTCTTTTATAGTTTACGTAAAATAAAGTTTATCTTATAAATTTTAATATTTTATTGTTGTATACTATTTATGCTATAAGTAGTAATAATACTTAGTTATTTTAGTATTAGTTAATATATATTTTAAGATAAGCTTTTATTATATAATTTATTTGTTCTGTTTATCTATCTATTTATAGGTAATAAGCTGTTAATAGCTTTTATTTTATTTTAATTGCAGCTAATAGCGTTGTCTAAAAGTTAGAGGTAAAAAGCTTATTTCTATTACTAATTATTAACTTTAGTATACTATAGTGCCTAATAATTTAGTTATTAATAATATGTACTAGCTGTACTACTATAAACTCTTTTTTAAAAGTAATATACTTTACTTATTTTATAAGTTAATTAACTACTACAAGAATTGCGTTGTAAAATACTTTAGTAATAAGGTCTTTTAAGACTAGTAGGCCTATAACAAAGTCTATAGAGATATCTAACTATAGTGCGTTAAGTAGCTCTATTACTTATATTTCTTTATAGAGTGTATAGGTACTGTGTTTATTCTTCTAATAGTTTGCGCACTTAGCAATAAAGAAAGTAACCTTGTCCTTTATTCTTAGAAACTTATAATTTCTTTTAATAAGTTTTATAGTTTATATAATACTAAAATAACTATGTATAAAGTTATTGTAATATTATTTAATAATTACTTTCTGCAATTCTTTTAGTATATTAAGTGTAATTTATAAGACTATATTTAGCGTTCTTACTAGTCCTAGTAATCTATTTTTATTAATTTTAAATATTATAGTGTTAGTAATTTCTTTTATTTCTACAATATTATGTTGTTAGCTAAAAGCGTTAGCTCTACTGTTGTCTTTTCTAGGTGTGTATATAATCTTAAACTTGTATTATTTAAGCAGCTCTAACTATTTTACTTATTATTAGTTAAGTACTTTAGTAGTTATAAAGTTAACTAAGTTCTTATAATTTATAAATATTATAAGTTCTAAGTAGCTTTTTGCGTATGCTTTTTAATGCTATAAGTATATAATAATAGCTAGTAGCTCCTTATTATAAATATTGTATTATTCTTCTAGTCTACAGAATTTCTATAAATAGTACGTAATTAGGTGCTATTTACCTTTATACAATTAACTAGCGCAGCCTCTAAGTGCTAAGTTTAATATATTAGTCTTAAAGCGCAATAGTTGTCTTGCTTAAAATATTTTAAAGTATAGTAGTTTTATACTTACTTTCTTAAGTATTTAAAAGGCATTTTTTACTTCTTTGCTTTACTTAAAAAGTATTTCCTTTCTTATAAGTTTTGTTAATAGAATAGTAATTTTAAAGTAGTTATTAATAAACTATTAGTTAAAGTTTAGAAATTTTAAAAATAATTATATCTTCTTAACAATTAGTAAGTATAGCTATTCTTTAACTACTTATATTTTTTCTTTGCTTATTTATACTTTTTATGCTTTTACTATGTATTTAAGGAAAGTAACTTTATTTTTATAAAACTTGTATTTCTTTAGTTTAAGCTAGAGATTAAACTAGTCTAGGCACTTTAGTACTATATAGATATATTTTACATAATCTCTTAAGTTCTTAAAGTAGACAAAGATGTTATCTAAGTATGCTATAATAAAAATGTTTAAATATAATTTTAATATATTATTAATAAGTTCTTAAAATATTGCTAAGGTATTTATAAGCCTAAATAGTATAATAGTATATTTATAGTATCTATATTATGTTTAGAATACTGTTTTTTAATTTTTACCTTTTTTTATTCTAATAAGGTAGTATTTATTTTAGAAGTCTAATGCTGTAAAAACCTTAGCATAAGATAATTAATTCTAAAGCTCTATAATATTTAGTAATAAGTATTAATTCTTTACTATAATATTATTAAATTTCTAGTAGTTAATGCATATTTTTAGTAGTCTCTTCTTCTTTAGTACAAAGAGTATAGAGAATCTTGCTAGTAATATTAAAAGTTTAATATATTTTTTTTTTAAATCTTAATTTAGCTTAGTCCTTAGTTTCTTAAGTTTTATCTCTAATAATTAATAAATTAGCCTAAAAGGTAAAGTCTTTTTTTTTTCTAAGATAATCTTGTAGTTCTAAAGTTAGTGTTTTAGTAAGGCTTTGCTATTTACTACTTTTATAAAGAGATACTAAAATTTTATATATTTTTTTAAGATATTTAGAGTTACACGCTTTTTAAAAACTTTAACTTTATAACCTAAAGATGCTCTACTAGTGTTTGTTAAGTTAAACCTTTGTGTTGTAAAGCTGTTCTTAGTTAAGGTTTACTATCCCTTAGTAATATTGTTAATTTTTCTTTTATTTACTATTACAGTTGTTAGATGCGTAGGCTAGCTTATAGTTATATCTAATTTGTAGCACTTAAATAAAAACTTCTTTAACTTCTAGTTAATTTATAAGTTGTATTCTTATAACTAAGAAATTCCTAATATAATATTATAAGTAGCTAATTTAAAGACGTTTAAGTTTAATTCTTTTTTATATTTCTAAATACTAAGCGTTACTTTGCTAACCTTATGCGTAATAGTTGTCTTGCTTAGTATAAGCTAACTGTTTACTATATATAGTAAGTAGAGTTCTTATTTTTTTAGTATTTGTAGGCCTGCTACTTATACTACTTAAGAAGAAACAAAGTTAGCCTAAAAGCTAAAGTTTACTAATACTATTATTTAATATTTGTTAAGCTTTACTAGTAGCTTAAAAAGGCTTAGAGGGTTAATTGCGTTTATTGCCCTAGTAGTTTTAAGTATTTAGGGCGTTTATTTAAAAAAGACTATATACTAGATTTATAAAACTTCTTAGTAACTATATATAGTTTATATTTAATATTAAGGCACATATGCTATAAAAGCTAGTTATACTTTTATATATAAGTTCTGTCTTTGTAATTCTTTTACTATATTATATATATTTATAAAGTCTTTTCTAAATTGTTATATTTATAAAAGTATAGGCTATATTATTTATTTTATAAGTATACTGCGCATTTGTTGTTAAGGTAGTTATACTATAAGTATTAGTATTAAGGCATTCTCTTTAGTTTTTTAGAAAACTATTTTAATCTATACTTATCTAAATAATGTATAGTGCAGCTGTTATATATATATACTGTCTAAGAGTACTTTGCGTGTTCTAAGTTACGCAGGTTTATCTAATAATATATATTTATAGCGCGGCTATTGCTTTAAGTCCTGCGCTTTTAGCATGTTACTTAAAGTTTTTTATAAATTTTCTTCTTCTTTTTGTCTAAGAGTTGCTGCGTTAGTTTATTCTAAGATGCCTTAGCATCTTAAGTTTATTTTTATATAAAGTTATTGTGCAGAGCTTTATTAATAGTTACTACTAGAATAATCTTTTTCTTCTACAGTTCCTTTAGTAAGTTAGTATACTAGTAGTATTTAATTAATATTTCTTTATAAAGTCTTATAAAGATATCTTTAAGTTATTCAAGCTACTTTAGTAAAATATTAATCTTTTTAGCTAAGTTATTTAAGCATTGTGTTTCTAAGAGTAGTAGTACTTATATATTAATGTCTTATTTATCTAGCGTAGTAGGGTATTTCTGTATAGCTAGTAGTAAAAATTTTTAGTTTTAGGCTATTAGTACTTTCTTTACTACTAGTGTAGAGGGTTAGTAGGTTTCTTAAAACCTAGCTATCTTTCTATACTTAGTTTAGTTAGCTAAAGTTACTTTTATTTTTTTATTAAGTATTATTTTAGAGACGTTTTTGTCTAAAGCTTCTTCTAGGGTAATTATAAGGAGGTTATCTAGACTATTAATATTTGCCTAGTCCTTCTCTTAAACTGTAATAGTAGGTCTAGTAATAATATTTTATTCTTCTTCTAAATTATTACTAAGTACTATATAGTAAAGGACATTTAACTATTACGTTACTTTACTTTAGCTCTAGTAGTCTTACTTTATGTAACTTTCTTTGCTATATGCATAGTAAGTAATTTTTTTCTTACTATTCTTATTATATTAAAGTTTATTCTTTCTTAAACTCTTGTTAAGATTGTTAAGGTGCATAAGCTTATAGCTATTAGTTATATAGTATTTTAGGGTTTTAGGACTGTAGCTTTATTATTAACTTTAGTTAGAGTATAAGCGTTAATAAGTTTAACGTAGTTAAATGTTTATATTTCTAAGTATGTAATTTCTTTATAAGAATAGTTATTTTTCTAGCTTAAGCTTATAGAAGTTGTTATTTACTTAAATAGCTTTAGCTATAAGTTTGTTAAGCATGTTAAGAGTAGCTCTACTTTGCATAAGTTCTATACGTATAGCTAGTTTAAAACCTTATTAGTATATTTATATTAAAGCGTTATTATTCTATTGAATAACTATTTAGTACTGTTAAAATTCTGTTATATAGTTAGCTGTAAAGCAAATTTATTATAACTTTTAAATTTTTTATTTTACTACTATAAATTCTTTAAAGAGTAAGAATATCTTTTTTATTTCTATTTTAAAGTTGTTTTAGTTTTTAATAAGTTTCTTATTAATGTTATTATTAATAGTGTTATCTATATATTAGCGTAAAATAAGGTTAGCCTATTTTTTAGTAGCTTTTTATAAGAATATAGAGGCTTATATAACTATATTATTATTATTAATCTTAGTCTTTTTAATGCAAAAGTATTTATTAACTTAAAGTAGCTATACTTTAAGCTTATTACAGTTACTATAATAAGTTTTAAGCTTATTAGCACGCGTAGTTATTCTTATAGTTTAGGAATTAGTAGAAGTGTTTATAGCAGTATTACTTATTTTAAAGGTGTTTAAAGTATAAAAATTATTTATAGATAATTTATGTTAGTTCTTAAAAAATAAGTAAGTGCAATAGACAAGGGGTTTATACTAGTACAGTTAGTAGATTAATATAATAGTATAGAGGTGTGTTAGCACGTTTAGTAGAACAATGTAAATAATATAAAAAAGTTAAGAATTAAGTAATTCTTAAATTGCACTTAAAGTTAAACACACTAAGCTATAAGAGCTTAATGCCTACTACTATATACTAATAAGTGTATGCTCTACTTAGTATGCTTAGTTGTGCTAAGAGCACTAAGCACTAAGCAGTTCTGTAGTATAATTAGTATACTTAGTTGTGCTAAGAGCACTAAGCACTAAGCAATCACGTAACTACTAGCTGTTCGTCGGGCTATTGTCTAAGAATGCCGACGCCTTCGTGAAGACTTCTCTACAGGTCCTAGTTCTAGGTCTTAACAAGTAGCTACAGCAATCTACTAGCTGTACTATAGAAAAAAATAGAGGAGAGTAAAGTAATAATTAAATAGTTAACCTTTTAGCTTACTAATTGTGTAGTAAAAACTAAAACTACTATTAAGCGTCTAGGCTTATAACTGTAGGAGCTAAGAAAAAGCAACTAAGATTAATTAAGTAAAGTAGAATAAGTGTATTAATTACTAAGTACTATAACAAAGTGTACAATAACTACTAAAAAGATATAAAACAATTTAGCCTGTTTATTTATTTTTAAGGTGTTAAAGGTAGTAGTTGTTGTTGTAGTCAAAATAGGGTTTCTAAAAAAAGTAAAAAGCAGCTACCCTCTACTAATTAGTTGCAAAAGTCAAAAAAAAAATAAGGTCTACACGCTAAGCGCTTAAAGCAGAAAAGCTTAAACTACTAAGCAAAAATTAAAGTTAAAAAAATTTACTAAAAGTACTAAAAAACAACACTAATTAAAACGTGTTTAATAGCAATTGCTAGCCTATAGCTAGCAACAAGATTACAATAAAGATAAAAGAAGAGAGTAAAGACATATACATTACTACAGCAGGAGCCTGTAATACTTTTTTATAAAAGCTTTCTGCCTGCTGCTTCTTACCTTTAGGATCTTTTATACTATATAGTACTGTATATAAACAACTTGCATATAAACAATATAATACTTAGACTATTTTTTTTTCTTTAATATAAAGACTAATAGCTTATATTAAGTAAAGTTAGACTTTACTAAGTTACTATACTAGAAGCTATAGTAGTAATAGTAAAAGTATATTATTTTAGCAATTTCTTTTTATATAAATATAACTTTAGTAAAAAGACTTAGAAGTAGCTTTGCAAGAAGCAAAGGCGTATTAAAATAGTTATTAAGTAGCAAGGATAAACTAATAAGTAGGAGAATTTTATAAGTTGCTTTTAGAGATAAGAGAGCTATATATAGATAGTAATGCTGTTGTTGTTTATTTATATTTAAGAATAGGCACTAAACGCCGCAACTACAACACTGCTAAGATAGCAACAGAACAACAGAAGTTGTAGTTAGCAGTAAATAGTTAGCAGTAAATAGTTATTAGTTAAAAGGGTTAGTTAGAGAGATATCGCGCATTTTCGTTTCTGTTTAAACATGTAACACACTAATTGCGTGCTAGCAATGCTAAACAAGGGGGCATAAGCCTAGATACTTGTTATTAGCAATAAATCTTTATTTACTAAAAAGGTGTCTACAGAATGTGTGGTCATATTAAAAGGTTATCTTAAAAGGCCGAAGCCATTAGCCTGTTTTTATAGATGTTAGTGGTGCCGTTACGTAAACAGCTTACTAAGATTACTTAATTAACAAATTAATCCGCGTGTTAATACTCTAATATTTTTACTTTGTATAGCTAGGGCGCACATTTTTATAAATTAAAGTTAAAAATATATTAGACATGTGTTTACTTTTTAGTTAAAGTAAAATTATAGCAAGAGTAGCGTATTGCTATATAAAAGTAGATTCTACTATACTATTAAGTATAAACATTATTTGAAGATAATCTAGGGTTAGTTTTTAGGAATAAGTAAGTGCGATAGATAGTTAGTGTACAAGCACTATTAGTAGATTTATATAATAGTACAGGATATGTTAGTACAATCAGTAGATTAATGTAATAACACAAGAGGTTTAAGAATTAAGTAGTAATACTTAAATGTAAAAAACAAAATACTAACTAATTAATAAATTGTAATCTAGCTAGAGGATATATATACACGTTGCGACACACCCCCTAGATTACTAGTAACTAGCTAGGTAATCTATCTAAGAGCACACTGGCTCTTCTCTTAGCGCTACAATAGCAGGGGGAAAAATAAGGCATAATAGCCTAGAATAAGGCATAATAGCCTAGAAAAGGCACAATAGCCTAACGAAGGCACAATAGCTTACACGTATAGAGTAAACAGTCCTAGACAACACGTGTTTGTGTAGTAATATCTCTTAGGCTTATTTTTGTCTTTTTATCTTTTTGCTACTTTCTTGCTTGTAGTTACTTACTTAGGTAAGTAACTATATTAAAAGCGCTAACGCAGCTTTAACTGTTACTAAGCTTATAACTATAAAAGCCAAGATAGAGCAATTAAGATTAATTAGGTAAAGTAAAATAAGTGTATTAATTACTAAGGCTACAATAAAGTATCTAATAACTACTAAAAAGATATAAGATAATCTAACCTGTTTATATAGACGCAAGCGGGGCTGTTACGTGCAGCAGCTTACTAAGATTACTTAATTAATAGGGTAATCTGCGGGTTAACTAAATGTTAATACTCTAACACACTTCCTAATTTAGTAAGAATTTATTAATCTAAGCTGTAAGCAAGGAGTTAATTCTTACTAAATTAATATTATTAATTAAGAGACTTTCTTATAATCATAGTCCTACTACTCAATTTTTTATGTTTGTTGTAATATTATAATGTTTGTCTTAATTAAGCAAGCAGCTCAGTTTTATTATAATATTAAAATATTAAATAAACCCTCAGAATTGCGCAGTTAGTCTATATGCAATTACAACAAATACTAATTACATCTACTACTCTTATAAAACTTTTAGTCTTACTATAATATTAATTACTAAGTTTTCTTAATCTTTAACGCACTACTATTACTATTAACAGAGTAAGCCTTGTTACCTTACTGTTTTTTTACTAATTAGCTACTAATCTTTCTAGTATAGTCTGCTTTTAATAGTAATAAGCGTAAGCATTGCTTAGAAAGCTTACGCTAGCAACACAAAAATAGTACTAAGTATAAGTATTATACGCTTTAAAGCTTGTTTAATAATAGAATTTAGTAAGTAGCTAATTTTTTAATTAATAAAAGCTTGTTACTTCTACTTTTTAATCTAATTACGTACTGCAAGACTTCTAGTAGCTTATCTTAAAAACTAATTAACTTGTTCATTAAATTATGTCTATTATTAAGCCTTTATTTAAATTTTAATTAAACTAAAAGCTTAACAAAAAAATTAAGCTAGCGCAAGAACAAGACTGTTAAAAAGCCTATTTAAAAGTTAAAGTAAATTACTGCTTAAGTAACGTTAAGAAATTAGTAATATAATAATAGTAATAGCCTATATACCTTTATTAAGCTATCTATAAGGCGCAACGCGCCTTTCTTTACTTAAAAATAGTGCTTATAAGCTTTTTAAAAATTACTCCTTATTTATTTTATTCTTGCGTTTCTTTTTGTAAGCGCTATATAAAGAAAATGCTTAATAGTTTATATGCTAAGCGCTGCTTTAATTAAGTTTAAACTAGTAGTTAGAGTAGTACTTGCTGCAGGAGTTACTTGTCTTACATATACTATACTATTAATAATAATCTTAATAATTATTTTATAGCTATATATAAAGATAAAAAGGTAAGTCTTTAATTATTTAAGCTTCTTACTTAGGCTGCTAACTAGTTTTTTTTAAGAATAGAATAGTAATAAGTAATAAGTTAACAAGTATAAGCTACTTAGCGACATTATTACTTGCTGCAAAGAAATTAAAAGTAGTATTATGTTTACTAAAAAGCTTTTTACGTAGAAGCTTTTAGTTAAAGATTGCTGCGCTTAAAAAGTATTATTTTATAGTTTTGCTACTTAGCTCCTACTGCCTGCTCTTGCTCTAGTAAGCGCTTTTAATTAAGGATATAAGCTTTACAATACTATATATAATTCTAGTTAACTTATAGTATAGCCTGCTTAACAGCTAGCTTATAATCTACAACAGCTATAGCAATAATAGCTCTAGCTATAGTAGCAATAGCAGCATTTTTTACGTTAATTAAAAATTTAAGAATAGCATGCTTGCAAAACACTACCTTCTCTTACTTTATATTATTGCGTTCTTAATTATTGTCCTTATTGCTATACAACTTAATTATATAGGCATAAGTATACTAGAGTAAGCTAATAATTATTTTATAATTCTATGTATAAGAGTAATATATTAGATTTACGCCTTTATACTGCTTACTTATAAACTCTAGCTATTTCAGCTAAAATAGCTAATAATATACTTAAGCTTACTAAGGCTTAAAAAGCTATGCAATACTTGCTAATAAAGTCTAGTAAGTATAATAATTCTAATACTTATTAGTAAGCTTATTCTTAGTTTTCGTCCTTAGTTTTTAATAAGTTTAGCTTTTTAATTTCCTACTTCCTCTAAGTAATTAAAAAAAGATTTAGCTTAGTATATAAATATAGCCGCTTAATATAAATTTTTTGCCTATCAATTATTATTGCTTTTAATTAAGTGCTTAACTTACTAAAAGTTAAGCAACTGCTTAAACTTCATAAACAATTATTACGTACGCAACTTAGTTAGTCTATTAGCTAGCATAATTAATATTTTTAAGTATTTAACTTAAAATAATTTTGTAGCAAATTTTTGCTACAGTTTTATATTTTATATATTAATAAGTTTTAAATAAGTGCTAATCTACTTGTTCTTTCTAATAATAAGTTTTAGTATTTATTAATTATTACACTAGACTATTTAAATATCTTTTAAATTAAGAGACAGCTTGTAAAAAAAGTACTTAAGGGCTATAGCCTCCTTACTAGTATGCTTAAAGGCGAGTAGCTTAGCCTTAGTAGTTAAAGTAGTTACTTTAGTCTATTAAGCCGCCTTCTAAAATATTTAACTACTATATAAGATAGCTATATATTAATAAAATAATTAATAAGTTTTTTAATCATCTGCAAAGAAAGTATTGCCAACAATTATTTAATTTAGGCTATTATAGTTCTTATATTAGATCGCATCTTATCCTATCTAATAGAGGTATATAATTACCTATTTAATAGCTTTTATATATTAATTAATAGGGTTTTTAAAGAAGTATAAAAGCTTTAAAATTAAGTAAGTAACATCTAGTTAAAGTATAATAGCTATATATAGCACTAATTTAACTTTTTTTAGTAAGCTTTAATCTCTTACTTAGTTGCTTTGCTAGTATTCTTAATTGGCTTCTTTAACAGTAGTAAAGTCTTTAAAAAGCTGCTATTCTCTGTTAGAGATTCAATCTCTAAGGCTAATTGCTGCTTGTTCTACTATCAACTTAGAGGTAGAGGTCTCTGCCTTCTACTTGTTTGTAGTAGACTCAGAGGTAGCCTAATCTAGGCTTATTGAGGAGGAGGTGCGGAAGTAGAACGATAAGGATAAGAGAATAAAATATAGAGACTAGGTGAAGAGAGTGATTAAGTCTTATTACTGTATTGTACAACTGCTCAACTAAATATTGTAATTCTCTTAATTCTCTTTTAACTCTCTTAGTTTCTAACTACAAGCCAAACTACAGTCTATATATACCTGTCACTTGCATTCTAGAAAGATCTGTACTTACGCAATAGCTTTCTTAGTAGATAATGCAATATCTCGTAATCTTATATAATCTCACGTAATAGATTGCGTAGTTGCTGTAGATCAATTAATAACAATAATAAGTGGTACTAGTAGCGTAATAGCTTCTAGTAATCAGGTGTGATTTTGAGCACCTGGATTCTGTGGAGAAACAGCTAAGTAGCTTAATCTCCAACATTCTCTAGCTTAAACTTTTTTATAATTTTATCAATATACGTATTATATATAAGCGTAATTATTTACTTCTTACAATCTCTAAGTACCTAGATACTAAGAAACTACTTAACTAATCCTTATTTCTATATTCTGTACTTATCTATAATGTTTAACCCAAAATTTAATACTCTTTACTTATAATCTTTTGCAAAGAGCAGTAGGATATTATTTATATTAAATAAAACTAGAATTCTCTTTTCTTAATTAAAGAATAGGCAGAGCTCTTTTAGTAAAGTTATTAGTCTTCTCTCTCTTAGTAATCCTAAGAACTCTTTATACTATAATAGTAGTAAGTCTTATAATTTATAAAGTGCGCAGTTAAGCTATACCCACTTTCTAGGCTTTTTAAAGCTATCCAGCGTCTTACAGATTACTAGGTTGTTTACTATAATTAACGCATTAAGGAATGCTCTTACAACATTATACTACTTAATCTCTAGATTACTCTTAGCAGTAATAGCTATTGCTAACCTAAAGGACTTAGCTGCTAATATAGTAGCATATATTAAATTAATTAAGTCCTTCTCTTAGAAACTACCTTTTACAATAATCTGCGCCTTTTATTTAAAAAAGAAGCTGTCTTAATTAAACTTATAAGTTTCAACCTACTTTATAAGTCTTATTTAATAATTCACTTCTTCTTTTAATATTTTAGCCTAAGTTTTATGTTTACTTAACTAATTATTTTTTTGCTGCAAGCAGTTTTAAACATAGCCTTTATTAAATACTAAAGTAATTACTTTTATAATTCTAGCGATTAAAGTAAATTATTATAATATATTTAAGTATTTCTTATATTTAGTTTATACTTAGTTAGCAACGCTACTATAACTACGTAATTCAAAGTCTTATAGCTTACTTAGTCTGCCTAGGTTACTTAAAAACCTAGTAGGTAAGTATTGCACAAATTAATTTATAATAGATCTTTATAATCTGCAATTTATATGTTAACACTACCTATACTTTTACACTCTAGTTAATTATAATAATCTTAGGTTATATTTTTTTGCTTACGCCCACTACCTAGCTTACGTATAAAAAAATATTAATTTATAAGCTAATTTAAGCTTTTACTAGTAATTCTAGTACTACGTCTAGTAGGTAGAAGTTAAGCTTATAATTACTTACTCTGTCTACTATTTAAGACTTAGGATCTTAAACTATAAAATAATTTATAGTCTTTAACTTACTTGCTCTAAGTAAAGATCCTATCTTTATTAGCTAGCGCGTTAGAGTTTTTAGGCTTAGACTATTAGACTAGTAATAAGTTATTAGGCTTATTAAAATTAAAAGGCCCTAAGCCCTTAGTTATTAATAAGTTAGCTCTTTTAAGCAAGCGCACTACTATTTAACTATTAAATACTTTGTAATTAACTGCGTTATTACTTCTTAAAGTCTCTAGTTTAGGAGTAAGTTCTAAAGTAGCAAGACTAGTATCTTGCTACTAATTTAAGTAAATTTTTAATAGCGTACTAGCCTTCTACTTTATTTACTTAACGTCTTCTAATCTACTTTTACTTTTAGTAAGTAAGCCTTCTTTACTACTTAGAATAGTAAATAGATTACTTTTAAAGTTTTTAGTAGTTAGCTACGTTTTTTAATCTGCTTTTTTTAAGAAGCTAAGAGAACTTACAAGTTATCTTCTAAGTTAACTAGCCTACTATTATAAAGAATTTTTATAATTCTTATTACTTAATTTTTTAGCAGCTCTTCCTCGCATTTTCTTTTAAAGAATAACTGTTAATTAAAATTTATATTAGAAGTAGTAATTACCTAATTAAGTGTTAGTACTTATATATAGTATATATTAGAGGCTTAACAACTAAATAAATAACTAATATATCCTTAATAATTAACTTTAAATCTTTAATAACTATGTCTAGCTGCCTTCTTCTTATTTATTAGATAGGCTTAGCAGCTGTAAGCATAAATTCTACTCTAATCTAGGTATAGATTAGCTGTCTAATTTCTAATCTTAAGTAGTTAATAGTATTAGAAATATTTCCTAAACTATTCTTTAAGCACCTAGTTAAGAAATTAGTAGCTATAAATTTTAGAAAAGCTTATTTTATGCAAATAAGCTGCTATATTTATAATTACTAGCTAAAGCTTAGCTAGTAAATTTATAATTATGTGCATCTTGATAGCTTTTATAATTAGCTCTTAGCTAGCTCTCTTTACTAAGCTATTAGGCTTATAAGTGTATAGCAGTAACGTCTTAATTATAATCTCTTTTTCTATTACTTATTCTTTATATTTTAATTGCCCTCTCTAAGGCAGTATACCAGTATTATTATCCTAGTAGATCCCTACAGTTTTTTACTAATATTTCCTCTTAATTTTTGTTGTAAAGCCTTTAATTACAAGCATAATATTATTTAGTATCTTTAACTAGATATTATAGTTGTACAGCTTACTTAAGTAGTCTTCTTTAATAATTAGTGCTTATTTCTTAAGTAGTTAACTAGTTAGAAAATTAAATAGATTCTATAAAATTCCATAAAAAAGACAAAGGAACTTTTTCGTTAGTTATAATATAATTACTTGTAAAGCATAAGCTATTGCGTAGTAATTATATTTTAAAAGCTTTTTACTAGTAATTTTAACGTTCTGCGCTAAGTAGAGTAAAGCTTTAATAGCTTATTATCCTATGTGTTTTAATTATTAATACTATAGATCTTTATTACTAGTTTGCACTTAAGGTTTCCTTAATTATGCTACAGCGTTTATAAGTAGTAGTTAGGGAGTCTAACAAGTAAGTAACTTATATTTTATAAATAAAAGATAAAAGTAACACTTTAAGTTAATTAAAACAACGTTTTTCTTAATTATTCTAAAACGTATAGTACAATTATATCCTAAGTACCATATACCTAATTGCTTAAGCTGTGCTTTAGAGACAATATTAATGTAGAAGCTTAGTATAAACTTAACGTTAGTAAGTAGAAAATTAGCTATTTTAGGGCTAGCCTTACTATGCAGAACGTTCTTAAGCAGCCTATTTCTTATTCTAGTAACTAGAATAAATTAAGTGCCTGCCTTAATAGTCTTATTCTCGCTGTATTCGGGATAAGTGCCTAGGACTAAGTAATCTATACTATTAACTAAGTAGACTACTACTCTACTATCTATAATCGTACAAAGAGACAACGTATAAAAGGTAAAGGCTATACTAAACACGTCTAGACTAATTGCTTCAATAAAGTTTTTTTAGTTAATTAGTACTAAAACTTATAAGCTAAAGTATGCTTTACTTAGTTTATTAGTAGCTTATTTGCTAGTGCTAGCCTTTTAGCCCTCTTTCTTAATTTAGGTGCGCAGCGCTGCTTATCTATTACTATTTTATTGCTCAAGGACTCTCTTTTAATTGTTGTCTAACAGTTTAATTAGTAACCTACTTAGAAAGTATAATTTAGTAACTGCTTTTTAAAGTTTAAAACAGTTGCGCAGTATCTAGATGTGCTTATTTTTTAATTCTTTACTTAGCTTATAAAGATAAGGATGTAATTGCTTACTACTCTTGTTTAACTTTAAGTTATTTAATAATTATTAAGCTATTTTTAATCTAGATTTAGTTTAGAATACTGCATGTTCTTTTTCTTTTAAAGAAGTAATTAACTAATTCTATAACAAAACACTAAAAATCTTTTTTAAATTATTTAGAGTTAATTAAGCTTTACTAAGTACTATTACTTATAATAGCTTATTGCCCTTCTTGCGTAACTAGTTTAGTATAATTTTAGTGCCTAAAGTATCTAGAAAATTAGTAACTACTAATAGTTTAATAACCTTAGGTAGCAAATAAATTGTTGCTTATTAATATAGAAGCTGCTACTTAGTAAACTAACGCCTATGGCTTATTTATTTCTAGTAAGCCTTATCTAGGTAAGATCTATATTGCGCCTTAATTAAATACTAAGTAATGTAATTTGTAGAAGCAAGATTCTTCTTTAGTATCTTTACTAAAGCTTAAAGGCTAGTAAGGTTTTAAATAATTATGCTTATTAAAGTGTTTAACAGCAGGTCTAAATATATAGTCTTACTAATCTAGTCTTTAGCATTAGTAATTTTAACAACTTTTCTTTTTTATTAAGTAGTATGTACTTTATACTTGTTAACTAGCTTATTATAATTAGTTTTTTAAACTTAGTATTGAGTGTTACAGATTCAATCTCTAAGGCTAATTGCTTGTTCTACAACAACTTAGAGGTAAAGGTCTCTGCCTTCTACTTGTTTGCAGTAGACTTAGAGGCAGCCTAATAGGCCTTTAACCTAGAGATTGAGGAGGAGGTGCGGAAGTAGAACGATAAGAATAAGAGAAATAAATAGAGACTAGGGGAAGAGAGTAATTTGAGTCTAATTATTGTATTGTACAACTACTTAATTAAATATTGTAATTCTCTTTTTTATTGAACTCTCTTAGTTTCTAACTACAAGCCTAACTACAGTCTATATATACTGCTAAATAACATTCTAGAAAGATCTGTACTTACGCAATATTAATTTTATTAGAACTTATAGCCTTTGTAAGACTATCTGCTAGTAGGCAGCTTGTGTTCTAATATACTAGGTTAATTTGTCCTACTTCTACCTTCTCGCGTATAAAGTAGAATTGCATATTAATATGTTTTCTTCTAGCATAGTAGGCAAGATTTTTTAATAGTGGTATTGCGCTTTAGCTGTTAAAGTAAATTGTAGCAGCTTTTATTAATTTAATTTAGAATAGCTGCTTTATCTTATTAATAAACTAAGATAAATAAATACTCTATTTAGTTACTTCTTTGTAGGCTATAAACTTAGCCTCTACGCTTAATAAAGCTACTGTTAGTTACAACTTTAATAGACAAGAAATAGCGCTAAAAAATTTATTAATTTAGAGCAGAAATATATATCCTAAAGTAAATCTCCTGCTACTATTATTACCCCCCTAATCTGCATTACTAGAGCCTATTAAATTAATCTTAGGCTTTGTTCTTAATAGTGCAGATTATGCAGAATTATATAGTAAGCTTGTTTATTTAGTTTAAGCTATATAGCTTTATAAATAATCTAGGCTGCTAAAATGCTTAGTACTTAGATTAGCTATTAATCTTAACAGCAGATTTACTACATAAGTTTTATTTCGCCTAGTAAAGAGCAATAAATAGATTATAAAGCTAATTTATTATTAAAATATCTTATTATCTTTTACCGTAGCTTTTTAATTATTCTTTTTTAGCTTTATATTCTGCTAGAGTAGAAATTTTCTAGGCTTAATCTCTAGCTGATTATATTTAGCTAGTAATCTCTAGGCATAATTTTTTTAAGTAATAAAGGTTAATTATTTTAATCTAATTATCTGTACTCCTAGAAAGTTAAATAACGTCGCCTAGGTCTTTAATTTTAAAGTTTAATATATTTAAAAGATTCTTAGATAATTAAGATATTTTATGCTTATTTGCTTTAAATATAAGTATATTATCTATATAGGTTGCAATTATAATTTTCTTTTCAATATTAATACATGTAGCTGTATTAATAGACAGAGATTAAAATTGTAGTTAGCTTAGTAGGCTAGCCAATAGCTTTTGCTATTATCTGCTAGCTTGTTTTAAACTATATAAAGCCTTATTAAGTAAGTAGATATACTAAGGATGCTTTAAATCTTAAAAACCTTCTAATTGTTTAATATAGATTGTTGTATTAATTAAAGTGTTTAAAAACGCTTGTTTAATATTCTAGCTTTTAGTTAGCTAGTTAACTATAGTAGCTAATAAAATAAATAGCCTTATTAAATTAAGCCTTGTAGTATAAGCAAAAGTTTCTTTATAATTAACGCTAAACTCTTGTTAAAAGCGTTTAGCTACCTAGCGTGCTTTAAATATATAGTTGTTGTTTTGTTAGTACTTTATATTTAGAACCTTAACCTTTTAGAGCAAATTAATCTGCAGGCCTTAGTACTAGTAACTAAGTATTATTTTTTTGCAATTAATCTAGTTCTTTTTTTATTACTGCTAAATAGTGCTCCTTATCCTTATATTTAAGCACTTAATAAAAGTTTCTAAGATTATTTATATTTTTAGAAGTAAAGTAAACATTTTTAAAGATTATGTCCTTAAAACTAGCAGCTTCTGTAGTTAGAGCTAACTATAATAATTTAGCTCTGTTTTTTATTAAAATAATTAGATATCTCCATACTATTCTTAATAAGTTAGAGGGCTTTTGTTCTGTGTTCTAATTATTTAATTATTTATCCTAATTAATTTAATTAGGATTATAATTATTTTCTAACTGCAGCTTAGAATTAGAGGAGATTTAATTATTAAATACTTTTTCTAATATCTTAATGTTTTTTGCAGTTGTAATCTTGTTTAATTTAATATTAATAAGGCGATTTAAATTATTGCTAAAGTAGCTAGTAATATAATACAGCTTAACTTTAAAATTAAGTTTGCTAAGAAATTCTTTTAGCTTCTTTTTATATGCTAGAGATCTCTAAATTCTAATGTTGCTAATATTTAGTTTGTAGAAATACTTAGCTTTAAAAGGCGTTTAGTAATTTATAGAACTATAAGAAGTCTCATTATATAAGTATACTACTGCAAGTAGAGCTTCTGCCTATAACTTTGTAGGCATATTTAACTTAAAAAGTAGGGCTTTTATTTTGTTAAACAGCGTTCTGTTAATCCTTTTAGCACTACTTTTGCCTTCTGGATTAAAAGGAGAAGTAAATTGTAATTAAAATCCCTATTAATTTAAGAGCTTTTGCAGATCTAGAGTATTAAGCTTATTGTCTAATTAAATAAGCTTAACCTGCTTTTTATCCTGTACTTTAGCCCTTTTAATAAAGGCTTTAACTAGATTTACAAGCTTTAATTTAGAAGTAAAAAGATTTACTTCTAGATATATAGTTTTGTATTCTAGAAATGTAATATAATACTTATAGCCTCTGTTAGTTCTTAGCTTAATAGGTCCTCTTAAGTTGTAGTAAATAAGATTACTAAATTTATTAATAGGCGTTGTAATTAGATTTCTGCTAATCTTGCTAGCAAATTTACTTTTTAAGCAAATCTTACAGTTGCTAAAAGCTTTGCTAGTTTTAATCTCTAATCTTATACTATAAGTATTATTACTAAGCTTATTTAAGCTTGTTTTACTAATATAGCTAAAGCGTCTATACAGAAGAGATACTTAATTTATTTAATTAATTTAATTAATCTCTTTTAAGTTATTAATTTCTACATAGACTTAATTGCTTTTAATACTGCTAATAGCCGTAAATAGAGTAATTTTTCTAGTGTACTGCCCTTTAGCTAGTATTATACTAGATTAAATAATTAGGCTGTTAGCCTTGGTAAATTAAAATTCAGCCCCTTTCTAAACAGCTTAGTATAGACTAAGTAAATTTACTTTAAAGTCTAGTACTAAGAGTATGTCTTTTAGCACTACAGATGTATTTATGCTAGTAAAAGTAATATAAATGTCTCTTTTTGTAATTGCTAGTAGTAGTGTAGCTGTATTACCCTATTAAATATAAGTATTGCTTATACTATAAAGGTTTTAAAATAGATTCTTGTTGTAGCAAATATGCGCGCTTGCTCTACTATATAGTACCTACTTAATATTTTCTGTAGATCTAGTAGTATTAATATTAGCAATCTTCTAATCTACTAATACTATAGTTAAAAGAGCATGTTTAAAATTATCTAGTATATTAGATATCTAATTTACGTAATTTTTCTAATTAATTTAATTATTTAGAGCTTTGCTAGAATTTTTTATTTAGTATTTTTTTTTAGGTGTTTTAGTTTTTTGCAGTAATTATAGATTATTTTTAGACTCTTTTTGTTGTTTAATTTTTAAGTTGATAAGGACATTTCTACATTCTAAGATTAAGGAGCTAGTAAGCTATTGTAGCTTTTTTATTAATATAGCCTCTCTAATCTATATTAATTATGTTTGTAATTATAGCCCTTTTAATTAGAGCTATTCTTTAAGGCTTTTAGATGTCTAGTCTTGTCTAATATTTAGCTATATATTGCCTCTAGATTAATTGTTATATTTGATCTAAAGCTTGAATTAATTGCAGTAACTAAGTAGTTAAATTTTAAACTTAAATTATTAAGTATTAGAGCTGTGACGAATTTGGTAGGCAATTTAATATATCTAGTCTTAAGGCTTAAAATTAGCCTATTAACCTTTTGTAGATAAGTTTCTACATTGTTCTAACATTAATGTAGTGTAGTATTAATGAGATCTCTACACATTAAAAAATTAGAACTAAATCCCTTTTAAGAATACAATTTCTTTAGGTAATTCTAGAGAAAATAGGGATTAACAATATTTTTTAACTGTTATAGAGGTCTATCCTTAAGGCTAAGACGTAATATTAATAAGGCTTTTGCCTTTTAGTTTTTAAGCGTCTAATAGTTGTCTAGATAGTCCTCTTTTGTTAATTTACTAGGATTAATTATTATAATATCCTTGCAATCTTGTTGTACAAGGAATAATTAAATCCTAAGTGCCTATATATTGTAGTTAGAGCTGCCTTTAAGCTTAGGCACTCTAAAAATACTGTTATTAGCTATTTTAATCTACTAGCCTAAGCCTAGAATAATGAGCTAAGTAGATAATAATTAATTTTACGCCTAGTACAGCTGCAGTTACTGTCCTTACAATAAAGAACTCTAGCTGCTGATTAAATTGATCTTCTGTTACTAGCGTATTGGAGTTTCTTAGCCTGTAGCCTCGGCTTACTCCTAACTACTAATAGAGTTTTTTAGCTTATTTGCCTTAGTTTACTTTAAACTTAATTAAGTTTTTTGGCTTATTTGCCTTAGTTTACTCTTAAACCAAAAAGACTTTAATAGCAGGATCCTCCTTGCTACAAATTAATTGTTTGTCTAGTTAGATCTTCTAACTAGCGTTGTTGTATTGTAACCCTAGCTCTTGCTAAGAAACTAGCCTAAAATAGTACTAGCTCTTACGTGTGCTCGCGATCTAAGCAAACAGAAGTTTCTTAAATCTTTTGTCCTATCGCGTGATCTTTTATAGATACTCTGGGCTTATAACCTGTTACGGATTTAATCTCTAAGGCTAATTGCTTGTTCTACAACAACTCAGAGGTAGAGGTCTCTGCCTTCTACTTGTTTGCAGTAGACTCAGAGGCAGCCTAATAGGCCTTTAACCTAGAGATTGAGGAGGAGGTGCGGAAGTAGAACGATAAGAATAAGAGAAATAAATAGAGACTAGGGGAAGAGAGTAATTTGAGTCTAATTATTGTATTGTACAACTGCTTAATTAAATATTGTAATTCTCTTTTTTATTAAACTCTCTTAGTTTCTAACTACAAGCCTAACTACAGTCTATATATACTGCTAAATAACATTCTAGAAAGATCTGTACTTACGCAGAGAAACAGCTAAGTAGCTTAATCTCCAACATTACGAACTTAAGCTTTATATTTGTGTTAAGTAATTTTATAATTTTTTTATTTTTGGGCGCTTGCGCTAGGTAGTAGAGCAATAGGCTTTTTAAAATCTTTAGGTAACTTAGAATACTAAGGCTTCTAGTAATTTATTAAGCGCACGTCTAGGAAATTAGAGTTAACTTAATTTTAAATGCTTTTCTTTAAGTAGTGCATTTTAGAGCAAACTATGTTAGCTAGTCTAATTAAGCCTTAAAGATTATTCTTAGGGCAACAAGTAGTGTACTTGAAAGGTTTATATTAATAAGATGCTTTGTAGGATCCCAACGTAAGTTGTTATTAAAGTAAGCGCAGAATTAGTTAGTTAGTAGCTATATTAATAACAGTAGTAGCTTGTAGGTTGTAGGATAAATTAGTAGGAGGTTATTTGTATAATTAAGTAGATAAGAGGTTTAGCAGCCGCAGCGATCTGCTGGCCGTGCTGTAGGAGAAAAAATAGAGAGTATAGTAATAATTAAAACAGTTAACCTTCTAGCTTGCTAATTGCGCAATAGGAATTAAATTTATAATTAAGCAGCTAGGCTTATAACTATAGGAGCTAAGAAGAAGCAATTAAGATTAATTAGGTAGAGTGAAATAAGTGTATTAATTACTAAGGCTATAACAAAGTGTCTAATACCTACTAAAGAGATATAAGACGATCTGGCCTGTTTATATAGGCGCTAGCGGGGCCGTTACGTGCAGCAGCTTACCAGGATCACCTGATTAACAGGGTAATCCGCGTGTCAACCAAGTGTTAATACTCTAACATTAAATTAACACTAAAACTGTACAAATTTGAACACAATACGCTATAAAAGCATATTGCCTATTGCTATATATATAAGGAGTCCTAGAGATTCTAGGATGTGCTAAAGTCCTAGGTAATAATCCTAAAGCCTAGTTAGAACTTTCTAGAACTCTAAGATATTTACAGTCTTAATAATCCTAAAGTATAGTTAGGACTTTCTAGGATTTTAAGACTCTGGGACTAGCTACGTAATCTGTTATTATCTAATCCCTTAGTTCTTGGTTATCGGTCGTCGGTACTTGAGGTGGCGGTGTCCCACTCTGGGCTTGGGTCGTAACATTAAGTTAAAGTAGACTTTAGGACGTTAAAGGCTTTAGCAGCGCGTAGGAAACTTTAAAATTAGCAGTTCTAGTAAGTAAAAAAAAGATAGCTTAATTCTACTTTCTTAATTAAGTATTATTGCGTGTTGTTGTCCTAACATATTAGTAGAAAGATAGTTGGTAGTAGTCTTGGCAAAACTGACCCACGCGATGGGTTGACCCACGCGATGATCAACTACGTTATTTCTCTTTCGTCCCGCTGTTTCCAAGAGCTAAAATCGGAGGTCTGGACTACGATGAAGATTACATTCGCTGCTATACCCCCTTCCCTTTTACACCTTGTACATAATTCCAGTGGCGATGGAGCTAGCTCCTCCCACGATCTTCCCAACAGCATCCCGGTGATGAGTTCCTAAATTTTCTCGGCAGCGCGATTGAAAAGCATGTTTCGCAAGTAAAACAATGGAAAGAATCATAACTATCCAAGTCATTCATTGCCTCTCGCTTTTCCCGTACCCTGAAAGTCACTTCTTTCCAATCATCGTCGAATTTACGGTTGCAACCGTTAGTCTGGTGGTACATGATACGCACGCGCTCCCGTCTAGATCAGCAGAACTTGCCCTAGCCCACACTGGCCTGATCACCTTTTCCTTTTTTCTCACAGTCTTGCAACCCCAGCCTACTCTAGGACTCTTCCGGTTTTAGTAGGTCCCATCATGCATAGACAGGTGAGTGGTTCGAAGCAGCAGTGGCTTTTGACCACACTGCAAGCGCCCCAGAATACGACGCTCGGTGACGACGAGCATCCTCTCGTTGTATGATTGTGGTATAACTAGACCAAGATTGACTTAATGTAGTGAATTGGCTGTACCCGACTCTTATTGTCACCCCGAATATCCACCTGCGAACATCTGACTCCAATAGCTACGCTGTGCTGTTTTATATTTCCAACACCACTGTACTCATTCCATAATTCAATCGTGGAGATTACTGTCACATTCAAGAGAGACCTCAATTGGAGCGAAATTCGTCGAGGTAGTCAAAAGCACCGTTTGTATAGCTGACACGCGCCAGCACTCGGGTCCAACAAGTGCCTCCCCAACCCTTCAATTCCCCACACCCACCCATCGTGCGCTACAATCGCTGGAATCTCCCTTGGCACACTCCTTACACTATTCAGCTCCTTGCGCGACACTATTCTTCTACTCGCACTATACAGTCACTGGATCAAGTACCCCCATCGCCACCCCTCGCTCACTTCATAACTTTCGGCCCACCTTCATCTCTGGACTACTCGGAATCCCACAAGATACCCAAAAAGACCCACTCATCATGAAGACCATCGCCCTTCTCGTTGCGCTCGCCTTTACCACGGTCTCCGTGGCGCCCGCCACAGCCGAAAGCAACAAGCTCGAGGCTCGTGATCCAAACTGTGACTTTTGCTTCCAACGCTTCAACTTCTGCGTTAAAGTAAGCGGATGAAGAGCTCGAAGCCACGCTGTAATGTATATTGACGGGGCGTACAGAATGGCCATACTGAAGGACAGGCCGGTTGCAAGCAGACCTGCGTTGAGCACGTTTGCCACGTTTACCGCTATCAAGGCCATGAAGTAAGTCTCCGATTGTTGTTGCATGTCATTGGAATGGGATCGACTGACTTGGTGGAATTAGTGTAAGGACTGCGGCGGTGTGTTCGACAAATGCCGTGAGAAGCCGCGTTACGTCTTCTAGGTGACGGACTCGTACACGATGTCTTGAGTTTCCCGGTGCGTACTACATTTATCCGTAGGAAATAGAATGACGGTGTAGTAGTGTACACAGAGGTTTTTTTTGGGGGGGGGGGGGAAATAGTCTGGGGTTGTTGATGGGTATCATGCCTGTTTAGCACCTCTTGAATTGAAATGAACCTTTGCAGTGCTATAGCGAAATTCCCCTTGAGATTACACGTATATGTCTTCGTGACGACCCAGTCTACGATCTAAAGCTTGCCTTTTGGAATAGCCCACTCTCCCTTCTCAACCCTCTCACACATGTCCTTGAGCGTCTTGGCAGCCCACTCAAAGTCCTTCATCTCCAAGTAGACCTGTCCGCTCAACCTCGTCCACCAAGAGCCTCCATACCAGTAAATCATGATAAAGGTACTGTACTCCTCACAACTGAGTTTCTTCATCCAGTCCCTCACCACGATGCCAATGTCTTCCTTGTCGATGCCATTCTTGTCCGCGATACCCTGGACTGTGTGGGGTGATATCGGTAGGCGCACATTAGACAAGCAGCATTGTCCTAGTGTACCAGTGCTATTCTCCATGACTTCTGTACCTAGAACGTGCGCAACATGTTGCGCAGCTTGACGAACGAGCGTTTGGCAGTAGTTCCTAATGACGTCTTCGCCTCCGATGCTCTCCCGCCACTTTAAGGCTGTGGGTACACATAGATAAGGACTGTTGTCGATGGTACCCACAAACTCAAAGTTGGCAATAAAGGCGGGTTTCTCTGTATTTACGAACGCCGACTTGGTGAAGGCTGATTGCTCAGAGGTGTTTTGTTCGAAGCCAGGCTGGGCGTGAGACTGGGCGAAAGTCCGCTTTGGGAAGGGAGAGACGGGCTTTTCGCCCTTGGGCAAGAAGCCGTGAGACGTGGGAAGTGTACTGCGGATAATGTCTTGGTTTCGGTGTGCGACGTGGAAGATTGCGCAGCCGCGGGGGACGTGGAGCCATCTACGACAAGGTTAACATACTTGGAATTACAAAGGAGAAAGATGGGACTGACTTGTGACAGTTGCTCACAAAGAAATCTGGGTCCAGTGTTCCCAAATCAATCTCCACATGGCCGATTCCATGGGCCCCATCGATACAGCTCATGACTCCAAGCTCTTTGCACTTCTGCGTCAAGCGCTCGAATGGCATTCTAACACCAGGCAAGCTGACGATGGTATCGAAAATTGCGATTCTCACCTTTCCACCCTTAGCATCTACCTCTTTGACCTTCTTTTCGAACTCCTCAAGTAGCCAGTCATCCTCTACGGGAAACGTGTACCTGACCTTGACGCTCTCTGCAGGAGTAGTCTCAGTGATGAGTGAAACAGTCTTGTCGCAAGCGCCATAGATGGTGCTGAAGATCAGAATATGGTCACCGGGCTGGAACTCAATGTTACGGAGAACGGTATTTATGCCGGTAGTGGCGTTGGGGACAAACACCAGGGTTGAGGAAAGTGTATTGAGCAGCTAAAATATAGTTAGTGGGAAGAACTGAAGTACTACCGTGGTAACTGAAGGTGTCTTGGAAGATTCTAGATGACAAGAAGACATATTCCTAGTGTAGAGAAAGTCAAAATACCTTCGCCATGCCTTCCCGAGCCTCATCAAGGTATCGCGGGTACTTGTAGATGATGAAGGGGTCTGGTTGGGCCTCACATTCGTCTTGGAAAGCGCGCAGGGCATCACGAACTATGCGAGGGAAGGTTCCAAAAGAGCCTAGTTATGATCAGTTAGCTTCCATAGGATTTGTATTGAAGCAAACGTATGACCATAATGAACTTAAAATGTCCATGAACATTATGACCCGGCAACACAGGTCGAAGAAAGCTCCTACACTATTGAAAAGAGAGAAATATGTGTTAACATACCATGGTTCAGATTCAGAAACCCATTTCCGAACAAGAACTCCTTATCCCTCAACTCCTTTCCAAACTTGACGCCGTCTTTTGTCTTGATTTCCAGGGCGGCAGTGGTGGTGCCGTTCCCCAAGCTTGACGTCATGACTTAAACTGTGTGAACGATGTTGTTTGAAGCATTGAAAGTCGATTGGGACCCGTACGACTATATACGCATATGAGATGTGACTCAATGCTAAAATGGTGACTCTTTCTCAAATGTGGCTCGGAGCGTAAGTCCATACTGGGCTCGTAGGGCGTAGTGTAGCGTCGGGGATGAGTAACTGACCAATCGGGGCCGCTAGCGGATTGCGGAGACTTGTGGGGTGTGTACATAATATCAAACTACGAGGTATGATATCATGTTTGTTGAGTCGCATATCTGCAAAATATGCGTGCTTTAAGGCTTCTTGTTTCCTGATTGACATCTGGTGCAGTTTTTGGAAGAAGGATGGGAACTGCAGCTGGAGATCCTGCGATAGCTTCGTTGTCGCAACAAGAGGTTCTTCACTTTTGCAGGGAGCATGGAGAAGACCAAATGTATTTGGCAATATCAAATATTAGAATAAACGCAGTGTATCTACTTGCCAGGTAGTTATAGGTCCCAGGGAACTACGCTCAACTAACAAGTGGTGTTAAGACACCCGTGACTTCGAACTCGAGCCAACCAAATTGTCTCAAAACATAGTGAACTCTCTAAAATCCAGATGTAACGAGCTCCTCCGTATGTTCGGCAGGTCATGTTCCGAGATCAACCATCATCTTCGGTTTGCTCGAAGATAGCAAAACCAGGATACTCAAAATCCCTTCTCGGCCCAGGATGCCCGTCAGCAGTCTACAAGGACCCTGTGTCAACCAGGCGAACCTTTTGCGCTGCAACCAACAGGTGTTCATCTTCCACGTACTTGGCCATATGGAGGCCGGTATTGTGCAATCCATCGATTGGGGGAAAGGTTGGTGGTGGTTGACGAATACTATAGAGAGGCCGAAAAGTATTGCCGCCGGGATGAATACGATCGGTGTGGTCGCAGACGAGGTTACGAGGATCAAGCAACCATAGCTCTTCGAGGTTGGCAGCCGCCAGCTGCTGTAACAGATCGCTCCAGTTCCCGCGTGGAAGCCCGAGTAGAATGTGTCCAAGTGCAAGCCGTTTGATGTTCGGAAAGAAGCTCAGGGATTTTAGAATATCCAACCCATAGGACATGTGCTGGTGATCTGCCATCAATCGGAATTCCGTTAGCTTTTCGTGTCGACACCACCCATATTCGAAATCGTAGCCCAATATGAACTGACTACCAAATGGACTATGTCCTGAGACCGGATCCTCTGGACTCCTCGATAGTGTAATTTCCAAGTATTCAAGATTTACCAGGATTCCCAGGGTGTAGGAGGCAAAGAACAGCCAGACCCAATGGGGGTAGTGGTAATAGCGACACGCGTTAAATAGGCTGACAAACCATTCGAATAGATCGTACCCTATGGAAGCACCCAAGTGTTGGGGACAGCCCCGGCCTGAGATTGCGCATTATGATGCCCTGTTGCCGAGCAGTGAATTCTCGACACTGTATAGCCAGATGTGAGCTTCTCGGAATCCCTTCATAATCTTGGGGAAAATCCATTCGCTCCTCCTTCTGGACACCTTGCCAAGAGTATTCGCCATCAGTGAGCGCTAGATATCCGTATTTGGAGCGTCCTAACCGTCCTTGAAAGCGAGTCTCGAGTGAGACACGATCCAATTCCGGTACTTCCCACTTCGGTCAGGTACCATCGAGGCAGTTTGGGTGAATAGGATAGTATCGAAAGTGCTCTACCCAGCTAATCCTGCACAGTAGATGCACAAGCTACCCTGTTACTGAATTTACCTTGTCGAGCTCGTCGCGGCCAGGACCCCAGCGATCATACTCTCCAAGGGTAGCGAGACCCAGGTCCATACCACACATTGTGATAGTGTGAAAGAGCCAACGAGTGTACTTTGGGATTTCGCTCATTTCTTCAAGTCGGTAATGGGTCGTTCCATATCCCAAATGTGGTCGAAGATTTCGTCGAGAATTTCCTGCGGTAGTTTATCCATACTTTGCTGTAGTCGAATCCGGTTGTAAGAATAATGACAGGTAAGAAGGGGAAGAGCGCAGAATTTTATAGCAAGAAGCTGCCCGTTCGTCAAGCTGTGGACTGTGATGATGCAAACAAAGCCTACATCAGGGGCGGTCATGTCTGCAAACGATGTATCGATGTGAATATGCCAACACCCAACGCTAGGAGACACGACTGACCAGTCACCTGAGCTGGTGAGAATGACATGGGTATTCGAACGATCAAACGCTCCCAACGCCATATGCTCAGTCAAAAGCTATCGTGACTGGACACAAATCCGGGTATCAATGATGAACAAGCGCCATGCCGAAGTCAAGGTGCGCGCCATCTACCTCTTTCTTGTTCTCTTGGGCGCTGGTTTTGGCTTCGCGCGGTTCGTTCGGCGAGTGGTTGGCGCACTGTCTTCTTCGGACTCGGCACTAGATTCTTCTTCGTCACCATCTTCATCATCTTCTTCTGCAGATTCGGATACGGTGCTTTGAGCCTTACTGTTCTTGGCAGCATTAGCTCCAGCCTTGGTACCCTTGCCACCCTTTGCAGCTCTGCCTGCCCTTGTGCCCTTTGCGTTCTTGGGTGCGGGTGTGGCTTCAGCTACACTCTCAGCCTTTTGTGAGCGCACACCATCGGGCAGATCTTTGAGCAGGCCGATGGCTGGCGCGTAGAGGTCTTTGTACTCTTGGGCGGGTATCATGGGGGGTGACGAGGCTGCGGCAGAGGATTCACGATGGAAACGCTGCTGCCACATCAATTCGCCGTACTCGTCTTCGGGCAATTCGAACTCGGGCATGTTACAGGCGTCTTTAGGGTCTAGCGGGTCGGGGTCTTCGGAGAAGGCGAACTCATTTTCACGCGTATCGAGGGCCTCTAGATCGTATAGTTGTGACAGCTTCTTCCATACGCCAGGTATGCGCGTGTGAGGCGCATCGTCGCTAGCGAAACCGTGCGAGCGCATGTCGGTATGAATGCTTATCATGCGAAAATGCTTGTGCATGCCTGGGCAGGTCAATGGCGTGCGCATGGAAAGAGCGTCTTGTTCCTTACCTGTCGGCTTCCACTTCATCATGCTCTTCAGGAGCTGTGTTTCCTGCTCATCGGCCCAAGGATCGCTGAGCAGCTCATCTTGTGTATGCACAACGCCTGAATCTTGCGGCGTCCTGGGCTGCGTGTCGCGCAGTGGTGTTGAAGTTGCACTCGCCTTTGCTTTCTTTCGGGGTGGCATGTGGGGCATGTTTGGTGGTGGGAATGAAGGAGGTGAAGTAAAGACAGACCGATTCGCGAGCTCGACGTACAGTGACGGAAGGCGCCAGGGTCGCGTAGATACCGTGCAAAACTACGGCGCGTCATGCCCCTCACCCTCCACTACTCCACATCCGCTGCCATGGATGCGCGTGATTCGATTCACGACGTGTTCAGTACCGAGCGCTTGTGGCAGCAGCCTTCTTTTTTTGACCATGTCGATTCTCAAGAGTCGTCACTCTTCGCTGCCTTGGAGCTAGACAGTGCGTCATCGCGTCTTTTTCAACATGGGCATGTGAACGCGTTGTTGACCAGCCACAGTCTCCTCGATCAGATTCGACCATCCCTACGCGCCAAAACATGACCTCGAGCGCGAACTACGACTGCCCGATCTGGACACGTTCGAATTTGGGCCCCTGCCGGAACTCGATAGTTTTGACGACGCCAGCATCCCCGTCGAAACATCGCCGTTGGAGCCCGACGAGGACGTCTGGCAAATCGCGCTTGGTCTGGGACCTGCGAACAAACATGTTTCCTTCTACACGTGGGAGTCTTTTGAAAGGGGAAAGCATGTCGAAAGCCGAACACCATATCTGACCGAGCAGGGGCCTGAGGCTTTCGATGCGACGCTAATACGCGATGAGGGCAAGATCAGTGCTGGTCGGGTGCTGAAGGGGGAGGTACTCTTGCAATCACTCTGGAACCTCGGTTTAGGCCGGTCATCTATACTTTTCCAGTTTGTCCCAAAATTGAAGACGTTCCAGCCTGCCATACTGGATGGACGAGCTTCGGGACTGAGTCTACAAGCAGCTCAGAGTTTGATCACGCACTTCACGCACATCGGCAACACATTCCTCTATCTACGATCTTTTGCTGAGCGTACCTTTGCTTCAGCCACGTCTATTCCTGCAAAGGTTGCGCTTGCCACTTCAGTGTCAAGCATCCTTTCAAGCTTGGAAGACACCCTGGGAAAGCAGTCTGCCAAGATCCGCTCACTCATTCAGCTTCAGCACCAGTTTGCTAAACCACACAACATCCTCATTCACATTGCTCGTATGGTAGATGCTGTCAAACACGCAAAGACCAATGAGCAACTATCTTCCATATTACACCACCGTCTACTCGAGCTGGAAGAAGGAGACGAGCAGCTTCGTCAGCTGTCGTGTCAGGTGCTTAGCCAGGTAGCTAGACCCAGCCTAGAACTTCTCAGCGAATGGATGGGCATAAGGAAAGAGCAAGCGTCTGCACCTATTTGGCAACGCGGCAGCTTTGTAACCGTTGAAGATACCTCTGTCGATACTCTCACACTCGACTACATCTATAGATCCGAAATGATGCCAAGATTCATTTCTCCAGAAGATGGCAACACGATCTTCGAAACAGGCCATAGTCTTCGCTTCTTGAAATCGCAACATCCACATCATCCACTGGCTCGCCTGGATGGGCTGGCGGTGCAGCCTCCAGACATGGAGTGGGGCTTCCAGTGGCAAGACATTGAGATACTGGCATCAAAAGCAAAAGCATACGAAGAGAGGCTCAGGCAAGCACTGCTCGCTTTCGGTACAAGTTCGACTGATGTAACGCCTCTCTCTGCACCATCTGCACCAGAATCTGCGACAGAAATCCCAAGCGACTCCCAACACCTCGATCGATACTTCGAGGAATCCATCCAACGCATGGATGAAGCACCCAAGTGGTCCTTTCAAGCGCTACCAGACGAGCTACAGCTTCTCATGGAGAGAACACTTGAGAATACAGGCGAATATGATGACGCTGCCTCCAACACCTTCTCGCCACCCATGTCTCTGGCATCTACTCTGTCGTTTCGCCCGCTTATCACGGCACAAGCAAAGCTAGTTAATGCAGCCACTATCCGGTTGTTCTTCCGTTCACATCAGCTGCGGCTTCACCTGTCTCTGCAACGGCAGTATCACCTCCTCGGTGATGGCGTCTTCTCGTCTCTACTAGCAACTGCCCTGTTCGACCCTGACCGCGAGAGTGCCGAGCGCCATAAGGGCAAGATGCGTAGCGGAGTACATATGGGGTTGCAACTAGGCTCCCGAACATCATGGCCACCAGCAAGTTCAGAGCTCCGACTAGCATTGCGAGGTGTCCTGAGTGAGAGTTACTATTCCTCTACGCTCTATCAGGCAACACAAGGCGATGAAGCCACTGTCGCACCTATGACGCTTCTCAACAATAGAGATAACGACGAGCTTCCTGGGCAGCTCAACTTTGCCATTCGTAACCTCACCGAAGCCGAACAAGAGAAGGTCATGGATCCCGACGCGTTGCATGCGCTTGACTTTTTGCGGTTGCAATACGTAGCACCAGCTCCGCTAAACTTGGTCATTACGAATAGCTCTCTGGAAAAGTACGACTACATCTTCAAATTTTTATTACGGCTTTTACGCATGCTCTTCGTAGTCTCGCATTTACCACGCGATTATGCAGATAGCAACGCTCGCCAATTCAGGGCTGAGGCGTATCATTTCACAATAACGCTCACCAATTACGTCTTTCAGACTGGCATTGCTGAGCCATGGGACGAATTTGACACTTTCGTGCGAACGGTGGAGACGAGGTTGAACGAAGAAGACGTGGCGGGTGAGCTTGGGGTTCGCGTCACGGAAGGTGTCGCTTCTTTGCGCGATAATCACGAGAGATGCCTAGATAGCATCTTGTTCACGCTTTTGCTCCGGAGACGACAGCGCAAGATTATGGCCCTTGTAGAGGAAATCTTCGACCACATCCTCCTATTCGCTAAGATGCACAACTCGACCACGCATCAGGGCGAAGAAAGTGTCAAGAGTCTTTACGCGAAGATTAGAGGGAAGATACGGGTGTTTTTGAGTGTGTGTCGGGGCTTGACGGGCAAACAAGGCTACGGCAAAGGAAGAGGTACTGCAGAGGAGAACTCCATGGAACGACTAGTGGTCGCAATGGAGATGAATGGCTACTTTGCTTGATTGCAGAAAGGCAGCACAGATAGAATCGTTTTATGCAAAGGGTCTGTCACGTCGCTTTATCAGTCTGTCTCATTTATTCCGTCTTACACAACCAGACATCAGCCCCGCTGTTCACATGCGTCTGTATGCCGCTGCTTACACTTGTCGAAAAAAAAAACTATCGTGCTTTTGGAATTCAGCACGATATAAAGGGGAAATGGTCGCTATCTCCAGGGATACCGCTTGAACATCGTACCTCCTTTCCCAAACCAAGAGCTTGTGTTGACCAACGGTGCTGCGCCAGATTGATTGCACGCAGTGGGATAACTTGCCAGCAAAGGCAGAGAGGAAAGCATGAAATCCGCGTTATCTGGCTTTGCACAGGGAGTTTGTGAAGCCGTTGGAGCGGGTGGAGGAGTGGGAATGATGGGAATAGGGGTTTTATGGGGTTGTATGCTTTGTTGAATGGCTTGGCGGGAAACATCTGGGGGAAAGTGATGGTTCGGGGGCTGCGTAAGAGGGCTCTCAGAGTTTGTTTGGTGGGTTGGGGTAAACGAGCGGAAAGGGCGTGGGGCGATGTGTTGTTTTCTGTACGAAAAGTACGCGCTGTTGGATGGGGTTTGGGGGAATATTGTCCGGAGAGGGATGGTAGTGTTACTGGTGCGTATGTTCAGCATGAGACTCTGATGTTGAGAGAAGCCAATTTCGAGTGGTGCAGATACAGGTTGGTTGGTCTACGAGATTGTCGAAGAGACTGGATTCAAGAAGACTTGCCCTTTTTTTGGAAAGAAGAAAATGACCATAGAATTACATATTCAACTACTGTTTCCCTAAAACCCTAATGAAGAAGAAAGGAAGGTTGGCAAAAAAAAAGACGTCGAGAAAGATGACAACCGGAGCGCTTTCGCTTTTCTCAAAAACGCCCAATGAACCCCCACCCCTTGAGATTGAATCAGACCAGATGCCTATCAGACCTAGTGACATGAGAGAATGCGAAACCCTAACCACCAGTCCCCCAATGTGGAAATCCCTGTCCAAATACAGAGCCTTCACTGTTCGTCAACGCAGACTTTTCAGTCGCAACGGAAGGACAGCCACCTAGGCCTTGCCCTTCTTCGCAAGGTAGTATGTCAATAAGTTCAGGTGCTGTTCCCTCGCACCAGCAACGGCTTTCCAGAAGCCTCCATCTTCCTTTGCACCATCTGATCCATTAATGCGCTCGTGTAGCGCGATGCAAAACTCAATATCTGCTTTGCGCACATCAGCGTCCTGGTCGTCCATGCAGCGTACGGCTAGTCTGCCCAGACGCGCAGTCTGCTCAGGTGATAGTATAACGTTCTTAGCGCCGCTCATTTGAACGAGAGATGCGAGTGTGCTCAATGCCATGGTCGTGGAGCGGGTCGACGCTTGGCCGGGCTGGGAAGAGATCGAAGATTTGGAGTTCGGCGATGATGTTGGGGTCGATGCAGGCGTGTTTTCAATCAACGCGAGAACAGTGTTGAGGCAGTCTAGAGTCTGACCATACTTGACGATCTCGTCTGCGGTCGCCTCAAGGTCCATAGCGATATGCGATGTGTTTTCGTACTGTGACTTTGTCTGCAAAATAGTACGGAGTACGCGGGAGTAGTATTTCGCAGTTTCCTTGCGGTAGAGGGAGAGCAATGCGCGGATCGTTGCTAGAGCCTGTACCTTGAGGTTGACAGCTTTCATCGGAGGCGCCTTCAACTCGTGCACTGGTGCCTCGAGGAAATCAAGACATGCCAATAGGAGCCTGCCAAAGTTCTCGTCATTCGGTCCCCAGATCTCTTGATTCGACTTGACCATGTCCTGCATGCGTCGGAACATGTGGGCTTCAACTGTGCGTCCTTCAATCTTCTTGATCCCACTTGCGAGTAGCTGTCGGTTCTTCAGCACTTCAGCGTTGTTCGTGTCATAGCTTTCCGTGTGCAAGACGCTCCCTGTGCTGTTCGTCTTGTGGTGGCCACGGGGGCGGTCTTCGTTACCGTCACCCATCATGATATCGCTTGACCTGCTTCCGGTGCTTTGGCGGCGCTCGTTGCTCTTCTCGTTGACGGGAAGCTCTTCGAGGACTGGCTTCTCTGACCCATTCTCAGCAGGTGCAGGCTCCTCACCAACGAATGGGTCCTCGAACACCTGAACTTCGTCTCCGGCGTCGGTACCACGAGTGCTTGGTCGATCCGGTGACCTTGTGTGCGGGCTGCGTGTCGAAGATCGTAAGGCAGCGCCATCTAGATGACCCATAGATTTCGGACTTCTTAGCGCTGCAGCACGAGGGCTAGGTATCGGCAATCGACCCACGGACTTTCTCGGCTTCGGCGGCGTGTCATGTGTGGCTTGTGTTGTTGGTCGCGCAAGATTGGGAATGACCATGGTAAAGTTGTCTTCATCTCCTACATCCACAGCTTCATCGTCTACTACTATGCTTCCACCCAAATTGTTCCTTTGTCGAAATGGAATGGTACCAGCATCGTGCTGGCTTTGCGATCGGACCCAAGGCTTCACCATCGTCAGGTCCTCTTCTTTTGCTGGGCTTGCGGCCGGACTCTCGCGACGAGAGCTAACACTAGGAGACTTGCAATGGGCAATGGGTTGGCCGATTCTTGACTTGGGCCGCGCCGGGCTGACATCCGGGCTGTTTTGCGTTTGTGCCCGTGGCCTTGCGGTGTTTTTTGGTACAGCAGGCTTCTTGGTCGTTGTTGGAGCGGGCGTCTTTTCCGGGGTCATGGAGGGCGTTACTTTCCCCTGTCGTCGAACGGCATATGGATCGGCTGTCGCTGGCCTGTTCAACTCTGGTCGGCGGACAGGACGACGAACGGTGCCTGACATCAACGAGCCGGTGCCTGTGGAGTTCTTCAGCGCTGATTTCGTCGACTCTCCTGACATGGCCGAGGGTGGTCGCGCGGGACCGGAAGAGGCCGTGGAAAGGTTCGATGTTGTTCTCGCGCCTAGAGACTTGGCTGATTGCGATGTTGGCACTGGTGAGTAACTGGCAGCAGCAGAATTGGGGCGTTCGGGGACACCTTTCGCAGCCGCCAGTTTGGCTCTCCTCTGTTCAGCAATCTTTTCCTTCAGGGCGTTCCGCGAAACACCCGGACCTATTGATTTCGAGAACGAAGCTGTGCTGGTCGACGACGAGGAAGGCGAGCCGTTCGGGTTGTTTGGGTCCTTCTCGAGTGCTGTTTTCTCTCGCTTGTCGAGCGTATCGAACATCCTGAGAATTGTGTTAGTGACTGTTGTTAATGCTCCTGTATGGTCAAACTCACTTTTCGGCCCTCTGAGGCCATACCAAAGCATATGTCCAGTAGGCGCTTCGGTATGCCTCGCGCACCTTGGGGTTGGCGTCAGTGACGCCCCTCCGGATCAGGGTGTCCAATGTCTCAAGCCCTCCCGAATGTTCAATATGCGAGGTGTGTCTCTTGATCAACGTCTTGGCCCAAGTTGCCGAGTGGGTTCGTGGTTGTACGTTCTTGTCTTGTGAGGCCATGGCTACATGCTGCAATACGCGACTGTTGTACGAAACGTTCTGAAATATGGTGTCTACTGTGACAGCTCCGTTCTGGGCTGCGATGTTTTTCGTAGCACCGCACATCTTGATGAAGGATTGCAGGAGAATCTCAGCCCAGGGGTCGATGGCGGTCCCGAGTGTTTTCGCGAGCTCCTGTACCAGCAGGCAGCCGTTGGTGGACATGGTCGTTCGGAGGGAGTTGGCGACCTTGAGTATACCGTCCAGGAGGGACTTGATACCTGTGATGAAAGTGGCGTGGAACTCATGAGGTGCGTTGCCCTTTAGTATACGTCTCAACTTGGTGCAGTTCTTGTCCCTAGCCAACCAATTCCCCTCGCTCTCTTTTCCTTCGTAGTGAGGCGCCATGTCGCGGAAAACGTCGTCTAGCTCGCGCTGTGTATAGATATGTATGGGGTCCATGACAACGACTTCGGGAGGAGGAGGCTGTTCGGATGCAAAGCTGTCTGCAAGGCCAACATCGGGTTGTAATGTCTCGGCGCGTTTGGTTGAGATGGGTCGCCCGATGGAGACAGGCGGTTGCGCGGGCGCGGGTGCGGGCGCGGGTGCTATATCGGTGCCTTTAGACATGGCTTCGTCGTCGAGGTGGCTTGTGATGTAGGTGGCAATGGCTTTTCGGACATTCAGAGCAATGAGTTGCTTCTTGAGGTTGGCTTTTGCGTGTTCTGGTGCGTGTCTACCGCAGTGTCAGTCGCTACCACGGCGCAGCACATCAGCCAATAAACGTACCCAAAGAGATCCACCACCGCCTTCTTCGCGGTGTCGCGCACGCCGGCATCCGCGTCTTCTAGGTTCGCCACGAGTTGGTTGGAGTAGCTCTTGAACGGGAGGCCCTCGGTCTGGTTCATCTGTCGTCACCAAAGCGTTAGAACATTCTCTCTCTCTCTCTCTCCCCTTCCCAATGCGCCACGGGGGGTACGGACCTTGACAACCCACAACATGGCAGATTCTTTGGCGCGAGGGTTGGTGCCTTTGACGGCATCGTGTATCAGCGCATCGATTTCGACAGGACACAGATAGTGCAAATCAGCCAAAATCTGCGAGGCGGCGCTGCGATGGCTCTCGCGCGCATCGCCCATCTTGTCGGCGAGTATGGAGCATAGGATTGGCGACTGTGACGTAAGTATCGATGTCTCCTTCTGGAGTTGCAGGCGCTTGATGAAGTGGCTCAGTGTCGAGAAGCCCGTGGATACGAGAGCGGCCGAGGTGGCAGCAGTACAGGCGATGCGGATGCATTCGAAGATTGGAGCCTGACAGCTTTCAGGGACCCGATTGTGCTTGATGCTCGACTTCAGCGTGCTAAACAGGGCAAGTCGTGACTGAACATCCGTCGACGGTTTCTGGAGTGCCTTGAGCAGATCCGACGTCTCTTTCTCCATCTTGGGCGCAAATTGGCCCTTTTTTTCAAGAATGGTTTTGCAATGTTAGTTAGAGGCGGGGTTTGTATATGTTGTGACGGGGAGCGTTGTTTATGGGTTCACGCTAGACTAGTCGCTGGGCAACCGTGCACCTGCACTATCGCCTACCCCAGGGGCGCTGAACGATCCACCCTTTGAAACTTGTAGATAGAATGCGCACTGCTGATCAAGACGTGGGGGCTGGTTTTCGAGAGTGCCTTGCTCTTCACATCGCATATAAAATAACATGGCCTGACTGAAACTTCCTTCATTGCCACGTCATTGACAGAGAAGACAGCAACACGACCGTAAATCACTCATGCGGGGCCATGGCAAAGTGATAGGCCATTACGCCGGGTGCGTGGGCTGCATTAGGAGGACAATGTTTCGAAAACAGCCGGGTCGAAAACAACAACAAAGGTTGTAAGCGAGTGATTGATTTTGTTTTTTGCTGTAAACTATTGGCTAGTGTCGCGCGCCAAGGTAATGACAGCCCGCCTTCTCTTTGTCAATAGAAGCATATCATGTCCTCTATTCAGATTCGTTCTGAGCCTTTCTCTCCTCCCAGACACCGACAGCCTCTTCAGCAGCCTTGACACCGCTGAGAGCCATGGCGCCAAAGGTAGGACCCATGCGGTTGGCACCATCAACCTCGCTCAGTTCCATACCACCGACGATCAGACCAGGCACAACTTCGCGGGTGCGCTTGACGATGGCATCTTCAGCGGTGCGCATGTCCAGACCGCGCATGCCACCGAGCTTCTCAATCTGCTGCATGGACACGAGGCGCTTGACGGAGAAAGCACCGAATGGGCCGTCGTGGCCAGTGGTCGAGATGACGAGGGGTGCATTGATAGTGTTGGGATCCATGCAAGACTGGTCTGCGAAGAATTAGTAAGAGCCGGAAAAAAGTAAATACTTCATTCAACACACCATCGTGATGCATAGAGACGAGAGTCCAGTTGGTGACAACGCCAGCGATGCGGACTGCGTTAGGGTCGCTCGAGGTAGGAGCCGGACGGGTGATGAGGTCCTCGACAGCGGTAGCGTTGAACAGCTTGACATTGGGGAACTGCAAGACCTTGGACAACAAGGTCGATGTGAAGAGTGCGGCATGCTTGACGACTACGAAGTCACCCTCATCCTCGTACGGCACGCCGATTTGGTTCAAGAAGAGCTCAGCAGGCTTGCGCATGACCATGGCGCTGAAGAGCTGACCACCGAGCCAGGCACCGCCACCCGGAGCAACGCCAGCTTCGACAATGGCGATCTTCAGGTCGGGGCGCTTGGTGGCGAGTGTGAACGCAGCAGACAGGCCACATGAACCGGCCCCGACGATGACGATGTCCGACTCAGCGTACGTGTCGAGGTCGTTGAAATAACGGCGGGTCATGGCACGAGACACCTGTGACTCGCGAATGGGCGCAAAGGTAAACTTCTCCCAGTTGTGCTCGAGCTCAGCGACAGTCTTGGCCTGGCTTTTGGCAGCAGCCTTGACAGCGAGGTCCTTCTTGATACCCATGTCGGTGCTAGCAACAGAGGTTTCGTAGATGGCGGCGGGAGGAGACATGTTGAAAGGGGTTCAAGGATCGAAACCTGGGAGCTGTTAAGTCTAGTTCCACCTAGGGAGAGACAGCGCAGAGCATGATCCTTTTCGCAGGTATTATCCTGATCAAGTTCGAAACCGTATAATCTCAGAACGAATCCAGCAGTGCTCTGATTACCACACTGAAGCAGCGAAACCACGACAGTATGGCAGACAAACACTGCCGAAAACGAACACCGGTTCATGCAGTATACTTAGCTGTAAAAGTACCTAGACGACTTGAGGACAACGCCCACGTGCGGAATACGGTCTGCATCGTGGTTGCCATACTTGGTAGTAGTATCTGCATGACGATTAGCTGTCGCTCTTGAGTAGCGGCTGGAGCAGTGGATGAGTACGGATACTGATCGAATAGAACTTTGCAATGGCAGTTAGACTGTTGTGGGGAAAAAAAAGAAAGATGGAGGGGTATATTGAAGGAGAGGTTTAAATATTCTAGGGTACCCCGCCATCCCGACCTTGAGTGTCCTCAGCCATCCGTTGAGGTGGGGTAGCTGTAGCCATCTGCATATGAATTGTTCGAATGTAGAATGCCCCACTATATCGTACCGCGCCTGGACCCATGAGTTCAGCACCGCGGAGTATCTGATTAGCGAGGATGGTATGTGGTGCCAGGGTCTTAGATTAGTAGCCCAAGTTCGGACGCAGCTCTGAGGACCGACCCACAACACGGGAATACGGAAGAGAACACAACGTGATTCGAGGACAAAACCGGTTAATGTTGTGAGACTTGTCATCCTGGTGTCAAGGCGAGCTAATTTGGCACAACAACTTTTCTGCTTGAATGCGACACAAGGACGTAGTGCTATTACTACAGCTGCATGATGGACCGGGAGTCTGACTGCATGGAAAGAACCATCTATAAGCCTATTTATTTCGTGGCCTTATATGTGGACTCAGGGTGATGCGAGTCATGCAACAGATTTTACCGGAATCCCAAGTCGTCTTGTAGATTAGCAAGTCATTGAAGAGAAAACCAATCATTTGGTTACTCATGTCACGGACTTAATCGTGTACCAAAGACAAGGTACTTTCCTAACTCAATTAGTTGAGATAAGGTTGCCATGGACGGCGACGGCCGAACTTGGGTCGGTAAAGAGACATGGCGGATGCTGACTACCAGCAGAAAAGGATCAGGCATCAGAAGGTAAGGCTGTCAAGGTAGAACAACGACACATGTCCAAACAGTCTTGGTGGTGCGACAAGCGCTGCTGAGACAGATGTGCGGCGAGTGTCATTGGGGACGTGGTACGTGGCACTTGTTGTCGTCTGACGATGTGCCTTGTAGCGCGAATCGCGGTTGGGCGCTGACTCTTGAGGCGGGCAGATCAGCAGGGACCGTTCGGCTCGATGAAACGTGTCTGTGTCCGCCTCGCTGTTCCCGTTTGTTTCAGGGTCGTGGCAGAGGGATTCCGAGGGCATGAGTAAGTGCCGATTGGAACGTGGGCTTTTTTTTTTCCGAGATGCACAGGACGACGAAGGGCAGGCATGCGGATAATGTCTACATGCCAGGACCGTGGTTGAGTGGGAGTGCTGGGGACTCTCAGAGACGGGGATTTTGACGGCGTAGTGCAGTGAGGGGCATTGGCTCTGGTGGGCACAAGCAGTTTGACAGGGCCTTGCTAGCGTCCTTGACGTCTGGGCTGTTCGATATCGAGACGAGTGTTGTGCGGGGAATGAACGCGTCCTTAATTTCTCGAGGTCGCCAGTACTTTCCGTTAGGCTGGTGCGCCCACCAGACATTCGACGCTGAAACAGGCGATTGATATTGCTAAGTGATGGAAGCGAATTGGTGGTAGGTCAATAATGCGGCCGCGTTCCTGCATGATCTACTATGTAATATGCCAGACATGTGTGCAGCGCAGATGACGGACTTGTCGATGCTGATGGAGGCGTCAGGGAAGGCCTCGGATTAGTGCAATCAATTGAGCTGATAACCATGTCGCCCTGTTGAAGGTGGTCAGCCATCCACCAAACGTGTACAGGCACGGTCGCAAACTGTAGCCTCAGTGTATGACTGTATGATCAACGGGCCGTTGTCGAGGACGGAGCCCACGATCTGCGATGGCGTGTGCTTGGCAGGGCCTCTGCGCATCTCGTAATAGCGTGGTGGAGCTGAAGTCGCAACCCAGTCTCGAAAGCTGACCACTTTGCGGCTTCGCCTTGGGACGTGTTTGGAAGTCCATGGCCGTGTTCCCATGTGCGGCACATGCTCAGCGCTTCACCCACGACTGAGAGTCATCACTCGACGGGCGGGCCACTGTCGCCTTTCGCACCCACTGGGCTACCCTTCCACTTGTCTGCACCGCGTGTGATGCCTCGTCGTCTGCCGCGCATATTTCTCAGGACCCTGAAAAGGCGCCAACCCGCTCATTGGCTCTTCACCTCCACACCACCACACGCCTGAGGGGGACCGACGCCTGTACGTAGTAAGGTGCAGCTGTCTCGCCGACTAACCACCCTCGTCGCGCACAGAAGCCGTTCGCCAGTGCACCGACGCTCCTTCCGGCTGTTGACTTTTGCTTTTGCGCCGTTTCCGCTCTCTCTCTCTCTCTCTCTCTCTCTCTCTCTCTCGCTACGCCCACGACGCTTGGAATCTGCCAATTGTCCCTTGTATCCCTACACGGGACCGGCGACGACCACACGGCAGCACTCGGGCTGCCCGCCAGCATTGCTCCTTCACCGACACCCATATTTCTAGCACGCCATGGAGAGCCCCGGCGCCTATCCAGAGTCTCCGATCGAGGACGAGGTCGTCTACCCGTGCAAGGGGTGCGGAGAGGTATGAACAGCCGCCACGCACCACTTTCTCCAATCGCTCATAGCAGTCTAGATCCTCGAGGAAGGCAAGGCCTTTGAACTCGGTATGCATTCCCCCGCCGAAAGACCACTACACCCGTGCCTTCCTCCACTGCCCGCGCGCCTTCCTCCCCCACCCACACCACCAAGGCACCTTCCAAGAATGCTGTATGCTAACATTGCCTAGCCGGAAACCGATGGCACATCGACTGCTTCCGCTGCAACACGTGCGGCACCCTCCTCGACTCGGATGCGAACCTGCTGCTGCTCGGCGACGGCTCTCTGATATGCAACAACTGTACATATAGCTGCAACCATTGCGGCAACAAGATCGAGGATTTGGCCATTTTGACAGGCGACCAAGCCTTCTGTGCCAACTGCTTTCGCTGCCGGAACTGCAAGCGCAAGATCGAGAACCTGCGCTATGCCCGCACTTCGCAGGGTATCTTCTGCATGTCCTGTCATGAGTCGCTCATGGCTCGACGGCGCAAGAAATCAAAAAAGCCGCCCTCAGTTGCGCCCAAGGTCGACAAGTCCCTGCCTGCCCTGCCTCCCCAGGAGCAGGCGACATCTACTACCTTCACCCCAGACCTGGATACGCCATCCGATGTCTTCTCGGAACCCACCACGACCGACGTATCTCCCAGACCTCCTCAGCCACGACGGGGCGATTCGTCTTCCAACTTCAGGCGAGACGCCTCGCCAATTGGAGATACTTCGCGAAGAGGTACGTAAAACGCACATGGCCTTCACCGTGTCCCATGCATAGCTGACTCCTTCACATTTACAGACAACACGACGCTTCCTGCGACAACATACAACAAAGACAGCGCGCGCTCAGAGCTGGGAGACAACAGTGACGACGGCATACTCCTCCCCTTCGCTCTCGACCCCAACCCTGCGCCAGGCCCGTCACCGCTCGGCCGACCCATTAGCAGATTCAACGACCGAACAACAGGAGCCAAGCCCACTGGAAACGGCGACGGCAAGAACGGACGCGACTACTTCAGCAGGCCCACTGGCGATCACCGCGAGAAGCTCAAGGAAAACGGCTCCCGAGAAGCCTCCAAAGAAAGACGCCAAACACAGACCCAGAGCCCGCACATCGCATTCCAGGAGAAAGGAAGACAACCTTCAGACACCCTAGTCGAGACGCTGAGGAAGAAGAAGGACGCTTCCAGCGAGTCTCCGTCAGCTGAGGTCCGCTCACGAAGTCAGCACGCTTCTCCCGCCCCTTCAGCTGCTACAGAACCCTTCAAGTTACAAGATGTCCCCAAGAATAAAAAGGCCGAGGCCAAACGCAAGGACTCTGACGAGACACCATCACCACAAGCCCAACAGCAACAGCAACTGCCCACTTCTTCCAAGGTCGGCATCATGTCTGCGCGGCTGAGCCGTCCGCTGATCGAGCCTGTGTTTGTATCCTCCCCACCAATTGACTCGCAGGACTCACCGCGGACCTCGGAATCGTCTTTCGGCTCCAATCTTGTAGTCGAACGACCTGCGCGTGGCGATTCGCTCAAGTCTTCGACACTGAAGCCTTCAGCTCCTATTTCGCGAAACGAGCGACCCAGCCCGTCACCCACCACACCTACCCTCAGCCACCCCGAGCGAACATCACCCACCAACACAGCAAGTGCGAACCTCAACGCCGGGCTAGGCATACTGAGTCCTGCGGATTCGCCATCCTCCAAGACTCCCTCAGACCCTCCTGCTCTTCCCGCACGTTCAGGTGGACGTCCTGCCCAGCCGTTGACCGACACATTTACATCTCCACGCGCACCCCCTCAACCGCCCACCATACAACATCACAAGACGAGTGAATCCATCAGTAGTGCTCAAAGTGAGGCATCTCGAGATGCATACGGGGCTGGTGGCCTCCCTCGATATAGTCACCAGGGCGATTTCTCCATGGACGAGGACTTTGCGCGCTTGCTTGGAAGCCAGGATGGTAGAGATGATAAAGAGGCCGGAGTTTTCAGGAGGGTTTCGAATGCTGTCTCTAAGCATGGGCGCAGCTTCAGTGATCGTGGCTCCGTCACATCGCGAGGTCACAAGAAATGGCCCACGAACGGCTCCATCGACATTAGCAGCCCTACAATTGCGTCGCCCGACACTAAAGAGGAAGGCGTCAATCTGCGAAACGAGCTGCGCCGCGCCCAGCAGCGGATAGCAGAGCTCGAGGCCGAAAAGAATGGACTACAAGAATCGATGCACAGCGCAGCTGACATTAGACAAGCGAACACGGTTTTGCGAGAGAAAAGAAACACAATGGCTGTCTTGGATACGCAACGCGAGATGGTGATCCGCGAGCTAGAAATTATGACTGAGCACCTCAAGAAAGCTAAGAGCAGTCAGGGCAACGTTGAAATCGGTCAACTCAAGTCAGACATTCACAAAGAGTTTGCAGGCTCGTTGCAGAAACTCAAAGACAATCTGGGAAATCAAATAGAAGATCTCATCACGAAAAGGTCGGATTTGACGGAGGAGATCTCGAACCTCATTCAGATGAAAGACAAGGGTTTCCAGGAGTACGAATCGCTTACAGCCGCTAATACCAGACTCTCCGCCATGAACAGGGATCTGGTAGACAACATACAGACGAACCTCAAGAACAACAAGAAGCCTGGACAGAACCTCGACGTCGCTGCGAATGGGTTGGGTATTTACAACGCGCAGCACAAAGGTGGCAAGTCAGAGGTATCCGTGGATGCGCAATCAGTGCCTCATGAGCACTCTTATACCAATATCCACGATGCCGAGGGTGAGGCAACCGTCGCCCAGCCGCAGGTTGTCAATATCAGGAAGACTGGTAAACCTACCAAGTTCTCAACATGGAAGAAGGGTGGACAAGCCATCACAAAGAACGTCACCAAGGGCTTTAAAGGAGCGTTCGGTTCAGAGCAGAAGCAGGAGGAATACAACATCAAGGTCATTGGCACCCCTTACGGCTCCGTGCACTCCGGGCCCGACATCGCATCCATGTCAAGTTCCATCAAGAGCCGAGATACCATGGATCAAGGAACTCCGCGAGGCTGGTTCGGTGGAAAGCCCGGAAGTGTCAGACCAGGCGGTCCACCGCAAGCTGGCTTTAGGCCCATGCAGAACAACAATAACAGTACCGCTAACCTGGCCGCCGCCGACGCCAGTACAGTGCTCTTCGGATCTGACCTGACTGCACGATGTGAGTTTGAACGGCAGATGATTCCACGCATTGTTAGCCGATGCATTGAAGAGGTTGAGCTCCGCGGCATGGATGTGGAAGGCATCTATCGTAAAAGCGGAGGTACCTCTCAGGTGAACCAAGTCCGCAGTGGTTTCGAGGCTGACAACGAACACGACATCTCCGACCCTGATTTGGACATTCACTCTGTCACTTCTGCGCTGAAGAACTACTTCCGTAGGCTTCCTGTGCCGTTGATTACATACGACGTTTATGACCAGTTCCTGGAAGCTGGCCGTAAGTGTATACCCTCCAACGATAGAGCAAGCACTGATGACTCTACAGAACTTGAGGAGCCAAGTGCCCAGGCTAAGGCTTTGTCTGCCGCTGTGAACGAAATCCCCAAGGCTCACCGTGACACTCTGCAGTTCCTCGTATTCCATCTGTCGCGGGTCATACAACACGCCAGCGACAATTTGGTATGTATACGCAAATGCGGTGTCCAAAACGTGCGATGACTAACGCCTGAACAGATGACACCACTTAACGTCGCCGTCGTCTTCGCGCCCACCATCATGAGGCCCATGGACATCCAGCGTGAACTCACCGATGTGCAACAGCAGCGCGTCGCCGTACAAGCGCTACTAGAAAACTACAAGACAGTATTTGGTGATGAATGAGATGAGCAAGATGCGCACAAGACACTGCGAGAGTAGTGGTTGACGCCTCACCCTTCCATTACATCGTTTCCATTCTTCCACATTTTATATCTACAGCGGGCGCTACGGGCGCGATTTCCAGGAATTGCTTTGTCCTCATCTTCGTGTACCATACGAACCTGCACCCAGTTTTGGATCCTATCTGTATCAAGGGCCGCGAGATGTAAAATCGATGGCAATGATGGAAACTGGTATTATACCCTTGGGCCTTTTCTGCTTGGTCACTTGAGCGTAGGCTGCAGTATATAATGAATAGTTGCGCTGGTTGTTCCTGTACGCATTCGGGCCGTGATTCGGATTCTCAGATCATTCACAAGCTCCACAGAGATGTGCTGTTCCTGTGCTTGGCGGTTTCGCTACGCCGACGCCGCTAACGCGCTCAGCATGACGTCGGTCACCGCCCACTAAGCGAACAAGCATGTGAGGGAGCCTGTTTCCGGTCTCACACGATCGCCCATGAACTTCCCATAGCTTTCCGGTACTCATCGACTGATCTGCAAACAACACACACACACACACACACACACACATCATGTCTTATGCGGAGATGGCTGCCAAGGGCCCCAAGCAGAGCCCCGAGGAGGTAAGTTTGTGAAGAGCACTGCAGAATCTGTGACAATGCTAACATGAAGACAGGCGTAAGTCATACCGTTCTTTTGATTGAGGTCATTGCTCTACAACAGCGACTCTGGGAGATTCGTGGGGGCACGCCGTGCTGCGACACGATCCTCCGAAACACGAGCAATTTGCTTAAAGACATTGAGCTGTACAAGCTGTTCTAACTTAAACTCACAGTCGCGCTCCAGCCCCACCAGAGGTTGAGCATTCTTCTGATGACAGCGTCCACTCCCTTGTCGACGTAGACAGTCCACACATCTCCTCCGTCCCCTCCGACTATGAGTCGCAATCGATCAAGACCGACACACAGGCCGACCGCATTGAGCGCGAAGAGGAAATCAAGGAAGAAGCCAAGCACATCAAGGACCGGGCTGCTGAAAAGAAGGATGCTGCAAAGGAGAAGGCGAAGAAGAACGCCGACAACCCTGTTGTATTGAGCAATGCGGTCGGCCTTGCCGTTGTTGGTGGCATCGTTGGATTTGGCGCATACAGGCAGTATGTCCGTGGCGAGTTGACCGGCAAGGTCGTCGTGGCCTGGGCTGCTGCCATTGGACTGTTCGGCGTTGGCGACTACTACGTCAGCCAGTATGTTACCCTGATCAGAAACGCCTTGTAGGTATGCATGCTAACTCTTGCAATAGGTACTTCTTCAAGCGCAACCCACCGAGATAAACGTCGTTACTTGATCGTCTTGTTCGAAATTGCACTCCACTTCAACAGCACCTCGTACGACAGATTTATGCTGAGATTTGATCATCTTGGTTGTACCAGATGGGCTATATTGTCTTTTGCTTTTCCGTGGTACCACACAGCAAGCAAGGGGCGCTCTACTCGATTCATTCTCGAGGCGAGATGCTTTCATCAGCCCATTTCTGTATATATGAGATCAATGTTCAATATACCCATTCAAACATCATCCTGACTGTACAATCATGAATGTGCATACAATTCAATACAAACTTGAACCAGAACGTGCATATACATTCTGGTCACCATGTTGATGATGTTCGAAATCTTACCAGGATGCGTAGATTCTTCAAAGTTCTCCCACGTGATCCGAAATCTCCAGCCACGCAGATCCTTGCTCCTTCCGCTTAGAAATGCAGGTCCCATAACTTTTACGTAGTGACGACACTTTCGTTTGCTGTTGACCTCCGCCACAACTCTCTCTTTGCATCTTCTTTCTGTTTCGCATATTTTAGCATCATGTTTCGTGCAGCCCCACGGTTGATTGCGCGTCCAGCACTGCGAGCCGCGCCCCTACGATCTGTTGCGCCGGCCAGACGGTATCTCAGCACCGCTCCACCATCACAAAAGTCAAGAAGCTTTAAGAGCTTGGTTGCGAGAATAGGCATTGCGGGTGCAATAATATACTATTACAACACCACGGACATCTTCGCAGAGGAGCCAAGGCGTACGTTCGAGCGCTTGGACGGACGAACTAATTGGGCTAGAGAAGCTGACACTGTCTGCAGAACCTGTTCAAGCACTTCCAGAAACTGAAGTCGAATCCGAGCACCTTCCAACCATCGAATCCATCTCCGAAGAGCGCAAGCGGCGGCAAGCAGTACAGGCGCAACTAGATGCTCAAAAGCAGAAAGAGGTTCCGAGCGCACAACAGAATGCTAAGACTTCAGAGGGTGGCCAGGGTGGCATAGAAGGACTTGAGGAAGAGGCGGATCAACAAGGCGCCTTCAACCCGGAAACAGGCGAGATCAATTGGGACTGCCCATGTCTGGGCGGCATGGCTCACGGACCTTGTGGTGAGCAGTTCAAGGGGGCCTTCAGCTGCTTTGTGTATTCTACCGAGGAGCCCAAGGGCATGGACTGTATCGACAAGTTCAAGTACGTCCAGAATACGATCGCAGCGCCTTGACAGGCTTGCAGAAATTCACGGGCGGGATGAGTGGCTAACAAGGCACAGGGACATGCAAAACTGCTTCCGCGAATACCCTGAAGTCTACGGTTCAGAGCTAGATTCCGATGCCGACGATGAAGACGAAACACCAACCCCCTCTTCTCCCACCTCTACTCCGCCTCCAGGTGCTTCTTTCTCCAACACGCAACCAGACTCCTCCCCACAACCAGCCACCAGCGACCAAGCCGCATCAGTCAAGGGCAGATTCTCCAGCGAACGTGACTCGCAACCACAAACCCACGAGAACAACCTAGTCCCCAAGGAATACAAGCCAAATGCCAAGCACAACCCCGTCTACGACGCAAGGGGGGACATGAGCAGCCTAGACAGCGAAAAAGAAAAGGAGAAGAGCAAGCAAAAGCCAAAGGGCGATAGCGATACCGAGAGGGCGAATAAGGCGAAGGCGCAGGTTCAGAGCCAGGAACCCGCTAGCGAGAGTGAGAGTTTGGTGCCCAAGGCTAGTCATGATGCAAATGAGAGAGGGACCGGTAGAGTTGGAGAGTAAGTAGAACAGTTGTAGGATACATGTGATGGAGGGCTTGGGCCTTATGAAGAGATGGCATTGTATTATACTACTTGTAAACAGCATGTTAGGAGAAGGAAGCATGGAACGTTTTTTTATATTTCTTTCTTCTCTCAGCTACTGATGATTTAAGAAATCCCATGTATATATAATATAGTACATAAGTACATGTGAGTTCCAACACACCGATTTCAAAACATTCACAGCATCCCATCCATGCATGGCCTTTTGGAAGATGGGAATTAACCAATCGTCTTTTGATGATAGAAAACTACTGCTATATATACAGCAAGGACTATAAGTCCGGCTTTGCAAGAGTTTAGTGTAAAAAAAAGAAAAGAAAAAAAGAAAAAAGGCCATGTAGCATAATTCTTACCATCCGAAACAGCGCACATGCAGACAGACAGGCACTCGACTCGATTATACGCCAGAAAAGAAGAAGAAAAAAACTCCCTACTTCCGAGGACCTCCCCCCCCCCCAACTCAAGGCATCATACTGTCCTGACGCTTGAGTGCCTCGTCCTCGCTTAGACCATAGTCGTGCTCGTGCTCGCTCTCGCCCTCTGCATCCTCTTCACTTCCTTGTCGATAGTACGGAAGCATCTGATACGCACATGCAAACCCTGCTTCGTAGACACCCGTCTCATACACATCATCCGCGCTGAGATGTTTCTAAATCTCCACTTTACTGTAGCCCTCTGCGCCCTCGGCAATGGGTTGGGCAACACCAGCATCGGCGCTATCGCGCTTGACGCCCATGCTATCCTCGCCCTTGCCAACGCCGAACATTCTCATAGCTTCAGTTAGAGCCTGGACGGCGTCTTCGTTGCTCATGCTGCCGGGTAGACCTTGGCCGCCCATGGAGCTGCTGATGCGTTTGGTGGCGTCTTCCAGTGCGCGTACTCTCCTCTGGAAGTTGAGGCGGTCCATGAAGAGCTGTTGGCGACGGCGTTGTAGATCGCGGCGCTCGGCGGAAAGGAGTTTCTCAAAGTCGTTGAAATGTGCGAGTTTGAGCTGGAGCTTTTGGAGTTGCAGGTTCACGGCGCCCGAGACGAGGCGGGTGATGTGGCGTTCTTCGTGTGAGGCTAGTGCTGAGGAACGTGCTGCAGAAAGAGCGAAGGGGAGGGTTGCTAGGGGGTTGGTGTTTGATGAGTCTGATTCCCTGGTGGCTACAGTGGTTGAGTCGGCTGAAGGGTCGACGTCCATGGCGTCGCCACCTTCGGGCTTCATGTCCGAGGCGGTCGCTGCGGGTGTAGACTGCTCGCCCTCCTTCTCCTTTCCCTTCTCGGACGGCGCTGTCGGGGCCTTGTTGATCTTCTCTTGGAGGATGCGCTTCATTTCGCCAACGCTGCGCCCTGACGCTACCGCAGCCTCTGTGACGTTCGCAGGTGCTAGACCAGCCAAGAAGCTGACAACGCTGAGAATTGGGTTGTCGGCGTGGTGCATGGGTACACGGCCTTCGCTAAGGTACTCCAAATCGCGCAAGAACTTGGTTGAAGGAGCTGCGGATTGTGACTCTGGTAGATCCGCCTCGATGTACTTGTCCTCAATTTCGAGCTGCAGGAACTTCATCACGCACTGCTCGCGCGTCTTGGTCTGAACGTGGTCTGCAACCCGGTTCCAGTCATCGTCGAACTCCTCCAAGCCTTCCAGTAGCAGAAGAGTCTCCTCTTCTGTCCATTTTTCCTCGGTCTCAGCTGCTGCCGAATTTTCCGGGTTGGAGATCTTTGCAAAGTCTGCTGATGATGTGCCGGACGGGAAGTTGCCCTCGACAAAACACCTAGGGCAAAGGTCGCGCTTCAAACCACCTGCAGCCTTCATCTGTCCAGGCTGCTCAGAAGGTTTTGTCTCGTGAAAGTGTACACGGGTGCATTCAACGCCACAGCTGAAGCAGTTGATGACCTTGATTGGCTCTTTCGCGGCAGCCTCGAGATCCTTGACGTCCACGGAGCCGCCGTTTGCGGCACCTTCGCCGTTGGTACCTTTCGGTTCCGCAGACGCTTCTTTGCCATTCGCCTCGTAGATATTTCGTCCGGCAAGAGACTTGGTCTCGCTCTTTGCGGTAGGTTGCTGGCTCGCAGCGCGGTCGGTGGCTGTGAGCTGCTTTCCATCTGTAACTTTGGAACCTGGTCCTGGTTGGAAAGGCTGCAGTCCGCGAGGTGTATCGACGGTGACACGGAAATGACCGGTGAATGGAGGGCCGATGTTTGAGGGGCGTTCTTGAGGGTCGACCTGGAGAGATATTGTTAGCCATGGTTCCAATGTAGTTATAGAGCGGCAAGATTTACTTGGTAGTTGATCAGTCCCCACTGCTCGAGGAAAGCGTGTACACGCATGATGGCACAAACATCTCCTGCAAGATTCCTTCGGCATGCAGTGACTGTGAGGTACTCGGACGGGTTTAGCCGGTATGTGTTGATCATGAAGTCACGGTAGTCGCGGTATACGGCGGGTGTCTTGCTGCGGTTGCGGCCATTGAAGAACTCGGGCAAGGCTTTGCGCTCGCGGTAATCAATGTAGCGCATGTCGAACCAAGTGGCATAGCTAGGTATGATGGTGGCATATGTCTGAGTAACAAAATGTGAGCGTGCTGCCAATTGCAGGTCGGCCTTTGCTTGAGCCTCTGGATCCGCAGGTTCGTCGCCCTCGCCGTTCTCCTTTTTCGCATCGTCGACGCCGCCCATCTCCTCGTCGTCCTGGCCATCGGCATCTTCGGCTTCCGGTCGTGGGCCATCGGGTGCGTCTAGAGGATTGTCCGATGCGGGTGCGGGCGTGGCAGTCGTGGGTTCGTTGGACGACTCCTTGGTGGGCACGTCTTGGAGCATGTTGGTATCTATGGAACTTAGTGGACTGACCATTCCAGAGTTTGACGTTTCTGGTGTCTTCATCATGTCTTCCAATTCCGGAAGATCAGGCATGTCGGCGAAATAATCGCCGTTGAGGAAGTCATCCATCGGGTCGACGCGACTGGAGTTTGGGGATGACAGTACTAGGAATCAGAATGCAACCTACCTTGATCGAGCGCACTCATGTCTGCAGCACCCTCTCCGGTGAGACTTGAGTCCTGCGCAGTTGCGCTTGCTGTTGCGTCGTCGGCCATGGCTGGAGCAGTGCGACGGGAGGTGAAGGGCGCTGTGCGGCGCTGCAAAGGGGAAATCGCGGGGCGCGAGTACTCAGAAGGATCGCGCGACGGCAGCGTGTCTTGATAAACGGGTTTCAGCGTGGTCGTTGCTGAATGAAGGGGCTGCGATGGGTGGGTTGATGTCGCGTCTGAAGTTCGCGATGCTCTCCAACGCCCAAGCAAAAAGAGCACTAGGGAGCAACCAGCATGCTCACGTGACTGACCCATCTGCAGCTCCACACGCAAGGGCTAGTGGCGGATAACTAGCCTGGCCAAACCGAGGTCATAGTTCTCCGCGCCGTGGGGTTGCTTTCACTTCTGCTGGACATCTTGGTTTTTGCGTGCCTCTCAATTCTAGCGACGTCGCACCATTCACTCTCGCCCACCATGTTCTCCGCCGCACGTCAATCCGCGCTCCGCACAGCTCGAACTCGGCTGCGGCAGTCGCAACCCACGGCCGTACCCCAACACTCCGCCTTGGCACGGTTAGCATCGACTTTTGCCATTCTCGAGCAGAAAGAAGGAAAGATCGTGTCACAGTCATTGGCCGCCATCACAGCAGGGACGAAGCTCGGAGGTTCAATAACAGCATTCGTTGCTGGAAGTGGGGTCAAGGCGGCCGCAGACGAGGCAGCCAAGTCAAAGGGCGTAGAGAAGGTCGTCTACGTTGAAAATGGAGCATATGATAGGGTCGGTAATCTGAAGAGATATTGGACGTCATGGGGCTGACAGCGTCTTGTAGTGTCTCCCCGAGAACTATGCGCCACTTCTGGTTGAGAACATCAAGAAGGGTGGATACACACACGTCGTCGCCGGTCACTCAGCATTCGGGAAGAACATCATGCCGCGTGTCTCGGCACTCTTGGACACGCAGCAAATATCAGACATCACCGATATTGAGGGTGAGGACAGTACGTGAGCTTTCTGTACAAAACACTACGAGGTGCTGATCAGATTTACAGCATTTGTTCGCCCAATCTACGCCGGTAACGCCATCATGACCGTCCAATCGTCAGATAGCACCAAGGTCATCACTGTCCGAGGCACCGCATTCCCCGCGCCCGAGACGGAAGGCGGCAATGCGACAGTAGAGGAGGGCGTCGACCCCAAGGCCGAATGCCCAACAGAGTGGATATCTGAACATCTCCAGAAGTCCGACCGTCCAGACCTCGGCTCAGCAGAGAGGGTCGTCTCCGGAGGTCGCGGTCTAAAGTCCAAGGAGGAGTTCGATAAGCTTATGCCACCGCTAGCAGACGCGCTCGGTGCCGCTATCGGTGCATCAAGAGCAGCAGTTGACAGTGGCTTTGCGGACAACAGCTTGCAAGTGGGTCAGACTGGAAAGAATGTTGCGCCGCAACTATACCTGTGTGCTGGTATCTCCGGTGCTATTCAACATCTGGCAGGTATGAAGGACAGCAAGGTCATTGCAGCAATCAACAAGGATGCTGAGGCACCCATATTCCAGGTCGCGGATGTTGGCCTTGTCGGAGACCTTTTCGAGAAGGTCCCAGAATTAACAGAAAAGCTCAAGTCGCAGTAAGCACCAAGCGCATCGATACCTACATGTTGTATATAATTCAAACAAATAATCAACAAGATGATGAACATGGACGTTTTTGAACAATCTGATGAGGGAAACCTACTGTCAGATTCTCATAACTATTTCTACATGTTAACGCGAAGCAGGTGGGAAAATCTAGTATCCCCTTGCGAAGTCCCTTGACCACATGTAATACATACTTCTACGAGCATCCCTAGTTATCGACAGCTTGGCGTGCGTCAACGGCTGATCGACACTAGCACCTACGCGCTCACGATTTGGCTCCACTACGCCGCGATAGCCAAGCAGTCAATTGCGCAAACTTGCCGGAGACCTGGCCAAACGCGTGGCCATGGACTCGCCGCGGAACATAGTAGTCTTTTGTTTTCCATTCCCATATCCTCCCCCGTGTCTACTCGCAAACTGTAGACGCTTCTTCATACCCAGTGCCGCAGCCTCCGCTCTAGCGCCGGTTTCTCAGCATCTGGTCACCCGCACATACCTGACCGCCATCCCATCAAACTCAGGTTGTAGCCCTAGACAAGGAGCCTAATTGCTTTGGCGTTCTGGACTCCTTCCGTTATCTTTAAGTAGGCTGAATCTATCCAGCACGCGCTTTGGGTTGACAATGTCTGATGCCGCATCGTACCGATGATGGCGCATGAACATGGGGAACTGGAGCAAGCAAACGGCTCACGGCAGGAAACCCGACAATCAGAAGAGGAGAAAGTAACAGAACACCTATCGCCGAAAGACAGCAAGAAGAAGAGATGGTGGAATGTCTGGAAGAAATGGGAAGGGCAGGACAGTGACTGGTGGTTTGCTAGCACTGGGATTCCCGTGAGTAGCCATACATACCGGAAGTCTTTCTGATATATCTACAAGGCAGCAAGACCCAATTTGAGCCTGTCGAAATATCTGGGATATAGCATGCGTATGCTGACAATAAACAAGCTACTCGCCGCGACACTTGGACCGCTGGCAAATGTGAGCTCGATAGCCGCACTCGTCACCCCCTGGAGGCAGCAGAACATCATCGATGGCGTTCGGATCTCCGACTTCGAAGGCGTACCTTTCGGCGACCCGAGATGGTGCTACTGGATCAACGTGGCATCACTGATCTGTGGCTTTCTCGGAAATCTCTTCCTTCTTTTAAACTTCACGCAGAGGATTCGTTACATCATTGCTTTGCCTGTTACTGTTGTTTTGTGGTATCTTTCATCCGCTTTTCTCATCGCAATAACGATATGCATGAACACTTACGAACCACCCGTCCGACCGGATCAGGGATACACGCAAGGATTTTGGTACGCTATTGCTGCTGCAGCATTTTACACCATCTGTTCCATGATCCTAATGGTCAATATGCTGGGTTTCTTTCTTGGTCACTATTCCGAGAACTTTGCTTTGAGCGAGAGTCAAAGGACGCTCATCTTACAGACCATGGCCTTCTTCATCTGGCTAGGCGGTGGCGCAGCGGTATTTGCAAAACTCGAACAAGATGCTGGTCAAAAAAGTTGGAGATTTGCCGATGCTCTATACTTCTGCGACGTAACCATTCTGACTGTTGGGTTTGGCGACCTGGTGCCCACGACCGACGTCACTAGGGGTATTGTCTTCCCTTACTCTGTTGGCGGCATAATAACCCTAGCCCTGATCGTCTCGTCACTTTACACGGCAGTGCGCGAGCTCGGCGACGAAAAGATTGTTCAAAAGCACGTCGATCGCATGCGCGAGCGTGTTGCAGAACGCACCGTCACGAATTCGTTTGATCTCCGTCACCGCGAACGCGAAGCTCACCACCTTGTCCGAAAACATAAACTCGACTTTCCAAGGATATCAGCGCCTAGTGAGCCTCGGCCATTCAGAACTCCCATGCGCGAGTCGGCTCAACATACATCTACTATCCCGCGTGTCGCCCATGCTTTTGGCATCGCCTCCTCTAAACCGAAGATCATGCTGCTGAAAGAGGAGAAAGATCGCTTTGAAGCTATGCGCAAAATTCAGGCTGATTCACAGAAGTTCAAGCGCTGGATGGCGCTCTTCTGGTCCGTTACTACCTTCTCGATTCTTTGGTGTGTCGGCGCAGTCGTCTTCTGGATTACCGAAGAAGAAACGCAGAACTTGACATACTTCCAATCGCTCTACTTCTGCTATATCAGTCTATTAACTATCGGGTATGGAGACTTGGCACCGAGATCCAATTCCGGGCGCTGCTTCTTCGTCATCTGGAGCTTGATTGCAGTGCCAACTATGACTATCCTGGTTTCAGATCTGGGAGACACCGTCGTCGCCAACTTCAAGAGGTGGAGCGATGGACTTGCGGACTTTACAGTGCTGCCTAAAGCAGGTATCTGGCGTTCATTCCTGAACAAGCATCCTTGGCTACTGCATTGGCTACAGCGATGGACTAATAACCGGGCGAGAAAGAGACGGCTAATCAAGGGCTTCGATGTCGCCGACCCTAGATCGGAGAACAGTACTATAGATCCTTCTAGCCCTGAAGATCGAGAAGACACCCCCAACTACTCTGAAGACTGCGAAGCAGCAACCGACATAGAACTAACTCGCCACCCCACCGTTTCTGCCCTTGCCAACGAAGCTGAAGCTGATGCTATAACCTCTCCTACCCGCACCTCGCTTACCCGCCGTCTCGCCCTGTCCATCCAGAAAGTTTCCCTCGATCTGAAAACCGATAACAAACGCTACACGTACGAAGAGTGGGTCGAGTTCACGCGACTTATCCGCTTAACCAGTCCAGAGCGTCTAGACCGTGATCTAGGGGGCGATATCACAACTTCTGAAGAGGAGAATGAAGAAGGCTTGGTGAATTGGGATTGGATCGGAGATGATAGTCCCATGGTGTCTGGTATTAGTGAGAGTGAGTGGCTTATGAAACGGTTGATTGAGAGTTTGGTGAGGTTGGAAAGGAGGAAGGAGGTTGCGAGGGGGAATTCTGATGTCGAGGCTCTAAGAGAGCTGGAAAGAGGGTGTTGTAATGAAAATCATACAGGTAGCATAGGGACTTGATAGGGAATGTATACTTTATTTGTTTCCATTTCAAATATCACTTATACACGCTTCATTGGGAGCGTATTTTGAGAACATTGCTTTTACTTGACTAAGGCAGCTAGAGACCTCGATACAGACAGACAGAATCCACTTTTCAGGAAAGCTCCACTACCTGTGTGCATGACTCATCATGTGAAGAGCCAAATTTACGCGGCGGTGTTCTCTAACCGACATTTCTTATTCGCACTGACCAGGATCCTGGAAGTTGAAACACAACGGAAGCGCATTGCCCCTTTCAGCTCGCAGGTATTCGCTCGATTGGGAAAAACTCCGGTGAAGCGAGATGTATGGAAGTTAGCGCGGAGCAGCCCCCTCTGGGGCTGTGAGTTCGTACAGAACTTGGCACGACGAACACTGGCATCCACGCGAATGATCATGTGCAGATGATCCTCTTCGCGGGTGATTATCTCGCACTTTTCACCCGTCTTTTCGCGATGTGCATGCCGAATCGGAACGTGTTCCGGTAGGTCGACTTCTACCAGTGTAAACTACCTTGGTAGGATACGACCTATACGGCAGCCACATCACTAGGCATCTACGTTTGTGCCCTGGTTTACATAACTGTATCTGCTACCGGTGTCAACTGGCCTATTCTCCCTTTCCACTTTGCAACTTTCTTTTCACTCTTTTAAGCCCATAGCTATGGACTCCAGTGTTACGGATAGTCGATCGCCACCTCGACCAACGACCAATGCTGAAGCAGAGAATGCTGCGCTCGCTGCTCAAGTCCTTGAGACAGGAACCAATGGAAAGGATAGTATTGCTGAAGATATAGGGCAACATGAAGAAACCCCGGCCAAAGCAAAGAAAGTGCCTCAGGCGGGTATAAAGAACTACTTCGTAAGTGTTCCGCCTTAGATGTGGTCCCTCGCTAACACAAAAAGCGAGTCTTCTCGTACGGATCCAAGTTCGACTACTTGCTCATGGTCATGTGCTGTGTTACTTCGATAGCCTCGGGCGCTACATTTCCTCTGATGAACGTCGTCTTCGGTATGACCTGGTACCACTGGAATCAGGGACACCTTCAGAAAGACTGACTACGATCAGGTCAACTGGTCGGCTCCTTCACCAACTACTTCATTCCTGGAACGACAATGACAGCCGGCGAGTTTCAGGCGGAGATCAACAGGCTGACCCTCTTCCTCCTTTACCTCTTCATCGCGAAGTTCGTGTTATCCTACATAGCAATGGTACAGATCTCTATGTCTCAAAAAGGCTTTTCGGCCTACTAACGCCATCATAGCTCACTATTCGAATCAGCGGCCTTCGGATATCTTCTGCACTGCGACTAGCTTACCTACGGGCCCTGTTTGCGCAACCAGTCAGTGTGATAGACACTATAAGCCCCGGCAAAGTCTCCACCCGAATTACAACCTCTTCCAACACGGTTCAACTCGCCATATCGCAGCACTTCGCTATGCTCTTCCAGTCTCTCGCGTTCGTCATCGGGGCGTATGTGGTAGCTTTCGTTAAAGGCCCGCTGCTTACCGTAGTGGCCTCTGCCTCTCTGCCTTTTATCCTCATCGTCTCAGGCGCCCTAGTACCACCTTTCATTCGGATACACAAGGTTACCGAGAAGCATCATGAAGATGCTTCGGCCATGGCTTTCGAGATGTTCTCGTCTGTTCGAATCGTTGCTGCATTCGGTGCAGAGGCGAAACTGGCAAGGCAGCATGAACTTTTGCTAGAAAAAGCCGCAATGAACGAACGTAGGGCTGCGCCATTGATGGGTCTTATGATGTCGCCCTTGATGATTGGACAGTATGGTACTTTCGCCATTGCGTTTTGGTTTGGCATCAAGCAGTATTCGCAGGGCAAGAGCACCGACGTTGGAGTCATAGTGGTGGTCTTGTTCTCTGTTATGATGGCGATCATGAATATCAGCAGGGTCGTGAGCCCAGTTATCGCTATCGCGAAGGCTTCGTCTGCCGCCACCGAACTTTTCATCACGATTGATGCTCCCGTTCCCAATACTACTGGAGTGAAGGAGCCTGATATAACGGCCAATGCAAACATCAGCTTCCGGGATGTTGCCTTCTCTTACCCAAGCCGACCAAATGTTCAGATCCTTGGAGGCCTCGATCTTGAACTCGAGGCAGGCAAAGTCACCGCTATTGTTGGTCCATCCGGAAGTGGTAAGTTTTGCCTGTCTTACGACTGCATGGGTTTGTTACTGACTTCTTGCCTCAACCTTCAGGAAAGTCTACTATTGTAGGATTGGTTCAGAGATGGTACGATCTCGCTGGCACAACAGCCACAGCAACATCTGATGACGACCTGGGCCACACATCGCCTCCAAACGATACGCATAAGGATAAGGAAGATAGCCCCAAGAAGTCTGGGTGGTTCAAGAAACAAGCCGTGCCGACGGACGAAGACAAAAACACATCTACAAAAAAGGCCGGACACGACAAGAGCAAAGACGAGAACCCTGAGCTAGGTCCAAACACTTGCACCGGTACTATCAGAATTGGAGGGACTAATTTACGAAATGTCGACCTGAAGTGGTGGCGCTCTCAGATTGGCCTAGTGCAACAAGAGCCTTTCCTCTTCAACGACACCCTGTACAATAACGTCGCATTTGGTCTTACGGGTACTCAATACGAAGACCTACCAAAAGAAGAGAAGGAAAAAATGGTAGAAGAAGCTTGTCGCGAAGCCTACGCCGAGGAGTTCATCACAAAACTACCAGAAGGCTATGAGACGCTGGTGGGAGAGAGCGGCATCAAGTTGTCGGGCGGTCAACGACAACGGGTGGCCATCGCACGGAGTATCATAAAGCAACCGCCTATACTGATCCTGGATGAGGCGACCAGCGCTATCGATGTACGGACAGAACGTATTGTCCAACAAGCTCTTGATCGCGTTTCGCAGAATAGAACGACTATCGTCATCGCACATCGCCTTTCTACCATCAGACGAGCGGACAAGATCGTCGTCTTACGTCAAGGCAAGCTCGTGGAGCAAGGCACCCACGATGAGCTGTTGAAGATAGAAGCTGGTGTCTACTACGGCCTAGTTCACGCACAAGAAATCGCAGTGGAGGCCGAACAAGACGCTGATGTCGGGGCTCTCGAAAAAGTGAAAAGCGCAGACACTATGATTGTCGAGGAGAAAGATCAGAGTAACCAAATCTCTGAAGCAGCGGCAGAGCCAGAGTACAAACAACAAGGCCTCATTGGTAGCTTCGGGCGCCTTCTCTATGAGCAACGCAGTCATTGGATATTGTACAGCGTCGCCATTCTCGGTATACTGGCCAGCGGGGCCGTCTACCCACTGCAAGCCTACATCTTCGCAAGTGTCGTCAACGTCTTCATCCTTCCCATGGATCAACTCGTGAGCCAGGGCAACTTCTGGGCTGGCATGTTCGGTGTGCTAGCTGCAAGTACTTTCCTCTCCTACTTCTTCATGGGATCCGCTTGCCATCTCATCGCTGTCATGGTAACCAAGCAGTATCGACAAGAATATCTCGATAACCTCATCCGCAAACGTATTGCCTTTTATGATGATCAGGGCCATAGCCCCGGATCTCTAACGGCGAGCCTGAGCTCAGACTCGACGCAGATCCAGCAGCTGATGGCAACAGAGATGTCCTTGGCGGGCATTGCCGTTGTCAACGTCGTGGGCTGCATCATCATCTCCTTCGTGTATGGCTGGAAACTTTCGCTCGTCAGTCTTTTTGCCGCCCTGCCACTTATCTTGGCTGCGGGTTATCTTCGCGTGCGTCTGGAGCTCGAGTTTGACAAGACCAACGCAAAAATCTTTGAGAATAGCAGTCAGTTTGCTGCTGAAGCCGTTGGTGCTTTCCGCACAGTATCCAGTCTTATCATGGAAGACATGATCGGTCAGCGCTACGAGACATTGCTGAAGGGTCATGTTACAAAAGCCTTTTCAAGCGCAAAGTATGGTACCCTCATTTTTGCAGCGAGTGACAGTATCGAGCTGGCTTGTATGGCTCTTACCTTTTGGTACGGTGGTACTCTCCTGGCCTCCCGCGAGTACAACACCGTTGATTTCTTCGTCATCTACCAAGCCATTGTCCAAGGTGCCATTGCGGCAGGCCAATTCTTTTCCTTCGCCCCCAACAGTAAGCATATCTGTACGAATTGTACGTGAGACAAACACTGACTTCGTATACCTACATTTAGTGGCGCAGGCAACCGGCTCTGCAAACCGCATCCTCAGCATGCGTCCACCAAAGACCGCTTCGCTGCCATCCTACCCACCCCTGAGCAAACCAGAAGAAGGTGTAGGTATCGAGTTTCAAAACGTGTATTTCACATACAAAACTCGACAAGTTCCCGTACTATGCAATCTCAACCTGCAAGTCCAGCCAGGCCAGTTCGCCGCCCTGGTAGGTGCATCCGGTTGTGGCAAATCCACCACCATCGCGCTCCTCGAGCGCTTCTACGACGCATCGTCCGGCCACATTCTCTACAACGGACAAGACATCACTTCCCTCGATCCTTCCGAATACCGCAAGCAAATCAGCCTCGTCAGTCAGGAACCCACGCTCTACCAAGGCACGATACGCGAGAACATTGCACTGTCTGTTGATAGCGCCGTGGACGACGACATTGAACAAGCATGCCGCGACGCCCAGATCCACGATTTTATCACTTCCCTGCCCGACGGGTACGCACAGCGTCTCGGGCCAAAAGGCATGTCTCTGTCTGGCGGCCAGAAACAGCGTCTCAGTCTCGCTCGGGCTTTGCTGCGGAAACCAAGACTCCTCTTGCTGGACGAAGCGACGTCGTCTCTCGACTCTGAATCCGAGAAATTGGTCCAGGAGGCGATTGAGCGCGCCGCTGGTGAGGGTGGAAGAACGGTGATAGCGGTCGCGCACCGACTTGCTACGATTCAGAAGGCGCATGTCATCTTCGTGTTGGGCAGTGGGAAAGTGTTGGAAAAGGGTGATCATCAGGGGTTATTGAGGAAGAGGGGGGTTTATTGGCAGATGGTGAGTTGTGGCCTGACCTACTTGCTTGGGTTGAGATGTGCTAACTTTTAAACAGTGTCAAGCTCAGGCTCTAGACCGATAATACTAAAGGCCATTAATTTTCGCCGCGTAGTATATGCATGAGGTCCTTATTTTCTTTGGAAGACAGCTCGTTTTCCTTCAATAGGCCATGTAATTACAAACAACTTCACTCTACTTTCATGACACTATTCCTTCATTACCCACGAGTGCACCATTCCGGTACCGATTCCGGGCGACATTTGTCAAGACGACAAACAGAGTCACAGAAGCAAAAGTGGTCGCAATTGCGATTGCTCAACAGCACAATGATGAAACTCTTGATATCTTTTTGGAACGACCTTGCTGTGTACCCCTTCTGAGTACCACATATTATTCGGCCATCTGCTAGCCATCCAGGCTCTATACTACATCACAGATCTACTGTCGGCCCATAGGTCCTGGCAGATACGGTGGCTGTCCCTGAGGCCCAAGGTCCTCCTCTCCACTATCGCCCGTCCTTGCTGTAGGCTTCGTTTCGGTCGTAGGAGCTTTAGGTTCGCCCTTGCCATCAGGCTTCGGTGGGGATTTTGTGCCCGGTCCGCCGCGCTTTTGCCAGTCGAGCCACGAACCGCGGTATTCGCCGATGTTGGTGTATCTACCGTGTGGGTTAGTCTATGCTTTCCTATTACAAGCACCGACTGCTCTCGGCAATTGCATTTTCAGTGTGCATTCCAACCAGAGATAATCGACTTACCCAGCCTGCCTCGCAATTCCCGCAGCTGCCGAGCTCCTTACTCCAGCTTTGCAAAAGAACACGACCTCCTTTCCCTTTGGTGGTTTCTGGAAGCCAAACCTATCCTGGAATTCCTCCTCGTCTAATAGCAGCGCATCGGGCTGTGATGTAACAGGGATGTTTATGGAGGTGGGAATAGTGTCCTTTTCAAATTCATGGGGTTCGCGAACGTCGATGAGGAGGCGTGAGTCTGATGGGGCTTCGAGGATGTGTAGAACCTGTACATGTTGGCGATCGTTTCGAGTGCACCATGTCTCGCGCAAGGGAGATTCTAAATATGAAGAGAAGTTGGGTACAGATTAAGCGGACGTACATCGTCAAACTGGTAGACTTTGTTCTGCTTTAGGTCGTTTGGTGCTTGCGAGTGCCATCTCTTCTGTCCTGGCGTTGCTTGCAGTCTCGCAGCACTTCCTACGGCCACGGTTCTGCTCTGCGAAGCATTTGAGGTTTGTGTCCTGGGCGCAGTGCTAAAAACTCGTGCAGTGGCGAAGCTCAATCGTGTAGTCTGGCGACTAATGACTGAAGCATTGGAGCGGGCGCCGAACAGCTGGGCTGCGCGCTTGGAGGCCATTGTTTTCGTCAAGGGCGCGACGATATTCCGCGATAATTAAATCAGGGGTCGACTGGGCGAGGACTGTTTCAGATGTAGTGAAGATGTTGTTCGGGTCATGATACCCAATCTTCAAGTTGCAAGTGGAAAGTTCAGGCTCGGATCTAGTCAAATTATGGCCGACGTCACTCTTCGCGAACGTTGGAGCGTAACCACGCTAAGCCTTTAGTTCGGCAAGCATCATCGGGCACGAAGCGCATACATCGGCAAGGTCCCGAAGGGTTGGTAAACTGTTTCATTCATATTATACTATGTCGCAAAAGGGTATGTAGAGGAGATTATGTAATCCGGTGCCGTATCCAAGAATGCCAGTATACAACGCCAGTGCAGAATAAACAACGGGTCACGAGGTATTCTAACAGAAGACATGTCATACTAGAAATGGTAAAACGAATTAGGGATGCTGAGACAGTTTACTCTTCCTCGTTGCGCTGAACATCCAGACCACGCAGTCGCTGCGAGAGTAGACCTGCGTTGGGAGGACCAGATGGACTACCAAGCGGCGAGAATGCATTCCCGCCATAACCGATATCGCCTTTGCTCAGCTTCTCAAAGGTACCATCGCTTTGACTGTTCGGACTACTCATGCCAGCTCGTGGTGATGCTATAGGCGTCCTGAACGGGCTCTTCGGATCAACATCCATGCGGTCACGAGAAACAGGCCGTGAATCGATTGCAGCCAGCCGACTAAGGCTAAAAGGAACAGGTTGCATTTCCGGCATGGGCGAGCTGAAGCCGCTAGATGCTGAAGAGTTGGTGGTGCCACCAGTGAATTTTACAGCTGGAGGAGGTAGTGGAGTATGTTGCTTTAAATCATCCAGTTGATCATATGCTTGATGAGATTGCGAAAGCGGCCATCCAGCGCTGCGCCGACGGAAACCCTTATCCGTGCTAAACTGGGCCCCGGCTGACTGTGCCTTTTGCAACGACGGTACTTCTCGCGTCCGCTTGTACGTGCTATATCTTGGCTCTGGTAGCTGGATTTCGTTCCTAAGTTTTTCTTTACCGTCTGGTACTCGATTTGCAAAGACAACTCGTATGCTTTTATACAAATAATGACGGTCCTTTGAAGGACAACATATATGCAAGTGTATTAGGTAGCGCAGGATCGGTCGGTCGTTCGGATCGTCTGAATTACTGAGGGCAGCTTCTGGACGATCGGTGCCCAAGTTCTTTCGTGAGGATGCGGGCATATCAATGATAGGCCCCGCAGAGTAGCTGCGTTGTCTGATGAAAGTTTTCTGGCCCGGCTCCATATCCGACAAGTCATACGGAACGAGGAAAAGCTTGACTGCTGTCTTGTTCGGATTCTTCAACACAATCTGAAGCTGACCTTGTGGCGGAATACGATAAGAGCCCCCAGGAGGCGCCTTGGGTGATGTCGACCGTCGCTTCTTCTTCTCTTTCCGGCGAAGGTCTCCTTTTGCCCTTTGGCTATTCTCTTCTTCTCCAAGATTTATCCTAAAGTCGAGATCGTCTTGATCAGGGGCTGGCACAACATATTTTCGCTTGCGTTTACCAGTCTCACTGCTTTCATCTGGCGGCGGCAGTGAATTTTCTAAATCAATGTGCCCAACATAGGGGCTCGGCTCATTATCCGAGATCCTACCGTTGCCTGTGTTATAGCTGTAAAATACAGCTGGAAAGGGTACTGTAACATGAGGTGGGCATTTAAGACTTGATTTACACTGTCCCCTGCCTAGTACTCCAATCTTGGCGACGAAGTCGAGAGGCCGCGATGGTGTAGTAGACATGCGTCCCCGAAGTATGGACTCCTCGTATGAGCCAACCATGGGAGCGTGCTGCAATGGAGATGCTTCCGATGAGAAGGAGGGACGTCGCGCGTCGAGGAACGGTGTTTGCGAATGAGACCGAGACTCAGACTGGTTAAATATCATTGATCGCCGAGGTTGATGCGCTTGGTATGGTATTGAACTGCTGTGGCGTAGATGTCGAGCTGCCGGAGTTCCGGTCGCGGATCGGGCCATCTGAGGGGGCTGATAACCCTCAAAGGACGCAGGAGAGTATGTATGCCGCCGATTGTTTCTGTCGGGGCTTCGGGACCCTTGTCGCGAACCTGGTCTGGAGGAGAAGTCCAAGTCTGTATTGTTTGCCTGTTGAACAAGTGGGCTCGTGGGCGGTAGGAATGCAAATGAGCTAAATGGCGACTGCGATGACTGCGATATCGCACGTCCTTGTCCAGCTGCACGGTTGTCAATGGCGCGCAACCCCGGATACGATATGTCATTGCGCTGTGAGGTGTAGGCGGCGGTGGGGAACGAGCGATTCCAAGGGACCACTGGCGAAGTCGCTAGGAAGCATGAAGATGAGGGTTCATTCTCGGATGTTGTGCCTGCTCTCTTCTCTCTGAAGTCTCCCGAGTGTAATGCCGATCGGGGGCGTTCGATATCCAGGCCTATCGCTGCAGGGTCTCGAAGGTGTTCCGGAGTAGAGATTCGTGAGGTTTGCAGCTCGGCGGATGAAGCTGGAGGTGTCTTTGGGCGGTCTTGCGATGTCGGTTGGGTGGAGGCATCGCGTTCAGTTACAACTTCGCCCTGCATCACATCATCAGTATTCCCTACATTGACTATCAAACGCCGCGGTGTAGATATTTCCTAGGTCTCCAGGTACTCACACCCTGTCGTTGCAGCCACGACGGGCTGTTGGACCTTTTGATCCTCTCGATCCACTCCTTCCGTCCGAACATTGATGGCTTGCGCGCTTGGCTAGGAGACTCAGGGTCCATGTCGAGGAACAGGTCGCTTTTCGGTAGTTGTGATTGTATGCCGGTTTCCAAGTCCCTCTCCACAGCAAATTTTTGAATGTCTGCTCTTTGAAAGCTGGTGACGGATGCTTGAGGCAAGAATGATGATGTCGGCGGACTATCATGTGGATCATGAAAGATGGGCATGGTTGTAACAAGTTGGTGCAACAGACAGCATGAGTACAGAAATCTAATAAGAAGCAGAGAATAGTGGCGGGTTTGTGAGGGCAAAAGCCGTGGAGCACTGAGATGGCAGGTCGTAAAGACGGCGGAGACAATCAGGACGAGCGGTTGGAGCACCTGCTGGCCCGGCGAATGATATGAGTAAGAGTTTCCAGTTTAAACCGGGTGCGTTGGCTCCAGTGGCTGCTTCATTGTACAGTCATACTGCCTAGTTTTAGGACGAAACACCGTGGAGCGCCCCAGTTGACGGTGCGGAGAGGAAGGATGCAGGGGCCGGGACGGATGACGCGCTGGGATCTTTGTTATGAGACGGAAGTTTCCTAATCGCTGCTGATAAAGTCGCTCCAGCCGCCGAACCGGTATTGGCCGAAGCAACATGTCACACGACGAAAAAGAACAACTCTCCCGGATGCTCCTGCACGTCCCCGCGGGAGGCGTAGATACTTGGTGCATAGATGCGAGGGTGCACAAAGCTGAAGCATGAGTTGACAGCCCGCTGCGGTGGTGGAAGAACTCGTTACCGGCCCTAGAGCCCGCCCCACTTTGCCAAGGCTGACCAAATCGGCTCGCGTCTTCTGCCATCGTCTCAGGACCGCGCCTCCACACTTTGACCACTCCACGCAGCCTTCGATATGGGAGTGAAACGACCACATGGAGGAGACGCAAAGTCTCCGGTGAAGAAGCAGAAGGGCCGCTTTGCTATTGGCCCCGCAAATCTACCCGATGGCACCCATAGACGGAAGAGTAGGTCTTCTCCAATATATTCTTGATGCATAGGCTTCTACAACGACAGAGACGTGGTTGGGGCCTATCGCGATTCGAGAGTGAACAGGCGGCTACGCGGTTACCAAACTACTCGCGCCGCATCATGCAGTTCAATTGCTAACTGTGCACGTAGTCGAAAAGATCAAGAAAGGTCTTGTCAGCAAGGCGAAGCTGAAGAAGCAGTATGCAAAGCTCAAGGCTCGTGAAGAGAGCGAAGCGATGACGCCGCGCAAGTCCGTTTACGACCGCGAATCTGCCCACGACGATGATGAGGACGAGGACAAGAATGAGGAGCCTACCGAGTCTGCCCCAGAACCCACTCTGGAGCCGCACCCTGATCGCGTCGCGATGCTAGAAGAGAAGTCGCCTGTACCCGAACCTAGGCAGAATTTTGAAAGGCGGCAACGGCGGCCACGGCCACAGCCGTTCTTGAAAGAGACTGAGGTGGCACAAAAGAAGAAGGAGGAGATTGAGGCGCGGCAAAGAGCGAGGGAGGAAGCGGACAAGGAGCGCGCAAAGAAAATCGCTGAGCGTGAGCGCTTCAGGAAGACCATGGCTAAAGCGAGGGGACCAAATGGCCAAAGGAAGCTTGGTCGAGAGAGCACAGTTCTGCTTGCCAAAGCGCAGAGGCTCATGGGCAAGACCTGAAGCACCATCATGACACCATGGCGACACTGCCATTCATACCTTAGGGCGATGGGTATATCTGCATCAACTGGAGTTACCGCTTTCCCAGCGCCGTCGTCAACATCTACACATGCCAATCAGCGCTAGAGACATGACTCCGATTCACGACAAACACGGTATCGACCTGTTTACCATGGAGCTACTGCTGCCATTTCGGCACATGGAGAAGTTATGTCGGTCGATGTAACTGAACACATGCTGGGCGGCCACGACAACGGCTAGAGTTTTGACATGCACGCTCATCGGAAGAAGCAGCGGACTATTCGATGTACAACATGCCGCGCTCTGCTACGAACCAGAGGGGCCACGAACAGTCTGGGTCAGATGTACGACTAAATGCGTCATATTCACCGAGTATACCTTTCTGAAATATTCGAGCGAATTAACCCGCTTGTTCATCAACTTCTGTTCCTCAGAGCATTCGAGATCACCATGCATCGATGCTGTTGTGTGATGTTACCTGCCTATTATCCTCAGCCCTAAGACAACGACCGGTGGGCCAGGGCGTAATTCAACATGATAAGACGATAGTATTCCAAGACAATATCGAGTCCGCCAGGCAGCTATGCATATCCACGTCGTCAATTTGCGATGTAAAACTGCAGTGGTCAGGAACGGCCAATGGCACCTGCCAAACGAGACAAATTACAAGCGCTAGGGTCTAACGCACTTGGCAGCCTCGCGCACTTCTGTCGTACCTCTTACCACTTCCCACGTGAACTTGCAACACAAAATATCATCCTTTCACCTGAATGTTTTCAGTTTATCTGACCTTTGGTTCCCATCTTCACAACCACTGCTGTCGTGCCAGCAAGAGTACACCGCCAGGAACAACTAGTGCCTGCAACTGAATTAACTGATCCCAACGATACGGTTTCAAATAAGCCATTCTCCATGTCAAAGCTTACTGGACCTTTGCAAGCCCATGGCGCAAACTGTCGCTAGGATTATTCGATATCGCCACTCGCTCCTCGCCGAGTGGTGGTTGTATGTGTTATGTACCACGCACATCACAAACTTCAATTCGTTGATTACATGTAGCTATCAATCGGCTTAATTCGTTTCAGAGGTTCCTTCTACAGCCTTTGTCGCGTGATCAGCGTGGGTCGATGTTGAACTACAGCTCAGCCACATGTAACCTCTCTGGAACCAATTCGAAATCGGATACAAATTGACTTCCTCTTTGAGTGACTACATTGTTTCTACCTCGCTATGGGTAAATTAACATATCGGTCATCATTGTTTACTACCGAACCGCTTCCAGTGTACTTTCTATTATTGAGAAACAGGGTGTGGCCAACAATGAGTACAAAACGTACCATACTTAACACGAGCGACTATTACGTCAGGCATGCGGTGTATGTTAACTAGCTGTTCCTGGCAATTACTTGACACATCTTGTGGAGCAATAAGCTTATTCCAACCCGTTGCTAAGTTCTAGAGTTCCTTGGGGTTTAGCGGTGTACGGTCCATGCAGCCTTACCTACAGGGACCTAGGCATGCGGGAATCCTTTGGGGGCTGTACACATTACCTAGTCAACGGCCCGTCAGACGATACATTGGCCCTACACGCACGCGTCATGGCTGCAAAGCCCCGATGAGATGCATGGTCCAAGTTCGTTACTGGATTGTTCCGAAAACGCTGAAGGTCGGCTAGCCAAAATGAGTATCAAACTGGAACAATACAGCTTGGCATACAGTTTCTTACCGTCTATCCTTAGCGATACCCAAGTACCTGGCTTGCCAAGGCGATGGATTACTATTATGCTAGTTTTCCGCTTAAGATCACATTCGGCTCTTCACGATGTCTACACATCTGATTACCTTGCACTCTTTACTTCTGAGATCGTCTTCAGTCACTGCTACTTGGCCAATGTAACTCAAGCTTCTCAGTAATTTTAGACGCTTTTAGATCACTTATCTCGTTTCGCTTATACTCTTTGACCACCATTAGAAAGCTTCTCAATTGGCCACACTCGTTCACTCCAGATAAGATTTCTGCCTATTCTAAATCTAATGGACAACTCGATTCGCCAACCTCGAAAATGGTCTTTAGCGGAAGATCAGAAACTTCGGGACGAAGTGGGAGCACAACGTAAGCTGTACTTACTATTCTCTAGCCTTCTTTAAATGAGCTAACTGAGTATCATCAGTTGCGGAAGGAGAAGTCAAGGATTGGTATGTCATGTCTCACGCAGTCAGTTCCACAACTAACACGATGCATAGGTGCAGAATCGCCGACTGCCTCCCGGGACGAACAAACAAGGACTGTAGAAAGCGATGGCATAACTCAGTAGCGGGTGGTCTGAAGAAAGGACAATGGTCAAAGAGTGAGGACCAGCTGCTTTCAAGAGGTGTGCAGCAGTACGGCCAAAGGTATGGTTCAGTGAAATAAAGGAAGTAATGGAACTGACTGTTATGTTAACAGATGGACGGTGGTTGCAAGCTGCGTCGAAACACGCAGTGCAGACCGTAAGTGCTATGACTAGTAGCTCTCTCCATTGCTGATTGATCAATAGAGTGCGCGAAACGGTGGCAACAGTCACTTGATCCGGATCTGGATCGGAGCGAATGGCGCGACTCAGATGTCAGTGAACAGCAGTCTCACACTGTTATTTCGCAACCCAGCAAGCTGACAAGCGCTTCGTAGGACGCAGCACTTATCGACGCAGTTCGGCGACTCGGACGACACTGGAAAGACATCCAACGCGAAAATTTCCCAGGAAGGTCGAAGAATGATATTAAGAATCGGCATGTCACTTGATGTTACCTGTCGGACTTGTTGCTAATGGCCTCAAGGTACACCGTTCTCGTGCGGAGATATCAGAACAAGGGCATTACCCTTCCTAATGCTCCAAGCTCTCCATCCGATTATGGTACACCGGCGGGATTGTCAAGCTATCCTGATGACGACGACTACCTCTCCCATAACTTACACACGTACGATACGTTATTGCCAACACCCTCTCACGGATCAGATCACCACTCTTGGTCAAGTTTCGACAATGATGCATACTCAACATGGTCATCTCCGCAGACATACACCACAACCACCGCCATAGCCGAGCCTAACGCGCATCATCAACCGGTCACCCCGTCTCAGTATCTGTATACTCAGCCACCATTGGGCTCAAACGTGCCTTCTACATGGGACCAGACACCGCCATACGCACATCACCCGGCATCGTCACTGCAAACCGGTGCACCCTCAAACCCATCAGTCTATGGCTACAGCTCATATATGATGCCCCACAATATTGCTTACACAGCCTCCACGGACCGAGCAGCATATGCCACGATGCCGAATTACTCGCCACGTACTGCATCAGATCAGCAGGTTTACGACCCAAGCGTATCGGCAATGTACCGTGACCCTAGACATTCACAACATCCTTACTATCACCCATGAGGCTGTGCAACATGTATACTACAGTATAGAGCTTGGCAATCAATTACTTAATTAGCTGGATTTAGCAAATAGTTGACAGGTCGTGTTAGGACGGTTTCGTTACCCACATGCAACAGAGATAACAACTCGTCCACAAATTCTTCCAGGCACAGGTCTGTTTCACCGAGGCGATATCGTGTTTCAAACAAAATATCCTTGCAAACCTTGGGTGTGAACTACTGCAAGTTCATCGTAGGAGCGAGGCCGGACCACGTGACTAGCTCGGAAAATAGGACCCCTGATAGGCCGCCTGAAGCATAACACAGCCTCAACCCCGAGTAGAAGTTGGACGCCTCGCGCACCACCCACCGCGTTAAGTATTCTTTCGCTAATTACTCATCCGAGTAAAGTGCGCTTTGCACCGGGGAAGGAAAAAAAAAGAGGAAGAAGGACAGACAGGATCGGCAGTCAAGTCACGTCGGCGTCCCCGATTTCACGAAGCAGAGGATACCGCACAAGGCCGCCTTTTTTTTTAAAAAAAAAAAAAAAAAACTTTCTCTGCCTTGAGGCTAACTAGTGTCATGTGTGGCCAAGGTGAGCTGATGCGCTACCTTGTCCTCTGCACGATGCACCATCTCGTCGCCTGGTGTGCTGTTTTACCTGCCTCATCCGTTGCATGACGCATGGGACGTCTCTACATTACCTACGCGAGTACTATGCAGCTTTGCCTCTTGCAGACTAGATCAGGAGCATTCTGCTCGCTTGGGCCGTTGTTTGTTGACCCTTTGTCACAATACACCCCCCCCCCCCCCCCCCCCCATGGAATGGCGTCCCGTTCCTGTCGATCCGTGTCATCGATGCTGCACGCCATACCTCGTTCTTCGCATTCTCGAACCGGACTTTAGGCCCGGCCTGGGTTGGCATGTTGCTGCCTGGAGGTAGGCCTCGTATCTTGGAGAAGGTTTTAATGGAAGCGCGTGCGCGTTCCTGCAGGAGAATATGGGTATCTTTGGTTTTACGTACGCTTTAAGAGCGCGGTATGATGTCAAGCGTAAGACGCCGAATGCCCGTTGGCACGTGTTGGGATTGAGAATCGGAGTCGCCGTTCGGGGGTTTGACCGGCTCTTGAGTTGAAGATGGCTAGTTGCGTCGATGGTGACATTTCATTTGGATGCACGATTACACCGAGATAGGCTGGATTGAAGTTGTGGACGCGCAAGGCAACTCAACTCTACGCGAAGAAATAGGCATCTGAATCCGTACCTAGGCAGCCTTTCCAAGGCGATACCCGCGATAGGCAAGTTGGACCTCTCCGCAAGCCATCCCATCATGCTATGAGCTTCATGGTCGATGTGACGTTTCGGTGCGGAGACAATTGGCCATTGTAGCTATTGCGACTGCATTATTTCGAATGCGGCCAAGCGGAAGCGCTTTAACATCTAAGCAATTCGGCTTCGACAATAAGAAAGAGCTCGTGATGTCGAAGTTGTACCCAAAGGACAAAACGTACTCTGGAGAAATAGACATTCTGTCACTTCATTACACGACAATCCCCGAAGAGTTAGCGGAGATCTAGAGTGCTATGAATAGATAAATTCCGCGGTATATGCCTTTAGGTTTCGAGAGATAGTAGCTTCATCGCACTATCACGTTACATTACATTACAGTACATGACATTATACGATACAATACAGTACAGAAGGATCGATACAACACAACGTCGTGTTTCAGCCTCGTAGTTTGCCTTGCCAAGGATCAACGAAAGCTATCGAGACGCGTGTCCACACCAGTTGTAAATCAAGCTTTTCGTTTAGCCGTGAGACGATAGTCCGCTTTGGGGAGGTCCAATATACGGTGCATTTCCGGCGGGCAGAATGAGCTGGGGTAGTGGGGAGTGGATGTTGTCAAGGGAAGATTTGCAGAGGAATGAACTTGCGAGTTTGCGCAGTGAAGTATTCTCGAAACTCCTCAAAGATGATTGTTGCATTACAAGTCCTTCCTCAAACTAGCCCCTGATAGCATGTTCATCATTCTCCTCCTCTCCTCTTCGTTGGGCTCCTTCGACCAGGTGTGAAAGTCTACAGGCCCGAACCCTTTATCGCGCCATATCTGCACCTGCTCCGGCCCGATCTGATGCCACGGTACATTGATGTCCTTTGACACTTGATCCTTGACATAATCCTTCACTGTATACCCCATGTCATCTGCCGTTGTTCCACTCCCCCGAGAAGAACAATTCGAACATATTTTTGCTCTTCGCTCTTCGTTCGTTCAAGGTATTTTTCCATTCCACGCACCACCTTGCTTTTGCTATAGGCTTGCGGCTTCATGTGGTCGTGTACCTTTTTCCAGTCGAGCTCGAATCCACCTCCGTCGTAAGTGGGCGAGCCCTCGGGCCCCTTGTCATGGCATACGTATAGATGGTGAGCGCAACTGAAGGGATTCAAACGACATTCGTCTTCGTAGATTGCGTCCTTTTGGAAAGCGTTCAACCGCACGGGAGGCTTCGGAGGTTTGGGTATGTAGAAGTTTTCGCTGATCCGGTCTTTGATCTCTTGTGGCGTAAAGGGGCTATCCTCCCAGCGCGGACGAGCTTTGCGGCCTGGTGTTGGTCTCGGGTCGCGTAGTTTGGAACGATCATAGTCGTACTCAAGATCCGGCGTCGTGAGTCGTGGCTTCTGCTGTTCAGGTTCTTCTTCTTTTGGTTGCTCTTTCTTCTTTGGTACCCTAGCCGATGCTGTTGTTCCCTGGCCTGCACCTGTTTTGCGCTGTTTTGGGTGTGAGGCATACTGTTTCTTTCCTTCCGGTATTTCCGCCCAGACCGACAAGGGCAAGTGCTTCCGATGGTGCAGTGACGTGCAGATTGCGTGCAGGTTCTTGAACCAGGCAGAAAACATGCCTCACGAGGCAGAACAGTGATGAGTAAATGGCTCGCATGCTATCTGACCCACGCCATCGGTCCCGATGATGGGTCATTCCAGATGGAAACACTTCGGCAGATCGTATGATTACTCTGTTCGGCCCGTCGAACGCCCGGAGACTGCAGGGTGTCAGTACGGTATTTGTTGTTCAAGGCGTTGCCGTGTTTATGGAAGGGGGAGGAGGTATTGAGGCCTGAGCCAGAGGTGGGGTTTCCGGGTACTGGGCAAAAATCTGCAAACTAATCCTCGACCCAAACAAAATTTTCTACACCGACCCAAACTTACATACTAAGCAGTCCTGAACGTGCCCGTGATCGAGCAGGGAGTGTTACTCCCAAATATATTTGCAAAATGCCGCCACATCCTCATCAACAGCAACAACAGCCCGGCTAGCTCAATCGGTAGAGCGTGAGACTCTTAGTTATCACGTCCTAACAGACACGATTGTATCAAATCTCAAGGTTGTGGGTTCGACCCCCACGTCGGGCTTCTCTTTTTTGCTATTCTTGTCCATCGTAACTCTCGGAATGGAGTGTGTCGTGTGGCGGTGAAGGTTCTTTTTCGCCCTAGCACGCTACATGTTCCATAACGACCACCACCACAACATTAAAAAGTGCTTAGCGAAGCTCCGTCTTTTCTCTTCTGCTTTACAAAGAAGCTCGTGAATTTATTTTTTCTTGTTTCGGCATTTGCACCTTGGAAAGTACGACATTGTATGCAGTGCATGTCCTAAATCACGAAACAAAGCCTACTTACTGTACCTTACATGCGAAGCTGATTCTAAACTACCCCATGGCTAGCTAATTTTGCGGCCTTCAAGACGTGCCGTTCGACAATAACTCATTCATTCCATCTGCCTCGGCGTCATTTCTTCATCATCATCATCATCAACCAAGACTGACTAGAAAAAATTAAAGTGCACATTCATCTATTCGTTACATAATCATAATACCTATTCGTGACAAGCAAACCCCTCAAACATACAATTGTCAACAAGGCTTCATAGCCAAAGTACAACAAGCGTAGGAGAGTCCGCTCATACATTGGCCAAGCAATATCTATATACCTTCCAAAATATTCCGAGACGCAGCACATGCGCTTCATAGAATTTGGTGGGGCAAGACAGACCTGACAGTAAGAATGTTGCATCCGTGCAGTGGGTATCTCAACGCCAGCCATGCAATGCGATCGTTGAGCCATAAGAATAATTTTGAAGGGGGGAAAGAGGAACAATATCCGATGGGGCGACTACACCCGTCGTTATCTCGCTGGATACGCGGGGTACGGTCCGTGTTGGTGGTGATGGGGCGGAGCAGGCATCGATGGCTGGTACACGGCGCGTTTGTCTTGTGGAGGGTACGCTTCGAACATGACGCGTCGTTGAGGCGCTTCAGCTCTGAGTGGACTTGGTACAGGCTGACCACCTGTTGGGAAGCGCTGTGAGTTGTTGGGGCTGCTCATGAAGAGCAGTGTATCGACAGCGTCTTTCTCAGCCTGCTGACTTGGCATGCGAAGGATACCTGCTCGAGGAGTTGCTGGCGATCGTAGGCCCGCACCAACGTCGCTGTAGTGTTTCCTTTGGCTAACCCCGAGAAGCGGAGGGGGCACGTGCGAGACGCTGGAGCGACTTCTTCGCCGACTCTGGAAAGTTGGGGCTGGTGCAAGGCCATAGCCAGGCTGGGCCCCAGTGATAGAAATGAGGTTTGCGGCAGCGTTCATTGCAGGGCGCGTGCCTGGCCGCCAATAGGCTGACAAACGTTAGCACTGGGAAGTGAAGTCTTATCAGATGACTAACAAGCTGGGGTCCCTGCCAGTGACCGGGTCGGGTCAGAGGCCGGGGACATGATGATTTGGTCTGAGACTTCAGAAACGCCGCTTGGTCGTCTTTGGCGGTCGATAGTACCAGGCGATTCGAATGCTAGGTGCTCACTTCTACCAGGAGCAGAATTGGGCGATGCACGTTGGGACTGGCTTTCTTCCAGCTCGTCAAGTGACTGCTTCTCCCAGCCGTTCTGGACTTTGACCATGGCATAGGAAAGACGCGTCTTGAGCTGTGCCGATAACTACGTTCACGTCAGCAGCCTGCCAACTTGATCTGAAGCTAGAACACGTACTTCTCCTATGCGAGTACCTGAGTGTGTATCCATGCTCTTGTTCCTCTTGTGTGCATGAGTGGGCGCCGATGGGGTTCCAGGCGCCAAGCCAGCACTCTTGAGAGACCCATCTACTGTTCTCTTGGAGCCTTGCATGGCTGGAGACTCTAGTGGCATGGAGCTGGCTGCTGTGTCGCCAGTGTGCAGCGCGTTGGCGGCAGCTGTGTCGATGCGCGGTGCAGCTCGCACGTCCCCGCCAGTCCTTTGGCTCGACGGCTTGGGCATTGGAACCGCAGTAGGTTTACTTTGGCCTGCCACATTGGTCGAAGAAGGGGTAGTGAGGTCGGTTTCGGTAGTGGTGGAGGTGGACAGGTTACTCGAGGAGGAGGGCAGTGAGGGCAGTGAGGGCAGTGCTGGTGCCGAGAAGGTACTAGACACGGCAGATGGGACCGACTCTTGTGAGTGCCGAGGCTCCGAGTTGATTACGGTAGCAATGGTTGCTGTCTGGGCGGTAGTGGTGTGCTCTGCTGGTGCAATGGCTGTGTGAATACTATTAGGGTAATAACTCGGCCTAAAGAAACGCGACTGACTTACGCATCATGGTTCCGTAGGCGTGGCGGCGGGGTAGTAGGCAACTAGTGACTCGCGCTGACTGTCCAACTTGGAGACACAGGTACAATGTCTACTCGGCAATATGGATGCAAGTAAAGATGTCAGGACAGCAAGCGTCCCAATGGCGGCACTCGGTGAGGGAGCGATGGTCGGAGACGTGTCGTAGGAGCACCGTGTTCGTGCGCAGCACGCGAGATAGTGGGAAGACGCGCGAACGGGCGGGAACAGCGCCTTGTTCGGCACCCAAAAAAAAAAACAAGTCGAAAAGGGAAAATATGGCAGGAGGTGTCAGGGGGCGTGCGAGGCTTCAGGGCGCGTCCTGGTGAGGTGGAAGAGGGCAGGGCCAGGCGCATGCTCGACTGCAAGAGCCTGAAGCCGCTTGCAAGCCGCGCAGTCACATGGTGCCAGCCGACGCGTAGCATTCGCGGGTGGCAATCCACCTCTCAACGAACGAACGATTCCGATATTGGCGGTAAGAGCGCATACTATGTACATCCAATATGCACGCGAACGCGAACGGCTGGTCGGGGCAAAGTCTTCTGGAGCGACACGCGCATGGCTTGCTGCAATGCATGGTTAGCCATGACAGCGTGCATCAACCACGGATGGCCCGCGTCATGCTCTCGTTGATCCGTGGTACGGTACACAGATGCATTGGCTCCAAGACAAACCATCGCCGTCCATTCTTACCATCTAACTCGGTGCAACTTGATGTACATGCCGCGCTAATGGATTGTCTGTGTCATGTCCCGTCACGGGCTGCCCCGTGGTTGTCACTGAAAGGATCGATTTGGTGTTGAGGTTGAAAATGGGAAATCACAACGTGTCTGTCACCGACGTGATATGTCGGGAAAAAAGCACATTTACTGTTCCATGTGCTAGTGGTCACATGATAACTTGCTAGTTGGCTGTTTCGCATTTCCATTTCCATTTCCGTATATCGCTCAGACCTACTGCCTGTGCGCTCAAGCCATGATGAAGCTTCTCTGTTGGATTCAGTCAAGTGTGTCAACTCTAGCAAGACGCAGAGATGCGCGTCCAAGTCATATTCCCTACATTCAAACACTTCGTATCCTATCTTTACATAGCCTTCTCCGCACTGGAGTAATCCCACTTGGGGAGCTTCATGGTGCCATGCTCATTCAGGTGCTTGTGCATATCGAAGCTGTTCCACAGCAAATGCGGCTCGTGACCCCAACCCTTCCTCAGGCACTCAAACTCGGCCTTGTTGAAGTAGTCCTCTAAGATGGGTACGTAGTCCGGGTGTGCGCACTTCTTGATGATGACGCGGGCACGCTCCCTGGGTGAGAGACCACGGACATCGGCGAGACCTTGCTCGGTGACGATGACATCGAGGTCATGCTCGGTCTGATCGATGTGGGTGCACATGGGTACGATGCAGGATACACCAGTTGGGTCCGTCTTGGTAGGACGCGAAGAGGGTGTGTGCATGATGGAGTACTTGGAAGAGCGAAGGAAGTCGGCGGATCCACCGAGGCCGTTAAGCATGCGGCTACCCATGACACACGTCGAGTTGGCGTGCGCGTAGATGTCGACTTCGACAGGCGTGTTCATGCCAATGACACCAAGACGTCGAATGATCTCAGGAGAGTTGGAGACTTGCTGAGAGCGAAGGAGTAGCTTGGGCGCATAGCGGTCCCAGTTCTCGTAGAAGCGGTGGAAGCCATCGGGAGAGAAACGAATCGAAGTTGCCGTCGCGAAATCCAGGTTGCCAGAGTCGAAGAGGTCCAGGAAGGAGTCTTGGAGAACCTCAGTCCATACCTTGAGGTTCTTAAAGTTTGCACCACCAGACTGTGTCTGTTAGCAAGAAACATTCAACCACTCAACATAGAAGAAAACTTACGGCAAGTCCACCAACAACCGCGTTGGCAATATTTCCAATGCCAGACTGGATCGGCAAAAGGTTCTCCGGCAGACGGCCATGTTTGACCTCGTGCTTCAAGAACTCAATCAAGTTTGCAGCGATAGCCCTTGAGGTTTCATCCTCAGCGGCGTTAGGCTGCGTCTGATCGGGGTAGTCGCTCTCTACAATCGCCACGACCTTTTCTGGGTCAACAGGGATGTGTGGCGTACCGATGCGATCTTCCGGAGACATGATAAGATACGGCTTTCGGCGAGGTGGGAGGTCGGTCATAGTGATGTCATGTAGACCTTCGAAAGAGGGAGCTGCGGTGTTGACCTCGATAATGATCTTATCAGCCATCTGGATCAGTTCGGGTGATGCACCAACACTGGCTCCTGGAATGATGCCACCGTCCTCGGTAATGGCCGACGCTTCCACAATGGTAACATCTAGCTTGTTATGGGGCTTGTTCAGTGTGTAAAACCTGGCCCCAGTTAGCACCCTCTTATCCTCGTGGATTTTGGCATGACTGTACATACCCGTACATCAAGTCGACAGGAAACATGCTAAGATGTTTGTCGAAGAAGTTGATGTTGCCGTTGTTGATACCTTTGGCAATTTCTTTGCCGACTTGATGCGGCGACCGGCGCTCGATCATGTTGAGACGTGCCCATCGGTTCTCAGTCTCTGCACCTGAAGATGCCCCGACAAAGAGGTTGTACTTAAGCTGACCCTGGAGATTGTTCTTCTCGACATGGTCGGCCAGGGCTGTGGGGATCTTCCTGCCATGCCATTAGTTGAAGAACTTGAACAACGTAAAAGACGAAATCTATCCGAGTCGAGGTATGCGTGACAAGTGTCATAGCCAGCGCTTTTGACTACTCGTCTTGACTTGATCCATGCGCAGCTCGAATTGTGGGGTCGGAGATAGTTCGGCTTTAGTCGCTTGCCAAACTTCCGTTCCACCTCGGGATCCCAGATTGAACTACCTAGCAGGCCCGATATCGTATGCCAAAGTCAGGGCTACGCTAAGCACCCGAAGAGCCTCATAGCTTGGCTTCCAACATAGCGCGAAAGCAGAGAAAAATGCTTACTTTGGATATCCCACGCCAGTGAAGCCACTCCAGCCAATGTATGCTCCATTGGGGAAGTGATGAAGCAAATCCTCAGCCTTGGCAATCTTCTTGAGATAACTTGGCCTCCTGACCCGACTCTTCAATGCTGCTGAGACCGACATCTTTGCTTCTGGGCGTTTTTCTCTTCCAATGTGATGATCGCGATCCCGATTGTTTGCTTAACGATAAAGCCTTGGAGCTGTCTGAGGAGCGTCTAGCTCAGCGCGAGCGCGGTAGAAGAAGAATGGAGTGGAGAGGAGCCGCGATGGGCAAGATGTGTCAGTCAAGGGTTCTGGGGAGAATTGGAGTATTTAAAGCATGGATAGGCTAACCCTAGACTCGTCTCGAGCGGCGTCAGCGTGGAGTGTTGATGTGGGCTGATGCTTATAGTGACCCACACAAGCATGACGTCTGCCTTAAAACCCCGGTCGGGGGAGGCTGCGCATGCAAGAGCGTAGAATGATTGGAGGACTAGTTGTAAGATTTTTGGTTTACGGTGCCGCCCTGTATGATGTGTAGAACGCGTCTGATGTTGTTCATCTGGAATTTACTGCATTCCTTGTTTAGCAGGCATTGCGATGCAAAGTTCGTATTGTAAAGTGAGGGAAAATCGTCACATTATAATCGCTCGTCGCACCGGCGCGTATAGATCTTTCGTATGAATTTAACATCACCCCTGCCCAGCAAAATAATATCACTGAGAGTAGTCCTATGATTTACTATCTTATAACTCGATCATCTCTTGAGCATCGTCCACAATGCCACTCCCGACTGCCTCGTCTGGTGCGAAATACGTCTTAAAAACATCGGTCAGCACTTTGTCATCCAGGTCCATGTGGCCGCCCTTGGTAGTCTTGAAGTGTAGGCCACCCTTCTTGTCAAGCTTCTTAAGCCCAATCCAATCTTCTTTGTAGATGTCGCGATCTCTCAGATATGTGACCTCATTGCTGGTGGTGTTTGTGTAGGCGAACCAGCTTGACTCCTTCGGTATGACAGTGGTATCGTCCTCGAACACGTACATGACAAAGTTGTCCAACGCAGCGAGGTTCTTCGCATAGGTGACGTTCTTGAGAGCTCTCTCGTTATTGATATCGGCAAGGAAATTGGAGGCTTCGAGATACTCTTCCGTGGGTTCGCCGGTTGTCTCGTTTGTGGCCTTGAAGTACTGTGCTGGAACAAGGTGGCCTTGTACCCATGCGCCCCAGGTATTAGCCTTCAGCAATCCGATGTATCCCTTGCATAGCCAGTCTCCGTCTTTGCAGAGCTGATACTTTGCGATACCATTGTGTTGGCCACCAAAAGTAACCAAGTTCTTGACATTGACGCGATCGCCGCAGCGCTCTATTAGTCCACGAAGGAACTGTCCGCCCTGCGAGAAGCCAAGCGCATTCAGACCTGGCGCCTTGCTCAAGACTTCGTGTTCCGCGATGTCGTCACAGACCTGCGCAATCTGCTCTGTAAGGTTGCCTAGGAATGTCGCTGTTCGATCGCTCCCAGCGTCTTCATCGAGCCGAATATAGTATACATATGTGCCCGGGTTCGTCTCGTTCGCGAGGTCGCCGACGCTATGCAGCCCGTCTGCAGCATAGTTATCGCCTAAGCCATGCCATATGAGCAGCGGGAGAGGCTTGGAGTCGCTTCGTGCAAGTGGCGACGCGATTGTCTGCGTCACGAGTAGGAGTGTCGAGAGCGGAAGTAAGTGAAGCATTTTGACGATTGTTTGATGAAAATGGGAGACGTGGAGTTGGGAGGCGCAAGTTGAGTATACGATACACGAGAATGATCTCAGCCGCGTTGCATGACGTTACCTACCTAGCATCAAGCCGAGGCAGGTACAACCGTGCGTGGTCACAGCTCCCCATCGCTTTCACGTCCGGGCAAACCATAGAGCAAAACCATGTCACTAGTATCAAACCATATCTAGAGGAACAGGGAACTGAGATATCGCAAAGAGTGCATATGTGGGTGCCGACCAGTGGTATACTACCACATTGTCAAGAAGATGTTTTGAACACCGGAACGCCAATACCACAATGCGCCGTGCCATGCAACGATGCCTATCCTGAATATCTCAACCAGCGATCAACGGGGTCTGCACCGACTGAAGCGCATCCTGCTTCATCGCCTTGCGCTTCTCCTTGCTAATTGAGCTCTTCTTCTCTGCCTTCTTGGCCTTCTTAGCTTCTCTCCTGGCCTGTTTCGCAGCAAGCTCCTCGTCGTCCAGCATCTCTTCCTCCCACTCATCCCACTTTCTCTTGCGCTCTGCGGACTTGCCCTTCGGCGTCCCCTCTGTGATGGCACCGTGGTATGGTCCATCACGAACCTGCTCAGGCTCAATCCATAGCTCATCAGCGAGCCAGATGGGTAGAGCCTTTGTCGCAGGACCCTTGACGTGCAGGCTGCGAATGTTGCGCCAGCCCTGCCCAACGTGCTTGTTGACTACTTCAGACACGACAGCGGCAGTGTTCTCGACGACTTGTTGAGGAGTCATGGAAAGGTTGCCAATCTTGATAGAAGTATTGGCGGATGGGCTCATGCTTAGGTAGGTCGAGTTGAGAGCAGACTCGACTTCCTTCGCTACGCCTTGGGGTGTTCCAACGACATTTTGTGGCTCCTTTGCGTCCTTCTTTGCGCTCTTATCGATGTATGCGCCCGCCGTGAGACGGATTGGGATTGGGCGTTTTGACTTGCTCTTGTAGAAGACCTTGCCTAGGCACTCTGCGACAATCTTGACTACGCGATCGTCGACCATGAAAACGTCGTACTCGGCGAAAAGTGCGCGCTTCTGTTCGAATGCTTTGTACCGCTTCTTCAGCTTGTCCACGCCGAGCACACGTTGTACCTTTCCGCGAAGGGCTTCCGGGAAAGCGTCAGATGCAACGAGGTCCTTGTATGCTCTTTGAGGGTCTTTAGTGAAGATGCATATCCGGACATCGTTCGCGATGATAGGGTGGGGCAGTTTGCTGGGTACCGTTAGCGGTGTGTCGCCAGCGACGTGATGTGCGAACCTACATGGCTACGGGCTTCAAGCTCTTGGTGTTGCCAATCTGCTTTTTTGTCGCCAGACTGAGGAAGATTGGCTCGTCAACCTCCTCCGCCTCGTCCTCATCTGCTGCCAAGCTCTTCTTTGGTGCCTCCTGCTGCTTTTCCTCGACGTGTTTCTTCATATGCGCAACGAGCGCCTTCGCTGCGCGCTCGACTTGCGACGGGTCCAGCTGGTAAGGGGTGCCATTCGTGGCCTTGGTGGTGAGAGGCGCCTCGGCCGTCTTCCCAGCCTTCTTAGTTAAAGTCTTGGATCTGGCCATTGTCGCTATGATCTGTTGCGGTGTTTCTTGTCACTCGAAATTCTGGGCTAGACCCTTGTCCAAACTTTCGACAGGAACTTTTTGCCGGCACAAAGGTTTCTCCGATGCTCCTGGGTGATGATTGCGGGGCTCTTTTCGGCCAATCATCACGTCGTAGTGTCTTCAACATGCGACGTCACCAGCCGGCCCAATATCAATTTCAGCCCTCGTTCCCATACACACAGTCGTTTCATCAGTAGCGCGTCCACCCCACTAGAGTGTGGTACCCATGCTGTCGTCACCCGCGCCTTTCGTGAAGAAGTGGTTGGAAGATACATTTGCCCCTCCAAGGATTGAACTATTGAGGGATCACGAACATCACAGCAACCGTCGAATTCGTAGAGGACTGTCTACACGAAAGAAACTGGTTCGTGTTCTCGATTGATCGAAGATCCGAACACGGTCGAGCCAACACGCCATCACCGTGCACTCGCCTGGCCATCTTCTCACAAGACGCGTCTATACCGCTGTTCGCGCCCGTCGGCCCTACAGCTCCACTTTGGTTACGGGCGTGCTTGCTCTCGCGTTAGTTGCGTCAATTGCTGCACAAAGTTTTTCTTTTCACTTGCGTGACGTTTGCCTCCATCTGGACACGGGCGTAGGACGGTGGGGGCCATTCGATCTTTGTGCATGAGCGCGCGGTACCTCGACATCTTGGTACGCGTTCACAGGATGCGTTTTGGTACATTTTGTTCCATATAGATATTGCATCTTTAACAGATAGAAGTTTGATACGAGGGACTTGTATGCCACAAGTGCATCATTCAGTGTGAGTGGCTTTATGTCAGGCGCGCCAACGTTACCAATGACGGTGCGTTATTGTGGAATCAGCTGCAGTGTAGAGGGGCTGGCAGAGCGGAGAAAATCAAGTTAGAGAGGCAGCCGAGGAGACAATGTATGTCATAGGCGTAGTAATTGTGCTCGTGCACAGAGGCTGGTGAACGGATGTGGCAGGAGAAGATGAAATTTGGGATATGTATAGCGGTATAAGCGCTGCGAAAGTACAGACAGAGACGCAATCGGATTAGCTGAGACGCTCCGAGTGCTTTGCATTTGAAAGAATGCTGCAAGAGACATATTGCAAGGGAGGAATGCGTGGTGAATTCTGGTGCTGGTTCTTAAGACGGTCCTAGCTTCACCACGCTAACCAACCCACACCCGCGTCGCGACGTCTTCCACGATCGCGTTCGTGACTGACCCGTAGTTTCGCAATTGACTTCATGGCCTCGTCCTCCTAACCTACGTCTTTCTTTTCCCTACTGCCTCGTGACTGTCTTCGCGTTTTCAACATTCCTTCTGCAGCCGCTGGCTCGCCTGTCTCCTTCGAGACACGTCCACCTTTATCCCATAGACCTCAACACGCCAGCAGCCTCGCGTCCTAGGAGCTCCGCACACAAGATGGACTATTCACCAAGCAAGACGTTGCCGCAATCCCTTATCCAGTCGACAGAAAGGCAGTCGGGGCATGTTCGGAAGCTCACACCAACACTTCTTCCGGCCTTCGGCGAAGATGGGCTATTCTCTTCATCGCCATTTCCACGTCCCACATCCTCAAAACGCAAGTTCGAAGAGGACTCACCCACCTTTCCCAAGCAACTGAAGTACTACCCGACTCCGCAGCCCACGTCATCGACTAACATTATTTCCTCGTCGCCCCGCCATGCCCGGCCGGGCTTTGAACGCACCTTCTCTGCTCTGTCGGAGAGGACCCCACTCGGTGCTGTGTCCACCCTCCATCTCCCCGCAGATGGCGAGATTGTGAGAATGGGCCGAAGTTCAAACACTTCCGACTACCAGCTTTCTACCAATCGTCTCATCTCACGCGTTCACGTCCAAGCTGCCTACCACGCGCCAAGCCCACCATATCCCCATGGCTACATCGAGGTGGAATGTCTTGGGTGGAACGGTGCCAAGATTCACTGCAAAGGACGCATCTTCGAGCTGAGCAAGGGAGACACGTACATGTCAGAGAACCCCGAGACGGCCATCATGTTGGATGTACAGGATACCCGCGTCATGATTGCTTGGCCAGTCATCCCTGTATCAAAGTTCTCCTGGGAATCTGAAGAAGAAGGCATGCCTACTCCGACTCGCCATCGTACTCAAGAGAACTTTAATTCCAGCCCTCCTGTCGTTCCACGGTCGCCTGTCTCTCAGAGCCCGATCCGCCCTCCCGTCTTCGCCGGCCTTGGCACAAACGCGCAGTCCGGTCCCGTTCAAGTGTTCGAAGATGCCGATGCTAGTGTGGACAGCCCTAGCGTTGCTACACCAGGCTCTGCAGACCAGACCTTCATCCGCCCCTCTCTCCCGAGCTCCAGATTCAGCCATGAAGTTCATCCTGTTGTCGACTTCAAAGAGAGCGTTAACTTCGCTGCCGACGACTTCTCCGACAATGACGAAGAGAACGATCCTGTTGTACACTCATTCGGGCCCTTCGGCCAGAACCTGCTCAATGGTATGGCCTCGTTCAACACAGCTACGCCGATGCAATCCAACACTCCCCGTATGCGCGGACCACTACTGTCACCATCCCCCAAACGTCGTGTTAGCGAGCCTATCCGGTACAAAGAGTCACCGATCAAGAACCACGTCATCAACCAACTGGCATTTTCTCGTATCCATTCCCAGCCACTCTCCGCCATCCATAGCAACCTTCCCGCTGAATTGAAGGCTTGTGTGAACAAGAGTACAGATGGCAAGAACGAAGAGGGCAACGGCACATCCACGCCCCTCCCCCAGCTCTCTAGACAAGAGCTGAAGAGAATCCTGGACGATACTCCCTGTGTTGGTGAGATTCCCCGTGCCGGCAAGGACGCTGCTGGTCAGCCACTCGAGAACGAGTTCTACTATGTACCAGAGATGGACTCCAACCAGATGAGGCGTGAGACCATCACCGCCGGCACACGCAGCACTGGACTTCGGTCTGTCAGGAAGACACACAAGGTATGTAATACATACGCTAGCTTTCACATTCATTCTCCATCAGAATACTCCGATCGGATTTTCGGCTAACCACCCACAGCAATATTACTGGAAGAAACCCCGCGTTTGAGCAACTTCATCAAATTGCGTGCCCCGCACTCGTCGGTACATTGCCTTCCCATCGCCCATCATATCCCCTTTCCATGTCCCTGCAGCAACGACCTCAGAACGCGGCACCGCGCATCATCAGCACATGTTGACCAGCGAAAGCCTACGTTGAGCGCGCCCACGATACCTATACCTTTTTCTTGGATTCTACACTGTTTTAAATGTGCATAGCGAGGCGTTTCGATACCATTTTCCAGCTCCTCGTTGTATCTCGGAGTCTCGATTTTACCCTTTTTTTCTTTACATGTAGTTTCCTCCTTGGAGCACATGAATTCTTGGGCCAGGACCGTATTTCTGACCCCTTCCCCACTGGTTACGAAGCATAAGTTGGATACACTACATCCAACCTTTGTTTTTGATTGCGCTTCTTGCTTATGGGGGGGTTGCTCGATACGGAAACTGCTGTATTGACAGATGGGACTTTGGTAATATGCTATAGCGGCTGTCATGATCACGATCTCAAGGTGTTCTCGCACACATGGCGCAAGACAAGGCGCATTTAGACCACCGAAGAGAGCCATGGTCAGCAGCGGACGTCCTACCGTCTTGCATACACGACGCTCTTTTGTGCGTTGAACAGAAAAATCAGTGTGTACATGTATATTCAATGTTCTTTGCGGGAAAATTCACCAAAAGTACAAAAGCTGTCGCCTGTTACCTTGATAATCCGCACATGATGGTGATTTCTTGTGACCCAAGTCAAGGCTTTACTTGAAAATTTTTTTTTAACACGCAGACGCCGTCAACGAAACGAAGCCCGATTTCAATACAGTCTACCCAGGTGTTTTTACTTAGTGAGCCTGCCTTGTGCGATGTGCTTAGTGACGTCATGCACGTTTACGTTCGTGACGCGATCTCACGTGATTTGCCTCACCAGATCGAACATGCGTATTGCCACGAAAACAGACCATGGCAAGAGACAAAGAACCGAAGCTGGTAAATTTTGAATTTGGATCGATTCACTCCACATGCCTGGTTCCCTTCATAAAGTCTCAAATTCGAGACAAGACAAGCACGCCATTGATGCCATGTGCCGTGGAAGAAGTAGTAGTGACCTAGCCCTCATATCCATCGCATGCAATTGTTGCAATTCGTATCCACCGACCTCGATGCTCTCTTCGCCAGACGCCGATAGAAGCGAGTCGTCTATTTCAACTTCTTCTTGGGACGGAGCTGGTTGGTGTGACCGCACTTCTTCTTGCGCTATGGTGTTGTTAGCCTTAATTCAACAGCCTGTCCCATGCGCCTAGCTCAAGGGATGGATCCATGGTGATGACGTACGCAGTTGACAGCCCTCGGTGGCAGGCGCGCGTAGCACTTGCGGCAGATCATCTTGTCGCAGTTGTACTTGGAGGCAAGAGCCTTGAGCGAGGGCTCAATGATGCCACCACGGAGACGAAGGACCAAGTGGAGGGTTGACTCCTTCTGGATGTTGTAGTCGGACAGGGTGCGGCCATCCTCGAGTTGCTTTCCGGCGAAGATCAGGCGCTGTTGGTCCGGGGGAATGCCCTCCTTGTCCTGGATCTTGGACTTGACGTTGTCTACCCATACTGTCAGCCTAAATCCTCCTTATTCAGTGTCGCTGTGCAAGCGCTGGCGATACGGTGCGGTGCGGTGCGGTGCCGTTGTGTTGGCGCTGGGGTTTGCGTACCGATGGTGTCACTGCTCTCGACTGCGAAGAAGTCAGTGCATACTCTAATACATTCTGTGCGTACGAAATATACCTTCGAGCGTGATGGTCTTGCCCGTCAGGGTCTTCACGAAGATCTGCATCTTTGGCGGTGTTGCGAGTGTTCCGTGATCTCAGGATCGAAGTCGAGGGTGAGGAAGACGAATTCCACACTGTGTGGGCGCCCGTGCTGAAAGACTAAGCTGCTTGGCGTTAGCGTGTTTCTGCTGCCCCTCGCGTGTGACGCCTTCCCTAACCACTTCGAACCGACACTTATTACGGCAAGCGACATCTGCAATGTTGATTCTTAGAGTTAGACCAGAATCATGTCATGGTACTCAAACTCTGGGTTTCATAGAAGCATAATCAAGTATTATATACCCACAGCGCGGCCGCCTCGTCAAGCTTGCTTCTTCTGTACCTTTTTCCACTGTTCAACCCTTGCCTCCGTGAAAACCACTGCTAAAGTGAGCATGGTTGTAGATAACCCTGCTATCTTTGCAGTCTCTCTGTATAACATCTTTGCTGCGTCGGGAAGATCATGTTCCCTCTTCCAAATTGGATATGCCTGACCTACCCTAAATACCTCAGTGTCCTCCTCAGCCACAACTGGCACCGTCTTCATAGCGCCATGAACTGCCTTTACAGCCTCAAATCTCTGCCGTAGAGGAAGCCCGTGGGATATTTCTGGTGGGGGGTGCTGTGTCTCAGTGTCGATAGGGAACATGTCGTACAGGGCATTTCGGAAATCGTCAACATGCCTTGTGCGCTGTATCTCGGCATCGTCCAGATATGTGTTGGCGTAAAAATCTAAATACCGGTCCATCTCTCGAGGGTCCATCTGAAACACGTCCTTCTCTTGCAGCTTTGTCAAGTCCTCGGTCGTGAAGCGTCCGTTGCCTCCGCGCCTCGCTTCCTCAGTAGCCTTCATCTGCTCGCACCAAGTTTGCCAGTTCATCACCGCCGCTGTTGGTTCTGACGATGACTTGGGATAGCGCTTCTCGTTATCAAGCGGGTAGAGTATCTTGATGCATATGATGAGGCAACTCACCAGTTGCGCCTCGGCGAGATGCCGTATGCCCAAACGTTTCTTACCGTCGTAGTGAGGAGCGAAGTCGTAGCCCAGTAAGTCGCCCAGTCGTTTGGTTGCATCATATAGCTCAAGTGGCAAGGCGAGCTCCTTCAGGTATCGGAACAGCAGTAGCGACACATTCAGAGCTGGCCAGGTAAGACCATGATGTTTACTATAGCTTATCTGCAGGTCTGCGAGTGTTTTGTAGAATCGTGTATGAGTAAGCGGCGCGCTCGGATCGAGAACAGCGTGGTAGGCAGGTGGCAATCGATCTCTCATAGCGAGTGGCAGTAACTTGATTGCCCTGTGATAGGGCAATTTACCATCAGTTGCCCATGCATAGATGTCGCCTGGCGTAAACGGTAGCCTTAGTGTCGTGATGCCAAGGTAGCACAGAGCTAGACAATCATTAAGATTGGGCGCTGCGGACAACTTCAGGCTCCTCGTCTCCTTTGTGTCCCTGAGGTGGCCTTTCTCATTGTCTGTGACATCATCCTCACTCTCCATAGTGCTAAACACCTGCTGTTGAGATTGGGATTCTGAAGACTCTTCGTCAAGACTCGCAATTCTGTCTCCAAGTTGAGCAATACGCAATGACCAGAGATCGCGCGTGACTGCTTCAAGTTCGGTTGGCAGTCCTCGGTCCTTTATCAGATACCAGAGTTGGTGTCGCAAGATAAGTTGCAGACACTTCAAATACAAGTCAAAGGCTCGGGGGCGCTTGTAAATTTTGCTAGTTGTTTTGTCGTCTTCTTCCGCCTCTTTCTTCTTGCGCGTGACTGTTCGAGCAGCTCCTACGTAGTCATCATCGTCTTCTCCACGGACTAGACCAGCCTGTTGGTGGCCGTTCTGGCAATACAAGTAGCCGTCTTCGCCCTCCTCGTAGCGTCTAGACCGGCAGTTTTCGACGCCACAAACGGGGCCTTTGGTCGACATGAGGCAGATCTGGATAAAATCGATTATTTCAACCGCATACAGACTTGGTTAAAATTTAAAAAAAAATGGAGGATAACCAGGTGCTAGCATCAGGTCGTGTGTCAGTGCGCACTGCGTTGCTGATGTTACAATGATTTTACAAAGGGTGTTTGGCAAGTAGACGTTCGCCAGCTACTAGCGCGGATCCGGGAACCAGTCACAAGAAAATTTCTGCCAATGAGAAAGTCGACAATTGCCGTAAAGTCATCACCTTTTATTCATTGCCAGAAGCACAAGGGATATATATAGGAAGGGGAAATGAATCGTAATACGTTTCCCACAAATGGCATTGCAAAGAACCCAAAACCGTCCGAAGAACCTTGTGCATTGGTCGCCTGGTGCAAATAGCACGGGAGAATGCTACGCTTGCCGTGAGCTACAACTTTGCACGAGATATGCAAAAAGTGTCGTTAGCCCCTTTCATAATCTGTCTGCAATCCGCGCCTTGCTTCCTGCTATACAGTCTACGTGTTGAACGATGCGCTTATTTGGGAGCCTCCTTGGCTTCGATGCAGGCCTCCTCACCCATGGCCGTAAGAATGACGACGTCTGGTTAGATATTAGTATGATGCGTGACAGCCCTTTCCGATAACAACTTACTGGTGTCCTTGCCCTCCTCGTTGAACATCTTGTGAATCTTGTCGCCGACTTCACCATCGGGGACCTTGACGTCGTCTTTGGTGGAACCGTCGTCGTGCATGAGGGAGAGGAAACCGTCGTCGGTAACGTCGAGCTGAGTCTTGTGTTAGCCTAGACTTGGCATTAGATCTTTTCGTGCCACTTACGAGCTGGTACTCGCGACGGACGACGTTGGGAACGTCCATGTTGTGGGTGGAGGGGCAGAGCTCTTCCAACTTCTTGGTGGTGAAGATGTCGATGGCGACCAAATGGACCTTGGCGTGACCGTGCTTTCCGGTCTTGGAGGTGGTCATTTCGACAATCTTGCAAGGACGGTTCTTGATGCAGACGAAACCGTTCTTCCTCAAGGCAGAACACTGCATGGGGTAGGTGAGAGACGCACCCGCATCGGCGCTTTCGAACGTGTGCTCATGCTATAGACACCAGAGTCAGTACCGAGCGCGACCAAGAGGCGCGAACGTGCAGCTGGCGACAGTGCTCCAAAGGGTGGGGTAGAGAGCACATGCGGGGCTGGTGTCCTCGGAAACGTACCTGCGCGTCGTTGTCCGCCATGGTGATGAATGAGAGTTGGATGCGACGGTGAGGAAGAGGCTGAGTGCGGGCTGCTGGTCGAGGAGCGGCGGGGTGGGGCAGAGTCCTTGAGTGGGAGATGGAGAGAAGTCTTTTGCGTGGGCAAAATTGGGCAGGCGCGGAGGGGAGGGTGGCGCTAGCGGATGCCTGTCTAGTTTTCGGATTAAACAATTGCCGGCGTCCGCTGGGGAAGCAAAGATGCCCTGCCCGTCAACCTCTCCAAGCACACTGTGAGGAACCGATTCTCAGTAAACTGATTGCCACTTGATAGACATCATGTGGGGTCTGGATAGGCTCTCGTCGTACTCGACACCCACCGGCACGCCGCTGCCGCGACGCGATTCCTACTCGCCAGCTCCTCGAAGGGGCTACCCAGCCCCAGCGCAAGCCGTTAGACCAGGACTTCATCCGCGGTCGTCTTCGCTGACACCCCTGGTATCGCCCAGCGCTTCGACTGCGAGCCTGCCTCTATCTGCGCGCATACCGAATGGCGGGCCACGTAGACGGCCGACAGGGGGCGTTCCTCCGAACGTGCCAGACCCTGTACACGTGCTCGAGTCGATCATGGGAGGACCACCGCGCAACGCGCCTGCAACGAATGGGGGGGAAGCAGCGCCCATGTGTGGAAAGCCGGAAGAGGTGGAGGTGGATATTGACTTTGGGCATCTGAGCCTGCACGACTTCGTGGCGGCGAAGACGGCAGAGCGACAGCCACCCAGTTTTGTACATACATATAGCGCGCAGTCAGTCGAAGAATGTACGTGTTCATGTTCGGCGTCTCCAGTCTTTGCTCATTGTGTTTGCAGATGACAAAGACAAAGACAAATTTGAGCATCTACACAAGTCTATATTGGCGTGCGATGAGGTGCTCAAGTCGGTGGAAGCCAATCTGACAAACTTCCAATCCGATCTCGAGGCAGTCTCCGCCGAGATAGAATCACTTCAAAACCGGTCTATTGCTCTGAATACCAAGCTGGAAAACCGCAACGTGGTTGAAAAGCTCCTGGGGCCGGCGGTGGAAGACATCAGCATATCGCCAGCTGTCGTACGCAAGATTGCAGAAGGTCCGGTCGATGAAGGCTTCGTGCGCGCCCTTGCAGAAGTCGAGAAGCGGTCCATGACAGTCAACGACAAAGCCGAGGAGTACCCAGACTTGATGGCCATCAAAGACGTCAAACCCCTGCTAAACGACCTCACACACCGCGCAGTTGAACGAATACGAGACTACATAGTTGCTCAGATCAAGGCCATCCGCTCACCTTCTATCAATGCGCAGATTATCCAGCAGCAAGCATTTCTCAAATACAAAGACCTGTATTCTTTCCTGGCCAAACACCAGGCAGAGCTTGCACAACAGCTAGCGCAGGCATACATTTATACCATGCGCTGGTACTACCTCAATCATTTCACCCGGTACCGATCAGCGCTCGAAAAAATCAAGGTGCACGCTATGGATAGGTACGATATTCTAGGTGAAGACCCCAGCGCTAGAAGGGCTGGAGCTCTGCTCGGTCAGTCTCGGAATGCACCAGTCGCCTACGACGCTTTCTCCCTTGGGCGACGCCGCGACGCGCTGAAGACCTCCTCTACCAACGCCTTACCCGCGAACGTTGCCGAGGATGAGAAATCGCCTCACTACCTAGAAGTGCCTTTTCGCAGCTTCAATCTCGCACTAATCGACAACGCATGTTTTGAGTATACCTTTATCTCTACCTACTTCGCTCCATCTCAAAACTTCCATGCCATCTCGCGGACCTTCAACTCGATTTTTGAGCCTACGCTAGCAGTCGGCCAAGCGGTTACGAAATCGCTCGTAGAAGCAACAACGGACACACTTGGCATACTGCTTTGCGTCCGACTAAATCAGCACTTGGCATTTGAACTCCAACGTAGAAAGGTTCCGACTGTAGAAGGCTACATAAACGCAACCAACATGTTGCTGTGGCCGCGGTTTCAGCAGGTTCTGGACATGCACTGCACGTCGCTGCAGAAAGTCACGGCATCTCTGCCCGGCCGACCCTCGACCGGCGCCGCATTGCTCGGATCCAGTTCCTCTACCGCCACCTCTACAGCGCCAACACCTCTTACGCAGAAATTCGCAAATCTGCTCCAAGGCATCCTGGCTCTCTCTTCGGAAGCAGGCGATGACGAACCAGTCAGCGTATCTGTGGGCAGACTGAGAAGTGAGTACGAAGCCTACCTTACGAAACTGAGTAAAAGTACTAGCGATACACGGAAGAGGGAACGATTCTTGTGTAATAACTACAGCTTGGTGTGTACGATTTTGGCAGACGTTGAAGGAAAACTTGGGGAGGAAACGCGAGCATACTTTGAGAAGCTGAGAGATGCTTTCGACAAGTGAGGTAGCTTAGAGAGGATGCACTTAGGAACCTGCAATGCAAGTCAATCAAGGTGCCTTCGACCGCCTCTTCTAATTCATGAGACTCTGCTCAGTGTTGGGCTTATGCATGACTATCTGTTCTACCCATTATTAATTTAACAAACTAACAATCATATGTATATTCAGTTCGAGTGTTTGGGATGACGTGGTGATACAAGTGTTCTTATTTATCGGTTTGTGCTAAGGTATGTTTTCTCTCGCTAAATCAAGACCGAGCAGATAACAGTCACAAGTCATTATACCTCTAACCCAACAGCGGCGCCCAATCATTACGCGCCTGCTCGGTAAAGAAACCCTTGATGTAAGTACCCTTGCCAAGAGTGAATCCCTTGCTCCTCAACAACATGTACATAACGTTGAGGTGGAAGTAGCCTAATCGTGTCAGCATTCACCCAATACGCAGCTGATGCAGGAGCACTACTTACTGTTAGGGATGGTGAAGCTGTTGTAGAATTCGGCCATGCTGGTCATCTTCATTGCCTTGCCCGCAACACTGATATCGAGACTCTTCTCCTCACTCTCGTTGAACGCCTTCTCATCGATAGCGTCAAAGACAGCGATAAGCTGCTTGAAGAAGTTGATGACGTCGTCGATAGACGAGAAGGAAGAGGGGTCCATGGTAGGGGGTGAGGCCGAGCTAAGCTTGTAGGTGTTGATTCCCTCAAGCTGGAACTTGGCGACTAGGATGGGTTGTATGCGGAGGGGAAGCATGTCTCCGATCTGGGCGTTCAGTACATCTGCGTCCGAGGGCAGCAAGCTGTTCTTTGACTGCTCATCTTTGGCTGCTGAGAGGAAGCCAATGGCGCTCTTAGCGATACCACGAAGGGTTGGGATGGTGGTCTGGTAGAAGGAGCTGGATGACATATTGGCGAGTATGTAAAGACTAAGTGGGAGATGTGTAAAAGTAGGTTTGCAAAGGTTTGGAGGGGTGTGTAGAGATTCAAGTATGCTTGTAATTTGGTATATGTGGGTAATGGAGAAAGAAAAAGGGCGATCGGCCGAAGTGTCTACATGTTTCCATGGACTCTGCACTGTACCCACCGCCTCTTGAGAATATGTAAGGCCCGGGTCCTTTTAGCGTGAGCAGCAATCTTCTCTACAACACAACGCAACAACAATAAAAAGGCTACACCTTTAAGAGAGGCTCTTCTACGTGCGTTCTTTTTGCTTGGAGAATCTTACAACCGTAGAGGTTATTGTTGTTACGCTACGTGGGTAGTAAAGAATTGGAAAGAAGACAAGGTCTTGTCAAGTTCTCGAAGGTGGTGGGTCCATTATTTGTTGTTAAATCCGATGTGTTGATCTGGTCTCAGGCCCAGAGACTGCATATCGCCGCGGTACAGCCGAGTAGGCTCAGGACTTTAGCCTACCTAGGTACGACTGTGGTGAAGATTGGTAATGAAGTTTTGCGAAGTGTCTGAAAGTGGATAACTATCAAGTTCAAGATCGAGCGAATGACATCTGCAAGTGTAACGTACTTGCATGTACCTGGGTGGCCTGACGTGATGAGACCCGAGGGCGGGTCTTTCCGCACTCGCACTGCAGGATATTCTCCACCCTGGCCGTGCACGGACCGCTGAAATTCTACGACGCCACTGGATGCGTATGAAAAGACAAGCCGGCCTGCTTTATGTCCGATGCCGCAACAGCTTACATATCTTCGGTGAATACTCAATCTGTTTTTCAATTGAATATCCAGTACACTGAGCATCGAGCATGGCCAAGCGAAAGCGTAGTGCAAACGCGCAAGCACAGGCCGTGAAGAAGCAGTCCACAACGGGCATTCCAAGCCCACCACAAGATGCGAATCCACTCGAACCAGCAAACGTACACTCGGTAATCTCGTCTGAGGAGATCGAGGTCGCCATAGAGACACTGCAGATGCTGTCCGCACATCCACTTTTGATCAAGTCAAAAGCGTGCAAGGACCTCAGAACTGCCGTATACGACTTTCGTCAAGCATGTACTACTGGCCTGAACTCAGCTGGTACGTCTGATATCTCGAAATTCAAAATCAACGGCTAAGCGCGACGATAGATGGCAGCAACCTCACTGCGCGCATATCAGGTGCACTCACAGACGCCAAGTACACGGAGGCCCTCATCTTGTTAGCGGAGATGCGCATTAGGAAAGACACCCCAACACTGGGTGCTCTATGTCGCTGGGTGCGTACTCTGGACGTAGTTTCCGGGCTTTCAATACACGTGCAGGTTCCTAGTCACACGGTAGTTGGTACGAATGCGCAAAACGACGAGTTGATTGGGGTGTTGGATTCCATATTAAGAGTCACGGGCCCAACGGATACAACAGCTCACGGCACAGACGTCGCATCAGGTATCTCATTACAAGATACTTGGGATCTGCGGGGCACAAACAAGCCGACTCGTCAAATTCGGCGAAGCGTCGAGGACAAGAGCATCTTCACGTCTTGCTCACCAGATCTCAAGGACCGCTTCCGCATCATTGAGACTACGCCTGGACTGCAGCGAAAACCACCGAACCTTCATCCCGCGATCTTGTATGCTTCCCAAAACGACGCTGTGGTGCTCGGCAAAGGACCCAGGACAGAGTGTTTCAAGCACCCGATCGTGGCCAACCTTCGCCTGATCAAGGATGTGCTTTCTCCAGAGGAATGCTCCGCCATTATCGCAGCTGGAGAGACTATAGAGTTCATCCCGGATGCTCCGATGCGACCTCAAGGCGAAGACACAAGTGTGCTAGCACACAACTTCTACTGGATCGTCGACCAAGCATTCCACGACAAGCTCTGGGACAGAGTGAAGGCCTTTGTGCCGGAGAGCGTGGCTGGCAAGAAAGTGCGGGGTATCAATCGACGTTTCAGAGTGTACAGATATGTGCCTGGTGCCGAGTATCGTTGTCACATTGGTGCGTGATCCAGAAAATCCAACCCGAGACATAGTCGCTAACTTTAATAGACGGCGCATGGCCACCCTCAGGTATCAATCCAGTAACTGATGCCTATCAATACGACGCGTCGCCAGCCAATGCTCGCCAGTCCTCCCTCTTCACCTTCCTCATCTACCTGAACGACGAGTTCAAGGGTGGCGAGACAACCTTCTTCATTCCAAGTGTCAAGGAAGGTGTCATCAACGCTTATCCAGTCAAGCCTATCATGGGCAGTGTCGCAGTATTTCCACACGGCGAAGCACAAGGCGCACTCCTTCATGAGGGCACTGGAGTCGTTGAGGGAGCAAAATATGTGATCAGAACGGATGTAGAGTATGATGTTGACAGTACCGTCTGAGAAATTAGGCTTCAGCGTCGTGTGAGAACGGGTAAAGTTGCTCACAATAACACATCATCTGAGAAGGCATAATCTAGTTCCATGCAGCAGACAGATTCCATTTCGTCATTTTTCAATCCAATCGTGCAAAAAAACGTACTACATAGCCATGACATGTCAATCGCCTAGTGCATCCAACTCTGTTCCCACCATGAAAGAACCCGAATCATGTGTATGGGGGTTCATACCAAATAAAGAATCCAGAGACCATCAAACGCGGCCCTAGTAATGAACAAAACCCTAATAAGCATGCGCAACACCACTAGCCTTCCTCTGTGTCATCCCACTCCACCCACCACCTCGTCCCTCTTCGGCAACCTTACCACTGACATCTCTCCTCCGTCCTGGTGTACCCAGATCTGAGTCGTCAAACTCATACGGGTTGATGTAATCTACACCGGACCGACTGATCACGCGCGGTGACTGGCCCTTGACGGGTGTGTAGTTTGCCTCGCCCGTGCGCTTGATACTCGTGTAGCTCTTCTTATGCAGAGTAAAGGGCGAGTTGGTCAGGTTGTGTTGGGGAACAGGCGGAGGAGTGTTGACAGTGTATTGGTTCGTTGCGCTGGGCAAGTGGTTTGGTTGCCTGCGGAAGGAAGGTCCCTTTGTTGGGGAGCTCGAGGGAGAGATTGAAGGCGAGTTTGCGCTTCGGACGCCTTCGGTTGCGGCCTTGAGGTTGCCGTAGTAGCGTGATTTGGGTGTTCCGGAATGGGAGCGCGAGCGATCAAAGGTCTTTTCGGTGGAGATGGATGTTGTGGTTAGGGTACGCTGAAGACCGGATGGTGGGGGCGTATGCTTCTGGTTGTTGTCCTCGAAGACGTCGGTGGGAGGGGGGGAAGGTGGGTTCTGGCTGAGCGGGTTCATGCGTAGAGGTTCGGGTATAATGGGTTCTTCGGTTTCGTCCTCTAGGTCAGAGACATCCTCATAGCGTGAGACAGTGTTGTAGCCTTTATTGGCATTCGTCGAGAACATTGACTGCTTGGGTGCCGGGGCTAGATGGTTGTCGTCGTAGTCATCTTCCTGCTCAGGATGCACGAACCAGTTGTCATTCTTGAGGCTTTTTTGGGAGTTGCGCTGAAGAGAAAGGTCGCCTGACGCTTCCTGTTTCAAAGAACCAGCAGTAGCAGGAGGAGTGTGAAATTCTTGTTTTGACGAGTTGGTAATGTACGAGTCAGTTCGGGTGTGTCGCTTGATGTTTGCTTGCTCAGCTAACATAGACTTGCGTTGGGCCAGTGTCTGGTTGTCTTCATCCTGGTGAAGTAGGTCATCACGATCGTTGAGCTCTTTGCGGGACTGGTGTGCGGATGGAGGCTGAGAGTACATGGAGAAGCGCTCCCTGGATTGGCGAGCCGAAGCGGGCGTATGAGGGGAGTACGTGGTTTTCGATTCTGTTCGCGTGTGCATGAAAGCAACCTGACTCTTGTTGGGACTTGGGATATCGCTATAGTTGTACGAAGGAGTTTTCGAATCGCGGTCTCCAGCAACGGTACTCTGGTCGCTGAACCTCTTCTCTTGGTCGGACGTAAGAGGTGTGATGGTCGATATCGAAGAGTTCTTGTGCTTATGCTTGGTCTTCCTGCGCGAGGTCAAATTGTCCTCAAGCGGGTTCATGTCCGGCGGCAAACTTGAAATCTTGCGGAAGAGAATAGTCAAATACATGTCAATGACGGCTGAGATCAAATGGAGACCACCGGTAACAATACCGGTGATCCATGTCGTCATCAGTACTATGCTCGTTTCACTGTCTGTAGGGAACATAGTGCGCCAACGTCCAACTGTTCCGGCTTCCATATCGGAGTTGCGGCGAGCCATGAGGATGGTGAAGATGTAAAATGGGATGAAGCCAGCGTCGGTGATGAGAGCAAAGAAGTGGTAGCTGGCGGAGCTACCTGCTGGTCGCGTTTTGGGATTACGGATTAGATGGTACATGGCGTACAGAGAGACAACAAGGTCCATCCCAGGCTGTCTATGTTAGCGACGTGTTTCTGCATTCATTGAGATGCGCCTACTGGTATCCTCAGTATGTAGCCTTCCGTATCTTTGGCGCCCCGAATGAAGATGCCGCAAAGCAAGACACCAACCGCGCCAAGCAGAGTCAGTATCCTGAGACTGAATTGTGTCCATCGCGCAATATCGATGAAGACCTTAGTCTTCGGGCTCATTGGCTTCGCGTTTGTGTTACCGTACGGAAGCACGAGATAGCTGTCCGGGTGCTTGTTGAAGTCGATTAGAGGGCCTTCCTGCTTCTTCTTGGGCGATGGGGGCGGCATGCGACTGGCTATGGTAATGGCCTTTGGGTTGAAACTCGACCTGCAGGGCTGCCAGCGGTCCGCCATAGTTGCGATGGAGAGCGAGATATATAGAAGGAAGTTCTACTGCACACGACCGTCTGGACAGAGGGTGAGAGAAATCTTCTCGCTTATAGCAAAGGAACGCAGATGCTGGGTAATGGGGGACATGGGCCCACGCGGGGACTGGTGAGATATGTATGTAAATACAGGGTTGTCATGACAACAATCAATATTGACCAATGCAAATCCAGAACGCCTCATGACGTGAAGATGCACGGATGGGACGGAGACGTGCACTGGCTAATGATAGCCACGAGCGGCTGAAACTTGAATTAGCCAGGAACATGTGGGGGCCCGATGAGTGACAGAAGGGAATTGCGGTTAGTTTTGCTTTGTTCGTCCAACTTTGGCCGCATGAAGGGTACGTTGGGCGGACAAGAAGGCCGAACATTGCCGCAAACGCACCGGGGTAGGACTACAGGGGTTAATTAGAAACAAATGTCTTCTGAATGTGGTTTTGAGGCAGATACGATAGACGTGAGCGTAGATCTCTTGGGAATTCGGGCTTCAAGTCGTTGGCCTTAGTCATCTCAAGGTTCCTTGTGCGGCAATTGCCGCTATCAACTGCAAGGACCTTCACAACATGCAACTCGCCCGGCGCCTACAGAAGACGCCGTATGTCTGCGCTAGCTGCACTCAACGCATAGCAAGCGCGCCGGCTCGAACAAGTCGCGACCATGGCACTTATAGGCATGTGAGAGGGATCAGCACGAATCGTTGCCGACCATCAGGCGCGTTTTTGTCCTATATCGCATCCTCTACACCACGACCACTTCGCAATGCGTACAGCACAGCTTCGAATGCTCGAGGGCGCCTCCGCGTCGCTGTTATCGGCTCTGGTCCAGCGGGCTTTTATACCACCTACCGATTGATGAACAAAATTCAAGATGCCGTTGTCGACATGTACGAGCAACTTCCAGTGCCCTATGGACTCGTCCGCTACGGGGTCGCGCCCGATCATCCAGAGGTCAAGAATTGCCAGGACACTTTCGAAGAAGTAGCGCAATCACCGCGATTCAACTACATTGGCAATGTCAGGGTTGGATACGATATTGAGCTAGCCAAGATGAAGCCTCACTACGATGCGATAGTGTTCTCGTACGGCGCAAGTGAAGATAGACAGCTGGGCATACCAGGAGAAGATCTACCAGGCGTATACTCGGCCAGATCCTTCGTCGGATGGTACAATGCGTTGCCACAGTTTCAACACCTGAATCCCAACCTCCAAGCTGGCGAACAGGCAGTCGTCATAGGACAGGGAAATGTGGCGCTCGATGTTGCGCGTATACTGCTTAGCCCTGTTGACAGTTTACGGCATACCGACATCTCGGAGCAGGCTATACAAACACTATCAGAAAGCAGGGTGCGGTCTGTCAGGGTGGTCGGCCGACGTGGGCCAATACAGGTACGCCCTATCATGTACACACGCCAACGTATTGCTTACCAGAATCCAGGCTGCCTTCACTGTCAAGGAAGCGCGCGAGTTGATGCATATTCCTTCTGTCGCCTTCGAACCAATCGACCGCTCCCTCTATCCACCGGAGATCAAGAAGCTCCCGCGAGTACAAAAACGAATAGCTGAGGTCTTACTAAAGGGCAGCAAAGCTACCAAGGCCGAGGCCCCACGGTCATGGGCTCTTGATTTTATGCAAGCGCCCAAGTCTATGTACGCAAACGCTGGCCACCTTTCGTCCATCGCCTTTACAAAGCAACAGTTCGCCTCCGACACCGATCCCTTCGACCAACGAGCCCGTGTCACACCTACAAACGAAGAGATGTCGCTGGAAGCCTCGCTAGCATTTAGGTCTGTAGGATACAAATCGACAGGTCTGCCTGGTCTTTCTGATATCGGTGTGCCATTCGACGACAAACTCGGCATAATACCCAATGACATGCACGGTCGTGTCATTACACCATCGGCAGGGCCTGGCAGTTTGACAGCTGGTCATGTTCATGGGCTATACTGCGCAGGCTGGGTGAAGCGTGGGCCAACTGGCGTCATCGCTAGTACCATGCAAGACGCCTTTTCGTCTGCAGACATCATTGTGCAGGATTGGGAGACCGAGGTACCATTTCTGAACGACACTAATGGCGACAATAAAAGCACAGGTCTCGGCTGGGATGGCATCAAAGACGATGTGAAAAACGTGAGACCGCTGAGTTGGTTGGATTGGAAGAAGATTGACGAGGCTGAGCGAGCCAGAGGCAAGAGTAAAGGCAAGGAGAGGGAAAAGTTCCAGAGCGTGGAGGAGGTGCTTAAAGTCTTGGATGCATAGAACCATGTTATGGCATGTCATCGTTTGAAGTATCCGCTGCATGTCGACCTGCTAGGTACTTTTCTCACGTCTCCATGCTGACAAAGAAGGCAGTTTTTACAGTCATAGCTCGTGTGCATAGTCAAATGCAGTTTTGACTCTTGCCAACATCGAGATATATTCTGCCTCCACAGATCCTAAACCAGCGCATGAGCCGTAGGCTCATGCATACGTTTTGACTATTTTGCCTTCACATCGCAAGCTATCCATTGCCATGGCAATCAACCTGTTCGTCTGTATTGCAAATACGAACAGACACACAAGTCATGCGCTGTGTATCAGGTTGCTTGGAGAGGAGCACATACTGTTGCTGTTTTTTGTCCATTTAGGACACAACGTAGCTGAAAGTTATATGTAGGAAAATAATTTCTCGACATCGTTGGGATTTTATATGTCCCGACTGAACCTTCGACAAGACTTTGGACACACGAAACATCGATCTGCATCGCCATATCTTTAGGCAAGCCTCTCTTCTCATACAACACGAAAGTCGCGTTTTGCGCGTCTTGTGCCCAACTCGCAAATCATGGCGTCGAAACTACTTCGATTTGAAAACAATGGAAAAAACGACAACAACAGAAGAAACCAAGGTCTTTTGCATTGGCAGCTTTTGCAGTTGCGTTGGAAGGGAAGTACTAAATACTATTTAGATATCAAGTTGAGCTTACACACTGATGCAACGACGCTTTGCAACATAGTTTCTCAATCAAATATCCGATAGCCGTGTTAGGGGTGCTACCGGACACGCAGTGGTATCTTAAATTGACCGATGACACGAACAACAATCATCAGCATCACTTTTGAGCTCGAGACGGTCCCACTCACGAAACCCGTCAGTATATATACTTCGACATAATTATTTCTTGCCTATCTATCATGCATATGGCCTCACGTCGCTTCTCGAACTTCTGCGTCCTATTTATCGATTCCCAAAGCCCACCAAGCTGTCCTTTACAGGCACATTCCCATCTATCGGCCTACTGTACCTGCTACTAACACTCGTTTGAGTCTTCGATGTCATATACATCCTCGAGGTATCCGGCGGAGGCCATAAATCCTGGACTGTAACACCATCTCTTCTCGGTCCCGTATCTGCTGAAATTGGGGGACGAGGAGATCCCAAGCCATCGAACACATCTAAAGACGGGCGGCGTTCCCCATAAGTCGCTGACGTATTGTAGAAGTCGTCGTTGTTCGTGCTCTTGACGGGATGATTGTAGCCTCCAGTCTTGGGGTTGTAGATGCCGCGCTCTTGGTAGTTAGTTCGCTCTTCTGGCGAAAGAAAAGGGTCTTCTCGTGTATCCGGCTCGCTTATGCTACCTTCTTTCCGGAAATTGAACGGCGTGCTTATACCATTATCTTCGGAGCCCTTGAGCTCATCCGCCTTTCGTTGTGAAAGTTTTGTTTTGGTGAAGCTAAAGCTGAGAGCGGGTGGTGGATCTTTCAAATCAAAACCAAACGTGGCCATCGTGTCGGTTCGTCCGTAACTACCAAAGCCAGTGGTCTTCTTTGGTTTGATGCCCGCCGCCTCTTTCTTGGCGATATACTGTTCTAACCATGCTCTGATACCGACTAGTGCCGTGGCACTGATTTGCACCATCAATACAAAGCTGATAAGACCAGCAACACTCGTTGAGGTGAGAGCTGCATCGACAACGCAAAGTGATATGGCGCGGAGCGAGGAGAAGCCTTGCAAAAAGGCAAACTGGCCGAGGCCTAAGAGAAGCTGTGTGCTGATACCGCTGATGAGATAGATGCGTTGTGGCGTCTTGGCAAGCGCTATGGGGCCTTTTACACCGGCGAACGTAGAAGGGGAGGGGTGCGGGAGTCCGGTACGCAGACGAACGATGGTGAAGCCCACTGTTGGGAAGATGAATATGAGACAAATGAGGCCCATGATCTGTAGGTACGGATTAGCTCAGAACCCTCAAAGTATATTCGTACACAGAGCTCACCCCATGGGTATCTCGGAAATGGCTAGCACTTCCCATACCAGCAATACCAAGAATAATTCCAACGATGCCCAGGATGGCGAACGTGAGCAAGAAGCCCATGCGCCATTTTCTATTCTTAGCTTCATCGACTGGATAGCCGGTAAGGGCCGAGAATCGCCAGACTACACCCAGAACAAGGTATAGTGGAAGAAATGTGAGGAAAGCGAGACCGGTAAACAGAACTATATGCAAAAGTTAGTAAACAACTTCGGCATGATTCGCAATAGTTCCCCCATAACTTACCATGAAGTCCTGTAATGACTGCGAATGGAATGAGCGCTAAGCCATTGATCTTTAGACTTTGGCTCTCGATGACAATCTCGAACATGTTTCCCTCCGATGAAAAGGTGATAGGCCCACGAGGCAATGCTTGCAGCACCGTTGGGTCGAGAGGTGGGCCAGCTTGGCTCATTGCCATACTCATCATACTAGCATTCGCTTTGGCCGCAGTCATAGCACCTAAAGCTGCGGCCGCGATACCGCCAATCCCAGAGCATGTAAAAGTGTCAATTAATTTCTGAGCGCCTTTCTGTGCTGTGACTGAATCGATAGCAATAGGAAATTGGCTAGCTCCTAATTCGGCTTGACGGGCGGCAAGTGGGTTGTATGTCACTGCAATATGTTAGCGTGTGGGGAAAGGTGTTCGACGGCAATTCCTTACATGCACTGAGGTCCGCATGGACGTCTTCGATACGCCTTTTGCGTGATTGAGAAGCACCAGTGGATTTCGGCATGTCTTGTGTGAGGTTTCTGGCAATCTCGGCAATCAGTATCGTCGCCTTGCCCGTAAGACCTCGCGCAAAGCCAACAGCCGATCCATTCACGCTGTCGTTGAACTGCGTCGGAGCCAGAACTGGCACATCGTCGTATGCGGTATTCGGGACGTTTCCACTGATCAAGTTCTTGACTCCTCCGACAGAGTACATTGCGCTTACAACTCCTTCAATAGTACCTCTGGCGAAGCCTTCCGCCGCCTTGGCACCGTCCATGCTCTGGAACGCCTGAGCCGAATTGTTCGCTATGAACTGTTTGGCTTGCTGAATGGCGGAACTGTTCGTAAGAAGGTTGGAGAAGAGGTTCCGCGTGAAGCCTTCTGCGGCCATAGCTGTTTGCTTATCATTTCCGGTGATGTTACCACTGAGTATTAGTTTGGAGTCTGCAGCCTTAAAGTTCAATCCGATGGCGACCCCCATGCCTATACCTGCGCCAGTTCCTGCTGCTATAGGCCTGAGCATAGCCTGAAGCTCGGTCTGATTGGGGAACACCGCAAAAGTCCCAATGTTGAGGTTTGTGAAGTTGCTGTCCTGAAGGAACGATTGGCTCAGACCTCTGGCGAAAGCACGAACAGTCCCGGGAAAGTCCGCTGTCTCCGTAGTGGCGTTCGTATATTGTCGCCTCCTTTTTCTAGACGCTGGTGGTTTCGACGCTGTCAACCCGAAGCCATTTCTTGCGCCCTCTCCTATACCCAACCCAGCTGCTACCGCAATCTCAGGAAGCTTTTGCATCAGCATCGAGAAACCGGAACTATTTCCTAAACTCCTAACCAAAGCTTGAAGATCGACGTTGGATATAATTGGCATCGCAACTCCCAGACCGAAATTTCCAGCTACGCCCTCAATGCTCGAGTCTGCAGAAGGTGTAAATTGTTGCTGTGTCAACCCAAAGCCTACTGCAGTCGCATTTCCGATACCGGATGCTAACGCAAAAGCCGCAGGACCGAGAGAAATGTTGTTGCTGCCGAAAGAAGGGGTAATTTGTCTCGATAGGCCACTGCCAAGTTGTTGAGCGGCAAGGTTTGCGCCAGTTGCTGAGGCGTTGTAGGCAGTTGCAATACTCGAAGCTACCGCGTTGGCTTCTTCCATATCGGTCAAGTTGAGAGCAGTCGCTGTACCCATGCTGCTACTGGTTAGCCCTATCTTTTTAAGCTAGGTGCATACATACCCTAGACCGATACCCAGAAACAAAGCAGGTGTACCAAGTGAGCCCAACATCATATCTCCTAGACCGCCCAGTACACCGGTTAGTCCACCCGTAATATTCAACCCGCCTATACCAACAGCACAACCTGTCAGATCTCGGAAGGCTCCGCTTAGGTCATCTTTCGTATCTCGTCTCTTCAGCTCTGACTGCTGCTTGTTGCGAATGTTATTGACTCCATCGGTCAGATTCGAACCGAAGCTGATGAGACTTTCCAAGCGAAGCCGTCCGCCAAGATCACTAGATGAGTGTGCGATAGCTTCTGTGAGCGACAGTAGCGCACTGCGTAAGCGTACGTCTTGATTGAGCGCATCGATGGTCTGAGCAGTGAAGATTGCTGTGAGGCTGTTTGGGTATTGTTCGCTAGCGATCGTTTTCTGCGTGCCGAACCAGAAGGCAGCCGATGAGCAAAGCAAAAAGAGTGTAGTAAAGCATGCCAACAGGTGCCAGACCGGCCTTCCCGAAGCAAACGTAAACATTATTACAAGAAAGTAGTGGGGTATCTCAATGACATGTACGAAAAGAAACTAGAGCGCTAAGGTGTGAATGGCGGTGGCCTGCCACAACGCTCACATCGAAAAACAGAGGTAGGCCATCGGCCAAGAGTCCTAGCGATACTATATGTCGAGCACAACGGACGGGCGACCCTGTCCAGGGTGGCGTTTTTGAAACATCCTAGACGTGGAACTAGAAACGCTAGAAACACGCAGCTCCATGTCGCGCGTGCAACATGTCAAGATTGCTGCTTCAGCATCGGGGTGCAATGCGATCTTCCGTGAGAACTAAGCTGTAGCAGATAGGAATATGATCTTGGTGAAGGAGGTTCAAGATAAACTTGATAGGGGAATTTCCCTGTAAGTGGCGTTAGCTATAATAAGTCTGCATAATCAAACAACCTAACTGTAATCATGACCATTTCTCCAAATTCTACAGTGTGCTGAAGGAACAATCAAACAGCATTGTAGAGGTGCTTTGTCTGTCTACCGGGTTGTCCTAGTACATGTGATCTTCCCGCGACGGACCCGTCCGGTAATGCGACGAACTTGAAACGTGAGACACCGGCCAGTGATAACGAAAAACATCAAAGCCGTGACACCGAAATCAAATATGACTGATCAAAACGCAAATGCAAACAGTACCTGAAATACCGTTGGGCCACGCGTAGGTACCGAGGTGGACGGCGTAACGCGCATGACGGCGTAACGCGCACCCCCACCAAAACAACACTACGTTTTAACACTTAATAAATCCACTAATATAGATACAATGTAGTAAGTAATTAGTAAAATTAATTTGCATATACTAAGCACATTTTTTTTCCAATATGAAGTTTGTAAAAAAGTAAAGTGTAGTATAATCTACGCTTTTTTAAAAACACTAAGGTGTTTTAACTTTATATAACTTTCAAGATTAAAGTTAATAAGCTCCTTATTAATAATAGGAGCAAGAGCTCTTATAGTATATTAAATAGCTTACTAGGCAAGGCCTTCTATCTATATGTTAAAATATAAAACATAAATTTATAAATTTTAAAAAGAGAAGTTTAAGTATACTCAGTTAATTACTTTATCTACTAGTACTATAATAAGCATATTTTTAAAATTAATAATAAGTATTAACAATAATCACTATAAAGCTAATTCTGAAAAATTGTAGCTTATACTTTACTTTCTTATATAAGAAAATTAAGTAGTACTATATTAAAGCAAGTTACATAACGTGTTTCATAAGCGAGTCGCCAACCTAAGCGAGTCGCTAACGCAAAATTACTGCAAAATTTAAAAAAAAACAGGTGTCTATTTCTTAACAACAACACGGTAGAATTCTCTAAGAACTTAACACAATCGCTGCATCTATATAAAAAACAAGTTATTTAGATATAAAAACTCTAGCTTTAATATTAAGTAAGATATACTTAGTTTTGTAGTTTTACTAGGGTGTAAGTAGTCTATCTCTACAACTACCTTATAAAATTTCTTTAAAATTTAATGGCTTTCTTTTTACCTAAGTGCAGCAATTATGTTAAACTTTTAGAGAATTCTACCTTGTAGCTGTTGAGAAACAGACACCTGTTTTTTTAAAATTTTGCAGTGATTTCGTGTTGGCAACTCGCTTGGGTTAGCGGCTCGCTTATGAAACACGTTATATAAAATAAATAGAAAAAGCTTCCTCTTTAGTATCTTAAGAATTTAAAAAAATATCTTTAGTAAACCTTTATATAATTAGAGAAAAAAAAAATACTATTTAGGATAGCTTAGTTATATTTATTTTTTTAAGGTGTTAAAGGTAGTGGTTGTTGTTGTAGTCAAAATAGGGTTTCTAAAAAAAGTAAAAAGCAGCTACCCTCTACTAATTAGGCGCAAAAGTCAAAAAAAAAGATTGTATATAGTTAACGAGATTTAAACAGTAAGTAGATAAGGTCTACGCGCTAAGCGACTACTAAGCAAAAATTAAGGTCAAAAAAATTTGCTTAAGGTACTAAAAAACAACACTAATTAAAACGTGTTTAACAGCGATTGCTAGCTTATAGCTAGCAACAAGATTGCGATGGAGATAGAGGAGGAGGGTAAGGACACGTACGTTACCGCAGCAGGAGTCTGCAATACTTCTTTATAAAAGCTCCCTGCCTGCTGCTTCTCACCTTCTTAGGATAGCTTATAAAAGTAAATAATACTCTTAGTCTATGTTTATGCTAATAGATGTTATTTAGCGCCTATTTCTAAATATGAATTAACTTTTAAATTAATATAAAATAATTAGTATTAAGCTTTTAATTTTAAAACTTATTACGTTTGAATCTACTTAGTACTTCGTATTTTGATAAATGATAGTATTAGTCTTGCGTAGCTTAAATAAGTGTTTAATTGCAAAACTAAAGTAAACAATTAAGCCTTCTGTTACAAGTAACAAGAGAGATTCTCTCCTTAACGTATAGATGAGGGTTAAGGGTTAACTAGCCACCACGTCAGAAGGTTATAATCCGCGCGGGGCGCTAATCACATAATTGCTATCCCGCTAAGAAGAACTATCCCGCTAAGGGAGGGATGTTATAAGGATAAGGGATAGCCGCTATTACAACTATTCTACAGAAGGCAGTATTTAAGAAATAGCAGTAATAGCATAAGACAAAAGCAATAAGTATAAAAATATATTAAATTTTATTATTACACTTGTTGTAGTTAACTTATATAGTTTATCTATTAGAAAAATTGTTAACTAGTTATTTTATTATTTATAAAATTAGTATTGTTTACTTTTAGTTAATATTAATAACTATTTTCTACTTAAATATTATCTATAATAATTTATAAACTACTACATTAGTCTACCTTACCTTAGTAAAAACTAAGTTTAAAGAAATATAGCCTAACTTTATATAACACTTTAACTACTAGAAATTTTATTTAATAGTTTAACTAACAAGTTGCTTAATTAAGATTTATAACAGTATTTTAAAAGATTACTTAAAATAATATAGCTTAGGGTCTAAGACTCTTTGCGCTAAGTAAACTAATGTTAGAGAACAATAAAATGCTTAATATATCTAACTTTAATACTGAAAATAACTCTAGTGCCTAGAAAATTAAGAATCTTAAGCAACAAGCTTATATCTAGGCACAGTAAGTAGCTTTAATAATAAATATAATTAATTAGCTTTTAAGTTAGCTAACAGCTACTTTAAATAAATAACTTATTACTATATAAAAACTTAAAATAGCGCTACTTAAGAAGTATAAAAAATAATAAAATAAACTATTAATATCTCTTACTTATACTAATTTATACTGCAAATATAATAAAGTTTCTATTAATTAAGAAAAAATCCTTATAGTAAGTATATATGTAAAAAAAAAAGCTTTTCATTAAATACAACTTTATATAAAGAACTACCTACTTAATATAGAATATAAAGAAGTTAAGGCTAAGACGTAAGCCTTTTTTACAAGTTAGATAAAGTTTAAATATAAAGTAAAACGTATTTTTAAAGAAGTAGACACTAAGAACTAAGCTATAAAGAAGATTACTTACTTAAGGCAGACTACGTTAGTATTAGTATATACAGCAGAGTTTAATTAACTATAAGCATAGATTGATTAAAATAATAAAGCACTTTGAATATTATTTAAAGTAAGCTTAAAAGAGAATGTTAAGGATAGCCTTATATACTACAATAACCGAGCGCTTAGCGCGTGGACCTCATCCACCCACCGTTCGAATCTCGTTGACTACACACAATCTTTTTTTTGACTTTTGCGACTGGTTAGTAGAGGGTAGCTGCTTTTCACTTTTTTTGGAAACCCCATTTTGACTACAACAACAACCACCACCTTTGACACCTTAAAAATAACTACAATAAGCTTAATACATTATAAGCTCTAGTTAAGCTAGCTACGCGTATTAATAATAAGCTTTAAAAACAAAGTAATTAGAAAAAATACTTTTAACTTAACCTAGCTAACCTAAGAAGACAACGCAGTAAGTACAATAAGAATAGTAATGCTATTATAACTAGCAAGCTGCAAGAGAAGGCTAAAGACAAAAATACTTAGAAAAAGGCAAAATAGCTTTTCTAAAAAAGAATGCTAAAGGCGTTATAACAACAAAGTATATCTCTAGTATAGCAAAGTTAGACACTTTGCCAAAAACTATAATAAAAAATAAGCTAAACTGGCCGCTATTAAGATTAAAATAATTAAACAAAAAAACGCTATACTTAGTTAAAATGGAGCTAAATAACAACTTAAGTAACCTAGACCTCTACAAAAAGGCACGCTTAACAAATCGCTACAAAATAATACTATGATTAAAACTAACTAACAAATTTTTTAACTTAAGTAATCTTAGGCTAATAAGTTAAGCAGTAAAAATTAAAGTTATACTAAAATAATTAGCTAACAACTAATATTAAATATGCAGAACAATAACGCACTACGTTAACAAGTATTTAATTTAAGTAAGAATTATAATTACTAGCAGGAACGCTAAAAAATTTAGTTATTAGGTAATACACTAATAGCCTTACTTTAATAATTTAGTAGCTAAAGTTAGAAATTAAGAAGTAAAAAAAGTAAAAAGTACTAAAAAGTATAAAAAGTTATATTAGTATAACTAAAAGCTTAATTATAAGTTCTATAAAAAAACAAAAAGAAGTGCAAAGTAGACTAAAATTAGTACTACTATTTAAACTTGTAAGCAGATAAGTGCTTAGCAGATAAGTGTTACTTTTACAAACTTAAGAAAGTAGAAATCTACTACTAACTCTTATAAACGTAATGCAAGGATAGATGCAACTTCTATTAGTAATAATTTAAAATAGCATAATAAGTAGATAACTACTACTATAATACCCTATTATTAAATATCTATAAGGCAGTAGACTGCCTAATTTACAAAGCAAAGAAGCTAGAGCCAAAAATACAAGCCTTAAAGTAAGATATACTTTACTAAAACTTTAATTAAAGCTTCTATTACAATAATAGCTGCTTAATATACTATAGCGCTAAGTATAGTGCAGGCTACTTTCTTAAAAAGAGAAAAGGTAAGTAGGTAAAAAACTAAAATACTACTTAAGATAAATTTATACTAGTAAAGGTATATCTAAAATAACTCTTAGAAATGTATAGAATACTAATAGTTAAGTAAAGCAGTTAATTACAACTATATTTACACAATGTTAGAACATAGAGGCGCTTATAAATAGTAATGCTATATAAATAATAATTTCTTTATAAGTAGTAAAAAAACACAATGTACTATACTAAGTTAAAAAAGAACTAATTGTAATATTAGTAGCTAACAAAGAACTTATAGGATATAAAGACAGCATAATATAGTTAAAAACTAAATTAACAAAGCTATAGATAGCAGGCATAAAGTGCTAAATTAATATTAACATTATAGATCTAAGAGAACTAGACATGTTAATTAGTTATAATTAGCTAAATGCCTATAACCCCGCTATTAACTAGCAAAAAAAAACAATACTTAAAAGAGAACTTATACAAAAAGTTGCTAGAGTACGTAAAAAGTTACGCCTAACAAACTAAAGCTTAACTTAAAATAAGAAATATAGCAAGATCTTGCTATTAAAAAAACTTATATAAAGGACCTTTAGAAAATAAAAGTAATTAAATAATATAAGTTGCACCTACAAAAAGAATTTTACTACTAAGAATACTAAGAAAGTATTATACTAACAAGTTTTAAAAACTATTTTACAAAAATAAGGCTATAAAGCTAGTAGACTATTAAGATTAGAATTACAAGATTATTCTAAATAATAGAGTTTAGCTAAGCCTAGAACTAATCTACCTAATATTACCTAAGCACAATGCTAAGCTAAGGGATTACATCTAAAAGAATCTAAAGAAAGGATTTATTTAACTAAAATTTGGCATAATAGCCTTACCTATCTTGTTTATAAAAAGCCTAATAAAAAGTAACTACTATTTATCAACTTTAGAAAGTTAAATAGTATAACGCAAAAGAATTAATATTTCTTAATATTAATAATAAAGCTTATAAATTAACTCTAAAGAGCTAAGTAGTTCACAAAATTTAACGTTTAAAAAAGATTTTACTAAATAACTATTAAAAAAGGTTATAAGTAGTAATAGTGTTTAAAACAAAGTATAAACTATTTAAATACATAGTTATACTTTTTAAATTAGTAAACACACTAGTAACCATTTAATTAAAGTTTAATAACGCACTCTACAAATACCTTAGAATCTTTATCATAGCGTACCTAAATAATGTACTAGTATACTCTAGCAGAACACTTAAAAAACATGTAAAGCATATTAAGAAAGTACTTAAGAAGCTTAAAGATTACAAGCTATACTTATAGCTAAAGAAGTACAAATTCTATATTAAAGAGACAAAATCCCTAGGCTTTATAATATTTATAAAAGAAGTAAAAATAAGTTTAAAGAAGATTATAGCTTTATAAAAATAGCTAACATCTAAAATAGTTAAAGATGTGTAATTTTTTTAAGATTTGCTAACTACTATTCAAAGTCTATTAAGAATTACTTAAAGATAACTATACCCCTTTTAAAAATAACAAAGAAAGAGATAGAATCTACTTAAAATAAAAAATAGCAAAAAGTATTAAACTAAATTAAACAAATATTCTTTAAGGCACCTATACTAGAGATATACACACTAAAATAAGAAACGCAAGTTAAAAATAACGCCTTAAACTATATACTTCAAGCTGTATTGTTATAACAGTGCACAGACAAGAAATAAAGACTAGTATTCTACTATTTAAAGAAGTTCTTTAGAGTAGAACTTAACTACAACGTTTATAATAAAAAACTACTAAAAGTAGTTAATATTTTTTAATAGTAAAAAGTATATTTTATAAAACTACTACACTAAATTAAGGTTTCTACTAATTACTAGAACTTAGTAAAGTTTATAACAACAAAAAAACTTAACTAATAATAAGTTTAATAAGCTAAAATATTAGCTTAGTTTAACTTTTAAATAATATATTGTACTAGAATACTTAACAAAGTAGTAAATACTTAAAGCAAGAGATTTAACCTACACAAGAAAAGTTATAAAAAACTTTATAATACTATATTTAAAAAGACACTAAACAGCAGTTTATGTTATAACTAGCTAGAACTAGCTTAGGTGGCTAAAGTAGCTAAGTAGGTAGAAACACTACAATAGTAGTAGCAGTAAAAAGCAGCTAACTAGCAGTTAAGCTTAAGAAAGATTGCTTTAATAAATTACTATAAGACAAAAAAGAGTACTAAAATATATTTTTAAAAAATTAAATCTATATACTTTTATACATAAAATTAAGTCTTATTAAAAAATTATATAAGTCCCTAGAATACAAACATACAGTAATTAAAGAAATAGTTAAGCAACTAGCTAAGGTGTTTATGATACTACGCTTATAAGTAAAAGTACAAAATGTATTAAGTAACTATTTAGTATATTACTAGAATATGCCTAAAAGACATAAACTTTACGGCTTGTTACAGCTCTTATAGCTACTAACAAAACTATAAAGTAGCGTAATAATAAACTTTATAGTAAAGCTTTTAAAATTACTAAAACTAAGATTAGCTTGACTTTGCAATACTATCCTAGAAATTATAAATTAGTTAACTAAGGTAGCAAAGTTTATACCTATAAAAAAGGCTATTACAGCAGAAAGCTACGTGTATAAAGTTACAAAAGCACTAGTATTAGAGTATAAAATAGTTAAAGAGTTTATTACTAATCATAACAAACTAATTTTATTTAAGTATTAAAATACATTATTAGTAAAGTTAGGTGTAAAGAAAAAGCTATTAGCTAGCTTTTACCTTAAGACAGATAGCTAGACAGAACAAACAAAGTAGACACTAGAATAGTATCTAAAAATATATACTAACAAGCTATAAAACAACTAGGTTAACTTTTACTAACAGCACAATTAGCTTATAATAGTATAGAGTTAGTAACTACAAAGTACTTACTACACTATACAAACTATAAATATAAGCTAGCTACTTATTAAAATTTATAAGATATTAAGAGTATTGTAGTAAGTATAAATAACAAAGCCTGCTTAATATAAAAGCTACACAAAGACTTAAGCAAAAACATAGATTTTAAAAACTTTATAATAGCTAAAGTAGCTAATAAGCAAAGAGTAAAGGAACTAAATTTAAAAAAAAAAGACAAAGTTTTCTTATTAAAACAAAACTAAAAAACTAAGTAACTAAGCAAAAAACTAAATAACCTCTAAGTAAAACTATTTAAAATCTTAGAAGAAATATGTATAGTAAACTATAAACTCTGATTACTACTTAGTATACGCGTTTACTTTGTCTTTTATAAGAAACTTTTAGAAAAAGCATAGGTAGGTGCTAAGCTAGCAACAAATATAAAGCTTAAAAATAATAAGTATAAAGTTAAAGAAACTAAAGACTTGTAAAAAATTAGTTGTTAGTAAAGATACTTAGTTAAGTAGTAAGAATAGCTAGACAGCTAGAACACTTAAGAACTAAAAGAAAATTTTACAAACTATAAGTTATAAGTACTTAATTACTATTTAAGATACCTAAAGTAGAAAAGACTAAGTCCTTTAAAAAAAAAGAAGTAATTAAAAAAAAATTAAGAAAAGCGTTAGCTTATAACTAGCCTAAGTTAGTGAACAGTCTAGGTAGTAATAGTTTAGTTATTAAAAAGTTTATACTAAAGGCAAAGTTCCTTTTAGCTTACTCCTTTGCACAATTCTAAAAATTTAAAATAATAAAAATTTAATTAGTATATGTGGAGAACAAGGAGCTGGTAACAGTGGTTTAGGAGAACCGGATAGTTGATTCTGTCTTTCTATCTGCGTCTAAGACGCTCTCTATATACAAAAGAAATATTGTAGTCTATAAAGAGTAGTGTGAAGCTTAGAAGGATTTCTCCACGCCCGGTAAGTATTCTGTGGAGTTCGGATGCTTTCTTCCAAACTTGGCGTGAAGTCTCTAAGCCTCGGCGTGAAGGCTCTGAGGCTTGGCGCTTGGCGCTGCGCGCGCCGCGCAGGCCTTGACGCTTGTGCCTAGAGCCTCGTGGCTGAGGCGCGTGGCTGATATATGCGAGTATATAAATGCTCTTGCGCCTTAACCTCTAAAAGCTTATAGCAAAAATAAGCAGTCTTTACTACTGCAAAAGCTTAATGCTCCTCTAAATACATAATCTTTAACTTCTTTTTATGCTTATTAGCTTAAACTTTCTTTTACTCTTTTTTAAAAATGAATTAACTATACTTTACATTTACAGAAATATAACTAGCGTAATAGCTAGTTGCAGTATTAAAAAACTAGTAAAAGTTTTTTTTCTTACAGCACTTATAGTAAAACAATATTTTAAGACCTTACTTTTTTATATTATTAGCGCAAGTATAGTACTTAGCAGTTAAGTTCTTTTAACAGTTACAGTAAAATAATCAGACTTTAAGTATAGTTAAGAAGGTGTAAAGAAAAATAAGTATATAATATAATAGGCATACTAAGACTTTCAATACAGCTAGCAGTTTAACACGCAGCGCGGGAAAACAATATTCTAGGGTATTAGGACAATACACTTAAGAAAGGGGATAATTTTATAAGTAATAAGAGGGATTCTCTTCTTAACGTATATATAATAGTTAAAAGTTGACTAGCTACTACGTTAGAAAGCAATAATCCGCGCGGGGCGCTAATTACGTAATTACTATGTTGCTAAAAATAACTATCCCGCTAAGGGAGAGATGTTATAAAGATAAGGGATAGCTGCTATTACAACTATCCCACGGAAGGCAGTATCTAAGAGATAGTAGTAATAGTATAAGACAAAGGTAATAAGTATAAAAATATATTAAATCTTGTTATTATACTTATTATAGTTAACTTAAATAGTTTATCTCTTACACAAATCGCTAACAAGTTATTTTATTATTTATAGAATTAGTATTGTTTACCTTTAGTTAATATTAATAGCTCTTTTCTACCTAAACATTTTCTACAATACCTCACGGACTACCGCTTTAGTCTACCTCGCCTTAGTACAGACTAAGCCTAGAGAAGTATAGCCTAACCCCGTGTAACATCTTTTATAAATTACTTTGGCTTTAGCCTTTTAATAGCTTCGGCCTTTTAAGACAACCTTTTAATGTAACCACACATTTTATAGACACCTTTTTAGTAAAAAAAGATTTATTGCTAACAACGCCCCCTTATTCAGCATTGCTAGCACGCAATTAGTGTGTCGCATATTTAGACAGAAACAAAGAAAAGCAAAACAAAAACGCGAATCGCCTTCTAACTTAAAGCGCCTTATCTCGCCTATTCTTATTGCTTTACTGCTAGGCGCTCTTAAATAAAGTAAAGCAGCAATACTATTATTACCTTGCTTACTAACTTATAAGCGCAACAATAGAAAGCCTACTTTTTCTTTTCTACCTCTTTCTTCTTTATTACTAATTTAACGTCTTACAATAGCTGTTTAAGCTAAGTTCTAGTTTCTATACTTAGCCCTTGCATAATTAATAAGAAGAAAAGAATACTAAACTAATAAGTTTTAAGTACTGCGCTAGTATTAGTAAATACCCTAAAAGTTGTATATTCTTTTTAAAACTAGCTAAATTAAAGCTTAAAAATCTTTCTATATATAAACATATTGCAGATAAAAAACTTATTTTATATTTTTATAAACTTAGAAGTTTAGCTAGGTAGTTAAGTTTTAAGATACTTAATAAATTTAGGTGTCTGTATAAGCAGTTTAAGTTAGACTAGATTAAGTGCTAAGTAGATAGTAGCAAAGAATGCTTTTTTTCAGAAAAAAGCTTAGAATAAGGAGATGCTTGCTATAGAGGTTACACGCTATTATATTATATTATATAAAAATTATTTGTATATAGTGCTGTTTAAAAGGTAAAAAGCAGCAAGTAAAATGTAGCAGCTTTATAAAGTTCTACAGGCTCCTGCTGCAGTACGTACGTGTTTTTTTCTTCCTTTATTATATTATGTTATAATTCTATTGCTAGCTATAGGCTAGCAATTGCTGTTAGACACGTTTTAACTAGTGTTGTTTTTTAGTACTTTAGCAAATTTTTGCAACCCTAATTATTGCTTAGTAGTCTAAGCTTTCCTCCTAGAACTTATCTACTAACTGTTTAAATCTCGTTAACTATTTACAATCTTTTTTTTTTTAACTTTTGCAATTAATTAGTAGAGGGTAGCTGCTTTTTACTTTTTTAGAACCCTATTTTAACTGCAACAACAACAACCACCACCTTTAACACCTTAAGAAATAAATAAATTACTTATTCTAGAGAGCTGTAGATCTTACTTTACTATAAATACTATTAAGTACTATAATTAAAATAAGATTCTTCTTGCAGTATATTTTTTTTTGCTTTAGCCTTTTTAGATAACATGTTCAACCACTAAGTGGATTAACCCACCAAGTAGATTAGTTTCTGCTAAGACTACCTCCTCGCTTATTAACGCGACATGTCTTAACAACAAAACGCGCAATTATCTAACTAAGAAGGCAGAATTAAGCTTACTTTTTCTGCCTATAATAGTTACTAGTTTTAAAGCCTCTAGCGTGCTGCTAAGGCATTTAACATGCCTCTTATAACATTAACTTACTAATACTACAGAATTACGTATTGCTTAGAAACTACTCTTAACTGCTAGAAACATACTGCAACTTAATAGCAGACAATTATCTAATATATACTTAACTTTAACTTACAAGAATTTACGCCGCGGCTGTGCAAAGTAGTAGATATAGCTAATAAATTACTAGCTATACGCAGTAGCAAGCTTATAGGCAACAACTAGCCTAATTACTTTATAGCGCGTTTAGCTAAGCTTAAAATAGCCTTTAGTTAAGCTAAAGATAGGCAGAGAATACTATAAGAGAATTTAGAGATAATTAGCGCGTAGTTTAAGCTAGTAAAAGAGACTAAAGCTAAGTATAGTATTTATAACAACAACATATATAACTTTAATAAGACTAGCTTCTAGATAAGTGTAATTAGCTTTATAAAGGTTGTTATAAGTTTAGAAAGACGCTTTTAACTTTAGCTTATCTAGCTAGGCAATAGTAAGTTACAGTAATCTAAAGCGTTTGCGCTACTAACTACCCAACTCTACTCTTTATTATCTACAAAGAACGCGTTTATATCTTTACCTAGTATAAGAAGGCTTTAATACTGCGTAATTAAAAGCTCTAAGCTTTTAAAAAAGGCTAGACAAATAACGTACTTAGTCTAAAGTAATTAAAGCACTTTAACGCGCATATAAAGACGCGCTAGGTAGAAAAGTACTAGCTACTTATTTTAGACAGCTATAAGAGCTACCTTAACTAGAATTTTAAAAAATACTACTTTATGTAAATATAAAATCTTAACCTTTTACATGCTTTCTTACTTATGTTGCGGATTCAATCTCCAGGTATAGTTGCTTGTTCTACTATCAACTCAGAGGTAGAGGTCTCTGCCTTCTACTTGTTTGTATGAGCACCTGGATTCTGTGGAGAAACAGCTAAGTAGCTTAATCTCCAACAACTTATTGCACATCTTCTAGCTACTTAATATAGTCTACTTTTTGCTACTAAAGCAAAAGTACTTCTAGCGCGTTAAAGACGTAGCACGCTAATGCGTCTTCTATATTAATAAGGAAGGCTTTCTTTCTACCTTTAAAGACGCGTTTTTTAATATAGTTATTAAGTAAAACTATTAAAAAGCTTTTAAAGTAGTAGGGCTAGTCCTAATTAACACGTAGGTTATATTAGATTGCCTTAAAGTGCAACTATATACTCTGCTAAAACCCCTCTTTCTAAAGACGCTATAGTAGTTAAAGACTTTAAGTAATACTTATAAGTTTAAATACTTATAAGTTTAAATCTTAAGTAAAGCTTATACACAATTCCTTTACTTGCTTGCCTATTATATGTTAGGCTAGCTTCTTCTAGCTTATAAAAAATAGTAAGCTAATACTATATAAAAATGCGCTTAAACGTGGTTAGATTTAAAAGCTTAAAAAGTAATTACTAAAAACAACTAAGCAAAAGTTGCGTAAGCGTGAGCAAATTTTGCAGAGTAGCACTATAGAGTATAGCAAGGCAGCGTTGCAGGTAGCTGCTAAAGAGTTTATAGTACTTTAGCAATCTAAAAAGGCTTATAGTAGTAGTAATTAGGAACTAGCCTAACTAGCTCTACAGCGCTGTGGGAACTGCAGTAAGACTAGGCATAACGCGGAGACGTGCAAAAAAGATAAAAAAGTATTTTCTAAATTAGATATAAGCACAACGTATATAGGCTTCTTGTGTAATAGCAATAAAATTGTAGAGTTGTAGCATAAGTTAGGGCTGTCAAGCATTTTTAATCCACTTAGTGGGTTGATCTACTTAGTAGTAGAATATGTTCGCCTTTTAATGTGACTAAACATTTTAAAGACACCTTTTTAGTAACAAAAATTTACTGCTAACAATAGTTTAGACGGAAACGAAGATGCCCGATATCCCTCTAACTAACCCTCTTGACTAATAACTATTTACTAATAACTATCAACCGCTGACCGCAACTTGCGCCTATTCTTAGATACAAATAAATTATAACAGCATTACTATCTATGCACAGCTCTCTTATCCTTAAAAGCCACTTATAAAATCCTACTACTTGTTAGTTTGTTTTAGCTACTTAATAGCTGTCTTAACACGTCTTTGCATCTAATAAAGCTACTTTTAAGTTTCTTTACTAAAGTTATACTTACGTAAAAAGAGATTGTTAAAGTAATATACTTTTACAATATTTAGACTATTAACATGCGCCGTATATATAGTATACTAGCTAACCTAGCCTTTTACAGTTAATGTTGTTACCTTAATATCTATAGTACTAAACGTATTAAAGATATTTTAACTATAATTATGTTTTAGCTTTTATACTAACTTTACTACTTCAAGAACTACTGCTACTAGCTTCTTTTTAACTCATAGAGGTAGCTGCTTAATAATAGAAAACGCTAGCTTTATACTCTGCTACTATAGCTTTTAGTATAGTAACTTTGTCAAGTCTAACTTTACTTAATATTAGCTATTAGTTTTTAAGTTGAATAGAAAGAAAAATAGTCTAAGAATTAAATTCTTTATATACTAGTCGAATAAAAAAAGTTAGATTTTTCAATTGCTGAGAACTAATTGTCGCAACGTGTATATGTATCCTCTAGCCGGAGTACGATTCATCGATCGGTTGGGATTTTGTTTCCGACACTAATTAATAAAATAAGCTAGTCTAAAAGGATTTGGTGATTTGAAAAGCCAAGAACTTTCCTTTGAAGTTAAGCTACTTAGTAAGCAGCTTAGTCAGCACTAGTACGCACGCTAATTTACTTGAAAATAGAGAAAGAAAAATATAAAAATAGAACTTTAGCTTCGGTCTTTTAAGACAACCTTTTAATGTGACCACACATTTTGTAAACACCTTTTTAGTAAAAAAAGATTTATTGCTAATAACAGGTATCTAGGCTTATGCCCTCTTGTTTGGCCGGCACGTAATTAGTGTGTTGTATGTTTAGACAGAAATAAAATGCGCAATAATCCTCTAACTAACTAACCTTCTTAACTAATAACTATTTACTGCTAATATTTACTGCTAACTATCACTTTTATTGTCCTGTTGCAATTCTAGCAGTGTTGCAGTTGCAGAGTTTAGTGCTTATTCTTAGATGTAAATAAACAATAATAGTATTACTATTTATATATAAATCTTTTATTCTTAAAAGTCTTTTACAAAATCTTTCTGCTTATTAGTTTATTTTAGCTACTAAATAGCTATTTTTATACGCCTTTACTTTTTATAAAGATACTTTTAGGTTTTTTTTACTAAAGTTATATTCGCGTAAAGAATGTATGCTAAAGTAATATACTTTTACTATACTTAAACTATTAACACGCGTAGTATATATAGTGTACTAGCTAAACTAGCTTTTTATAGTCCTTGTTGTAACCTTAATATCTATAACACTAAACGCAAAAGTATCTTTACTATAGTTATATTCTAACCTTTATACTAACTTAATAATTATAAAGACTATTACTACTAGCCTCTTTTTAACTAATAGATGTAGCTACTTAATAATAGTAAATGCTGGCTTTATAATCTACTACTATAACTTCTAATATAGTAACTCAGTAAAGTTTAACTTGACTTAATATTAGCTATTAGTCTTTGTATTAAACAGGGAGAAAAACAGTCTAAGCATTATATTATTTATATGTAAGTTGTTTATATACAATACTATATAGTGTAAGAAATTATAAAAGTAAAAATTAGCAGGTAGGAAGCTTTTATAAAAAAGTATTATAAGCTCCTGCCACAGTAACGTACGTGTTCTTACTCTTCTTCTTTATCTCTATCGCAATTTTGTTGCTAGCTATAGGCTAGTAATTACTATTAAATATGTTTTAATTAGTGTTGTTTTTTAGTACTTTAAGCAGATTTTTTTAACCTTAATTTTTGCTTAGTAGTCTAAGCTTTTCTGCTCTAAGCGCTTAGCGCGTAGACTGTATCTACTTACTGTTTAAATCTTATTAACTAAATATAATCTTTTTTTTTCTTTCGCATCTAATTATTAGAGGGTAGCTGCTTTTTACTTTTTTAGTAACCCGATTTTAACTACAACAACAACTACCACCTTTAATACCTTAAAAATAAATAGAACTTATCGTTTCTATTTAGTGAGAGTATCAAAATTTCTAAAAATGAGTTCAGTTTAATTAGACAACGTGTGTATTACGTAAGCTAATTTTGACTTATAGTTTCTGACTTTATTAAAGTTGAATAAGCAATTAAAAAAAAAAGGTTGCTGCTTAGGTAAGTAATTAGTCTTAAAAGATTACTCATATTTTTCTAAACAATTCTCTCTTTCTATTCCTAATTTTCTTTTTTTAAATTATCACTATAACGTCTCCTGAACTTTTATATCGTATTTATACAAAACCAATTACTTTTCTTCATTAGTACTATACTAGAAATGATTCCTAGTAGTATTTATAATACTATTTAACGTATTAGAAAGAAAAACAACAATATTTTACCTACATTTACGCCTACTATAGGCCGCTCTATAAAAATTACGAAAAGAGTAACAAGAGCTGTTTATAGAGACTTAACTAAAAGTTCTAAAAAACAAAGAAGCGTATATTAGACAAAAATAGTTTAAGTCTTTCTACTAGAACCCTATAACGCTTACTAAGAGAGGAGAATTACTCTGTTTAAACTTCTAAGAAAAAACAGCTTTTAAACAAGAAAAAAGCTAAAAATTATCTATTATACGCTATGAAGAAACATACTAATATTTGAAATATAAAATTTAATAAAGTTATATTTTGTAATTAGTTAGCTATTAAGCGTGGCCATAGTGCTAGGATGGTATATTGCTAAAAACGTTAAGATCAGCGTCTTGGCAATGAATATGTTTCTACAGCTAATAGAAGCAAGTTTGAAGATAATTTGAATTACTTAACAATTACTTCACGATATAAGGTAAGTTCTTAGTATTTAAAAAAACTTTTAGAAAGCTTACTAGTTAATTGTTAGGACAAGATATTTTTACCTAAGTTTAGGGTGCAATTTAGATAGGAGGAATATCAAAATTAGTAGTTATTAGAACGGCCTAAAACTACTGCATCTTTTTAAAATACAAACTATATTATCAAAATTCTAATACTAGTAGTAAAACCTACTATTTAAAAAGTTAAGTTAACTATTCTGTTTCCTCTTATTTTTACTGCTGTAATTTTATAATTTATTAATGTATTTAATATATTTTTTGTTACTTTATAGACCTTACCAACTATTATATAGGGTAGAGGTTTTAGCAAGATAATGCTAAGCTCTATAAAACTTTAGAGGTTTTATCTTAGTTTTCTAAAAATAAGGTAGGACTTTTTAAGCATCCTCCTTATAGTCTAGATTTAAATCATATTCAAAACATTTATGGTTTGTTAAAAAATGCTTTCACAAAAAAGCTTACTTCCTTATAAGGCTTAGGTAATAACAAAAAAGTATGGCAAAGTTTATAAAGGCTATATATAAAGAGTGGGATCTAATATCTCAACAAGTAATAGATAACTGTATTTTATCTTTACCTAGGCGTTATCAAGACGTAAAAGAAGCTTAAGCCTGGTACACGAAGTATTAGTAACTACTATTAGCTTTTATAATCAAAAAAACCCAGAAAGCAAAACGCTTTCCATTATTACTTATCATGTTATAGTTCAGAAATTACTAAACTGATTGATTTTAATGGCTTGAACTGATATTTAACATTAGCATCTTGTAGCTATTTTGGCACTGTCAATAAAATGATATCATTAATTATAATTATTGTTTTTTGAGTACTTCGTCTCAATGCAATAATTCGCCGATAAGATGCCGACTAAGCTGCTTACCAAGTAGCCTTACTTCAAGGGGAAGTTCCTTGCTTTCCAAATCACTTACTCTTTTTAGACTAGCCTATTTTGTTAATTAGTTACTTACAAATGAAAAATATAACTTTTTTCATTCGTTTTTCTTTTTGTCACCTCTCTGTAGTTAAATAGTAGTGCGCTTACTAACAGAAACTAATTTATTAATACTTCAAGGTAGAGAGCTTCATCTAACTAAACTTAACAACTTATTAGTAGTTTAATTGTTTAAACTTTGAAACATTAACACGTTAGCTGAGTAAAATAAAACCTTCATTTATAGTAAATAAGTTATTGGATGTAGTTTATTTTGCAAGTTCAAATTTTCAGCCTTAAGTAGCGAATAAAGTTAGAAATTATAAGTTAAGCTTTTACTTACTAGATGTAGTGCTTAGAATACTAGTAAAAGGCTTAATTAGCTTACAAACTGTTATGTTTTACTATATAAGCTATGTAGCGGGCGTATCTATAAGAATATAACCTAAAATCCTAATATAAAGTAAAGAGTAGAAGCATGAGTGGTGTGTTAACGTATTGATTATCGAATATAAAAATGCATTATAAAGCAACTTTTATAATACCAACCTACTAGACTTGCTAGTAACTTAAGAAAACCAAGTAAGCTATAAGACTCTTAAGTATATTGTTATAGTAGCTTTCCTTACTAAGCAGAAACTAAATATAGAAAATTCTTAACTATATTATAATCATGTAATTGAACTGCTGGAACTATAAAAGCAATTGCTTATGCATTTTATAAAGACCTTATTTAAACAGACTATAAGAAAGAGATGTGATTAGCCATAGGCTGCCAATCGCCGTTGGACACGTTTTGACTAGTGTCGTTTTTTGGTACCTTAGCAAATATTTTGACCCTGATTATCGCTCGGTGGTCTGAGCTTTCCTCCCAGAACTCATCCACCAACAGTTCGAATCTCGTTAACTACACACAATCTTTTTTTCGACTTTTGCGATTAATTAGTAAAGGGTAGCTGCTTTTCACTTTTTTTAGAACCCTATTTTGACTACAACAACAACCACCACTTTCGATACCTTAAAAAATAAATTAATAAAAAAGAGACTTATTAGTTTATTCAGAACAAGATTTAGACTAAGAGATTAAAAGAAAAGTAAATAATTACCTAATACTTGTAAAGTAGGTCTAGACGGTTGGAGATTAAGTTACTCAGCTGTTTCTCCACAGAATCCAGGTGCTCATAATCACACCTGGAATCTACAATCAACCTACGATCAATAGATTACTAGAAGCTATTACGCTACTAGTACAACTTATCATTGTTATCAATTGATCTACAGCAACTACGCAATCTATTACGTGAGATTCTCAACTTGTAGTTAGAAAACAAGAGAGTTTAATTAAGAGAATTATGAGCAGTTGTACAATTCAATAATAAGACTCAAATCACTCTCTTCCCCTAGTCTCTATTGTTTTATTCTCTCATCTCTATCGTTCTACTTCCGCTACCTCCTCAATCTCTAATAGGTTATAAGCCTTGGAGATTGAATCCGCAACATAGACCTATAATTTTCATTAGACCAGCATCTTTTTCAAATGTAGGGCGCAGATTATAATAAGAAAAAACTTCTACTAAAAGAACTTAATTAATTTTATATATGCTAGTCCTTTAGCAGCTAATTTCTTCTAAGTAGCACTAGTAAATACCGCTAAAAATAATTGAGAAATGGAATTATATAATATAGTAGAAGGATTTCTTAATCCAATGATTATAGTAAGCAAATTGGTAATTTATAAGGTACTAGATAGTTTAAGAAGCTTAAAAAGTGTGTACAACTTAACCGCACACTATATAAATTATAAAACGCGCTATAGTTATAATATATAATGTTTTAAAACTCCTTAGAGAAATTATATTAATTGCATTACTAAAGAAGCGTTGCCTATTCGTTAATTAAGAAAGGAAGCCCTTAGTCTTATCTTACATTAATCCTATCTTATTGCTCTTTGTAAAAAATCATTAGTAAAAAGTAATAAGCTTCTATTAAGGATGATATATTAGTAGAGGATCTAGGAATAAGAGTTATTTAAATGGTTTCTTAGCATATATGTAGTTAAAAAATTTTAACTGGTAAGTTTTTACACTTGTATATAATATGGATATAAATAGAATTATAGAGAAGATTAAGCTAGAAAAAAGTCGCTTTCCTAAGACTCTACTGCTATTAAAAGAGCTAATTAAGTACACTAGCAAAGCAACTTAGTGAAAGATTGAGGCCTACTAAGAAATGGTTAAGTTAGTACTATACACAGCTATTATGCTATAATTAGATGTTACTTACTTAATCTTAAAGCCTTTACACTCCTTTGCAAACTCTAAAATCAGCATATAAAAGCTATTAAACAATTTATAATCTACGTTTATGAAATAATATAAGATAGAAGCTAATACAGAAAGTATAATCGCCTAAACTTAATAATTATAGGCAACACTTCATTTATAGACATTTATAAAACTTTATTGATTATTGTATAAATATGTACATAGCTATTCTATATAGCAGTCTAATATTTTAGAAGGTTGCTTAGCAGGCTATAGTATCTATATTAACTACTAAGGCTGAACTGCTCGCTTTTAAGAATACTAATGAGAAAGCTATAGCTGTTGAGTTATTTTTTCATGAGCTATTTCTTATTCTAGATAACATCAAGATAATTAAGTGTATTATTGGCAAAGAATTAAGCTTATAGTTAAAAACAATAAGTAGATAAGCGCTTGATTAAGATATATAGATATACAGAAATATAGCTATAGCAGAAATATGCTAAAAATTACTTTAGGTAAAGTAATTATAAACAGTAGTTATGCTAGCTAACAGACTAACTAAGATACTTACTTAATGATAGTTTAAAAGGTTCAAGCAGCTGCTAAACATTTAGCAAGGTAACCACTTGAATTCAAGGTAACACAAATTAATAAGCAGAAATTTATATTGAGTAGTAATATTTATATCGTAGACCATGTTTCCTATTAAGAGCTTAGAACGAGCAGAACAACGTGGGCTAGACAAGTAGGATGCTAAAAACTAAAACTAGAAATAAACTTATTAATAAATATTAGACTTATCACCCTTACCAGGCTCTATTAGCAGATCTTGTTTAGCTTTTTAAGCTTTAGCAAGCTTAAGCGCATTATTAGCTATTCTAGCTTTAATAGCAAGGATCTAGAGGCAAGCAGAATAAAGACGTAAGTTATATCTATTGCTTCTCTATATTAAGTCATAAGATAATTGCCTGCTTACACTAGCAGAAGCCCTATAACTATACCGATTAGTTATATAGCAAATAGGACAGTATATGTGAGAGCGATTGTATAGAGTAAAAGAGGGTAGTATTTTGCAAGTATACTGTTTTTAAAAAGTTAATTAACGCAGAGAACGCTACTGTTGCTGCTAATACTGCTATTACTATTATTGCTAAAGCTACTGTTACTATAGCTGTTATCGATTTTAAGCTAGTTGTTAAGTAAGCTACTACGTAAATTAAAAGGAATTGTAAGTAGTGTAAAGCTGCAGATAGTAAAGCTCTTGTTAAAAAAAAATTTAGACTATAGCTTGCTAAGCAGGCCATATTTGGCGCAAATAATTGTTAGCGTTATATTCTAGATTCAAGACGCTTACTAGAGTAGGACTAAGCAGTAGGAGCTTAGCGGCAAGACTGCAAGACAACATTTCTTAAGCGCAAAGATTATTAATAGAAGGCTTCTATATAGAAAGCTGTCTAGTAAATTTAACGCTGCTTTTAATCTTTTAATAGCAGATTATAATAAGCTTAAGTGGTTTAGATTTTGTAGCTTAGTATATCTTATTCTTGTCTTATCCGTAAGAACTAGTTAATAGGATAAGCAAGAAACTTAAAGAATTGAAAACTAAAGGTTTTATTTCTATACATAGCTTAAAAATAATAAGCAAGATTGGTATAAACTACATAGCAGGTGTAAGATAAGCAAATACTAGAGCGTAAGCTGCTCTAACTACTAGTTTAAACATTATTAAAATAATATCTATTATATAAACTACTTAGCAACTTTTTTGTATAGCTCTTACAACGCAGAACACAGAAATATAATAAATTAGGAGTAACTTGAAAAGAGCTAGTAATGTACAGGTGTTGGAGTGCATAAAGACATACTGCTACAAGGGCGGAAATTCACTAGTAGTTAGATTATGCAAGATCAGGGTTAGTAAGATAATAATCTTATTGTAGGCTAAGTATAAAAGACTATTAATAGAAAGATATGCCCATTTAATAATATAGTACAAGAGTTAAGTTGCAGAGTAAGTAGATTAGCTTCAGCCTTTTAAGACAACCTTTTAATGTAACTACACATTTTGTAGATACCTTTTTAGTAAAAAAAGATTTATTGCTAACAATAGGTATCTGGGCTCATGCCCCCTTATTTAGCATTGCTAGTACGCAATTAGTGTGTCGCTCTAGTATGTTAAGACTAAATTAAAGAAAAGCAAGATAAAGACGCAAATTGCCTCTTAACTTAACGCGCCCTATTCTGCTCTTATTCTACCTATGCTGCCTATGCCGCTTACTTATGTTAAGACTTTACTTCTAGGTATTTTTAGACAAATTAAAGAAGTAGTACTATTATTACTTTGCTTTCTAACTTATATATGTAACAATCGAATGCCTATTTTTTTCTTTGACTTGTTCTTTTTAATTACTATTATAATGTTATATAATAGCTAGCCAAATTAGTTAATAGTTCTCTTACTTAGCCTATGCACAATGAATAAAAAAAAGATGTTAAAGTAGAGCATTTTTAAGTACTTTGCTAGTATTAGTAAATACTTTATAAATTTTATATTTCTTTTGTAGCTAGCTAAGTTAAGGCTTAATATTTTTTTTGTATATAAAATTATTACAGATTCTAAAGTTGTTTATAAAAAATATAATTATAAAGTCTTAGGAAGGCTAACTTATAGATGCTTAAGAAACTTAAGTATCTATATAGTCAGCTTAAGCTAGACTAGTTTAGGGCTAGGCGTACAATAAAAAAGCTTCTTATTTTTAAATAAGAGTTAAAGTTAAAAAAAATGTTTAATTATAGAAGTTAAATGCTATTATAGTATATTATAAATAAGTTATCTATATATAGTGCTGTTTAAAAAGTAAGAAGTAGTAAGTAAAAAGCAGCAGCTTTATAAACTATTAATAGCTCCTGCTATAGTACGTACGTGTTCTTTCTTTTCTTTATCACATTATATTATAATTTTACTGCAATGTTACTATAATTCTATTGTTAGCTACAGGCTAGTAGTTTCTATTATACACGTTTTAACTAGTGTTGTTTTTAAGTACTTTAGTAAATTTTTAACTTTAATTATTGCTTAGTAGTTGAATATTTCCTCCTAGAACTTATCTACTAACTGTTTAAATCTTGTTAACTACACATGATCTTTTTTTGACTTTTGCGATTAATTAGTAGAGAGTAGCTGCTTTTCACTTTTTTAGAACCCTATTTTGATTACAACAACAACCACCACCTTTAACACCTTCAAAAATTAAAATAAAAGTAGAGTAAGTAGATAATCAATGGTTGTCCCTTTTCCGCGGTACACAGAAGAGGTTATGTACCTTAAGATTAGGTAGTCAAGCACTAACCTAGTGTGCAGTATAGTATCACTCTGTGCACCGGCATAGTAAGGGCCTTCTTTTAAGTAGATAAAGGCGCATTGCGCTTATTCAATAGCTTAATAAGTGTATATAGCTTATTGCTATTGCTATGTTGCTGTTTACGCGTTGCTACTTAAGTAGTAAGCTACTATAACTTCTACTTTAGCTCTTAAAGAGTCTCGCCTTTGCGATAAGTCAAATGCTTAGTCAAGCTTTTATTTAGATTGAAAGTTAAATAAAGGCTTAACAGAAAGCTTCACTTGATAGGCAAGTTAACTAGCCTTCATGTAGAGCTACTAGATATCTTGCAATAAGTATATAAATTAATTAGTAGCAGTAACTGACTTTTATTGTCTTATAAATTAGCTGCTTACTAGATCTTATTGTTAAACAGGCTTTAGCGCGCATAATGCTTATCCTAAGCAATATTCTTACGTTGCTGGCGCAGGCTTTCTAAGCAACAATTACGCTAACAACAGCTCTTTAAGCAATGCTTACGCTTTTTGCTGTTAGAGGCGGACTACACTAGAAAGATTAGCAGCTAATTATTAAGAGAACAATAAGGCAACACTGCTTACTATATTAATAGTGGTAGTAGTAGTGGCGCAGTAGATATTAAGAAGGCTTAATTAATAATACTAAGTAAGGCTAAGAACAATAGTTTTAGAGAGGCAGTAGACGTAAATAATACTGTTGTAGTTACTGTGCACGAACTGAATACACGATATTAAGGGTCTCTCTAATGTTTTAATATTACTAAAGGCTGCTAGCTAAATTAAAACAAGCAGTAATTCTATTATAATAGATAATTCAGAAGCGGAGCTATAATTACAGAGAGCTTCTTGAATTAATAGCCTTAAAATGTTACAATTACCTAGTTGCTTACAGCCTATATTAATAAAATGTACTAACCTAGAGTGTGTGTTAGAGTATTGATATACAGATCACCCTGGTGATTAGGTGATCCTGGTAAGCTGAACACGTGACGAACACGCTAGTGCCTATATATACAGACTAGATTGTCTTAAGTCTCTTTAGTAGTTAATAGACATTTAGTTGTAGCATTTAGTTAATTAATACACTTATTTTCTACTTAGGTGATTAAGTAATTGCTTCTTCTTAGCTCTTACAATAAGAATTAGAAATCTTGTATAAATTAAAGAAGATAAGCTTAGATAGCTACTTTTAAATGTTAATTAAGCTAATATCATATATTGTCTATTTGTTAGAACTGAATTCAACATACTTATATAAACTAGGATACTTACTATCAAAACTATATTCAGAATTGTTTCTAATATGCTAGTGTATAAGGTGATACTTGACTGCACAATAACTTAGAGCTTAACTACCTAATCTTAAGGTATATAATCTCTTCTATATATCGCAGAAAGCGGTTACTATAAATTATCTACTTACTTAACGACTCAACTCCTGCACTAGATTATTAAATAAGGACCTTCTTCTAATAATAGTCTTTTATACTTAACTTATGTAGAAGCTAAGAAAAAGCAATTGCTTAATTACCTAAGTGAAAATGAGTGTATTAGTTAACTAAGTACTACAACAAAGTGTTTAATAACTACTAAAGAGGCTTAAGACAATCTAGCCTGTGTAACGGCGTAGGTAAGACTTACGAATTAGTATTAGCAGAAAAGATCACGGCAAGGCATATAGGAGTGCGTTGTAATCTATAAATAAGCTTTAATTTAAATAAGACAACCTATAGGCCTTATATAAAAGGATATTAAAAATCTACAGAGCAACTAGAGGTTCTAAGCTATCTTTATACCTGCAATCTAGGCTAGGACTAGAGTAGGTCTAATATAGATAAGATCTTAAGATAACAGTAAAGATAATAGAGTTGTAACGTGTTTATTACACTACCCCCCCTTCTAGTAGTTAGCTAGTCCTGTAGCTATATATATTTTTTAATATATTTATTGTTTATTTGTTGTTAACCTTATAACGTCTTTTGTTGTTGTTGTAAACTTCTACTAGGTAGTTACTGCAACTTTAACCTAGAATAGTGTTAGACTAGCTTTAAGCGTTTACTATTTTAATATTATAACAATACGTTGTGTCTAAGTTTTCTGCTTTTCTAAAACACCACACACATACACATATATAAACACATATACACACACATACTATACTACTATATTGCTCTTTAGAGGCTTTACTAGAGGCGTATTACCTGATTTACTTATAGTTAGTGCACGCCTTTGCGTAGAGCGTTTTTAGAGTTAAATATTAGTTTAACTCTAATATGCTTAAGAAATGCGCTTACTATATATAGTAAAAGAAAAAGTAAATATCTATAAGTTTAATATATCTTATCTCTTTAAACTTAAAGTTAACTTAGATAGGTACTAAAGTATATTAAAAAGAAGTTTTTAAACTTTTTATTACTATAGACCTCCTTGCTACTGCAAAGCATGAAAAAATTTAGTAAAGAACTACTTCTTTACTAAAAATTAGGTGTAGGCGGCAGCTCTTGTTCTAGCTAAAAAGGTCTAAGTAATAAGTAGCTAAAAGAAGAAGCTATTTTTAGCTTTAATTTTAGTTTTAACTTACTAAGTTCTTTTACAAATCTAAAATGCTATCTATTTACTAAATAGCTAAGTTGCCTTTTTAGAAACTTTTGCTTGCTAGAGCAGAACTAGTAGTAGTAGTCTAGTTGCTCTGCTAGGGGAGGAGGACGATAAGCAGCGCCTCTAGAGGGAGGTAGAGGAGGAGGAGAAGAGCAGTAAGCTTTTCTCTAGCTCCTCTTTCTTTTATAGGGAGAAAGAGCAATTCTCTTTAGATCTTTAGGTAAGAGTAGGGGGGAAAAAGTAGAATTAGAAGTAGTTTAGAAGTAGCCTAGTTGTTTTACTAGATACTTATTAAAAATTTTTTTTTATACATCTTATTGTCTTATAGTAAAGTTATATCCTCTATTTCTTACTTTTAGGCTATAATTTACTCTGCTAAAGACTTTAAAAGACCTAGACATATAAATTTTTTTTAATAAGAAAGTTTAAGTTGATATAAAGCTCTTATAAAATTTAAATTTAAGTACTAAGTTAAGTCTAAATTGTATATAACCTAGCTAATACAATATCTTACTTTTAAGTAATAGACTTTGTAAGCAAGAATTTTATTAATATTTTATTCTTTTACGCCTTGAATTAAAGTAAAAGCTAGCTTTAAAGCTTCTTATTTAGAAAGTAGATTTTAAAGATTTTTATATAATAGTTTTAGTATTAAAATATTATAAATATAAAACTTTTTTAGTTACTTAAAGTAATATAAGTAACTAACTTTCTTAGAAACTTTCAAAAGTTTATTTTATTTAGCTAATAGTTTCTAGCTTAAGCAATTAGTTATAAGGTTTTTTATATTTAAAAAAACTCAGTTTTTAATATTTTAATTAATTAAGTAGTAATAATAATTTACTATAGTTTATATTTAGTTTTAAGCTTTCTTTAAAGAGGTGTATGCTGTTTCTAAGCGTTATGTATTTAAGTAGCTAAGGCTAACACGTCTTTATAGTTTATTTTAGTAGTTAAAGTAAGAGTATTAGCTAGCTACTTTTAGTTCTAGCTCTGTCTAGGATTAAATCTGTAAAGGATCTAATATAGAGATATACCTAAGGCAATATAAAGTAAGGCAATTTGTGCTCTATTAATTAAAGGTAGTAGTCTACTCTTATTGTTTTAGTAGTAGAATATAAATAGCTAAAGCCTCTAGATAATATATTTGTTTACAATTTTTATTTTACTGTTAATCTAGTTATAGAGAGCTATTAATAGTTTAACTTTAATACTTAAGATCTAACTAAACTTAAACTAGAAACTAGATATAAACTAAAGTTCTTAGTTAGAGATTATAGTATTAAGTATATAGCTAAATTAGTATACTTATAAATTTAATAATTTAGCTATAATCTTTGCGTTAATTGTTTTGTAATAAGAGATAGAGATAGCCTATTTAGATAAATAATTAATTCTAACTATAATTTAATTATAACTAAGTTTATCTAGCAAGAATTTCTTAAGGTTAATATATAAGTAATACATTAGACAATTTAAGATTAGTAGAAAGTAAATTATTTTAAAAATTTAGGTGTGTCTTAGACATACCTTGCAATAGGCTATATAGTTCTATATATACCTTTTATAAGTAGCCTTTACACTTTTCTAGTAATATTTTAAAGCAATTAACTAATAAGTTTTAATAGCGCTAAAGTAAGTAAAGAAAACTTAGTTGTGTGCTTTTTATATTATTTAAGTGTAGAGTATAAAGTTAAGTAGTACGTAAAAGCAGTTTAAGTATAAAAGTAATTTATTTTAAATTTAGTACTTATTAAGCACTAAGTTATACTCTTCTTTACTCGCAGTGCAATTCATTTATAAAATAAATTTAATTAATTCTAGTAAATTTAGAGTTATAGGCTCTAAGGTAGCTTTAACTACGCGTAGAGACAAAATCTAAGCATAAGGTTAGGCAATATAAGTAAAAGCAAGGTTAAAGTTAATTTAGTTATCTAGTTAGTATAGTTTAAGTAAGACCTATAAGAAATTATCTGTTTTAGTAGACTTTAAGTTTTTTACATTCTGCTTGCGCTATTAAAGAATATCTGCGTAGGCGTTATTTTTTTTAGAGGTGTATTAAATGTAAAAGAAAAATAGGGCAAGTTTTTTAGCTTAATATACTTACCTAGCGTTTAAGACCTTTGTAGTTATAGACTACTTAGGTAAATAATAGTTTAGATATATACTAATTTTAGAGTACGCTAATGCTAATTTAGCTTACTACTTACAAAACAATATTTTAATAGCAATAATTTTTTATTGTAGGTTTTATTATTTAGATTAAACTTAAATAGAACTTTACTAAAGAAAACCACTAGACTTTATTTCTTATTTAGTTGTTTTTAGGAAAGTACACTAATAACAACACTATTTAATATACTAGTCTCTACCTTAGTATCATATTTAAGGTAACAATAGTATAAAGTAAAGATTTTTAGTAACGTAGCTTTCAACTTTCTAAAAGCCTTTTTGTTATTTAAATTTTATATAAATAGCTTTAAAAAGCTTTAAAGTGCAAGAAATAGTTTAGTAATTTATAAGTATTTTAGTATAAATTACTAGTAGAACTCTGTAAACTTAAGAAACAAGCTTACACTTATAATACTAGTAGGTTGTGCCTAATTATTAAGAAGTTCTACTCTATTAATAATTACCTTTAGCCCTTAGTTTATTAAAATATAGCTTAAGTACTTTGTTTCTATAATAGAGAATTTGCTCTTCTTAATGTTAACTTAAAGGCCTACTTACTATAGTCTTTTTAGTACTTTTTGTACGTAAAGAACATGTTTTACTTCTAATTTAGAGTAAATAAGGATGTCGTTTAAGTAGACTATACAAAAGTCATTAAAATACTAAATTAGTATATTATTTATGTAACGTTAATAGGTAGTAGAGCTATTATATAATCTAAATAGTAACATCTTAGAATTATACGTTCTGTATTAAGTCTAAAAAGTAGTATACTTTTTAGAGTTTAAGTTTATTTTCATTTTATTAAAAACTGCGCGTATATCTAACTTAGTAAAGAACTAGGCTTTATGCGTGTAAGCTAATAGCTTATTAATACCTAAAATTTAATATAAGTTTTTTTATGTAATAACGTAAAGTTTATAATATTTAATATAATTTGAAATGTTTTTGTTAGGCTTTTAAACATAGAGAATAAAAGAGGCAAAAAAGTAATTGCTAGAATTAATATGTCCTTTCTTAAGGTTATCTATTATAAACATCTTACTAGCTTAAAGTTCCTTAGTGCTCTGCTTATATAGGAAGCTAAACTAATTTAGTAGTAGTTTAATAAAGATAATCTTATAGTTATATAGGTAGTGTTTAGGTAGTTAGTTTGCTACAGTTTTGCTAAACACGTCTTAATATGTATAGTAGACAAATAGAAGTTAGTCCTAAATTAATTTAATGTTTTTCAAATTATTAGGTTCTATATAATCTTTTAGTTAATAATTAACTGTATAAATACTTGTTGTAAAAAATCTTTTTTCTTTCTATTTTATTAAATAATAGAAAGTATTTACTAAAATAATAGCTATGCGTAGGGTGGTGTTTAAGTAGACAGGATTTAGTTTAGGATTAGCAATTTTAGAAGTAAAACAAGCTTTTAGAAGCTAAAAAAAGCTATAGATTCTTTGTATTAAAATTGTTATAGAGCTTTACTTTTTTTAGTATTTCTCTTTTTTCTAGAGCGCGTTTTCCTACTAGATATTCTCCTCTGCAAATTTATTATTAGAAGGTTCCTTTAACTGCATAAGGATAAAGAAAGTCGAATTATACATAACAGGACATCTTGTAGGCTACATAATTTAGTTTTAAACTATGTCTAGTCATAGGTTAAATTGCTAGAGCTATTTAATTTTAATAATATAATCTTGCGTACCTAAGTCTATAATAATAAAAAAATAGTTAAAAAATTTTCTACTATTAATCTAGATGTATCAATAGATATATTTATCTACTTTAGTTTATATTTAGTTTTAGAATCCTTTTACAAATACCTTAAAAGGGAGTCTTTAAATAAGAACTTAAAGTAATTTAAAAAGAGTGTATATAATAAAAGAATTTAGGATTATAAAACTTAGGCTCTAATATTAATCAATTTTTATAGCTAGGCACTGTCCCCTTTTAAACAAAGAATAGTAGAAACTTTGAAATGCTTTTTTTAAAATAAGTTTAATAAGTTAATATTAGTAAGATTATACATATATAGGCCGAGGCGAAAGTGTTATTCTAGGGGTTTTTGTTTCTCTCTTGTTTCTAGTTTAAGTGAGGTTCTATGGTTTCTAAGTATTTCTTTTATTTATTGTTAATTTTTTTCAAGAAGTAGTATAATTGCTTACAAAGTAACTAGGCTTTCTATACTTAAAAATAACTATCTAATAAAGGCTTGTTATTAAAACAGAGGTCTTAAAAAGAAATCTAGGCGTGCTTAAAGTAGCGTAAGTAGGGGTTAAAGTTAAATTAAATAAGAAGCTAGTATAAGAAAGCTGCAGACTTTAATATTATCAAAAGTAGGGCCTTTTTTATAATACTAAAGTAAATACTAGTTTACTATTTGTATTTAGTCTAAGAAAAGAATTATATTCTTTATATTAAATGTAGTAAGATATTGCAGTATTTTATTAAATATGTTATTTTATAAGTATTTGAACCCTCAATTTAGAGTTTATAAAGTAAAAGTAATTTTCTTTTATAAGTAGAAAGACTACTCTAACTTAGAAACAAACCTTCTAACAGTAGTACTAATAAACCTTGCCTTAAAAGCTAGAAACATTTATTTTTTATCTTTAACTAGGTAGTAGAAAGCTATACAGCTATCTGCCTGTTTATTGCTAAATATAAAATATAATTTAAGTAAAGTAATTATTTCTTCAATTATTTTTAAACTATTTTATAACTAAACTAGCTAAGTAATGCAGTTTAAGGTATCTTTTTATAATACTAGTAGTATGTTTTTATATAAGAGCTATATAAGCGCGCTTAGTTTAGTAGTAATCTAAGTTAGTTTTTAATTAGTTCTTTATCAAAGCCTGCTATTAATAGAACGTAAAGTTAGTTTTATTATTAAAATTTTTAATAGTAAGCGTGCGCTTTATAAGCTTGATACGTAGCATTTAAAGAGTAGCAGAAATGTTTTATATTATTAGCTTAACAGTATATCTATTTTTATCAGCAGTGTTTTAGTAGATAGTATAGCTATGTCTCTAGATAGCGTAATTTTTTATATTAATTGTATAACTTGCGTAATTTAACTAGTTAATTCTGTCTTTATAAAGTGCAACTAGATCTTTCTCTAAATTTACTTTTTTTTCTTTTTAACTTTATGTCACGGATGGTTGCGTGCTAGCTGGATCCGCCAAACTCACTTATCGTTAGCTTGCCCACCTGCAATTGTGCTTATAAGGGGCTCCTCACCTGTAGAGATACCTGCAGGTATTATTGCTTAAAATATACACACGTTATTATTTAGAGCTATCTCTTACTATCTTCTGTAGTGTAAAGCAAGTACTTCTTACAGGCTAATAGTCTAGAGATAGCTCTTTTAACGCGATCTAATACTTAAAGTAATTAAAGAAGCTAGAGCTTTGCTGTATCTAAACTTTCTAATCCCTCTTAAACTTTATTAAGGCCTGCAACGCTTAAGGAGCCTAAAAAGCGTACTTAGAATGCACTTATAACGCTTAAGGAGCGCATTAACGCTGTAACGAAGTAACGCAATAAACTTTAATTCTTATAATAATTATAAAAGTTAGAAGAAGAAGTAGCATAACTAGAAGAGGTTAAATAAATAAAAATTCTAAATATACTAATACTACTAACTATATTATTCTGCGCGTAGAATGTACTTAAAGTAATACCTACTACGCATACACACCGCGTGTTAAAACTTAAAAACTTAGCTAAATACTAAAGTAAAACTTTTAAAAAATATTATAAGTTTACTTATTCTTGTAAAGTAATATTTTAGCTACTACTATAGAATTTTAAAAGAGATAATAATAAAGTAATTTAAGTAATGTAGTATTTTAGAGTAGATTTTTAAGAGCTTTAGTATACTTACTATAAGCGTTTTTTTAAAGTAAAGAAAGAAGTACTAACTTAGAACTACTTTAAGTAATATATACTTAACTTACTTTTAAACTATATTAACTATAGCTTTAAAGTAGCAACTACGTATACAAATACTATATAGTAGAAAAACTAGACTATTTAATTATTTATAACTTATCTTAATATTTTTAAAAATTAACTCTTAATATATACTAAGGTATAAAGAGTCTAGCACCTCTTTATAAAACTAAGGCCTAAACTATAGTATATAATTACTAACTACTATTAAATTTTTGTAACTAGAGAAGACTTAATTACACTTAAGTTTACACTTAAGTAGAATTTACGTAAAGTACTTATTATATATAATTTACCTTACTAGAGTACTTTTACAAAGAAAAGAAAAAAATACTTTTTTATAGCTACTATACTAGACGCACCTAAAAAGTATAAAAATAGTAATAATATTATATACTTTAAGTGCTAAAAAAAAACACCACGCTAATAAGTGCTAAAGCAGCAACTCTAACAAAGTCTTAGTTAATATAAATTAAATAAGAAAAAGTTAAGCCTTACTATAAACCTAGAGTTAGTAAGGCGTGTACTAATAAATACTTTACTAAAAATGTAGCGCGTGTGCTACGCACGTTTAGCAACTATAGTAAAAAAGAAACTTAAGGTTATTTTAGACCTATAAGTAGATATTAGCCTTATTAGTTAAAGAATAGCTGTAGAAATAGATTTAAAACTTATTTAAAATACAGAACTACTCTACTTAAGTTAGATTAGACTTTAAAGGTAGAATACATACGTAGTATATAAGCTTTAGCTGCGCTTAATAAATAATAATAGCGTAGAACGTATTACAAAGGTTACTGCGTATAAAGTAGATAAAAAAAGTACACTATTATTACTTAGTAATTTTTTCTTAAGTTACAAGGGCATTTGTATTAACTGTAAAAAGTAAATATAGTGTTAGGAATATATAAGAGCAAACATTAACGTAGTAGCTACTAAAGTATTTTTAAAAGACGCAAGACTTGTAAAGTTAAAAGCTTACTTTTTAAGAGTACTTTAAAGTAATAGTATAAATATTAAGCTTAAAGTATACATGCTAAGCGTATCTATAGTATAAGTATAGTATATATTTAATACGTTATAAGATTATACTAATATTTTTAATAACAAAGCTACTAAAACTCTTTTACAACTAAAAAGCTTAAATTTATAATCTTTATTTAATAAAGAAAAGAACTCTTTTATAGGCCTTTTTATACTTTCTTTTCTTATAAGCTTTAAGTGCTCTGTAAATATATTAAGAAAGCACTAAGGAAGAGATAGATTTGCTACAGCACTAGCTCTACAGGCGCTTTAATATTATTTATACTTAAAAAAGATAAAACTTTTTACCTTTGCATAAATTATTAAGGTTTTAATGCTGTTACAATAAAAGATTATTACTTACTTCTTTTAATTAGAGAGATACTAGACTGCTTATTAAGTGTACGCTACTACACTACACTAAATCTTAAAGACGCCTACTATTATCTAAGAATTAAGGCAGAAGATAAGTAGAAAACTACTTTTAGAATATATTATAGACATTTTAAATATTTTGTTATGTCTTTTAGGCTTACAAATGCCCTAGTAAATTTTTAAGCCTATATTAATAAAGCTTTAAAAGGGCACTTAGATTACATCTATATAGTTTATCTAAATAATATTTTTATCTATACTTATAATAACAACATTGTGCTACACTAGCGTGCTATACACGCTATACTTAACTTTTTATAAAAAGTAGAGTTATACGTAAATTTTAAAAAGTGCATATTTGCTTTAAACAAAGTTTACTTTCTAGAATTTATTATTATAAAAAGCAGTATTTGCGTAGATTTAGCGCGTGTTGCTACTATTAAGTAATAGCCTACACTTACTAGTATTAAGGAGCTATAGTCCTTTCTAGAATTTGCAAATTTTTATTAGCATTCTATTAAAAACTATACTATAGAAACAGCATCTTTTACAGATATCTTAAAAAAGAAATAAGTGTTCTACTAGAACAAGAATATATATGCCTCTTTTATAAAGCTAATGTAACACTTTATATATATACTTATTTTATATTACTTTAAAGATACATGTATAATTTGTATTAAAATAAATGCTTTAACTTTTGCTATATTAGGCATATTATTTTAATTATTTAAGAATAAAAAGTAGCATCTTGTTACGTTTTACTTATAAAAACTAAAAAATGCTAAGCTAAACTATAAAGTGTATAACTTTAAACTTTTAGCTATTATATAAAGTTTTAAGAAATAGCAGTACTACTTAGAAAGCGCTTAATAAACTATATAGGTGTTAATTAATTATAATAACTTACGCTCTTTACGCGCTGTATAGAAGCCAACCTAGTATTAAGCACGCTAAGCTTTATATTTAAGAGCTTTTAATTTTAAAGTTAAATACTGCTTAAAGCGTACAAACTCTGTAGACAGACTATTAAGAAGAGTAGATTACAAATAAGAGAACTTGTTATTAACTTAACTATTGCCTATACTATAAAATAAACTTCTAGCAAGGGTAGAGTATAGTAGAATAAAAGGTTTTATAATTTAGTATAGCTAGAAAGGCGTATATAAAATGTATGTAGCTAACATTTATAGAATAGAAGGTATCTAAACTACTAGTGCTATAGGGTGTATACTATGTGTACTACGCTCTTTAACTAAAGTATTAGTTAGTAGTAAACTTATAATAGTAGAGTTAGAAGCTCTAATAGATAAACTACATTAGTTATAATAAAGAGACGCTTTTGCCTTGCAGCAGGTTGTAGACTTTATATAAGCAGTATGCACTTATAATAGTAGCAGCGCGCAAGTATAGCGCGTTAATAATAAAGAAGTTTTAAGATATAAAGGTAGAATTTATGTTTTACTAGAATAAGCTATTAGGTAAGAGATTTTATTATAGAATTATAATACGCGTATAGTAGGTTATTATAGCGCACGTAAGACTTATAAGCTTATTAGTAGGCTATATTACTAGCTAGAGCTAAGCTATAATGTTTAGGATTATGTAAAAACCTATGTAGTATGCTAAAGAAGTAAGGCTCTAAAATAAAGTAAATATAGTTAGTTATTACTATTACTAGTTTTTAATAAGATATTTAGAGAAATAAAGCTTTAAATTTGTTATAAAGCTACTACTAGCAAAGAATAATAGTTTAAGTTGTGTATTTAATGTAATCTTTGTAATTATTAACTACTTTTTAAAGATAGTAATTTATATACCTGTATAACAAATGTAGAATACAATATAATTTGCAGAATTTTATTTTAAAAATATTATTTTAAAATATAAAATTTCAAAAAGTAATGTATCTAATTGTAGTTTAATTTTTAATTTTGCATTTTAGACAGAAATATGCTACTAATTATAAGTAAAGTATAAGCTAAGCACAGCCTTTTACTTGTAGATAAGTAGGCAAACTAAACACTAAAACTAGATAATAAAGTAATACTTAAGAACGTTTGCTTTAAAAAAATATAATAAATAAGTATTACTTCTACTAACTATATAATTTGCATGTAATAACTTTATTTATAAATTAATAAAGATAACACCTTTTTACATAGTATATAGTAAGCATTTATTGCTTATGTTGCTTCTTAAGGACAGTAGGCTAGAAGGGGAGGTACTAAATACTGTAAATAGAGTGCAGCGCATGTATAACGCATGTACAATTGCAAGAGAATATTTTTTAATAGTATAAGAATATTAACGCTAATACTATAATAAAAAATATAAACTAAAATTTTTTGCTAAAAAGACTTAGTTTGCTTTAGCATAAAGAATATTAACTTAGCCTACTAACTTAGTAAGAAGCTTTTTAGCAAGTTTATAAGACTATTTTAAGTATAAGAAGTAGTTAGAATTTAGGCTTACTAACTATAACTACTACTTTATTATTATATTTATAATGTCTTCTACATCTCCTTACTAGAATAATAGGAATTACGTAGTAGTTAAGAAGATAATACTTAAGTACTAAAAATTAGCCCTAAGGGTAAAGAGATTTAGGAGGTTAAAAAAATATTAGGAAAATAAATTAAGAATAGCTAGCTAGAGTATTAGCTGTATTAAAAAGGCTATAATAAATTATAAGATACTTAGACTTTACTATTACAGTTTAAGAATATAGAAGAACTAATTAAGAAATATAAGTATAAGCAAAAATTATTACGTTTTAAGTATACTAAAAAAATATACTAAATTTATTATTGCGCACCTAAGGCGCAAATTAAGTATTTAAATAAACAAAACTATAAGTATAAAAATAATTTACTTTTACTTATTATTAAAAATCTTTTTACTACTAGCATAAGCTTTATTATTACTACTTATATTATTACTACTACTTTTAGCACTACTATTATGCGCGCTACCTGCGCCTAGACTATGCCTAAAAAGCGGCACGTTATTATTGCCTAAGCTCTTATTATTATCTTTATTATTACTAGTAGGACTAGCAATCCTAGCTATATAACTAGCAATTAACTTAAGAGTAGCTGCTATATTGCGCTACTTTATTAAAATTAAGCTTAAAAAATAAGGTAAAAATATTAGCACTTAAGTAGGTACTCTTAATAAAGTACTAGTATACGCAGCAATATAGCAGTAATTAGAAAGCTTAAAGTTAAATTAGCGCTAGCAGCGCGTAAGCTTAACGCTAGTAGTAATAATAGTAAAGTTAGTTCTTAAGGTGTTAGTATTAGTAACTATAGTATTAAAATAAAAGCAAAGTTAATATAAATAATTTAAATACTTATTAAGCGCCTTAAAAACTTATTTCGATTAGCTAAGGCGTAGTTAACAAGATAGAAGATTTACTTTAGTATAACTACTATAGTTGCTTTTAGCATAATAGTTATAATAATAATACTTAGTTTTTTTATAATTTTTTTTTTATTTAGTAATATTTTATACGCAACGCAGGCACGTCGTGTGTAAAATAACAAAATTAGTAGCTTTTTTAAGTATACTAAACTTGTACAGCTAAGTATTTTATAAGTAAGACTTTTTAATATACTTAGAATTAGAATAGTAAACTATAATTAAAATTAAAGCTTAGTATTAAAGTACGTAATAAGTGCGCTAATATTATGTATTAAGTGTGTTAAGTAAGACAAGAACTATAAAAAATATACAGAAGAATTTCTTTATTACTATAGTAAACATTACTTTGCATAAACTACTTATAATAATTATATACTCTTACTTTTACTTTTAAAAATTTTTAAAAAATAAATAACAAAATTTAAGAGTTACTATAATAATACTATAGAACTTAAACTATAGAGCTTGCTATATATTTAACTTATAAGTAATATATATTTTAAGCGCATATAACTTATGCGTAGAATATGCTTCTTGTTAAGCTATCTTTATACATAATTTTAGAAGTTTTAAGTTAAGGCTGTTAGGACGCTAGACTAGAGGGGGAGGCTCTGTCACGGATAGTTGCGTGCTAGCTAGATCTGCTAAACTTGCTTATTATTAGCTTGCCTACCTGTAATTATGCTTATAAGGAGCTCCTTACCTGCAGGGATACCTGCAGGTATTATTGCTTAAAATATACACACGTTATTATTTAGAGCTATCTCTTACTATCTTCTGTAGTGTAAAGCAAGTATACTTTATTTTTCTTAACAACTAGTTACTTTATTTTATAAAGATTGTTGTTCACTCTAGTAGTAAGTTAATTTTTAGATAGGCTCTAAAGAGAGTCTAGAGTAGTTTTAGTTAGCTATTAGCAATTAATTTTAATACTATAGAGGGGTGACAAAAAAAAAGTAATTAAGAAAGTAATTATTTTTGAAGCTTTATAATTCTAAAAGTAGAAGGGCTATACTAAAAGGAGTTAGTGATCTGAAAAGCAAAGAGCTTCCTCTTTAAGTTACACTGCTTAGTAAGCTGCTTAGTCAGCACGGCCGCCTCTGCAACTCCGCCCAAATCAAGAGAGAAAAAAAGATCAAAATGAATTTCTGTATTTCTTTTTTTAAACGTATAAAAATTGCTAAAAATTCTAAACTTGTAAACAAGACTAGTTATTCTTTTTAGTGTAAGAGTTATAGAGTAGTACTATAAAAAACTACCTAGTTCTAATTAAAGGCCTATTTTTGAGATATATGTAGATAATATTATAAAATAGCTTACTAACACTTAGTAAGCTAGCCTATAGCTTCCTTAGCAGCTTAGTATTACTATAGCTAGTGTAAAGTATAACTATTAAATACTTTTAGTAAAATCTAACTCTCTTATATTTTTATTTTTTGTTATGTTAAATATCCTATTACTCTAGCATTATAACAATACTTAATAGTTAACTTATATTAATATAGAACTGATTCTAAGTCTAAATTTAAAAGTTTTTTAAGTTTCTACTTAGTATATTTATAATAATTATAAGGTATCTCTTATGTTTAAAGGGAGCTTCTTCTTTAAATCTTTTCTAATATAGATATCTTGTTTTAGCAAGTTCTATAAGATATTTATAAGTTGTCTATATTTATTTTACTTTTTTAAACTTTTGTTTAATTTTCTACTAATTTTAATTAGGTTTATTTTAAGTAGTTTTTAAATATTGTAAAAGATCTTAGTACCACAGCCTAGTTTAAGCGCAAAAGGAAGTAAAAAGGCTTCTTTTCTTATATAATTTAACTCAATGTACTTACTAATACTTTTAGAAAGATCCTTTAGTATGTTACTATTTAAGGTAATAAGCTTATATAATATATATATACTCTCAACTTACTATCTAAAATAGGATAAGCTATAAGCTATAAAGAAGATGCTGTAGAAAATCTAAGTTGAGAAGAGTAAAAAGACTTAATATACTTTAAGCTTATTAATATATTACGTAATTAGCGCTTGTATACGCAACCTCTATTTTTTACACCCTTTGATTATCCTTGAAGTAATTAAGATACTACCCTCTATAACCTGCTTAAATACTGCTTAGGTAACCTTATTAAACATAGTTTTTTATTAGCAATTTTTAAACGTTCCAAAAAAAGTTTTACTAAAATTCATTTTAACTATTTTTTCCCTCTTAATTTGATCGAAATTGCAGGGTCAACTGTACTGACTAAGCGGTCTACTAAGCATTGTATCTCAAAGAGGAAGCTCTTGGCTTTTTAAATCACTAACTCCTTTTGGTATAGCTCTTCTACTTATAGAATTATAAAGCTTTAAAAATAATAACTTTTTTGATTTCTATTTTTTTGTCACCCCTCTGTAATAGGTTACTAGTAGTCTATATACTTCTACTTTAGCGCACTTTATATAACTTTTCTAAAGTAATTCACTTTATTATTAAAGTTGAAAGTTCTAAACCTAAAAGCTTTATAAGTAAGAAATTTAGGAAGTTTTACTTAAAGTATTATTAAACTTAATAGTATAAAGCTTCTAGTTTTTATTTAAAGAGGCTTAGGCTTAGGCGTAGTTTAAATAAACAGCTGCAATATTGTTTCAAATACTATTACTAGCTAGGACAAGATTTAAAATATAATGTAACAGCGCAGGCAAGACATATAGATTAGTATTAGCAGAAAAGATTATAGCAAGGCATATAAAAGTGCGTTGCTATCTACAAATAAGCTACAATCTAAATAAGACATCTATAGGCCTTGTACAAAAGAATATTAAAATTCTATAAAGCAACTATAAGTCTTAAGCTGCCTTTATACCTACAATCTAGGCTAGGACTAAAGAAAGTCTAATACAGATAAGATCTAGTGATAACAGTAAGGATAGTAGAGTTGTAACGTGTTTGTTACACCTAGCCTCTAAACTAGTTTTGCTTAAGCTTATTATATGGATACTTAAGCTTCTTAAGCATTTATAAACTTAGCATTTCTAAAACCTTTTATTTATATTCTTTATAAACAACTTTAGAATCTGTGATATCTTTATATATAAAACAAATATTACGCTTTAACTAAGCTAATCATAGAAGCAGTATAAAACTTTTAAGGTTTTTAATAAGACTAGCAAAGTACTTAAAATATATTATTTTAAAAAAATAACTTTTTTTATTAATTATGCACAGGATAAGTGAAGAAACTATGAACTATTTAGGCTAGCTATTTTATAACGTTAAAATAGCAATGAAGAAAAAAAAGGCAAATAAAAGAAGTAGGCGTTCTATTATTGTATGTATAGGTAAGAAAGTAAAGTAATAATAGTACTGTTTCTTTAATCTATTTAAAAGTACCTAAAAGTAAAGCTTTAATATAAGTAGGTAGCATAGCCAGCATAGGCAAAATAGAAGCAAGATAGGGCGCGTTAAGTTAGAAGGCGATTCGTGTCTTTATCTTGCTTTTCTTTATTTCTGTCTAAATATCTGACACACTAATTGCGTGCTAGTAATACTAGATAAGAGAGCATAAGCCTAGATACTTGTAATTAGCAATAAATCTCCTTTTACTAAAAAGGTGTCTACAAAATTTGTAGTTACATTAAAAGGTTGTCTTAAAAGGCCAAAGCTAAAGGCTAAGGATAAAGATTTTGGAGAGGTAGCAGATGTAATAATATAATTATAGTTACTACGCACTAATTAGATACGCAATATTAAGGGTCTGTTAAGTTATGTTAACATTACTAAAGGCTGCTAGCTTAATTAAAAACAAGCAATATTACTGCAATACTAGACGATTTTGAGGTAAAGCTATAATTACAGAAAGCCCCTTTAATTAACAGCCTTAATTGATTATAACTACCTAGTTGTTTACAGCCTAAATTAGTAATATCTTACTAACCTAAGAGTTGTGTTGAAGTATTAACATACAGATTACTGTAGTAATTAGCTAATCTTCCTAAGCTAAACACGTAACAACTACGCTAGCGTCTAGATATACAAGCTGTAACAAACACGTTACAACTCTATTATCCTTACCGTTATCTTAGGATCTTATCTATATTAAACCTACTCTAGTCCTAGCCTAGATCGCAGGTATAAAGACAGCTGAGAATCTATAGTTGCTTTATAGATTTTTAATATCTTTTTGTATAAGGCCTATAAGTATCTTATTTAAATTAAAGCTTATTTGTAAATTACAACGCACTCTTATATGCCTTGCTACAATCTTATCTACTAATACTAATCTATAAGTCTTGCCTGCGCTATTACATAATATTAAAAATCTTATTTTAGCTAGTAATACAGAGGGGTGACAATAAGTAAGAGTAATTTGGAAAGTTATCTTTTTTAAAGATATATAACTAAATAACTAGATAAGCTAGGACTGGAATTTCTAAAGTTTCGAAGAGCGCATAACTTTTACTTTAAGTAAGCTTACTAGTAGTTTTGCTTAGTAATCATTTGATGGGTGGTAAAAGGCTTTAAGAAAAAGCAAAAAGAAAGTCTATTTTATTCTAATTACAACTTTTTATTGAACGTACAAAAATATTAAAAAAGCAATTATGTAATATTAGCTTATATATGTATCACGTTAGCAGATTTCTAATATTTGTTAATAATATAATTATTTCTTAAATTAGAAGTTAAAATAAAAAACGCTAATAAAAGGCGCTAAAATTACGTAGGCTTTTTTTAGCATTAGTCTATATAATAATCTCTTTCTAACCTAAGATTTCCTCTTTTCTATTATCTCTCTATGTCTATTAAACTTTCAAAGTTTAAAAAAGAAGTTTCCTGTTTATCTTTACAAGAAAAGTCTATTAGTGCTATTAGTACTAACGTGTTTCCCAAGCAAGTCGCCAACCCAAGCGAGTCGCCAACGCGAAATCACTGCATAATTTCAAAAAAACAGGTGTCTATTTCTCAACGATAACAATGTAGAATTCTCTAAGAATTTAATACAATCGCTGCACTTTGATAAAAAGAAAGCTGTAAAATTTTAAAGAAATTCTATAAGGTAGTTGTAGAGATTAACTACTTACACCCTAGTAAAACTACAAAACTAAGTATATCCTACCTAATATTAAAGCTAGAGTTTTTATATCTAAATAACTTGTTTCTTATATAGATGCAGCGATTGTGTTGAGTTCTTAGAGAATTCTACCTTGTTGTTGTTGAGAAATAGACACCTGTTTTTTTGAAATTTTGCGGTGATTTCGCGTTGGCGACTCGCTTGGGTTTACTTAAATAGCCTTTTAAATCTATTAACAATACTATACAACATATTAAAAAAAAAAATATACTTTTTTACCTCTTTCTTAGCCTAAACTAGGCCGCCCTGCTAAGGTCTCTAGAAAAGCTATTTAAGTAGTGAATAGAGACCTAGAAAGAAGCCCTAAGAAAACGAATAATCATATTTTAGAAGAAAATAGTTTATCTTTTTCTACTAGAAGCTTACAACGCTTATAAAAAGCAGAGAAATACTCTATTTCTACTGCTAAGAAAAAATGGCTTTTAAACAATAAAAGAGCCTTAAATTACAACAAATACGCTAAATAGACTATTTAAATATTGAAAAATATTAAGTTTAGCAACGTTATATTTTCTAACAAGTCTTCTATTCAGCGTGGACACGGCGCTAGGCAAGAATACGTCTAAAAAAAGAGAAATAAGCGACTTAGCAAGGTACAGATGTCTACTACAAATACAAGTAAGTTTTAAAATATTTTATTTAACTTAAAAACATCTTTAAAATATCTTGTATTTTTCTAGTTTTTTAAATTACTTATAGCTAGCTTGCTAACTAAAATACAGCTCGCAATATTTCTATCTTAGTTTAAGGAGCTATTTAGCTAGGTAGTAGATCTAAGTTACACATAACTAGATTACTAAAAGATACTAGAACTCTTTTAAATACTTTATATTTAAAAGAAGTTTTAAATTTTATTGTTAAACCTCTTTTTAAAAGAGATAAGTAAAACCTCTCCTATTTTATACTTTTAAAAGCTATAACTTTGTTATCACTTTATATTTTTTAAATATTTTTTAATATTAAAAAAGCTAATGGCTAACTCTATTTAGGCTGGAGATTTCAGCAGGATAACGCTAAGATCCATAAAACGCTACAAGCTATCGCCTAGTTTTCTAGAAATAGAATTCCTCTTTTTAAGCAACCTGCCTATGGCCTAGATTTAAATCCTATAGAGAACGTTTAGAGTCTACTTAAAAACGCGCTAGGAAAAAGGCCTGTTGCCTCTTTAGGCATAGGTAAAAGCGTTGAAGCAGTAGAATTATTTAAATAGGCAATTTTAGAAGAGTGGGACCTTATACCACAACAAGTAATTCATAATTATATTAACTCTTTACTAAGGCGTTATTTAGCTGTTAAAGCAGCTAAGGGCTTGTATATTAAGTACTAGTTACTAGCTTTAGCTATTTTAATATTGAAAACTCTAGATTAATTATTTTTCAATCCAAATTTTGCAATAACAATTAAAATAACATCTTACTTCAATATATTCTAAAAACTATATTAATATATAACACTTCTTACTTTTAACCAAAAAGATACTGTAAATAAAAAGTTGTTACTAGGTTTAACTAGGCTTCTTTTTACCTACTTTCACTGCCTTTCTAATTTTTTTTTCTGCTAACTAAGCTAGTTCAAAAGTAGCCTTACTAAAAGAGGAAGTTATGCGCTTTTCAAAATTCTGAAATTATAGTTATAGCACATTTAGTTATCTAGTTATATATCTTGAAATAAAAGAACTTTTAAAATTACTCTTTCTTTTTACACCCCTCTATAGTATTTAAAACAATATTGTAGCTGCTTATTTAAACTATGCTTAACTCCAAGCCTTTTGAGATATAAACTAAAGGCTTTATACTATTAAGTTTAATAAGACCTTAAGTAGAATTTTCTAAATCTTCTACTTACTAAAGCTTTTAGGTTTAAAACTTTAAACTTTCAAAATAAAGTATATTACTGTAAAAAGTTGCGCAGAGTGCACTAAAGTAAAAACAAAAAAATTACTGATAACATATTAATATTAGGACTAATTGCTAAGAGCTAATTAAAACTACTTTAATCCTTTTTCAAAGTCTATCTAAAAATTAACCTACTACTAAAGTTAATAATAATTTTTACAAACTAAAGTAACTAGCAAGTAACTAGTTATTAAGAAAAATAAAGTTCAATAGTAAAAAGAAGTGAATTGAAAAGAAAATCCTATTACAACTTATAAAAATAAAATTTATTAGTTATATGCGTAAGTTATACAATTAAAATAAAAAGTTACACTGTGTAAAGATATAGCTATACTATTTACTAAGACACTACTTAAAAAAACAGATATACTAATAAGCTCATTGATATAGTATATTTCTATTACTCTTAAAATGCTACACATTAACCTGACAAAGCGCACACCTACTATTAAAAGTCTTAATAATAGAATAAACTCTACGTTCTGTTTAAAGCAGGCCTTAATAAAAGACTAATTGGAAATTAAGTTAAATAATTACTCAACAAAGGGCGCTTGTATAGCTTTTATTTAAAGACATACTACTAGTATGATTAAAAATTACTTTAAACTCTAGTACTTAGCTAATTTAGTTTTAAAATAGTTTAAAAATATAAAAGAAATATTTACTTTACTAAAATTATATGTTATATCTAGCAAAAGATAGGTAGAAAGCTATATACCTTTCTACTGCCTAGTTATAGATAAGAAAGAAACGTTTTTAGCTTTTAAGGCAAGGTTTTCTAGTACAGCTATTAAAGAGTCTGTTTCTAAATTAGAGTAGTATTTCTACTTACAGGAGAAAATTACCTCTACCTTATATGCTCTAAATTTAAGACTTGAATAACTATGAAACAACTTATTTAATAAGATAGTATAACACTTTACTATATTTAACATAGATAAACGCAATCTTATTACATTATATATAAATAGTAAACTAGTATTTACTTTAGTACTACTAAAAAGGCCCTGACTTTAATCATATTAGAGCCTGCGGCCTTGTCACACTAGCTTTTTATCTTATTTAACCTTAACTTTTGTTTACGCTACTTTAAGCACGCCAGAATTCCTATTTAAAATCTTAGCCTCTAATAACAAGCCTTTATTAGATACTTATTTTAAGTGTAGAAAGCCTAGTTACTTTATAAGCAATTATACTACTTCTTAAGTAAGAAAGATTAAGATTAAATAAATAAATACTTAGAAGCTGTAGAACATTACTTAGACTAGGAACAAAAGAGAAATAAAAACGCCCAAAATAATGCTCTAGCCTAGGCCTACATAAGTATAATCTTATTAATTTTAATCTATTAAATTTATTGAAAAGAAAGTATTTTTAAGTTTCTACTATCCTTAGTCTAAAGGATTATAGTGCTTAGTTATAATTACAGTAGGGTGACAAAAAAAAGAAATTAAAAAAGTTTTAGTTTTCAAAGCTATATATTTCAAAAACTAGAAGGGCTATAATAAGAAGAGTTAGTGATTGAGAAAGCTGAAAACCTTCTCTTTAAGATAAGTTGCTTAGTAAGCTACTTGGTTCGCACAATTGCGCCTGTAATCTCGCTTAAAATGTGTTAAAAAAAAGCAAAAATTGATTTTGGCATATTTTTTTGTAAACGTGAAAAAGGGCTAAAAAAAATTAGTTGAATTAGCTTACGTAAGCATAATGTAAGTAAATTTTATAGTAATAATTTTTATTCCTTTATGGTTCAATAAAATGATAAAAAAAATAAGAGTTGCTTACGTAAGTACTAGTTACGTAATAACCTAAGAAAAATATAGTATATTTACCTCCCTTTTTTATCTTAACTTTTAATTCTTATATTATTTTCTCTATAGCTAGCAATCTCTCTTTATTTAAACAACAAGTTTATACTTTATATTTACACAATAACACTATTTCCTTTATTAGTAATATACTAGAAAAGCTTTCTAAACGTATTTTCAATGCTCTTGATTAAATTAAGCAAAAAAAGAACGCTTCTTTATCTATTATTAGCTCTAAACAAGATCGTCCTTTGAAGATCTTAAAAAAAGCAAAAAGAGTGCTTAATAGAGACTTTATAAGAAGCCCTAAAAAGACAATTTAATGTTTTTTAAAAGAAAATAGTATCAATCTTTCAATTAGAAGCGTACAACGCTTTTTATAAAAAAAGAACTATTCTTTTTATATTTTAAAAAAAAACGTTTTTTAGACGCTAAAAAAGCTTATAATTCTTATATTTACGCTAAGTAAATACTCATAAATATTTAAAATAAAAACTTCAATAAATTTATATTTTTAGACAAGTCTACAATTAAGCATTAGCACAGTGCTAGGATATAATACTATTAAACAAAGCAAAATAATAGAATAAGAAAGAAAATTGTTTTTACAACTAATATAAGTAAGTTTAAAGAAACTATAATTATTTAATAATAAACTATTATATATCTATTTTATCTTAGTTATTTTAATCTATTTATAGAATACTTACCGATCTAGTTATAGGTTAAGGTTTTTTTTCAAGTTTAGGGTGCAATTTAGATAGGTAAAAGATCTACTCTAGTAGTAATTAAAAGCCCGTTAATTACTACTCTGATTAGGAATTTAGACTATATTGAAAAGATTATAATTTTTATTATAAAACCTACAACAAAAAAAAGTAAGATATATATCTTTTATTTTTCTGTATAGAGGCTTATTTCTCTATATTTTCAGTATACAGTTTAAGTCTTTTCTTATATATTCTAGCACCTTACTAACTTTTATATAGGCTGGAAGTTTTAGCAGGATAATGCTAAGATTTATAGAACTGTAGAAGTTTTATCTTAGTTTTCTAGAAATAGAATATTACTTTTTAAGCATCCTGCTTATAGTCCTAATCTAAATCCTATAGAGAACGTGTTGGCTTCGGCCTTTTGAGACAACCTTTTGATGTGACCACACATTTTGTAGACACCTTTTTAGTAAAAAAAGATTTATTGCTAACAATAAGCCCCCTTGTTTAGCATTGCTAGCACGCAATTAGTGTGTCGCATGTTTAAACAGAAATGAAGATGCGCAATATCCCTCTAACTAACCCTTTTAACTAATAACTATTTACTGCTAGCTATTTACTACTAACCGCAACTTCTATTATCCTGTTACTATTCTAGCAGTGTTGCAGTTGCAGTGTTTAGTGCCTATTCTTAGATGTAAATAAATAACAACAGCATTACTATCTATATACAGCTCTCTTATCTCTAAAAGCAACTTATAAAATTCTCCTACTTATTAGTTTATCTTAGCTACTTAATAGCTATTTTAATATGCCTTTATTTTTTCTAAAGCTACTCTTAAGTCTCTTTGCTAAAGTTGTATTTGCGTAAAAAGAGATTACTAAAGTAAAATACTTTTACTACACCTAAACTATTAACATGCGTAGTATATATAGTGTACTAGCTAAACTAGCCTTTTACAGTCCTTGTTATAACCTTAACATTTATAATACTAGACGTATTAAAAATGTCTTAACTATAGTTATATTCTAACTTCTGCACTAACTTAACTACTACAAGAACTATTACTACTAGCTCCTTTTTAACTAATAAAGGTAGCTGCTTAATAATAGTAAACGCTAGCTTTGTAATTTACTACTATAGCTTCCTAAGTATTATATTGTTTATATGCAAGTTGTTTATATGCAGTACTATATAGTATAGGAAATCCTAAAAGTAAGAAGTAGTAGGCAAGGAGCTTTTATAAAAAAGTATTACAGGCTCCTGCTGCAGTAACGTATGTGTCTTTACCCTCCTTTTTTATCTTTATTGCAATCTTGTTGCTAGCTATAAGCTAGCAATTGCTGTTAAACACGTTTTAATTAGTGTTGTTTTTTAGTACCTTTAGCACTATTTAAATCTTGTTAACTACACACAATCTTTTTTTTGACTTTTGCGACTAATTAGTAAAGAGTAGCTGCTTTTCACTTTTTTGGAAACCCTATTTTGACTACAACAACAAACACCACCTTTAACACCTTAAAAATAAATTACTTGTCTAATAGTCTATGCCTAAAGACTTAAACATGCTAGCTAATCATAATAAGACTTTTACTTAGAGCAAGTAAGTTGTAAAGCGTAGATTATCTTGCAAGCTAAGATCCTAGGCCTTAAATAGTAGAAGAAGTAAGCAATTACAAGTTTAACTTCTACTTACTAGACGTAGTGCTAAAATTGCTAGCTAAAGCTTAGATTAGCTTACAAATTTTAATTTTTTATTATATAAACTAGGTGGTAGGCGTAAGCGTAAAGACGCAACCTAAGATCTTAATAGTTAACTAAAAAGTAAAAGCAGAAGTAATATAAACGCATTAATTGTAGATTGAATAAATTTGTTATAAGTTAATTTTTGTAATACTTGCTTGCTAAGTATACAAGCAACTTAAGAAGACTAAGCAAGTTATAAAACTTTCGATTACGTAGTTATAGTAGCTTTGCTTATTAAGTATAAATTAAATATAAAAAATACTTAACTACATCATAGTAATTTACTTAAACTGTTAAAACTATAGAAGTATTTACTCTAGTATTTATAAGAGCCTTATTAAAGAATGCTTATAAAAAAGAGATTAATTAGTTAAGTAAGAATAAGACTTTGACTAAGATATTAAAAGATGAGGTAAATAATTAATTAATACTACTAAAATAGGTTTTAAACTATATGTCTAATAAAGATAGATTGTTTTTAAATATAAGCTGCAGATTATAATACAAAGTAAGTTTTAGAAAAAACACTTAATTACCTTAATATATGCTGCTATGTTAGTAAATAATTTTTTTAAGTAGCAATAAATATTGCTGTTAAGAATAATTTAAAAAGAAAGCAATATAGTATTATAGAAATATTAGTTTATGCGTTAATTATAGTAAATAACTTAGTAATATATAAGAAGTTAGATAGCTTTAAAATTCCAAGAAAGTGTGTACAGCTTAACTACGCATTTTATAAATTATAAGACTTACTACTATTAGAGTATAAGAAGTTCTTAAGATTATTAAAGAAGATTAGACTATTCGCCTTACTAGAGGAGCTCTAACTATTTTTTAATTAAGAAAGGAGGATTTTAGTTTTATTTAATATAGATAATATCCTACTGCTATTTGCAAAAGATTTTGAGCAAAAGATATTAGATCTTTAGTTAAAGATTTAAGATAAGTACAAGATATAAAAACAAAGATTAGTTAAATAGTTTTGTAGTATCTAAGTAATTAGAGATTATAGGAAGTAAGTAATTACGCTTATATAAAATACATATATTAGAAAAATTATAAAAAAGTTTAAGCTAGAATATTATAGCTTTTTAAAGACTCTACTGCTATTGAAAAAGCTAAACAAGAATACTAGCAAAGCAATTAAGGAAAAGATTAAGACTTACAAAAAAAAGTTAGATTAGTGCTGTATACAGCTATTATACTTTAACTAGAGATTGCTTACTTAATCTTAAAACTTTTTTACTTTTGTACAAACTCAAGTAATTAGTATATAGAAGCTATTAAATAGGTAACTTGTTAGAGCTGAGAAGGAGCAATTGTTCGATCACCTGAGTGGAAAGTGAGTGTATTGATCAACTAAGTGCCACAACAAAGTGTTCAAAATAACTACCTAAGAGACATAAGACAATCTGGTCCGTTTATATAGACGCTAGCGGGGCCGTCACGTGAACAGCTTACCAGGATCACCTAATCAAAAGGGTGATCCGCGTGTTAATACTCCTACACACCCTCTAGGTTAGTAAGAAACTATTAATCTAAGCTATAAGCAAGTAGTTAATTCTTACTAAATTAATATTATTAATTAAGAGGTCTACAATCTTAGTCCTATTACCTAATTTTTTATCTTTGTTGTAGTATTGCAATGTTGTTTTTAATTAAGTAAGTAGCTTAGTTCTATTATAATATTAAAATATCAGATAGACTGTAAATATTGCTTAATTAGTCTATACGCAGTTAATATAAATACTAATTACGTCTACTACTTTTTTAAAACCTTTAGCCTTACTATAATATTTATTACTAAGTCTTTTTAATCTTTAACTTACCTTTATTACTATTAATATAGTAAGTCTTATTACCTTACTGTTCTCTTACTAATTAGCTGCTAACATTTCTAGTATAGTCTACTCTTAATAGTAATAAGCGTAAGCGTTGCTTAAAAAGTTATTATTAAAAGTATTAGAATAGTGCTAAGCATAAGTATTGCGCGCGTTAAAGCCTATATAACAATAAAATATAGTAAGTAGCTAATCTTTAAAAAAAATAAAAGTTTATTACCTTTGCTCTTTAATTTACATGCGTACTATAAGACTTCTAGTAGCTTTACTTAAAGACTAATTAACTTACCTATTAAATTAAGTTCTCTGTTAAGTTATTATTTAATTTATAATATATAAAAAAGCTTAACTAAGAAATTAAGCTAGTGTAAAAGTAGAACTATTTAAAAGCATATTTAAAAGTTAAAATAAGTTACTGCTTAAGCAACGTGAAAAAAGTAGTAATACAATAACAGCAATAGCCTATATATACTTATTAAGCTATTTATAAAGCGTAACACGCCTTTTTTTAGTTAAAAAATAGTGCCTACAAGCTCTTTAAAAATTACTACTAATTTATTATATTCTTATATTCTTTTGTGTAAGCGCTGTATAAAGAAAATACTTAAAAGTTTATACGCTAAGCGCTACTTTAATTAAGTTTAGACTAGTAGCTAAAGTAGCACTTTCTATAGTAGTTGCTTATTTTACATATATTATACTATTAATAATAATCTTACTAATTATTTTATAGCTATATTTAAGAATAAAGAAGTAAGTTTTAAATTATTTAAGCTTCTTGCTTAGGCGGCTAACTAGTTTTTAAGAATAAAATAATAATAAGTTCTAAGTTATTAAGCTTAAGCTACTTAGTAATATTATTACTTACTACAAAAAAATTAATAGTAGCATTACGTCTACTAGAAAGCCCTTTACTTAGAAGCCTTTAGTTCAAAATTACTACGCTTAAGAGATGTTATTTTATAGTTTTGCTGCTTAGCTTCTACTGCCTATTCCTACTCCTGCTCTAGTAAGCGCTTTTAACCAAAATTATAAGCTTTATAATACTGTATATAACTTTAGTTAACTTATAGTATAGCTTATTTAATAGTTAGCTTATAATTTATAATAGCTATAGTAATAATAGCTATAGCTATAGTAGCAATAGTAGTATTTTCCGCGTTAATTAATACTTTAAGAATAGCATACTTATAAAATACTACTTTTTTTTACTCTATATCTTCGCGCTGCTAATTATTGTCTTAATTACTATATAACTTAATTATAAAGGTATAAGTATACTAGAGTAAGCTAACAATTATCTTGCAGTTTTGTATATAAAAGTAATAAATTAGATTTTTGTCTTTATACTGCTTGCCTCTAGACTCTAGCTATTTAAGCTAGAATAGCTAATAATATGCTTAAGCTTGCTAAAGCTTAAAAAGCTAAGTAAGACCTACTAATAAAGTCTAGTAAATATAATTATTCTAATACTTACTAGTAAGCTTGTTCTTAGTTCTAGTCTTTAGTTTTTAGTTAGTTTAGCTTTTAATCTCCTGCTTTTTAAATAATTAAGAAGAGACTTAGCCTAGTCTTTAAATATTACTACTTAATACAAATTCTTTGCTTATTAATTATTATTACTTTTATTTAAGTGCTTAACTTACTAAAGGTTAAGTAACTGCTTAAAATTCTTAATCTATTATTAAGTAAGCAACTTAGTTAGTTTATTAGCTAGTATAATTGCTATTTCTAAGTACTTAACTTAAAATAATTTTTTAGCATATTTCTACTGTAGCTATATATTTTGTATATTAATATATTTTAAACAAGTGCTAATCTGCTTGTTTTTCTTGACTATAAGTCTAACTATTAATTAATTATTATACTAGACTATTTAAACTTTTTTTAAGTTAAAAGACAGTTTGCAAAAAAAGTATTTAAAAGCTATAGCCTTTTTAGTAGTTTGCTTAAGGGCAAGCAGCTTAGCTTTAGTTGTTAAAGTAGTTACTATAGTCTACTAAGCCGCCTCCTAAAATTTTAGACTACTATATAGAATAGCTATATATTTATAAAATAATAAACAAGTTTCCTGATTATCTATAAAGAAAGTATTGCCTATAATTATTAAGTCTAGGCTATTATAGTTCCTATATTAGAGTGCATTCTATCTTGTCTAATAGAGGTACATAATTACCTATTTAACAGCTTTTATATATTAATTACTAGGGTTTATAAAAAAGTGTAAAAGCTTTAAAATTAAGTAAGATATATCTAGTTAAAGCATTATTGCTATATACAGCACTAATCTAAATTTTTTCTAGTAGGCCTTAATCTCTTGCTTAGTTACTTTGCTAGTATTCTTAATAGCTCTTTTAACAGCAGTAAAGTCTTTAAAAAGCTACTATTTTTTAGCTTAAACTTTTTTATAATCTTATTAATATATGTATTATATATACGCGTAATTGTTTGCTCTTTATAATTTCTAATTACATAGATACTAAGGAACTATTTAACTAATTCTTGTTCTTATATTTTGTACTTTTTATAATTTTTAACATAAAGTCTAATACTTTCTACTTATAATCTTTTGCAAAGAGCAGTAGGATATTATTTGTATAAAATAAAACTAAAATTCTCTTTTCTTGCTTAAATAATAGGCAGGGCTTCTCTAGTAGAGTAATTAGTTTAATTTCTTTTAACAATTCTAAAAACTTCTTATACTATAATAGTAGTAAGTCTTATAATTTATAAAGTGCATAGTTAAGCTATATACACTTTTTTAGCTTCTTAAAGCTATTTAACATTTTTTAAAATACTAAGTTATTTACTATAATTAACGCATTTATAAATACTCTTATGATATTATATTACTTAATTTTAAAATTATTTTTAGTAGGAATAGCTATTACTGCTCTAAAAAACCTAGCTACTAACATAGCAGCATAAATTAAACTAATCAATTTTTTTTTTAAATTTCTTTTTATAATAATCTGCGCCTTGCATTTAAATAAAAAGCTATTTTAATTAAACTTATAGGTCTAAACCTACTTTATAAGTATTAGATAATTATCTACTTCTTTTTTTAATATCTTAGTCTAAGTCTTATTTCTTTTTAATTAATTAATTTCTTTCTTGTAAGTATTCTTAAACAAGCCCTTTATAAAATGCTAGGGTAACTACTCTTATAATCTTAGTAGTTTAAGTAAATTATTACAATGTAGTTAAGTATATTTTATAGTTAGTTTATACTTAGTAAGCCAAGCTACTATAAATATATAATTAAAAGTCTTATAGCTTACTTAGTTTTCCTAAGTTGCTTGTAAACCTAGTAAGTAGGTATTACAAAAATTAATTTATAATAAATTTTTATAATTTATAATTAATACGTTAACATTACTTGTGCTTTTACTTTTTATTTAATTATTAAAATCTTAAGTTACGTTTTTACGCTTACGCCTGCTCTCTAACTTATGTAGTAAAAAATAATAATTTGTAAGCTAATTTAGGCTTTTGCTAGTAATCTTAGCACTATATCTAGTAAGTAGAGGTTAAGCTTATAAATGCTTACTCTATCTGCTATTTAAGACTTAAGATCTTAAACTATAAAATAATTTACAGTTTATAACTTGCTTGCTTTAAGCAAAGTTCTTATTATAATTAGCTAGCGCGTTAAAGTCTTTAGGCTTAAACTATTTAACTAGTAATAAGTTATTAAGTATATACAAAGAAAGCTTTTTACCTTTAAATATTAATAAATTAGCTTTTTTAAGCAAGCGTACTACTATTTAACTATTAAATACTCTATAATTAATTGCGTTATTATTTTCTAAAGTCTCTAGTTTAGAAGTCAGTTCTAAAGTAGTAAGACTAGTATTTTGCTACTAATTTAAGCAAATTTCTAATAGTGTACTAGCTTTGTGCTCTATTTGCTTAGCTTCTTCTAATCTACTTTTATACTTAGTAGGCAGGCCTTCTTTACTACTTAAAATAGTAAATAAATTACTTTTAAAGTTTTTAGTAGTTAGCTACGTTTTCTAATTTACTCTACTTTAAAAGGCTAAAAGAACTTGTAAGTTGTTTTCTTGATTAACTAGCTTACTATTATAGAAAATTTTTATAATCTTAATTACTTAATTTTTTAGTAATTTTTTTTTACAATTTTCTTTATAAAACAGCTATTTATTAAAGGTTACCTTATAAGTAGTAATTACCTAATTAAAAGTTAGTATTTATATATAGTATATATTAAAGGCTTGATAACTAACTAAATAACTAATATAACTACAAGGATTACTCTTAAATTCTTAAAAATTGCGCCTAGCTGCCTTCTCTCTATTTAATAGGTAGGCTTAGCAGCTATAGGCATAAATTCCACTCCAGTCTAAGCGTAAATTAGTAGTCTAATGTCTAATTATAAGTAGTTAATAGTATTAAAAATATTTTCTAAACGATTTTTTAAGCACCTCATTAAGTGATTAGTAGCTATAGATTTTAGGAGAACTTATTTTATACAAGTAAGCTGCTATATTTATAATTACTAGCTAAAGCTTAGCTAGTAAATTAGCACTCGTGCACATTTTAATAGCCTTTATAATTAGCTCTTAGCCTGCTTTCTCTACTAAGCTATTAGGCTTATAAGTGTATAGTAGTAGCGTCTTAATCACGATCTCTTTATTTATTGCCTATTCCTTATATCTTAATTGCCCTCTCTAAGGCAGTGTAGCAGTATTGTTATCCTAGTAGATCTCTACGATCTTCTGCTAATATTTCCTCTTAATTATTGTAGTAAAGCCTTTAATTATAGGCATAATATTATTTAGTGTCTTTAACTAGATATTATAATTATATAGTTTACCTAAGTAGTCTTCTTTAATAATTAGTGCCTATTTCTTAAGAAGTTAACTAGTTAAAAAATTAAACAGATCTTATAAGATTTTATAAAAAAGTTAAGGTAATTTTTCTCTTAGTTGTTGTAAGATTACTTATAGGGCATAAGCTATTACATAGTAATTGCATTCTAACAGCTTTTTATTAGTAATTTTAATATTCTATACTAAGCAAACTAAAGCTTTAATAGCTTATTATCTTAAGTGTCCTCATTATTAGTACTATAACTTTTTATTACTAGTGCGCAGCTGTAGTTTCCTTAATTATGCTACGGCGTTTACTAGTAGTAGTTAAGTAATGTAATAAGAAAGTTGCTTATATTTAAAAAATAAGAATTTAAAGTAATACTCTAAGTTAATTAAGACAACGTTTTTCTTAATTTTTTTAAATTTTATAGTGTAATTATATTCTAAGTACTAAATACTTACTTGCTTAAGCTGTGCTTTAGAGATAATATTAACATAAAAGCCTAGTATAAACTTAATATTAGTAAGTAAAAAATTCACTATTTTAAGGCTAGCCTTACTATGCAGGACGTTTTTAAATAGCCTGTTTTCTATTCTAGTAACTAGAATAGATTAAGTGCCTGCCTTAACTATTTTGTTTTTATTGCATTCGCGATAGGTGCCTAGTACTAGTTAATCTATGCTATTAACTAAGTAGACTGCTGCTTAACTATCTATAATTATATAAAGAAATAACGTATAAGAGGTAAAAGCTACACAAAATACGTTTAGACTAATTTCTTTAATTAAGTCTCTTAAGTTAATTAGTACTAAAACTAATAAGCTAGAGCACGCTCTACTTAGTTTATTAGCAACTAATCTGCTAGTATAAGCCTTTTAGCCCTTTTTCTTAATTTAGGTCTATAAGGTTGCCTATCTATTACTGTTCTATTACTTAATAATTTTCTTTCAATTATTGTCTGTTAGTTTAATTAGTATTTTATTAGTAGGTATTAATTGTATAACTATAGTTTAAAGTTAAAAGTAGTTGCGTAGTATCTAAGAGTGCTTACATAGCTTATAAAAGCAAAAGTATAATTGCTTACTACTTTTATTTAACTTTACGTTATTTAATAATCGTTAAGCTATCTTTAATTTAAATTTAGTTTAAAACACTGTGTGTCTTTTTTCTTTCAAAAAATTAATTAACTAATCTTATTATAAAAAACTCTAAAAAAAATTCTAAATTATTAAGGGTTAATTAAGCTCTACTAAGCACTATTACTTATAATAGCTTATTGCGCTTCTTGCGTAACTAGTCTAGTGCATTCTTAGTGCCTAAGGCGTTTAAAGAATTAGTAACTGCTAATAGCCTAACAACTTTAAAGAATAAGTAAATTATTGCTTATTTATATAAGAGCTGCTACTTAGTAAACTAACGCTTAGAGCCTATTTATCTCTAGCAAGCTTTATCTAGGTAGAATCTATATTGCGCCCTAATTAAATACTAAGTATTCTAATCTATAGGAGCAAGATCCTTCTTTAGAATCTTTACCAAGGCTTAAATAATAGTAAGGTTTTAAGTAATTATGCTTATTAAGGCGTTTAATAGTAAGTCTAGATATACAGTCTTACTAATCTAGTCCTTAACATTAGTAATCTTAGTAACCTTTTTTATCTATTAAGTAGTGTATACTTTATACTTGTTAACTAGCTTATTGTAATTATCCTTCTTATACTTAGCGTTAATTATATAGGCTTTGTATTTGTGTTAAGCAATGTTGTAGTCCTCTTATTCTTAAGCGCTTGCGCTAAGTAGTAGAGCAATAAGCTCTTTAATATTCTTAAGTAACTTAAAATACTAAAGGTTCTAGTAATCTAATAAGCGCACGTCTAGGAGATTAGGATTAACTTAATTTTAAACACCTTTCTCTAAGCAGTGCAGTCTTAATAGAGCAAACTAGGTTAGCTAGTCTAATTAAGCCTTAAGAATTACTCCTAAGGCAATAAGTAGTGTATTAGAAAAGTCTATATTAGTAAGATAATCTATAGAATTACAACGTAGGTTATTATTAAGGTAAGCGCAGGATTAGTTAGTTAGTAGCTATATTAACAATAACAGTAGCTTGTAGGTTGTAGGATAAATTAGTAGGAGATTAATTATATAATTAAGTAGGTAAAAGGTACAGTAGCCGCAGCAATCTGCTAGCTGTGCTGTAGGAGAAAATAGAGGAGAGTAAGTTAATAATTAAACAGTTAACCTTCCAGCTTGCTAATTGCGCAGTAGGAATTAATACTACAATTAAGCAGCCGGGCTTATAACTGTTAAAGCTAAGAAGGAGCAATTGTTTAATTACTTAAGTAGAAAGTGAGTGTATTAATTAACTAAGTGCTACAACAAAGTGTTTAAAATAACTACCTAAGAGACATAAGACGATCTGGCCTGTTTATATAGACGCTAGCGGGGCCGTCACGTGAACAGCTTACCAGGATCACCTGATCAAAAGGGTGATCCGCGTGTTAATACTCCCACATAACTATATACCTTTATTAGACAAGATAAGATGCCATCTAATATAGGAACTATAATAGCCTAGATGTAATAATTACAGGCAATGCTTTTTTTGTAAATAATCAAAAAACTTGTTAAACATTCTATAAATATTTAGCTGTTTTATATAGTAGTCTAATATTTTAAAAGGCGGCTTAGTAGACTATAGTAACTACTTTAACTACTAAGGCTAAGCTGCTCGCTCTTACGCAAACTACTAAAGAGGCTATATCTCTCAAACGCTTTTATTGTAAGCTATTTTTTAACCTAAAATAAGTTTAAATAGTCTCAAATAACAATCAATAAACAATAAGTATTGTAGTTAGGAAAAATAAGCATATTAGCACTTATTTATAATATGTAAATATGTAAGATATGTAGCTGCAGCAAGAATTTGCTAAAAGATTATTTTAGGTTAAGTACCTAAAACTAGGAATCATACTAGCTAATAAACTAACTAATTTGCTCACTTGATAAAAGTTTAAGAAGTTTAAGTAGTTACCTAACTTTTAGCAAACTAAGCACTTAGTTAAAAGTAATAATAATTAATAAGTAAAGAATGTGTATTAAGTAACAACATCTTTATACTAAGCTAAGTCTTTTCTTAATTGCTTAAAAAGAGCAAGAGATTAATAAGCTAGACTAACTAAAAACTAAAAACTAAAACTAAAAATAAGCTTACTAGTAAGTATTAGAATTATTATACTTACTAGAATTTGTTAGTAAGTCTTACTTAGCTTTTTAAGCTTTTGTAAGCTTTAGCGCGTTATTTACTATTCTAGCTTTAAAAGTAAAAATCTATAGGCAAGCACTATAAAAGCGCAAATTCAATTTATTGCTCTTGTAAATTAAGTTATAAGATAATTGTTGTCTTACACTAGCAGACTTGTATTATTAGTTTAAATAATAATTAGAACAATAATTAACAATCTAATGATATAGAGTAAAAGAAGGTAGTATCTTGTAAGTCTACAATTCGTAAAGTGTTGATTAATATAAAGAATGCTGCTGTTACTGCTATAGCTGGAGCTGTTGTTGCTGCGTTGTTGTAGATTATAAGCTAACTATTAAGTAGGCTATACTATAAGTTAACTAAAATTATATACAGTATTATAAAGCTTATATCTCAGATTAAGAGCACTTACTAGAGCAAGATTATTTAACTGGAGCTAAGTAGTGAAACTATAAGACAATATTTTTTAAGCGCAGTAATTTTTATTAATAAGCTTTTACGTAGAAGGCTTTTTAGTAAATATAATATTACTATTAATTGTTTCATAATAAGCAATAGTGTTACTAAGCAAGTTATACTTATAAGTTTAATACTTATTATTATTTTATTTCTAAAAAACAAGTTAGCAGCCTAAACAAGGAGCTTAAATAATTAAAAACTTATCTTTTTATTTTATATATAGCGATAAAATAGTTAGCAAGATAGTTATTAACACGATAGCATGAATAAAATAACTAACTATTATAGTAAGTGTTACTTTAACTGCTAGATTAAACTTAATTAAAGCAGCGCTTAGTATATAAACCATTAAGTATCTTCTTTATATAGCGCTTGCACAAAAGAAAATAAGAGTATAATAAATTGGTAGCAATCTTTAAAGAGCTTATAGGCGCCTTTTTTAAGTAGAGAAAGGCGCGTTGCGCTTTATAAACAGCTTAATAGGCGTATATAAGCTATTAATGTTATTATATTGCTATTCTTTTAATGTCGCCTAAGTAGTAATTTTCTTTAGCTTTTACATAAGCTTTTAAACAGTCTTGCCTTTACATTAGCTTAATTTATTAGTTAGTTTATTAGTTAAATTGAAATTTAAATAAAGTCTTCAACAGCAGATTTGATTTAATAGACAAGTTTATTTATTTTTAAGCTAAGTTACTAGAAGCCTTGCAGTGCGCGTATAGATTGAAAAGTACAAATAAAAGACCTTTATTATTTTAAAAATTAGCTGTTTACTATATTTCATTATTAAATAGGCTTTAACGCGTATAATACTTTTCCCTAGAGCTATTTTTCCATTTCTAGCGTAGGCTTTTTAAGTAAAGCTTACGCTTATTCCTATTGAGTGCAGACTACAATAGAAAGATCTGTAGCTAATTAGTAAGGGGATGGTAAGGCAATAAGGCGTAATATATTTATAGTAATAAAGGTGCGTTTTAAAGAAAAAAAACCTAGTAGTTAATATTATAGTAAGGTTAAAGTTTTCAAGAGGCAGCAAACGTAATTAGTATTTATATTAATTGCGTACAGACTATGTACGCCATATTATAAGTCTATTTTATGTTTTAATATCATGAATCTATGATAGAACTAAGCTACCTGCTTAATTAAAATAACATTACAATATTACAACAAAGATAAAAACATTAGGCAGTAGGACTAAGGTTATAAAAGAACTTCTTAATTAATAATGTTAATCTAGTAATGATTAACTCCTTGCTTATAGCTTAGATTGATAGTTTCTTACTAACCTAAGGGGTGTGTTAGAGTATTGACACTTAGTTAACACACGGATCACCTTGTTAATTAGGTAATCCTGGTAAGCTGAACACGTGACGGCCCCGCTAGCGTCTATATAAACGGGCCAGATCGTCTTATGTTTCTTAAGTAGTTATTGGACACTCTGTTGTGGCACTTAGTTGATCAATACACTCACTTTCCACTCAGGTGATCAAACAATTGCTTCTTCTCAGCTCCCACACTATGTTAACTAAGCTTAATATAGTAGTTTAGATACTACATTAATTACTACAATAAATAGCTGCCTAGTAGGCGTAGATACTATGCAGTGCGCGCAAAGTTAAAGGTTAAATAAGTTTTTTTTAAAAGTATAAAAAACTGCTAACGTGGTTCACAAGCGAGTGGGCACCCTAAGCGAGTAGGCAGCTCCCTACTAGCGCGTAAATGTCAACACGCTATTGTAGTTTTTTATTATAGTTAATAAACTATTGCAATATATTAAATTAATGATTAGAATTGCTACTATTACTTACACTATCTATCTTGACTGCGTAAGTATAAGCGTTGTGTTTAGTTTGCTTGCAACGCCCGCACCGCCTCTCTTCTTATACTCTCTTTAACGTACTTTTACTATTGCTACAACTACTACGTGCCTATTTAGCTAATACTTTTTGTACCTTGCCTATAGTAAAAGTCTCTTCTATCTATATGTATTACTGCTTGTAGCTTTTACACTTCTTTAATTTCTTTAAAGCCTTTTGAAAAGTAATTATTTTCTTTATTAAAGCTACTATTTTATATGCTATTTGCTAAGCTCTTGTATTTTGCTACGTAATTTACTTAGTAAAAAAATTAGGAAAAGACTTATATCACTTTTTTGCACTTTATTAAATAAAACTAATTTAAGCTCTCACTTTGCTTGTATTATATAGTATCTGCGCCTTTTAGGTAGCTACCTGTAAAAGTTATTAATACAGTATCTTCACTACCATTTAAAGCTTGAATAGCACAGCCTGTAAGTTATAGAAAACTAGAGTAGCGCCTCTAAAGCTAGCTTGAATATTTTTTTTATAACAGACTACTTAAAAGTAGCTTTAAATGCTAGTAAGAAGGTTTTTTTACTAGTATAGTTAGTGTAGTTACGTGCTAAGCTTAAAATAGCGTTACTATACTTGAGTTTTAAAAGTAAAAAGCAAGCAATAATAAAAGGCTATGAGAAGTAAAAAAAGCGCGCAAGCATATGGGAAAAAAAAAATTATTACAGAGGGGTAACAAGAAAAAAGATGTCGGAAAAGTTGTTATTTTTAAAGCTTTGTATTGCTATGACTAGAAAAGTTATACCTGAAAGGGTTAGTGATTTGGAGAGGCAAGAACTTCTTCTTTAAGACAGGCGGCTTAGTAAGCTGCTTTGTCAGCACGGTTGCGCCTGCAATCTCGCCCAAATATAAGAGGGAAATAAAGCAAAAGTGCATTTTAGAATAAATTTTTTTGAACTTTGAAAACTCTTGACTTAAGAATTAAATTTAATAAGCTTACGTAAGCATAATAGAACAAATTATAAAGGTTCACATCCTTTTTACTTAGAGTCTAATTAAAAGGTAAAAAAATAAGCGTCACATGAATTACGTAATAGCTTAGTAATTTCAAAGTATATAAGCTAGTTTTAGCTCCTTTTCGACCGACGGAGGTGGCCGCTCAATGACGGTGAACGCCGGCTTCGTGGCCTACCACCATAGCTTCCAGTATAGTAACTTAGTGAGGTCTCACTTTACTTAGTGTAAGCTATTAGTCTTTGTGTTAAAGGGGGAGAAAAACAGTCTAAGCATTGTATTGCTAGTATGCAAGTTGTTTGAATAAAAGTTGTTTGTATGCAAGTTGTTTATAGGCAAGTTGTTTGTATGCAGTACCATGTAGTATTGAAAATCCTAAAGGTGAGAAGCAGCAGGCAGGGAGCTTTTATAAAGAAGTATTGCAGGCTCCTGCTGTGGTAACGTATGTATCCTTACCCTCCTCCTCTATCTCTATCGCAATCTTGTTGCTAGCTATAAGCTAGCTATCGCCGTTAAACACGTTTTAATTAGTATTGTTTTTTAGTGTATTTAGCAAATATTTTTAACCCAAATTTTTGCTTAGTAGTCTAAGCTTTTCTGCTCTAAGCGCTTAGCGCGTAGACCTTATCTACTTACTGTTCAAATCTTCTTAACTACACACAATCTTTTTTTTGTCTTTTGCGACTAATTAGTAGTAGGTAGCTGCTTTTCACTTTTTAGAAATCCTATCTTAACTACAACAACAACCACCACCTTTGACACCTTAAAAATAAATAAATCAGCTAGTTTTAATCATTTGAACTTAATTTCTTCATAGCATATTTCTTATAGCCTATAGTTACTGTTAGTTTAATAACGAAGCTTATTTCTTTTATAAATAGAATAAGCATATTTCTTATCATAGTAGTATGCTAAAAATGCTTAAAAAAAGTGTAATTAATGCCGTTTATATATAAATACAAATACTAATACTTACCTTAAAGCTTAAATCAAGCTGTCTTATGAAGATTTCAAAAAAAAATTAAAAAAATACTTGGTAGAATCTTTTTGGAAACATCTATAGAATAAGACAAACGGCTTATAGAATAATATAATGTATGATTTTCTATTGCAAACTTACTACACTTCCTAAAAAAAAACATCTACTGTATTTATACTTATCAGTAAAGGTTGTTTTTAGACTCTAAGGAAAAGGTATAGTCAATATTCATATTCTAAGGAAGAACTTATAAAACTAGGAAATATAGACTTGAAACAAGTTTAATATCAATAGAAGTTCAATATTAAGTCCTGTTATATTACTATGATAATGTAATATCTAATATTATAATCAGCTAATAGTTTAAGTAAGTAAATCTTTATTAAAATTACTGTATAGTTATAGTTTATTGTAAGTGAAGTATTATTTAGCTATTATATAATTTTTCATCAAGTGCACTAAGTATTGGTAAGCTATTTTGATTTATTACTATGAAAAAACGTATAAATAAGCTTTTTGTAATTACTTTATGTTATACTCGCAACTACTTTAGAACTTACCCAATCGAGAAAATGACTAGTGTTATTTAATATGTATATCTTATAGCAGTTTTTACAAGTTCAAAAAAAAGATATACTAAAATTTACTTTTACTTTTTTTTTCTTATATTTTGGGCGAGATTGCAGGCGCGGCTGTACTGACTAAGCAGCCTACTAAGCCTCCTATCTTAAAGAGAAAGTTCTTGGCTCTCCATATCACTAACTCTTTTAGGTATAGTCTTTCTAGTTATTGAAATATAAAGCTTTAAAAACAACAACCTTTTTAACATCTTTTATTTTGTCACCCCTCTGTATGTATAAAGATATTTTTAGCGCGTACAGAGCTTAAAAGTTTGCTTAATCGAGTTATTAACATAGTTTTTGCTACTAAAGTTGCTCTTCTGCTTATATAATAGTTTATAAGCTATTACTTCATTATTAGATTTTATAGTCGTAAATCCTTGCGTAGACTTTTCAAGAATACGCTTTACTATAGCCTCCTTTTCTAGCTTATTTAGGTGCTTTAGATCTGCTTTGCAGTTGCTTTAGAAGCGCTCTCTACTGCGTTGCTGTTTAATTGTTATTTATAGGACGTTTATATATTTGTCAGGGTCGGACATCTTATTAGGCCAGCCTGGACCAGTTCGGCACGGCTGAGGTCAGACAAGGCTAGGTTAGGTCCGAATAGGTCATATGACCTTAGATTACCCTAGTATAAGTAGAGATACGATATCGTAGTCAGACAATATCAATTCGTCTCTTATACACAGGCAATATACTATTATCCCTCTATCTTTAGCATCTTGTATCTCTCTTTAATATTAAGCCTTACATTTAAATTAATCTTCTTGAAATACGCTTGTGCTACATAATAAGTGCTTAATCTACGCGTGTAAATAGCCGCGCCTATACTCTCGCTAACAACAGGGAAAGATTATCTAACTTAAAAACCTAAGGGACAAAATTGTTAGAACTAGCACTAATCTTTAAAGAGGAACAAGACTAGGCACCTACTAACTAGGAGATAGATAAAGATAAAGAAACTAACGCATTTTAATTCTTAATTGCGCCACAACGTCTATACACACCTAGAGAAGGCTAGGATAGCCTAGAAGAGGCTACTCTAGACTAAGAACTAGCATAATTACGCGCATAAAAAAAAACAACTAAAATAATACAAGTTAGCTAAACTTAAAAAAATATATAATAAAGTAACTTTAGAAGACTTAAGTGCACTTAATAAGGATCTTAAGGATACAGTTTTAAGTAAATAAACTAACTTAACCTTATTATTTAGCCTCTTACGTCTAGAACTACTATATATATTCTTAAAGGCTAGCTGTGTGTAATACAACTAATAGAAAAGGAATTGCAAATTATACTTCTTTTACGTACTATAAAGTTTTATAAATAAAACTTAAAAAATTAACTTTAAAATAATGTATATTTTAGAACTACTAAAAACGTTATAGCACGCATATTAAACTGCAAAAAAACAGAAGTTGCTAGTTTAAATACTAAAATAAGCTAATATAAAGAAAGTTATGTTAAACTCTTTAGAATTACTTTAAGAACGCAAACAATAAGCCTATAATTATTTAAAATAAGCATATTAACTCCTAAAGCAGAATCTTATAGACTTGCTAGACTACATAAAACTATTCTAGGAAGAATTAGGCTTAGATTAAACACTAGATATCTAAGTCCTAGAATATATAGTAGCATTATGTAAAAATATTAAAAAAAGTCTTTTCTTACTCCTAGTAGAGCAACAGGCAATATTACTGCAGGTAGAAGAACACGTAAACCTTATTTACTAGCAAAAAGCCTAAAAAGTAGAATTTAAACTACAACACTCTAAAAAAAAAGAAATAAAAGTACTACAAGACTAGAAAAAGTTAAAAAATATAAAAAAAACTTTAAAAACTACTAAGTAGGCAAAAATAAGCTATTATAGCCTAAAGCAGGGTAAACTAGGCAAGAAAAGCGCTAAAAAACGCACTCTATAGTGTTATAAATGCAGAGAACTTAAATATTACAAGTCTAACTACTATAAGCTAAGTAAGCTAGAAAAGATAGTAAACAGCGCTACTGCACTTAAGTTAGAAAAAGACTAAGGGCAGAGGAACTTAAGTTCTACCTTGCTGCCCACATTGCTCTCTACTAGAAGAACAAGGACTTAGGCACGTTACGTAAGGCAATCTTACCTAAACTAGTACAGCTTTTAACTATAAAGTATATAGTTAAGGTATTAAAGCTTATAAAAGCTATAGTTAACAAAAGCTTATAACTAAATTTTATATCTGCTATATTAGCGAAGAAACAAGACTTAACTATTAATCTTTTACCTAGCTTATTAGTAGAAGAAGTAAATAGAGGCAAGCTTACTATCTATAGCATAACTAAAGTAGATGTAATTATTACAGATTTACAAAAACGCGTTAAAACACAACATATTTTATTTATAGTATTAGACCTAAAAAGGTGTCTAATTTACTTTAAGTGACTGTAAATTAACTTTTATAACTTAAAAATAAGCTACGCGACAAGACGCATGCTTTTTTAAGGTAAAAAGTCCTGAAATTTAGGTAGTTTTTAGAAAGTTAGCGTAAAAAACGCAGAAACCTTTAAAAGGAGTATATATAATTCTATAGTAGACATATATGCGTGTATTATAGGTTCTGCAGGCTAGAATAGCTAAAAATTAGCTAAAATAAGCTAGCTTCCTTTATAATATGCTAAATATGCAGATGTATGTTTAGAGAAAGACTCTATAGTTCTAGCAAAGCATAAACTATAGAATCTAGCAATTAACTTGCTACCTAGTACAAATTTACTATACATGCTATTATATAACTTGTTAAGAACAGAGTTAGAGCTGTTAAAGAAATACCTTACAGAGTATATAGTAAGGGGATAAATAAGAAGATTTAAGTCTCTAGCAGGCGCACTAATACTTTTTATAAAAAAAAAAGATAATACTATAAGGCTATATGTAGATTATTGTAGTCTTAATAAGATTACAGTAAAAAACAGGCACTCTCTCCCGCTTATTATAAAGTTATTAAATAGACTAGCGCAAGCTAAGTACTATACTAAGCTTAATATAAAAGAAGCGTACTATAAAGTGCGTAAATAAGAAGGAGATAAATAGAAAACAGCTTTCTACACAAGATACAGCTATTTTAAGTATACTATTATGCTTTTTAGCCTAACAAACGCTCTTGCACAGTTTTAAGCTTATATAAACTAAATACTAGTTAGCTTAGTTAATATATCCTATATTATCTATTTAGATAATATCCTACTGTTCTTTAAAACAAGAGAAGAATGTAAAACTTATATTAAGGAGGTATTGCAAAGATTGCGCAAAGCTAAGCTATACGTAAAGTTTAGCAAGTGTAAATAGCACACTTAGCGTATAGAATACTTAAGATACATAGTTACACTAAATAGTGTTAAGATTAACAAAGATAAAATTAAGATAATCTAGAATTAGCCTACTTTACGTATAGTACAGGATATTAGAATATTTATTAGTTTTATAAACTATTATAAAAGATTTCTTAAAGAATTCTTTAAGCTAGCTTTACTCTTAATTATATTAACTTAGAAAAGCCTAGGCTTAGCTAGAAAGGGCTACACTATAAGAAGAGAAGAAAGTTAAACTCTAAATATTAGTAAAGAGGCAAAAAGAGCATTCTAATAACTTAAGAATTCCTTTTTAAATATACTTATACTAGCGCATTTTAAGAGAGACAGGAAGATAAAGGTAAAAGTAAACGCCTCTAGTAGTGCGATATTAGGTATCCTAAGCTAATATGTCCTAGTATTACTTACTATAGAATAATAGAGGCTAGTTAACTTCTATTTACGCAAGCTAATTGCAGCTAAATACAACTATAATGTTTATAACTAAGAACTTTTTACAATAGTTAAGAGTTTAGAACACTAGCGCTATTATCTAAAGAGTATTTATTTTAAAATTCTAATAGATTATTAAAACTTTAAATAGTTTATAGAAACTAAGATTCTTAGCTACTACTAAGTATAGTTATACCTAGTGCTAACACGCTATAATTTTATCTTAAACTACTGCCCTAGGAGTATAAATCTAGCAGACAGCCTATCTTGCTGTCCTAACTATATAGCTAAGTTATAAAAACTAGCATAAAAGTATAATAAGGTTTTTGTATAACTAATAAAAGATATCTTAAATAATAAAAGCATATAAAGCTTAATTATTGCAGTAACTCTTACTTAGTTAAGTAAGCAGATAAAGTAGCTAGCTACTTTAAAAAAAGCACTAAAAGAGTTTAAACAGGCAGATAAAACTACACTTAAGGATCTAGAACCTCTAGAAGACTGCAATATTACTAATAAGGACACAAAAGCTATATTAAACAAATCTAATATAGAACTAGACTAGAATAGCCTATCTAAGCCTAGAATAGGCTTATTGCGCCTAAAGGAGCTTACTAACACTTAGAGCAAGTTACAAGCACTAAAAAAATGCTATAATAACTTACTTGCAGGTTATTTTAGTTCTAGAAGAATACTAGAGAAATTACAACAGTAATATACCTAGAAAGGTATAAGAAAAGACGTGATAGAGTATTGTTGTAACTGCCTTACCTATAAAAAGTTAACTCTAGCGCGTTATAAGCTCTATAGCCCTCTTAAACCTCTACCCCCACTAGGCAGGCTGTAGGAGGACGTGACAATAGACTTTATTACAGAATTGCCTCCTAGCAGAATACTAAGCTAAGTGTACAATGCAATACTTGTAGTAGTGTGCTAATTAACTAAAATAGCTTATTATATCTAAGCAAGAGCTAATTAGGACAGCACTAACTTAGCTTAAGCTTAAATACGCAAAGTAATTAGATTATATAGCGTACTAAGGTAGGTAATCTTAGACAAAGGCCTACTTATAAATGCAAAGCACTAAGACACTTTCTAATATTATATAAACTTAAAAAAAGTCTTTATATCTACTTTCTATCCGCAAATAGATAGATAGATAGAAAGGTAGAACTAAATGCTTAAACAATACCTTTAGTACTACTATACCTTAAAGCAAAACAATTAGGCTTTATAAATTTCTATTAAAGAATTCGCCTACAACAACAGCATATATACGACTACAGAAACTACGCCCTTCTAAGCATACTATAAAATAGACCTAATTAGCGTAGAATAGCCTAGTATAGCCTTAGAAAATAAAAAAAGCCTTATAAAACTATAAACTACCTTTAAAGTACTAAGTTTGCAAAGCAAATATAAACAAAAAATTATTATAGCTAATACTTACTAAAAAGTACATGCTAACAAGAAAAGGTTACTTATTATATTTAAAGTAGAAGACTAGGTCTTAGTATTAAATTATTATATACAATTAACAAGGCTAAAGAAGAAAATAAACTAGAAGTTTATAGAACTTAGACGTATTGTAGCCTAGATTAGGCTATCTGCGTTTAAAGTAAACATGCTAGAGTTAAAAAATGTTTATTTAGTCTTTTATGCCTTATTATTAAAGCTATACAACTTAATAAGGACGATACTACACCTAGAAAGGCAGAATATAGACACCTTAAAAGAGTTAAGTAATAATGTGTACAAAGTAGATTGTATACTAAAAAGAAGAAAAAATAAAGCTAACTAATAAGAATACTTAGTTTCTTAGAAAGGCTATCTTAAAAAGAAGAATTCCTAGAAACTTAGTCTTAACCTAAGCGCAGAAGCGCTTAAGAAATTCTAGAATAATAATAATATACTTCTACGTTGCTAAACTAAGAAGGTAAAACTTAAAAGAGGTTAAGAATAACCTCCTAAGAAGAAAAGAAATAACTCTAAGTAAATTAAGAGAAGATAACTAAAGTATACTTTTACGTATTTTTTCCTTTTATAAAAGGTTTTTTAATTAGGTGTTTAATAGTATTTTAGCCTAAAATAACAAAGACGTTTTTTATATACTTAACTCCTACTTAAACTAGCCTGTAATAGCCTAGTATAGCCTACTAAAGTACAACAAGGCTAATAGGGCAATAAGACTAAAAGATAATTAAAGCTAAATAGCCTAAATCTATACAAGAGAAAAGTTACACTAGCAAGGAATTACTAAGTTTAAAAGAAATTATATTATTATTTAACTTATGCAGATTAGGGTATCTACTAGAACGCCTTAGACTAGGCTATTATAGCCTAGTCTAACTTATAATGCTCTATTAAAAGCTAGCACCTCTTAAGTACATTTTATATATGTATACTAAAGGTCTTAGGCACTTATTGTAGCCTAGAGTAGCCTATTATAGCCTATAGTAACTTATTTAAAGTTTATTTACTTTGTTCTTAGCCTCCTAGATCTAGGCCTTAAGCTTTTTAATAGACTTAGTTAAGCTACCCTTGTTGTTGCCTTTAGCGCTTGCATGTTAGGACTCTAGGGCTAACAACTCTACATTTATATAATATACCTCCTACTTAAGTAGGAAACGGCCGCTCTTAGTAATCTTGCGCTATACTAGGTTAGAACAGCCTATTATAGCTAATAATAGGATATACATACTTTCTTAGAAGTACCTAAGATTAGCTCTTCTATCTCTTGCTTTTTTAGAAACTTAATAGCCTTAGCCTTAGCTTTAATAGTATAGTTGTTGCAAGAACAAAAGTTAGAATGTAAGTTGCTTTTAAAATCTTAACTAAAGCAAATAACACTGTTATGCAGGAAAAGCTTCTCTGCCTAAGGCTTATACTAGCTAAAAAAAGTTAACAAAGCTAATAATAGAGTATAATAGGCTAAAATAACTTATAATAGTTTACTTACTTTATAATTTTCTTATTTAAGGCCTAAGCCTGCATAATTAGCTTAGCTTAGAGCTTTTTAATTTTGTCTAGAGTAAAAGAGACCTTCTAACAATAGTATTAAGGCTTTAGTATTTCTCCTTCTTAAAAAGTAAAGTTTAAGTTATAATAAAAGTTCTTAATAGTTACCTTGCGCTTACTAGTGTTAATTTGCTTAAGCAGGACACTAAAACTATAAAAAAAATTTATCTTAGCAGCAGAAGGCTACGTTGTATTAGTATAAGCTAAAATACTTTATAATAACTAAAAATAGCCTATTAATTTACAGCATAACACTCTTAACTTAAGTACTAGTAGTAAAAATATTTTATATACTAAATTTTTTTACTAAAGTTATTCTTATGCGTCTAGGTCTTAAAAAGCTCTATAGTATTGTTGTTAACTATAGAGAAGATACAGCTAACTTTATTAAATATGTAAATACTTTTACTAGTAAGAAAGTTAACATAATAACTACAGTAATGCGCAAAAGTGCAACTTATACTAATATAAAAGTTACTAACCTTAGTAGCGTTTATTTTAAAAAAGGTAACTATTGTATAAGCTAATATAGGCTATTCTAACTTATAGTACTCTACAGTAGGCTGTAATAGGGCCAAAGTAGGTAAAAACAGCAGAATTTATTAAAGAAAAGCTAAGTTAATAAGTTGTAATGAGCTACTAAACTAAAGTTAGCTTTCTAAACTCTATACTAGCCTATTATAGCCTATAATAGTATACAATAGCCTTTTACTAGGACTAGATAGATTTTTAAAATTTAGGAGGACTTACTAGTTGTTGTTAAGTAGAGTGTAGAAAAAAAAGTAGAAAAACTTAAGAGAAGCTTATATAACTTTACTAAAACGCTAGCAGGCTTTCTAGAAGCTTCTAGCGCATAGACACTTAAGGTAAAGGTAAAATACAATATAAAGTTCTTAAAAATTACATAATTATACTTTAGGAGGAGCCTACCTTTTACTTAATAATATAGCATCTACTACAGTACTGTAGCTAAGAATAGGCTATTCTACTCTAGTCTTACTAATCTAGAAGGATTAGTCCTAGGAAGGGGGATAATGTTAGGGTCGGACATCTTATTAGGCTAGCCTAGACCAGTTTAGCACGGCTAAGGTTAGACAAGGCTAGGTTAGGTCTGAATAGGTTATATGACCTTAGATTACCCTAGTATAAGTAGAGATACGATATCGTAGTCGGACGATATCGATTCGTCTCTCATACACAGGCAATATACTATTATCCCTCTATCTTTAGCATCCCGTATCTCTCTTTGATATTAAGCCTTACAATATTTCAATAGCACACTTTACACCTTGAAGACGTTAAAATCTAATAATAAAAATAGCAAGTTAAAAATTAGATTTGTTGAAAGTTAATTAAGAGCTAGGTTGTTAAGACATAACACGTTGTTGTGTCGACGTTAACGCGCTGGTGGGGAGCTTCCTACTCGCTTAAGGTGCCTACTCGCTTGTGAACTACGTTATAAGTCATTAACTCAATTATTCACTATGTAAATCATGCATTTCGTTAAAGAGGCTTAGCAAACAGTGTATAAAACAGTACTTTTGATATAAAACATTAGAACTTTTTGGATAGCTTTCAATAATTTAAAAAAGCGTAAGAGCTGTAAGCAGCAATATAGATAGATAAAAGAAATTCTTACTATAAGTATAGTATAAGAAGTATTAGCTAAATAGGTAAGTAGTAGTTATAGTGGTGGTAAAAGTGCGTTAAAAAGAGTGTAAGAAGAGAGGCGGTGCAGGCGTTGTAAGCAGACTAAACATAACGCTTATACTTGCGCATTTAAGATAAATTGTGTAAGTAATAGTAGTATTTTTCATAACAAATTAAGTATATTTTAATAGTTTCTTAACTGTAATAAAAGTCTTTGATAACGTCTTCACGTTGACGCGCTAGTAGGGTGTAAGCTATTCGCTTATATGAGCTATTCGCTTATAAACTACGTTAAACTTGATTATGTACTTTTATCTTAAGTAGTAACACAGAACTATATCATTTTCTTAATATCCTAGGCTAGTAAGTATTACAAAAGAGAGCATAGGAATAAAAAGGAGACAATTATTAATCCTAAGAAGCACTATAAAAGTGCCGCTATATATATGTACTACTTAGCAAGCAGTGCTTGTTATCTTATGTTAGATGGCTGCACAGGTCATGTGCTCTTATGTTAGCTTAGCTCAGATGAGTCATTTGCTGGTGGTAGCGTAGCATGTGAGGCAGTGCTCTGCGACAGTTAAAATTGCGCGTAATATTAAGCCAAAGGCGCGGGCTAAAGAATAAGCTGCTAGCTAAGCGCTTAAAAAAGCTTAACTCGACGCTGCAACTGCACAAAAATCTTATAAAATACTTACAGGACGTAAACGAAAAGCCTTACACAAAGCAGCTAAAAATTTACAAGGCGTCGTTGTATTGTGGCTGCTTAAAGTTGTTTTGACGCTGCACCGCTAGCTGCGTCTCCCCCACTCAAAATCACTGGAAGAGGTTGCAACTCGCGGTTACTAGCTAAATATAGATAGCACAATTGAACTGTAAGACTCTATATAGCAATACAATAGCTTTTCTCGCGATAATCGCTTTTGTGTGTGGCTCTACAGCCTCATCTTTCTGGTCGTCCCAAGTTGGTGGTGTGGCTTGGAACGCGAACTGGCTCGTTACGCGCACAGGCACGGTACTTAGCATAAACTTAAGGTTCTGACGCTCGAAAGGGGGCCCTATAAGCCCTGGTGGCACTTGAGAGACGCCCCTAAAGCAGTCAGGAGTGACCCCTTTTTAATATGGTTTCCTAAATCGTCACATAAGCTATCGCTTTTGATTGGCTGAAAAAGCCACCGGGCTCTTAAACTCGAGGAAGACTGGGGTGGCTTCTTGGATCAGACTAGGTCAGCTTAGGTCAGACCACGTCAGCTTAAGTTACACTAGGCTCTACTAAGTTTGATAAGGTCATGTGACTCTAGACTACGTTAGTATAAGTAGAGATAAGCTATCTCTAGCTTACCGTACAACTTCGCAGCATTTCGTATAACACTAGCGTTTGTCGTTTTTTTTCCAAGCACAGTCATTACAACAAGTTTATCTGCTTACTCCAATACATTAAAAGATTTTACTAGTCTGCGCTCGGCGAGCTCTTATTGTCTTTTTCTAAGCACACTAGAAGCATTAAATACTTTTACCCACTCTACCGCACCAACAGCGCACACAATGCACTTATCAACGCTACTTTTTAACGCCACCCTATTTGCACTGTCTCTCGTCTCTGCGACACCTCTCAAGTCAAACAGTAATTTGAAAGAGTTCTACACAAAGCGGTCTGGTTGCCACGTTGACGATGATTACCGATCATGTTTACCGCAACCAAATGGACCGGGCCCGAAGCAAAAGTGTGGTACTTACACTAGGACTTGTAGTCGATGAAAATAAGGGGGCAGGGGGCAATAACGGGCATAGAAATAATAAGCAGTTCAAGTACTGCCAAGAGAGGCAAAGACACTACTTAGCGATTAATTCATGTGCGTAAAGAACTTGCTGTACCATGAAATTCTCCAAACGCAAAAGATTTTATCTTAAGTAACGCATATGATAAATCTAAAATACGAGGAACCGGCCAACAACCTACACCACCCAATGAGCCACCTAGACAAAAACAACCCTACAACATATGGTTCTACAACCCTACCTAACAGCTACTACTTTATTAGATTTTGAATATTGCAACTTTTAAGGCTTAGCAAAGATATAGAGGATATTAAAAAGAATTTAATTACTTTGTTTATAAAGTGGACACATGTTTAGCTTTAAAACTACTTCAAGACTCTCTCTAAGCACGGCCCCCTACTGAGGTGGACGGGCCAACGCGCAGTTTTGAACACCAAAACCACCACCAAACTTGAGGCTGTAGAGCCTCACACAATAGCTACTATCGCGAGATAAGCCTTAAGGCTGCTCTTCCTACCCTTTTAAGAAGTTTTATAGATTGTTAAAGTTGTTCTACAGCCCTGCAAGCAGCTGCCCTAAAGGCTTGTTTAGCAGCTCTCTTAGCTTTCTTCTTCTCCCTTACTAATTAAGCTGCAGCACTTGCCTGTTGTTTTATTTTCTACTTTTTTCTTTTTGTCTGCCTTATCTCCGTACAATACTTATTTATTTTAGCTTTTTAGTATTATACCTGCTCCTTCTTACGCTTCTAGAGCTGCTAGCAATTACATGCTTTTTTTACCTTTTTTAAAGACTAGACTATAGCCCTACTTTAGTACTCTTTAGGCCTCTAAAGTAGAAGAGACTTCTCTTATATTTTATGCGTCTTTTTATTAATTAGAGCTTTACGTAGGCTTTTAACTTTATATTTAAAAAAAGTCTTTTAAGTTAAAATTTAGTAATAAACTTAGCTTAGCTTTTAAGCTTATTTATTATTTTAGTTTTTTACTACTATGCGTAGTAGGCTTTTAACTCTCTTTTAATTTAAGGTACTTAAGCCTAAAAACCTACTATTACTTAAAAAGCTTTTAATACTAAACCTTTTTAATATAACTTTAGAATTAAAAAGTAAAAAGCTTATAGCCTAAAAAGCTTTTAGAATTGTTATTTTCTTAAAAAAGGCCTGCTAGGCTTAGTAAAAAAGGTAAAAAAAATCTTTCTTAATTATTAAAGTAAAGCTCTAGTTTCTCTCTAGAAATCTAGATATCTTAGCCTAGTAAGCTAATAAAAGAGGCTTAAACAAGGCAATATTAAGAAGCTATAGTATATAAGTTAAATAAAAAAAATAAACTGTAAAAAGAATCTTGTTCTAATTATAGAACTTAATAAAGTTTATAGTAAGGTAAGATCTATAGCTATCTAAAATAAGTAATTCATAAGAAGATTAAGCTTTTACTTTAGTATTATAATTAAACACGTATTTAAGCTACGTAAAACTAATATTATTGTTTATTTAGCTAAAAAGTAATTAAGTAATTTAAACTTAATAAGTTTTAAAATTAAATGCTTGTAACTAAGTATCTTATATTAATCTTAAGGTTAATTAATATATAAGAGTAAGCGCTAGGTAAAATCTATAAGCATAGATGTAGGCTAGGAGTATTATCTACTCTTATAAGCTATTTTAAATAGTACTTCTTTTTTTTCTCTACTTATATAAAGGCTTACTAAAGATCCTCTTTAATTTTCCTAAGATACTAAAAAGGAAGCTTTTTTTATCTTATTATATATATAACGCAGCTTAATATAGTACTACTTAATTTTCTTGCGTAGGAGATTAAAGTATAAGCTGTACTTTTTTTTAAAATTAGCTTTATAGTAATTGTTATTTATGCCTGTTATTTATCTTAAAATAAGCTTATTTAGGTACTAGTAGACAAAGCAATTAACTTAGTATATTTTAACCTCTTTTTTTGTAATTTGTAAAGCAAAATTTTATATTATAGCTTATATAGGTAAAAGGCCTCGCCTAGTAAGCTATTTAATGTACTGTAAGAGCTCTAGCTCCTATTGTAGGTAGAGAGCTATTTAATTTTAAGACTTAAAGTTGTATAAAGTTAAAACACCTTAGTGTCTTTAAGAGAGTGTAGATTGTACTACACTATACTTTTCTGCAAACTTTGTATACAAGAAAGATGCGCCTAGTGGGCGCAAATTAGTTTTATTAATTGCTTGTTTAATAGTATAGCCTCTAAGTTATATAAGACTGGCTTAGCACTTTAAAACCTTACATAAACATTCTTTAGTATAAATATCTTTTTATAAGCTACTTTAAAGGCAAGTAAAAAAGTTTCTTTATTAATATAGTAAATATAGCTGCGTACTAAAAGCAAAATTCTATTACTATAGTAGCACTTTAAAAGCAAGTAGAGAGTAATATTAAAATGCTATAAAAGGTGCAATAAGTAAAATAGTATATAAAAAGTAATAATATTGTTTTTTTTATAGTAATTCTAAAATTTTACTAAGTAGTAGCTTTTATAGCTATTAATAATAAGGAGCCTGTACGCCCTAGTAGAAGACGTCTTTATATAAGTATTAAAGTGCTTAAGCTACGCAAGTGCGTAGTTGTTATTAATTTAGCTAGTAAAAAAAATAGTAATAATGTACGGGTGTTGGAGTATATGAAGACATACTGCTACGAGGGCAAGAGATCACTATTAGCTAGATTATACAAAAACAAGGTTGACAAGATAATAATCTTATTATAAGTTAGGTGTAAAGACTATTAGTAGAAGAAGATGCCTATTCTATAGTACATTGCAGGAGCTAAGCTGTAGCGAATAATAAATAGTGCCCCTTTCTGTAGGACACTAAATAAGTTATATACCTTAGGATTAAGTAGTTAAGCACTAACTTAGTATGCAGTTAAGTATTACCCTATGCACTAGCATAAACCTCCTCTTCTTACAAGCTTGGCTTTATTAAGCTTTAAACTTTACAAAAAGAATAGAAGGAAATACAGCAAAAATAAAAAAAATAAATAAAGAAAATATAATTTAATTACTTAAAATGCCGCCTAGTATTAATAGATTATATATCTATATAGTAGCTACAGAATTTAGGTGTCTAGAGAGCACCTAGATTCTGTAGATTTAGCGGTTTTCTCTCTACACACCTAATAGGGGTACATCTCTACTATATTTTTATCTCTTACTTCTTTAAGCGTTTACTTTGACAAGGTTCTTAAGTAGTAGCTAAAGTGCTTAGTCTAAGTATAGGTGTAGTAGTAGTAGTAGTAAAAGCTTAAGTCTTAAATATTAATTAAAGGCAGCTATAATAAGGCTGCCTAGTAAAAGTAGAGCGTACTAAGATGTTATCTAAAATTACTATTCCTAATTAAGAATAAGCATGCAAAAGACGCTATATAAAGAAAAGTATAACAAAATTCTTGCTCTCTTAAAAGACTTAATACTTATTTACTTTTAGGCTAAGTTCTTCTTAAAAGTGCTAAAGAGAATTAGCTTAAAAAAAATTAGTATTTTACTTATTTTAGTTCTTTGTTGTATATAGAGAGTTCTTTATATTATTAAAGAAGTATAATCAGTTAGAGAAACTTTAAATAGAATTAGCATAAAAAGCACTTTTCTTTAACTCTTATACTATAGGCTATAAGTTAAGAATTTGTTATATAACATAGTTATAATGTTCTTTAATATATTTATTAATCTATTTTTTAGTAAAGTTTTATAGTATGTTGTTTAGCTTCTTACAAACAAGAAAATTGTTTTATTTAGCTTACTTTATAAAAGCTTTCTAGATCTAGAATTTATACTTAATATACACGTCTATAGAGAATAGCTAGTTAATTTCTCTAAACTTGTTAGAGTAACTAAAAAAAGTATAAAAAGTAGTAGTAAGGTTGTAGTATGCCTTGCAAATCTTCTTATAAGTTTTTATAGTAAGTACTTTTAATACACTATTTTAGACTATAACAAACTAGAGAAGCATAGTATAGCAGTTGTAAGTAGTTAGCCTAGTAAATCTATAGAGTAGAAGAAGTAATAAAATTTAAGCTTATCTTTTTTTGCAGATTTACTTTATCTATTTAGTGTTAAAAATTACTTTCTACGCATTTTCTAGCTAGTTAGTTTTATCTTCCTATTTTTTAATAAGACTATTTAATAATTTAATACTTATATCTTTACGCTACTATGAGTACGCTAGCACATACTTATAAAACCGTAGTAACATCTTTATGTAGTTGTTTATATCTTTATTATTAAATAAGATACTACTTTAAATTATCTCTGTACTAAGGCCTTCTAATATTACATGCTTAAAGTTAAGGTTAATATGCTTAAAGTATGTCTAATTGCTTTTTTTTTTAGCAAACTTAGCATAGTAAGAGTAGGAAATTAGAGTATGTTCTTTACAAAGCATTATATATTATAACTAGTATTTTAGGTTTATATGTATAGCTTATTAAATAAGCAAGTAGTACATATTGCGTAACTACCTAAAGTTTAGCTTTCTGTCTATGTGTTGTAAATAGAACTTATACATTTTAAAAGTTTTTATAATAATATCTTCTAAATTACTATACTGTTACAGCTACGTATAAGTATTAGTAAAAATGCTTTTTGTGTGTTAGAATTTTTCTACTAGTAGTTAAAACTCTATAGTGTTAATAATCTTATTCTAAGTAGAGATAGAGTAGAAGTTAAGTTAAGTTAGTTAATATTAGTAGCTTAGCAGATTTTTATTTTGCTTAGTTAAGCAATATTTGCTAGTAAAGAGCTTAGAAATAATAAGATTAAATTAGAATTCCTGCTAACAGCTTTGTCCTATATATAGTAAGAGTAGACACTTATTAAGTATATTAGACGGCATAGCCCTTTTAAATAGACCTATAACACTTACAGCAGTGCGCTTATAGATAAAGTATACTTAATTATATAATAAGTTGTTAGAGTTATATAGTTGTCTAATATTAACCTCTTAATACTATTCTTTAATAACTTTAATATAATTAAGATTTATAATTAGCTTCTTTGCATAGGCATGCTTAAGTAGCTTAAAGAATACTAAAGTAGGATTAATACAGTAGCATTCTGCCTTAAAATTCTTAGTCTTTTAGTTTATTGTGTTAGGCTTTTTATCTACGTAAGTAGTATTATTAAGCTTAGTATTTAGTTATATAGCTGCTTATTAGTATACTAATGTTGCCTTTAGAGCACAAGAGCTTAGTAGAGAAGGTAGAGCAAGAACTAGTTAGTTACTAGTTCTAGCCCTTACACGCCTTGCCTAGATATTAGCAGCATTACGCCTTTATTATATAACAGTCTTTTTGCTTATAAGTTTAAATGCTTTAACTATTATATAATTATTAGCTTTGCTTTTTGCTAACATTTCTAAGGATTGCCTTAGTTACTTAGTTATAATTAATAAACTACAACTTCTTAAAGTGCAGGTCTTAGATGCTATAAAGTTACTATAGTAATTAATAGATTAAGCTTTAAATAAAGTCCTTTTAAGTTCTATAGCTATTAAAATAAGTACGCTATATATTAAATATACTTACAATTTTATTGCTTTGTAGTAATCTATGTTTTTAAAAAATTATATTAAGTAGAGCTAATTAGTTTTTAAGTTTTTAAATATAGCTATGTACTTAAAGATCTTTTACTAGAAAGTATAGTAAGAGTTGCTGTTCCCTTTGTTATCCTTAACCCTAGCGTTAGGGCGTAGTTTCTGCGCGCTATAAGTTATATTATCTTTTTTAACTTTTATAGCCGCAGTAATTTTACGTAAGTTATTTTTTTGCTATTTACTAATGTCTAGGAGTAGCTGTTTGCTGTAAGAGCTATGTTATACTATAAAAGTACAAATTTCTTTATATAGTAGCTTAATAGTTGCTTAGTCCGCTAGTAATACGTAGCGTTCTTTTCTTTAGTTCTTTGTGTTAAGACAGTATAGTACTGCTACGTTAAAGAAGTAGGCAGCATTCTTAATATCTATGCGTTGTAGTATAAAAGCTATGTTTGTAGATTTTTAGTAGTTAAGTAATATGCAAGGTATATAAATGCTAACACATTTTTTAACAAATCTTATTACTAGCTTCTTTACTATTAAGACTGTATTACTTAGTTCTTTAGCTCTTCTATCTTACAACAAGGATGCTGTACTAATAATTAAACAGTGTTTTTAGAAACCTTAACACTACTATATTTATTTATAAGTCCTAGGAGTTAAGCATAAAGATTGCCTATTCCTAAAATAACTTTAAAAATAAGATTAAATTAGCATAAAGCACTATTAAACTATTAATTTATAATAATGCGCTGTTAATATAGAGCGTTTAAAAAGATCTTGTCTACTAAAGCTTAAATAATAGTAACTTTAATGCTGTTACTAAGTTTTGTAAGCTCTAGTACCTTGTTTTAATACTAGATAACTTTAGGAGTTTAGTCTATAATATAGTTTTTCTTCTTAAACTTACCTCTAAGTTTTTAAAAACTCTTAATAAACTTAAAGTTTAAAGTAGTTACTGCAATAGCTGCTTGCCTTAAGCCTTATCTAATAAAGGCTAAAACATTATTTAAGCAGTTTTGTTAGTAGTGTATGTATCATTCTTAGCCTTTATTAGACTAAGGTAAAAGATATTGCTGTAATTATTATTTTTAAAGGACAATACTTAGGTGTAAAGGTAGTAAAGTTAGTGTAGGAGAAGAGTTAGTTAGTTAGCAAGGTTATAGTTTAACTTTATATACAGTAGCAGTATACTGCTAGTAGGCAGGTAAAGGTAAAGGTAAACAAAGTTTATATTGCGCTAAAATAAGCAAGTTCTATTTATTTTTAAGGTATCAAAGGTGGTGGTTGTTGTTGTAGTCAAAATGGGTTTTCCAAAAAAGTGAAAAGCAGCTGCCCTCTAAGTAAGTGGATGAGGTCCACGCGCTAAGCGCTCAGAGCAGAAAAGCTTAGACCACCGAGCGAAATCAGGGTCAAAAAATCTGCTGAAGGTACCAAAAAACGACACCAATTGAAACGTGTTCAATGGCGATTGCCAGCCTATAGCTGGCAAAGCAAGTTCTATAATAGAAATAGTTGTTGTTATTAGTTGTTGCTTTGCAAATGCGAGAAATTAGGTGTAGTATTAATATAGTAGTAAGGTATTATAGGTCTATAAAATCTAGGTGCTTTTTATACACCTAGAATTTATAAAATAGGCAGCCTATACTTAGATTTTACATAGGAAATTGGTAAATAAGCAGCTAAAGGTAAAAGCAGGTACTAATTATATAGTATCTCCTTCTTTTCCTAAGAATTTAGGCTGTCTTATAGCCTAGATATTGCTAGATGTAGTGTTGTTTAGAAAAAAATGCTTATAATTAGCAAGGGCCTACTCTAGTCTAGCATTAATCTCTTAATTAATTAGGGGAATGCTTATTAGCTAACTAATTAGTAATCTTGTTAGAAAAAAAAACGCTAAAAATTAAGTGTTCTAAAGCAGGATATATAGTTTTTAAACGTAGTAGACTAGAGAACGCCTTAGTTAATCTTGTCTTTCTCTAAATTTCTAACAACAAAGTATTTATAGCCTAGTATAAATTATTTTTAATTAATAACTTCTTTAAGCTTTTTGTGTTAAGATTCTTTTAGTAGATAGTTAGGTTTAGTAAGTATACTAATACCTTAATTAGTAATTTTCCTAATACAAGCAATGCTATAAGTGCTAGAATTAGCAATATCTATTGCCTATAGATAAGTATTAATAAGCAGGCTAATAGTAGCTAGTTGTATATAAGTAATAGTTTGCTTAAAGTTTTATAAGTTGTTTATTTTAGCAAAAGAAAAGTAGATAAGTTAAAGAAGTTATACTTATTTTAGAAAGCGTTATTTATATTGTCTTTATAACAGCGGCTGCTTGTGTTAAAACTCTTTAAAAGCTAAAAAGTTAGCGCTAATAATATTGCTGTTTGCAAGGTGCTAAAAGTCTAATATTAGAAGATATAAAATAATAGTAGCTTTTAGTATTAAGCTTTAAGTAATACATTCTGCCTACTTTCTATATCTTGTGCTGCTAACTATAGAAGTTAGAGCTTACAAAGCCCTTTGTTTTTAGCAAATTTGCTAGCGCTAAGCTAATATAGCTTTTAGGCTTAGATGCTAATACTATATACTTATAGCAACTTAGCTAAGCTAACTAGTACTACTCCCTCTAGTAAAAGAACTTACAATAGTAGACCTTTATTAAAGTTTTTGTAGTGCTGCTAATAATCTAAATTTGCTAAGCTTAGTATATTGTAGTACGCCTTTTTCTATATTATAAAGGATTACTACACTAGGTTCTTTGTACTTGCAGCCTAGGTAGCGTTTAATAATGCGCTAGAAAGGTAGCTTAAAGTTCTACTAGTAAGAGAGCTAGTAGTTATAAGCTAATTTATAAAAAATTAGTAAGAATTTAATTATAGTAGTATGCTTTTAGATACGTAATTCTAAAGTAGCTAAAAAAGTTATTAAGCTAATGTTACTTTCTAGCTTGTTATTGTTGCTATTGCGCCTACTAACTAAGGACGCTTATATTTTAGCTTTAACTAAATTATATAGCTCTTATAGTGCTATAGTAGTTATAGTTTCTATTGCTAGTTCTTAGTATATTAAGCTAGCGCTTGCTATCTTCTATATATATCTTGTTATTATAGAACTGTAAAAGGTTGTTGCTTTAAAAGCTATTAGTTATAGTTAACTAAGTAAGCTAGGTTGCTTAATTGCAACGTGTAAAGCTTAAAATTAGCTAAAAATAAAAAAGAAAAAGCAATAGTTTGCTCTATAAGCAATTTGTCTTTAAGGTAACTAGCTTAAAATATATAAAATAGTTTAGATTGCGTTTTAATTGCTAAAGAAGTTTATAAAAGATTTTTTATTATAGTATAAACGCTAAGTTACGTATTAAGAAATAAAAGATTTATAAAATCTAGGTGCTTACTACACACCTAGAATTTGTAGGCTAGGTAACTAGTTTTTGCATTTAAAATAAGAAATTTGTAAATAAGTAGCTAAAAGTAAAAGTAAATACTAATAGCAAAATATCTTCTTCTTTTTTTAAAAAAATAAGCTATTTAGTAGCCTATTAGCTACTAGTTGTAGTGTTAAAATTAGAGACTAAGCTTTTAAAGTCTTATATATATATAGCACTCTTTATTTATAAGATACTTAGTAATAATAACTTATAAATAAAGATTTTCTCTTATTACAAGAGGTAAAAATAATTATAACTTAGTAGGTAGCTTAGTTAAGTCTAGAAAGATAGAAATATTTACTGTTATACTAGTTTGTTTCTAATACTTAAGATCTTATAACTTTATGTTTTCTTAATCTTCCTTTATAATATTTAGCACGTGCTATTGCTAAAAAGGCTTTAATTGCTTACTAGGTAATATGTGTAGAAAACGTGTGCTATTAAGGTCTTTAAGGCAGTAGGTCCTTTTATTAAGTTTAGCGTTATAGATATAATATAGTTCTAGCTACCTTGTATCTAGCTTATAGTCTTAAGATATATTAATCTTTTAAACTAAATTTTAAAAGAGAATTAAGTCTTTTAGCTTTATATTCTTATGCTGTATTTTCTTAGTATTATTTTAGTATTCCTTTTTAGCAGTTTTTATGCAATTAGTACAAGTAATAGCATTTTTAGTAAACTAATTTTTAAGATTTAGCTGTATTGCTTATATAGCAAGTAATTAAATATAGTCTTACACTTCTCTAAATAAAAGAGTTTGCTATATAAGTAGTATAAGTTTAATAAGTAGTACTAAGTTCTGCCTTATAACTAGTTAGTATAGTAAGTAACCTGTTTGTTTCTATATAAAGATCCTGTCTATAAGAGAAACTATTAGTAAGTTCTTAATTTAAAGTCCTAGTAGCTTTATAAAGATATTTATAATTAGTTTGTATCTCTTTATAATTTTTCTTATAGCTTAAAAGTTATGTCTAGAAAATTAGATTTAGTTAGTTTTGTACATTTTTAATAAATAAAAGACTACCTTAACAAAGTTAAGTTTTCTATTAACTATAAGTTTGCGTGTTGTGCTTTATCTGCATATAATATCCTTATATATAAATTCTACAATTATCTTAGACTAGTTGTTTAATAGTGCTTTTGCTTTTAGCTAGCTACTAAGGTAGTCTTTTGCAATTATAAAAAACTTCTTTTTAAAACACTAAGGTATATATACTATATTAATAGCTACAGTTTCCTAAATAGCAAAACTATAAGTGTTAGTAAGTATATTAACTCTTCTCTCAAAGGATTATAGTTAATAGTCTAAGCAGGTTGCTAGTTTCTTTTATACTTGCTTATATATTTCTTTTTACTAGTATTGCTGCGCGAGTATTAAGTAGACTGTATTAACTCCTTAGTGTTTAATTTAGGTATGCATGTTCTATACTACAGCTATTTTTAAATGTATATTATCTACAACTTATTAAATTACAATGTTTCTTAATGTCTTCTTAAAGAGTATTTTATCTTACATAAAGAAGTCTAATGCTTATTTTTTTATACTTATAGTTTTTGTAGTTTTATTCTCTTTAAAGTCTTAAAATTAATTAAAAACTAAGCATATTGCTCTAATTCTTTAGAGAACTTTTAGCAAAGTATCCTAGTTTGCCTTATTAGCACTAGTGTATTTATATTCTTAATTATATAGTCAATAAACTCCTCTAGGTCTTTTTTAGGTTTAAGAGGCGGCTCTTAATTATTAGCTTTTAGATACCTAGACAATGCATCTGTAATAACATTCTTTATTCTTAGTATATACTTAATGTTAAAATCTTATAAGAGGATAGTTAATATCTACTTATTTATAACTAATTCTAGATTATTAGTTAATAAATAATTTAATTTAGCAATAAGAGTTGCAGCGTTAGTTTTTATAGTAAAGTAAATAAAATAAAGATAAGTTTAAAACCTTTTAAAAGCTTATAGTATAGCTTTGCACTTTAACTTAGTTAAGTGCTATTACTTTTCTTAAGTAGACTATAGTGTGCTTTTAAACTATACTAGGTGTTATTTATTGTTTTTTTTAGGTTGCTCTATGCAAGCGCCTGTACTGTCTTAACTAGTATTAGTTATAAGGGATATTTTATAGTTTTTAGTATTAGTGGAGTTTAGGTTTATAAGTGTAAGTATATTGTAAATTGCTTATTTTAGCGTGTATATTGCTGTGTCTTATGCATTTCTTTATTTAAAAGAAGTGTCGTCTTATAGGAGTGTAAATAGAGGTTTAGTAATTTTAGTAAAGTCTTTTACTTATATATAATAGTAGACATAAATACCTATAAATAATTATACTTCTTTTTTATTCTTGTATAGTAGCTAGTTTATAATCTTCTTAACTTTTTTTTAGTTAAAATAGCAACCTTAAAAACTAACTTTATAGCCTACTACCTTAAGTCTTTTTTTAAAAAAGCAATACTTCTTTTTTAAAATAGTGCCTTTAGCTTGTTTAATATTAGCTAGCACCCTGTTTAGTTGTATAATATGCTTAAGAATATAACGTTGTACTCTTAGTATTAATTCTTTTTTACTATAGTTAGTCCTAGGACCTCTGCATGTAATGTTGTTAATAAAGAGCATTATATTAAGCTAGTAGTTTCTTAGAATCTTTATTATAACTTGTTAAAATACTGCTACTAAGTTAGTAGCGCCTATAACTATTATATATAAGCGTATAAGTCCTATTGGCGTTTAAAATACTGTTATATCTCTACTTTTTAAATGTAGTGTAATCTAGTTATATCTTAAAAATATGTTTATAAGTAAGATAATTTTGTATTTTATAAATTTTCTTAGAGAACTTGTCTGCTATTAGTAGTAAGTTTATATTCTATATTATAACTGCATTTATTTTTTGTGCATTGCTAATCTATTAAACGCCTTTATTCTTCTTTAGTACTAGGTGCTATAGATTGCAATACTAACTATTACATTATTCCTACGTTCCTTAGTTTAGGCGGGCATAAACTATATTTACTACCTGTAATTTTAATACTTTTAGGACAGCAAAGCCTTGCACTTACTAAGCTTTATATAGTATTTTTTGTATCTTGTATAGTAGGCATATATTAGAATAGATTCTTCCTAATTCCTTAAATTGCTATAAAAGAGCTCCTTCTCTATTATAAAGTATATATAAGAATATCTTTTTTTCCTTAAGATAAAAATAATCTTCTATATATAGCTTATTAATTTGTTCTTTAGTAAGCCTTGTTCTTTGTAAGAAAGCAGCATATCTTAGTTTAAACAACTTATTATATAGCTTAGTATTAGAATTATAGATGCTTTTTTAAAGGAGCTGTTATTTCTTAGCTTTCTCTTTTTAGTTTTTTTGTCTAAATTCTATTAGCATCTCTTGCTAAAGGATATTAACAAGTTAAACTTTTTGATCTACAGTTTTGTACATAGTGTAGAGATTATATTCTTATTAAAAGTTACTAAGCAGTCTTTCTTGTAATTATTGTTAGTTAAGCTTATATATAATTAAAAATTTACTAAAACTATAGTTTTTTATAGAGTTTTCTAATTGTCTAACTGCGTGTGTAAATACCTAGTTTACTTAGACTATTTAATTATACTCGTTGTTGTTTGTGTACAGCATGTTAAAATTACTAGATCTAACTATAGAATTTAACTATGCAGCTTTTTATATATACTTTACTGCAGCTGCTTATGGCTTGTTGTTTATTATGTTAGTAACTACGTGTATTTATATATTACCTGCTGTTTCTCTATCTAAGTTGTTATTAGAGGCTTTATTCTTAATTGTCTGTATAGAGTAACTTAGTAGTAAATTAGATATAACAAATACTACGTTCTTAGTACTATTTTTAGAGAGAACTTAGCACGTAATTTGTCTAAACGTGTTATACTATATTACTATCTTTGTACACGCACACTAAGGTCCTTCTAAAATTATAAATTTAGTAATATTAGCAATAATCTTAAAAGTAGTTTTAATAGTAACTGTCTTTATTTATATAAATATGTTAAATGCTGTTCTAACAAACAGATTATAAGTTCTATTAGCTAATGTAATACTAGAGGATAGCTGCCTAAGTCTCTACTCTATTATTTTATATAGTATCTTTAATACTTATACAGCACTAAGTCTTACAATATCTATTTATACTTTAGTGTTAATTAAGCACTTTAAAGAATTGCTATTAATAACAACTTAGTGTTCTAGTAAGTTTATTTAAGTAAAAACTTATCTATTCCTTTGTTAAACTCTATGTACTTCCTTAGTAAGTACGCTGTTTAACTTATTAATTTAGAAATTACTTTTCTTATATATCTTTTATTAGGTTTAAATATTTAACTAATATATATTTATTATATTGTAATGCAGGCTTGCAATAATTAGTGCAATTAGTAAAGTTTTATTTGTAAAGTGTTCTTAGCCTACGTGCTAGTTTAGCTAATTAGCAGTTAAAATAGATTCTAAGTGCGCTAAATTATACTTAGATTCTACAATTTCTTTACTAATTATAACGTTAAGCGTTTCTAAACTATTTATAATTTTAATATTATTATCTAAAAAGTTACGCATTTGTTTCTAGATGTTGTCTTGTGCTATAAGGTTAAATATAGTAACCTTTTATACTTTTTACCTAAGCAAAGTAGTTATAATACAGTTTAACTAACTTTGTATTATCTTTCTTAGCTTAGAGTTAAAAAGTATATTTATAAACTTTATAGCCTTTTTCTTGCGTCCTTACTATAAGTACTTTAGATTAGCTAATATGTTGTCCTCTTGTTAAAACAGCTGCGGCAGCCTAACGATTAAAAATAGTGTATTATAAGGCTAACTTGTAAAAGGTATTTTACTTTATACTTTTTTCTATAAAAACTACATATTTATAGGCTGCGAGTTAAAGATTAAAGTATTACTTTAAATTAATTAATTAATTGCTTTCTTAAGTGCTTATATTCTTGCCTAGCCTTTTTTATTTCTTGACCTCTCTATCCTAAACACAATTAATATTTTAGTAAAAAGAAAAACTTTTTCTTTTTAAGCACGTAGTAGCATTTAACTTAAAAAGGTTATATAAAGCGTTCTATCTGCCCTTTATTATAATGTTAGCGGCATTAATATTATTAAGCCTATTAATATATTTGTCTATAGTAAGGTTGTATAGATATTCCTAGAACTGTTAGAACTACTAGAGAATATTATTGTAGTAACTTTAGTTTATTAAACTAGTTGCTATGTTTATAGAACTAGAGGCTTTACTTCTATACTTTTATTTTAGTTAAAAGTCTCTACTTGTAAACTTCTCTAGTATTATACTAAAAGTAAGTTAATTAAGTACGTTGTTAGTAATATTAAAGAATTCTCTAATCTTTGCCTTTAACTATAATAAGACTTAAGTTAATAAAGGCTGTCTTAGGATTTTGCTTAAACGTTTATATAGTAGCCTAAAGTAGTAAGTTTCTTTTTTAGCTGTAGTATTCTAGTTAAAACTAACCTACCCTATTTATTTTAAGGCGTAATATAGCTTATAATTTTTAAGCATATGTTCTACTATATTACATATATAACAGAGAGTGTTTGTTTCTATATTATTTAAGTATATAGTACTTGTCTTATTTAATAGCTCTTATTTTGCATTAGTAATAAAAAAACTATTATTTTTTTTACTTAGAAGTTTAGCATTTGTTGCTTGTGCAATAAAGTACACGTAGTTAGCAGGTTTCTCTAAGAGTTTCTTAGTTATAGAGTAAGCTATAAGCATATTAATAGTAAATAATCTAAGCTTTAGGTTACTTAAAGACTTAATAAGGTTCTCTATTTCTATATTAACCTCTACTAGCGTGCTTATTTTCTTATATACTTTGCTAATTTTAACTACTGCCTTCTTTACTTTCTCTAGAGTAAATGTTGCACGCTAGTTAGACAATATAATTTAGCGTATTTTAGTATCTACGCCTCCTTACTCTAACTAATAAATTTTATTTAGGCTGGTTATCTTCTTATAGTAGGATTTAAGAAAAGAATAGATTAAATTTAGTTTATACGTATTCTAATTATTACTATAAAAAGTAGTAAGTATATAATATATAACTACCTTTTTGTCTAATTTTAGTAAACCTTAGAAGAAGAGAATGCCTTTTTTTTCTTAAGGGATTTGCTTGTTCTTAATATATACATCTGTAATAGAAGTAAAATAAGTATAGTACTTTACTAGCTTTAGCTAGTTTTATACACATTTATAGATGTAAGCTTAAAAGTAAAAGCATTTGCCTATTTTAACAGCAGTATCTTTGTCTTTCTACTGCTTCTTTATATTTGCTTATAACTTAGACTAATCTCTTTCTACATATCTAGGTAAACATTTTAAAATATAAAAGAGTAATTAATTTTTGTTAAAGAAATAGTCTAGTAAGATAAAGACTTGTATAGTTTTATAGATACCTTTATTATTAGCTTACTTATTAAAGTCTTCTAGAAATTTAGTAACATCTTTTCTAGTAAAGACTAAGGTACTATATTTTAGTTAAACTATAGACAACACTAAATTGTGCGTAGATATAGCTATTGTATTAATAACTAAGCTTAATAGTGTTAATAGTAACTTAGGACTAGCAGTTGTAGGCCTAGTAGAAGGAAGCGTTTTACCTTCTTGTCCTTAACTTAACTTCTAATTTTTTTTTAATATTTATAGTATTATAGGACTTCTAGAAGTTCTTTGTTTAGATAGTTAATAGTAGTTAGTTGCTTTTGTAGTAGACAAAGTTTAGTTCTTAAAAAGAATAGGCTATTTATTTATAAAATTTTTATAGTAAGTGCTTAATTAAAAGTAGTTGCATAAATCTTTACCTTTTTAGTACTTTAATTTTTGCTAAGTAGGCTCTAATTTATACTTATGCTATCTTAATTGTTAGTAACGTCTTTATTTCACTAGACAAATACTTTAAATTAGCGTTTTTAGACACATTTAGTTATAAGCTTCTAGTCTTATTCTAATTTTTGCTAGATGAAACTTTTGCTTCTTATTGTTAACGCATGTAAGCCTGTCTCTATTTCGCTAGACAGTTTACTGCCTCTATTTCGCTAGATGGACTTTAAATTAGCATTTAATAACGCATTCTGTAGTTGTATTAGTAGAGTTTGTTGCCATTCTCTGTTGTTGGGGCTAACTTAAGTAACAAAGTCCTTAACATAGTCTATAATAGGGGATAGTGCTAACCCTCTAAAAGTATATCTAGTAGTAATCCTAAAGATTCTAGTTTTCTTAGAGTTCCTCTAGATTTTAGTCTTATATAAAATTATTATTTTGTTTTTGTAATAATTATGCACTAGTTTCTTTGTGCACTAAGTGGTAAAGTATGTCTTTATAGGCTTTGCTATTTATACAGGTGTTAGAGTGTATAATAACATACTGCTACAAGGGCAAGAGATTACTAGTAGCTAGATTATATAAAAATAAGGTTAACAAGATAATAATCTTATTATAAGTTAGGTGTAAAGACTATTAGTAGAAGAAGATGCCTATTCTATAGTAAATTGTAGGAGCTGAGCTGTGGAGTGCACGAATATTAAATAGTGCCCCTTTCCGTAGGACACTGAATAAGTTATATACCTTAGGATTACGTGGTTTAGCACTAACCTAGTGTGCAGTCGGGTATCACCCTGTGCACCGGCACAATCATCTAATTATAAAGTAAATTAGTACATTAAAAAGTAATAAAAACTTTTCCTATATAAATAAAAAAGAGGAAAATAACATGCCTTATTATAAAGACGCCTTTAACTAGAGTTACTTACTTATAATTGCTAGGCTGTAGTTTCTTTTATTTTTTAAGTTTCTTTAATCTTATAATAATAAGCTAAGAAGATATCTTGCTTATTATAAAGCTTAACTTATTGAAGTTCTAGGCAATTTCATCTGCAATACTATATTTTGCCCCTATTTATTAAACTAGGCTAAACTAGAGCTAAATAACTACTAAGTCTTTCCAGGCAGCTTACTAGTAATTATATAAATAACTTTATTATATTTGCACTTTAGGTGTACGCTTAATAAAGTTATTAACTTAGTTTCTGCTTATAAAGTTTCTACTACGCTCTTTTAGCAGTTTATTAGCTATTTTTATATATATACTTTTAAGAGTAGTAAACTATGTAAACTCTCTTTAAGTATACGCTTTATAATTACCTCTTTTTTTTTAGCTTTGTAGGGCGCTTTAAGTTTAGCTTATAATTGCGTTAAGAGCGTTGTCTAGCGCGTTAGCAGCGTATAGTCATTTAGAGAACGTTACGAACAGCTATAGCACGCTTTTTACTTAGAATCTAGTTTAATGTAATATCTAAGATTACTAGAATTATATTTTCTTTAGTATAAGCTAGTTGTACGTTGCGCTGTTAAGACATAAGACGATATTGCTGCGCGTGCGCTGCGCCGGTGTTGGGGTAGCTACTCGCTTGGGGTGGCCACTCGCTTGTGAACCACGTTATAGGTTAAATAAAGAAGAATGATAGCTAATAAGTTTCTATAGTTATTATATTATTTAATAAAATATATAGTTAAGTAAGATCTGTAGCTGTTAAAGAGGGGTATTTGGTATTTAAAATAAGCTTTTTATCTAATCTTTATCTTAAAAACTTCTTTAAGCTAGGTTAGACCTATGTTGTGATTAGTCTAGCTAGAAGAAGATAAGATAGTAAATACAAAGTGCTTTTTCCTATTAATATCTTTAACCTAGCTTAATTTTGAAGCTCTAATAGCTATCTAAAATATTAGGGCTAAAAATTGAGCTTTACTATTTAAATAATCGCAGGCTAAGACAGTTACTAACTCTTCATTATTGTATAAAGTTGCAGCTTTAACTTCTTTTTAGTTGTATATCTTCATATTTATTCTTAAGGTGTTAAAGGTGGTAGTTGTTGTTGTAGTCAAAATAGGGTTTCTAAAAAAGTGAAAAGCAGCTACCCTTTACTAATTAGTCGCAAAAGTCAAAAAAAAGATTGTGTGTAGTTAACAAGATATAAATAGTGGGTAGATAAAGTCTACGCACTAAGCGCTTAGAGCAAAAAAGCTTAAACTACTAAGCAAAAATTAAAGTTAAAAAAATTTGCTAAAAGTACTAAAAAACAACACTAATGAAAACGTGTTTAACAGCAATTGCTAGCTTATAGCTAGCAACAAGAGTGTAATAGAGATAGAGAAGAAGAGTAAGGACACATACGTTACTGCAGCAGGAGCCTGTAATACTTCTTTATAAAAGCTCCTTGCCTGCTACTTCTTACCTTTAGGATTTTCTATACTATATAGTACTGCATATAAACAACTTGCATATAAACAATATAATACTTAGACTATTCTTTTTTAAATATAAGGCCTAATAGCTTATATTAGGTAAAGTTAGACTTTACTAAGTTACTATAATAGTAGCTATAGTAGTTAATTATAAAGCCGGCGTTTACTATTATTAAGCGACTACCTTTATTACTTTAAAAAGAGCTAGTAGTAATAGTCTTTGTAGTAGTTAAGTCAATGCAGAGGTTAGAATATAACTATAGTTAAGATATTTTTAATGCGTTTAGTATAATAAATGTTAAAGTTATAGTAAGAACTGTAAAAGGCTAGTTTAGCTATTATACTATATATACTACGTATGTCAATAGTCTAGGTGTAGTAAAAGTGTATTACTTTAGCAATTTTCTTTTACGCAAATACAACTTTAGTAAAAAAACTTAAAGGCAGCTTTATAAAAAGTAAAGACGTGTTAAAACAGCTATTAAGTAGCTAGAATAAACTAATAAGCAAGAAGATTTTATAACTTGCCTTTAGAGATAGGAGAGCTATGTATAGATAGTAATACTGTTGTCATTTATTTATATCTAAGAATAGGCACTTAACGCCGCAACAGCAACACTACTAGAATAGCGACAGGACAACAGAAGTTGTAGTTAGCAGTAAATAGCTAGCAGTAAATAGTTAGCGGTAAATAGTTGTTAGTTAAGAGGGTTAGTTAGAGGGATATTGCACATGTTTGTTTCTGTCCAAACATGCAACATACTAATTGCGTGCCGGCAATGCTAAATAAGGGGGCATAAGCCCGGATACCTGTTGTTAGCAATAAATCTTTTTTCACTAAAAAGGTGTCTACAAAATGCGTAGTCACATCAAAAGGTTGTCCTAAAAGGCCAAAGCCAATATATCTTCTTATTTACTACCCTTTTTAACTTTTCAGTTGCTTTAATTATAAAGCCTTTTTTAATTATATTAAAATTTAAGAAGGACTTAAGTTATTGTTACGACCTGGATACGATCTCAAGTCTCACAGAGAACTACCAGAACTAGCCAACAAGGAACTAGATGACTAACCTGCAAGAACAACGCAGCGGGTAGTTACGTAACTAATTACTTCGCCAAGAACTATTGCTAGGAGGTCAGGCACACTATCGCTAGGAGCAATCACAACTACCGCGACTATCGCTAGGAGCAATTACGACTATTAAGGCTATCGCCTAGTATATAGTAATAAACAATGTGCCCTTTTAGCTTTTTATATGTAACTTTATATAAGACTTTAGTTTTTAATCTAGAAAATATACTATACTTTTAACTCCTTATAATATTACATTAATCTACTAATTGTGCTATTACACCTCTATTAATTGTACTTGCTTATTCTCTAAGAACTAACTCTTAGATCCTCTTAAAATAATCTTTACACATTAAATACTCTTAAAGATAAGTAATACTGCAATAAATACCTCTACTAACATCTTAACTATAAAAACAACTACGCGTGCTAATAACCCTAATACTTATCATAGCAACTGTAATAAGCTTAAAGCATAGCTATTTTAAGTTTATTAATACTTCTATATTAAAGAGACTAAGATTAACAACAACAATATAGTTGTATAGGCCTTTATAATTTTATAAGAAGCTGCTAGAAAATTGGCTAACTTTATTTTTGATTACAGTGGTTGACAAAAAAAAAGAAATAAAAAAAGTTATAGTTTTTAAAGCTTTTTATTTCAATACCTAGAAGGGCTATACTAAAAGAAGTTAGTGATTTGGAAAGTCAAGAACCTCCTCTTCAAGATAGGTTGCTTAATAAGCTGCTTAGTCAGCACTATAGCGCCTGTAATCTCGCTTAAAATATGTTGAAAAAAAAGCAAAAATAGATGTTGACATATCTTTTTTGTGAACGTATAAAAAGGGCCGAAAAAAAATCAGTTTAATTAGCTTGCGTAAGCATAATGTGAGCAAACTTTAGAGTAATATTTCTTATTCCCTTATAGTTTGATAAAAGCATAAAAAATAGGGGTTGCTTACGTAAGCACTAGTTACGTAATAACTTAGTAAAAATACAGTATATTTACTCTTTTTGTTTATCCTTACTTTCAATTTTCATATTATCTCTTTTATAGCTTGCAATCTCTCTCAATTTAAACAACAAGTTTATACTTTATACTTACACAACAAATCTATCTCCTCTATTAGTAATATACTAGAAAAGCCTTCTAAAAGTACAAATTAAACAAAAAAAGAATGCTCTTTTATCTTTTATTAGCTCCAAACAAGGTCGTCCTTCTAAGATCTCAAAATAAAGCAAAAAGAGTGCTTAATAGAGACCTTACAAGAAGCCTTAAAAAGACAATTAAACGTCTATTAAGAGAAAATAGTTTGGATCATTCAATTAAAGACGTACAACGCTTTCTAAAAAAAAGAGTACTATTCTATTTATATTTTTTAAAAAAAGAAACGCCTTTAGACACTAAAAAAGCTCATAATTGTCAAATTTACGCCAAGCAAATACTTAATAACATCAAAAATAAAAACTTTTATAAAGTTATATTTTTAGACAAGTCTGCTATTAAGCGTAAGCACAGTACTAAAAAACAAAATACTATTAATTAAAGCACAATAATAGGATAAGAAAGAAAATTGTTTCTATAGCAAATACAAGTCAGTTCTAAAAGAGTCTAGTTTTTAAATAATAAACTATATTTTATTTATAATATTTTTGTAATTTTAATCTATTTTTAAAATACTTACTAATTTAGTCATATGTCAAGATATTTCTATTCAAGTTTAGGGTGCAATTTAAATAGGTAGAAGATCTAAACTAGTAGTACAACCTGCAACAAAAAAAGGTAAGTTATGTATACTTTATTTTTCTATTTAGAGGCTTATTTCTCTATATATAAATTTTAAAATTAGAGTTTTTTCTTATATATTTAAGCACGTTACTAATTCTATATAGGCTAGAAGTTCCAGCAGGATAACCCTAAGATTTATAAAACTCTAGAAGTTTTATCTTAGTTTTCTAGGAATAAGATATTACTTTTTAAGCATTCTGCCTATAGTCCTAATCTATAGAAAACGTGTGGGCTTTGCTAAAAAACGCTTTAGCTAAAAAGCCTATTGCTTCTTTAGGTATAAAAAATAATAAAAGAAGTAAAGCAGCCTTTAAGGCTGCTATAAAGGAGGAATAGAATTAATTACCTCAAAAGGCGATTAATAATTGTATTCTATCATTACCAAGGCGTTATTTGCAAGTAAAAGAAGCTAAGGGCTAGTACCCTAAGTATTAGTACGCTATTATAATTATTGATTAAGAAAAAACTTAAAAAACAAGCTCTCTATTATTACTTAACAGTTGATTTTACAATCACCTTTAAACTTAGACTAGACTAAGATTAGCTTGTGTTGTCTATTATATATAAATTATAGCAATTTTTACACATTCAATAAAAAGTTCTATTGTAATATTTTCTTAAGTTTTTAAACCTGTATTTTCACTGCAAAGATTGAGAGCAATTATGCTAACTAAGAAACTTACTAAGCTGCCTATCTTAAAGAAGAGTTTCTCGGCTTTTCAAATTACTAACTCTTTCTAGTATAGCCCCTGTAGTCATGGAAATACAAAGCTTTGAAAATAATAACTTTTTGGATTTCTTTTTTTTTGTCACCCCTCTGTAATATGTAGACATTACTACTAAAGAGAATGCTAACAAAGCACTTGTTAAAGACTAGAACAACTTTAAGATAAAAATACAAAAGTATTCTCACTTTTTGAGGAATTTGTAGTAGTAAGACAAAAAATTTAACAATTGCAATAAACATGCTTATTAGCTAACTATATAATAAGGTTTGAGTAGTACTAAATATTTATAAGATATAACAACAATACTTTAATATAGATGTACTGATAAGGTCCTAAGCTGGCTGTACGTATAGAGCTTATACAGAGTAGAGCAACGCTTAATACGCTTAATAAACTTATAGCTAAAGCTATTTAAGTAAATGATAATCTTTATAAGCTTAAGTTAAAAGAATAATTATTTACATAGAGAAATCGTAAACCTAGAAACATAGACCCTTCAGCCTATTAAATATTCCAACGTCTATACCCTTACTAAAGTTAATATAAAAATTATACTTCTAGAAGTTTAAGTATTATGTAACTAATAGCTAAAAGCCAATGCACTTTAATAACTTTAATAAGTGACTACAAAAGGTGTTGGAGTATTGACACGCGGATTACCTTGCTGATCAGGTGATCCTGGTAAGATGTTCACGTGAAGGCCCGGCTAGCGTCTATATAAACGGACCAGATCGTCTTATGTCTCTTTTGTAGTTATTAGACACTTTGTTGTAGCACTTAGTTCATTAATACACTCACTTTCCACTTAGGTAATTTAGCAATTGCTCCTTCTTAGCTCCTACAGTTATAAGCCTAGCCGCTTACTTATAGATTTAATTCCTACTGCGTAATCAGCAAGCTAGAAGGTTAACTATTTAAATATCACTTTACTCTCCTCTATTTTCTCCTACAGTATAGTTAGCAGATTGCTGCGGCTGCTGTACCTCTTACCCACTTGATTATACGATTAACCTCCGACTAATCCCGCGCTTACCTTAACATTAATCCACGTCGTGATCCTACAAAGCATCTTACTAAGATAGACCTCTCTAATACACTGCTTGTTGCCTTAGGAGTAATCCTTAAGGCTTAATTAGACTAGCTAACTTAGTTTGCTCTATTAAGACTGCACTACTTAAAGAAAAGTATTTAGGATTAGGTTAATCTTAATCTCCTAGACGTGCACTTAATAGATTATTAGGAGCCTTAGTATCTTAATTTGCCTTAGAATACTAAAGAGCCTATTACTCTACTACCTAGCTTAAATGCCTAAGAATAAGAGGACTACAACATTGCTTAACGCAAATACAAAGCCTATATAATTAACGCTAAGTATAAGAAGGATAATTATAATAAGCTAGTTAACAAGTATAAAGTATACACTACTTAATAGATAAAAAAGGTTACTAAGATTACTAATGTTAAGAACTAGATTAGTAAGACTGTATATTTAGACCTACTGTTAAACGTATTAATTAGCATAATTACTTAAAACTTTACTAGCTTTTAAGCCTTAGTAAAAATTGTAAAGAGGGGTCATGCTCCTATAAATTAGAATACTTAGTATTTAATTAGGGCGTAATATAGATCTTATCTAGATAAAGCTCGCTAGAGACAAATTGGCCCTAAGCGTTCGTTTACTAAATAGCAGCTTTTTATCAATAAATAACAATTTTACATACTTTTTAAAGTTACTAAGCTGTTAGTAGTTACTAATTTTTTAGACGCCTTAAGTACTAAGATTGCACTAGACTAGTTGCGTAAGAAGCGCAATAAGCTATTATAAATAATAGCGCTTAGTAGCGCTCAGTTAATTCTTAATAATCTAGAAAAGATCTTTAGTATTTTAGTATAAAATTAATCAATTACTTCTTTAGAAAAAAAGGGCATATAGTTTTCTAAATTAGATTTAGATTAAGAATAGCTTAATTATTAAATGTCTTACAGCTAAGTGGAAGTAGTAAGTAATTATACTTTTGCCTCTATAAGCTAAGTAAATACTTCTAGACACTGCGTAACTACTTTTAACTTTAAACTATAGTTACAGATTTAAGCTTTACTAATAGAATACTAATTAAACTGTTAGATAATAATAAATAAAAGATTGTTAGGTAATAGAATAGTAATAAATAGGTAATGCTGCGGACTTAAATTAAGAAAAGGGGCTAGAAGGCTAGTACTAGCAGATTAGCTACTAATAAGCTAAGAAGAGTATACTCTAGCTTATGAGTTCTAGCAATAATTAACTTTAAAGACTTAATTAAGGAAATTAGTCTAAACGTGTTTAGTGTAGCTTTTACTTCTTATACGTTGTCTTTTTATATAATTATAGTTAGTAGAGTAGCAGTCTACTTAGTTAATAGTATAGATGACTTAGTACTAGGTACTTATTGCAAATGCAACAAGGACGAGACTGTGAAGGTAAGCACTTAATTTATTCTAGTTACTAAAATAAGAAATAGGGTGCTTAAGAACGTCTTGCATAGCAAAGCTAGCCCTAGGATAGCTAATTTTTTACTTACTAATATTAAGTCTGTACTAGGCTTCTACGTTAATATTGTCTCTAAAGCACAGCTTAAGCAGATAGGCATCTAGTACTTAAGATATAATTATACTAGAAGACTTTCAACAATTAAGAAGAACGTCGTCTTAATTAGCTTAAAGTATTACTTTATTTTCTTATTTATTAGATATAAACAACTCTCTTATTACATTGCTTTACTTATACTAGTAAACATTATAGTATAATTAAGAAAACCTTAAGTGCGCACTTAGAAAAAGGATTTGTAGTATTATTAATTAAGACACCTAGAATAATAAGCTATTAAAGCTCTAGTCTGCTTAGCGCAGAAAATTAAAATTACTAGTAAGAAGCTGTTGGTATAGAATAACTTTGCAACTGCTTATGCCTTATAAGTAACTTTACAGCAACTAAAAAAAAAATTACTTTTTTTTTTATAAGATTTTATTAGATTTGTTAGATTTCCTAACTAGTTAACTGCTTAAGAAATAGGCACTAATTACTAAAAAACACTACTTAGGCAAGCTATACAATCACATTATCTAGTTAAAGACACTAAATAAACTATACTTATAATATAAGGCTTTACTGCAAGAATTAAAAAGAAATATAAGCAGAAAATTATAAAGATTTATTAAGATAACAACACTGTTACACTGCCTTAGAGAGGGCAATTTAATTATAAAAAATAAGCAATAAAGAAAGGAATTATAATTAAGACGCTACTAATATACACTTATAAGACTAAAAGCTTAGCAGAGAGACCTAGCTAAGAACTAATTATAAAGGCTATTTAAATACGCACAAGCGCTAATCTACTAGCAAAGCTTTAGCTAGTAATTATAAATGCAGCAGCTTACTTATATAAAATAAGCTTTACTAAAATATATAGCTACTAATCCCTTAACTAGGTACTTAAAGAATAGTTTAAGAAATATTTCTAATACTATTAACTACTTCTAATTAGACATTAAACTGCTTATTTACGCCTAGACTAGAGTATAATTTATGCTTATAGCTGCTAAGCCTACTTATTCAATAGGAAGAAGGCAGCTAGGCATAATTCTTAAGGATTTAACATTAATCCTTGTAGCTATATTCGTTACTTAGTTAGTTATTAAGCTTTTAATATATACTTTATATAAGTACTTACACTTAAATAGATAATTATTACCTATAATATAACTTTTAATAAATAGTTTTTCTACAAAGAATATTACAAGGAAGAGCTACTAAAAAATTAAGTTATTAATATTATAGAAACTCTTTATAATTGTAAGCTAGTTATTTTTTAAGACAAATAAGAAGTCTTTTTGCCTGTTTATAAGAAAGTAATTTAAAATATGTAGCTAAATTCTAAAAACCTTAGAAGTTATGTATCTACTATCTTAAGCAGTAAGAAAGGCCTGCCTATTAAAATAAGAGTAAATAGGAAGACGCTAAGCAAGTAGAGCATAAGGCTAGTACACTAATAAAATTTACTTAAATTAGTAGTAAAATACTAGTTTTGCTACTTTAAAACTTAATCTTAAACTAGAGAATTCAGGGAGAAATAATATAATTATTTGCAGAGTATTAAATAGTTTTAGAGCAGTGCGCTTGCTTAAAAAAGCTAATTTATTAATATCTAGAGGTAAGAAGCTTTTTTTGTATAAGCCTAACAACTTATTACTAGTTTGTTAGTCTAAGCCTAAAAACTTTAATGCGCTAGCTAATTATAATAAAACTCTTACTTAGAGTAAGCAAGTTATAGATAGTAGATAATTTTGTAGTTTAAGATTCTAGGTTTTAGATAGCAAATAGCGTAAGTAATTATAAGCTTATTCTTTACTTATAAAAAATTGTGCTAGAATTACAAGTTAAAGACTAAATTAGCTTATAAACTATCATTTTCTACTACGTAAGCTAAGCAGCAGGTGTAAGCATAAAAATGTAACTTAAAATTTTAATAATTCACTAAAAGATAGGAGTATAGGTATTGTTAACACATTAATTATAAAATATAAAAGTATATTATAAATTAATTTTTAAAATAACTATCTGCTAGGTTTGTAACTAAATTAAGAAGACTAAGTAAACTATAAAACTTTTAATTATATAGTTAAAATAGCTTTACTTACTAATTATAAACTAAATATAGAAAATGCTTAACTTTATTACAGCAATTTACTTAAACTACTAAGATAATAAAAGTAGTTACTCTAGTATCTTGTAGGGGCCTTATTTAAAGATGCCTAAAAAAAGAAATTAATTAGTTAAGTAAGAATAAGACTTAGACTAAGATATCTAGAGAAAAAGCAGATAACTAACTAATACTTATAAAGTAGGTTTAGACCTATAAGTTTAATTAAGAGAACTTCTTTTTTAAATATAAGGCCTAAATTTTTGTAAAAAGTAATCTCTAAAAGAAAAACTTAATTAATTTAATATATACTGCTACATTAGCAGCTAAGTATTTTAAAGTAGTAATAGCTATTACTGGTAAGAATAATTTAGAGATTAAGCAATATAATATTATAGAAGCATTCCTTAATGCATTAATAATAGTAGATAACTTATTAATTTTTAAGATGCTAAATAGCTTTAAGAAGCTTAAAAAGTATATATAGCTTAACTGCGCACTCTATAAATTGCAGGACCTGCTACTATTGTAGCATACAGAGTTTTTAGAATTACTTAAAAAAAAAAGACTAATTACCTTACTAGAAGAGCTTCTTCTATTTTTTAATTTTAAAAAGAAAATTCTAGTTTTTTTCATATAAATAATATTCTACTGCTCTTTAAAAAGGCTTGTAAGCAGAAGGCTTAAGATCTTGAGTTAAATGTTAAAAATAAGTATAAAATATAAGAATAAGAATTAGTTAAATAGTTCTTTAATATCTAGAAAGTCAGAGATTACAAGAAGCAAACAATTATGCTTATTAATAATATATACGTTAACAGGATTATAAAGATGTTTAAGCAAGAAAATAGTAGCTTTCTAAGAACTCTACTACTATTAAGGGAGCTAATTGTAAACACTAGCAAAGCAACTAAGCAAGATATTAAAGCTTATTAAAAAAAGTTAGATTAGTGCTGTATACAGCTATTATACTTTAAACAAAATATTGCTTACCTAATATTAAAGCTATTATATTTATTTATAAACTTTAGTAATTAATATATAAAAGCTGTTAAAGAGGTAATTATGTACCTCTATTAGACAAGATACAATGCAATCTAATATAGAAACTATAATAGCCTAGACCAAACAATTATAGGTAATGCTTCTTTTATAAATAATTAGGAAACTTATTAATTGTTTTTTAAATTTACAGCTATCTTGTATAGTAGTCTATTATATAAGAAGGCGGCTTAGCAGACTATAGTAACTACGTTAACCACTAAGGCTAAGCTAATTACTCTTGAGAAAACTACTAAGGAGGCTATAGCCCTTAAACACTTTTTTTGTAAGTTTTTTTTTAATTTATAAGAGGTTCAAATAGTCTAGTGTAAGAACTAATAAATAAATAGGCTTATAGTTATAAAGAATAGGCAAATTAGTACTTGTTTAAGATATTTAAATATAGAAAATATATAACTATAGCAAGAATATGCTAAAGAATTATTTTAAGTCAAGTACTTAGAAGCATTAATTATGCTAGCTAATAAACTAAGTAAGTTAATTAGTTAATAACAGTTGGAAAGTTTAAGTAGTTACTTAACCTTTAGTAAGTTAAGCACTTAATTAAGAGCAATAATAATTAATAAGCAAAAGACTTATATTAAGTAGCAATGTTTATATGCTAGGCTAAGTCTTCTTTTAATTGCTTAAAGAACCAGAAGATTAAAAGCTAAACTAACTAAAAACGAACGACTAGAACCAAAAATAAGCTTACTAGTAGCTATTAAAACTATTATACTTACTAAACTTTATTAGTTAGTCTTGCTTAGCTTTCTTAGCTTTAGCAAGCTTAAGCATGTTATTTACTCTCTTAGCTTAGATAGCTAATGTCTGCAGGCGAGTAGCATTAAGATGTAAATTTAATTTATCACTTTTCTATATAGATTTATAAGATAATTGTTAGCTTACTTTAGCAAACTTACGCCTATATACTTAAGTTATATAGCAATTAAGGCAACTTGAGAGGCAAAGGCAATTTAAATTTAAAGTATAAGAGAAACGTATTCTATAAGTATGCTATTCATAGAGCCTTAATTAACGTAAAAATGCTACTATTACTACTGTAGCTAAAGCTGCTGTTAATGTAGCTATTGTGGATTATACGCTAGCTGTTGAGTAAACCATACTACAAGTTAACTAGAATTATATGCAGTATTATAAGGCTTATATCTTAAATTAAAAGCGCTTACAAAAGTAGGAGTAGAAGCAGGCAGCAGGAGCTAAGTGGTAAAACTATAAAAGAATATCCTTTAAACATAGTAATTTTTAACTAAGAGCTTTTTCATAAAAAGCTTTTTAGAAGGCATAATGCTGCTATTAATGTTTTTTACCGCAAGTAATGATGTTGCTGAGCAGCTTATACTAATTAAACTAGTACTTATTATTATTCTATCTCTAAAAACTAATTAGCAGACTAAGTATAAAGCTTAAATAATTAGGGCCTTACTTTTTTATTTTTATATATAGCTATAAAATAATTTGTAAGATTGTTATTAACAGTATAGTACATGTGAAATAAGCAACTGCTGCAGCAAGTGCTACTCTAACTACTAGTTAAGACTTAATTAAAGTAGCGCTTAGTATATAAACTACTAAGTATTTTTCTTATGCAGCGTTTATGTAGAAGAACGTAACAATATAATAAATTAGCAGCGATTTTTAAAGAGCTTATAACTAAATACTTTTTTTTTAAGTAACAAAAGGCGCGTTATGCTTTATAATCAGCTTAATAAGCGTACATAGGCTATTACTATCATTGTGCTCCTAGTCTCTTAATATTGCTTAGGCAGTAGTCTGCTTTAACATTTAAATTAGCTTTTAAGTAGTCTTGTTCTTGCGCTAACTTAATTTTTGAATTAAGCTATTTTGTAGATGGAAATTTTAATAAAAGCTTAACAGTAAATTTAATTTCATAAGCAAGTAAATTGATTTTTAAGCAAAGCTACTTAAGGTTTTAAATTGCGCGTACAAATTCAACATTACAAGTAATAAACTTTTATCATTTTAGAAATCAGCTACTTGCTAAATTTTATTATTAAATAGGCTTTAACGCACTTAGTCCTTATGCTTAGCACTTTTTTACATTGCTAGCGCAAGCTTTTTAAGCAACGCTTACGCTTATTGCTTTTAAAGGTAGACTACACTAGAGAAATTAGTAGCTAATTTGTAAAAAAACAGTAAACTAATAAGGCTTACTATGTTAATAGTAATAGAGGTGCATTTAAAATTAAAAAGACTTAGTAATTAATATTAAAGTAAGGCTAAAGGTTTTAGAAGGCTAGTAGAGGTAATTAATATTTTTATTAATTATGCATAGACTAATTACGCGATATTTAAGGTCTGACTAATATTTTTATATTATATAGAACTAAGCTGCTTGCTTAATTAAAAGAACATTACAGTATTACAATAAAGATAAAAGATTAGGTAGTAGGACTAAGATTATAAAATAATCTCTTAATTAACGACTTTAATTTAGTAAGGATTAACTCTTTGCTTACAGCTTAGATTAATAGTTTCTTACTAACCTAAGGGGTGTGTTAGAGTATTAACACGCGGATTACCTTGTTAATTAGGTAATCCTAGTAAGCTGTTCACGTGACGGCCCCGCTAGCGTCTATATCAACGGGCCAGATCATCTCATGTCTCTTCAGTAGTCATTGGACACATTGTTGTGGCACTTAGTTAATCAATACATTCACTTTTCACTTAGGTGATCAAGCAATTTCTCCTTCTTAGCTCCCACAAAAGAACAAGTTTTAGTATAATAAAAATCGCAAAAAAGAAAAATTCATTACTTTACATATAGTAAAAAAGGTTACATAAAATAAGACTACTAAAGCTAAATTAAAGTAACTTAGTAGTTAAACATTATTTACTACGTAACACTTAATAACAATTTAGAAGAGAAATGAAATGTTATTACTTTACCTACTGTTATAGTCTAAGGACAAGACAAGGTAATTATTAAAGGACTAAATAACATAGCTATGATTGCACTAAAAGGAATTTTAAATAAAGACGTCTCCAAGATACTACTTAAGGAAGAAGTAATCATAGTGTACAGGTATTAGAGTGTATAAAGACACACTGCTACAAGGGCAAGAGATCAATAGAGACTAGATCATGCGAGAACGAGGTTAGTAAGATAATAATCTTATTGTGGGTTAAGCATAAAGACTATTAGCTGAAGAAGAATTTAATAGTATAGTGCAGGAGCTTAGCTGTGGAGTAAACAGATGCTGAATAGTGTCCTCCTTTTATAATACACAGAAAAGGCTATATACCTTGGAATTACTAGCTTCGGCCTTTTTAGACAACCTTTTGATGTGACCACACATTTTGTAGACACCTCTTTAGTAAAGAAAGATTTATTGCTAATAATAGATATCTAGGCTTATGCCCCCTTATTTAGCATTGCCGGCACGCAATTAGTGTGTCGCATGTTTAGACAGAAACAAAGATGCGTAATGTATCTCTAACTAACCTTCTTAGCAAAAAACTATTAACTGCTAACTATGTACTGCTAACTGCAACTTCTATTGTCCTATTGCTATTCTAGCAGTATTATAGTTATAGCGTTTAGTGCCTATTTATAGATGTAAATAAACAATAACAGCATTACTATCTATATATAGCTCTTCTATTTCTAAAGGCGTTTTACAAAATCTTTCTACTTATTAATTTGTTCTAGCTACTTAATAGCTATCTTAATACGCTTTTACTTTTTGTAAAGCTACTCTTAAGTCCCTTTACTAAGATTGCATTTACGCAGGAGGAAATTACTAAAGTAATATACTTTTACTATACTTGCAATATTAATATGCGTTGTGTATATAATGTTCTAGCTAAACTAGCTCTTTATAGTCTTTGTTATAACCTTAACACTTATAATACTAAATACAAAGATATTTTAACTATAGTTATATTCTCACTTTTGCACTAACTTAATTACTATAAAGACTATTACTACTAGCTCCTTTTTAACTAATAAAAGTAGCTGCTTAATTATAGTAAACGCTAGCTTTATAATCTACTACTATAACTTTTAGTATAGTAACTTAGTAAAGTCTAACTTTACTTAATATAAGCTATTTGTCTTTGTGTTAAATCAAGAAAAAAATAGTTTAAGCATTATATTATTTATATATAAGTTGTTTATATGTAGTACTATATAGTGTAGGAAATCCTAAAGGTAAGAAGTAGCAGGCAAGGAGCTTTTATAAAGAAGTATTACAGGCTCCTGCTGCAGTAACGTATGTGTCCTTACTCTTCTTCTCTATCTCTATTATAATCCTGTTGCTAGCTATAGGCTAGCAATTGCTGTTAAACACGTTTTAATTAGTGTTGTTTTTTAGTACTTTAAGCAAGTTTTTTTAACCTTAATTTTTGCTTAGTAGTCTAAGCTTTTCTGCTCTAAGCACTTAGCGCGTAGACCTTCTCTACTTACCGTTTTAATCTCGTTAACTACACACAATCTTTTTTTTGGCTTTTGCGTTTGATTAGTAGAGAGTAGCTGCTTTTCACTTTTTTAGAAACCTTATTTTGACTACAACAATAACCACCACTTTTGACGCCTTAAAAATAAATACCTTAGAGTTATATAGTTAAGCACTAACTTAGTATGCAGTAGGGCATTACCCTATGCACTAGCACAAATCTCCTTTTCATTCAAGCTTAGCCCTATTAAGCTCTACACTCTATAGAAAAAAAGAAAAGAAAAAAAGCTATTAAAACAAAGGAAATAAAATAAAAACAAAAATAAAATGTAATGTAATTACTTAAGTCGCTATCTAGTATTAATAGATATTATATTTACATAGTAGCTGCAGAATCTAAGTGTCTAGAGAGTACTTAGATTCTATAGGCTTAGCGGTTCTCTTACTACACACTTAAAAAGGGCATATCTCTATTCCGTTACTGTCTCTTACTTCTTTAAATGTCTACTTTAACTAGATTTTTTATATAGTAGTAGTTAACGTGCTTAAACTAAGTATAGGTGCAGTAGTAGAAGTAGCAGGAGCTTAAGTCTTAAATATTACATAAAAGCAACTATAGTAAGGCTATCTATTTGAAGTTCAGATTACTAAAACGTCATCTAAAATTCCTGTGGTTAATTAAAATTAAACACAAGGAAAGCGCTGTATAAAGAAAAGTATTACTAGTTTCTTGCTTTTCTAGAAGACTTAGCGCTTATTAGCCTCTAGTCTAACCTCTTCTTAGAGACGCTAGAAAGAATTAGCTTAAGAAAAATTAGTATCTTACTTATCTTAGTCTTTTATTGTATAAGGAGGGTTCTATCTACTATTAGTAATGTATAACTAATCTAGAAAACCTTAAACTAGGTCTTAAAATCAGGCGTTCTTTTTTAACTCTTACATTATAAGCTATAAATTAATAGTTTGCTGTAAGATATAGTTATAGTACTTTTTAATATAGTTGTTAATTTATCGCTTGTTAGCATTCTATAGTATATAATTTAGTTCCTTTTAAATAAGAGAGTTACCTTACTTTGCTTATTCTATAAAAGCTTTCTATATTTAGAACTTATACTGATTATTAATATTAGTAGAGAACAGCTAGTTAATCTCTCTAAACTTGTTAGAATGACTAAAAAAAGTATAAAAAGTAGTAGTAAGATTATAGTAAGCTTTACAAATTTTCTAATAACTTTCTATAGTAGGCATCTTTATTATACTGTCATAAACTATTATAAACTAGGCGAGAATAGTACAATAATTACAAGTAGCTAGCCTAGTAAATCTATAAAGTAGAAAAGGCAATAAAATTTAAGCTTATTCTTTTTTACAAATTTACTTTGTTTATTAAAAGTTAGGAACTGCTTTTTACGCGTTTTTTAGCTAGTTAGTTTCATCTTTCTACTCTTCAATAAAGCTGTTTAATAATTTAATACTTATATCGTTACGCTAGCATAAGTACTTTAGCACATACTTAAAAAATCTTAGTAGCATCTTTATACAGTTATTCTTATCCTTATTATTCAACAAGACACTACCTTAAATTATCTTAGTACTAAGGCCTTCTACTTTTAGATACTTAGAGTTAAGGTTAATATACTTAAAGTAAGTCTAATTATGTTTTATAGCATACTTAGCGTAGTAAAAGTAAAAAAGTAATATATACTCTTTATAAAATATTGCGTATTGTAGATAATATTCTGAATGAGTGCGTATAGCTTTTTAAATAAGTAAGTAGTACATATTGCGTATCTACTTGAAGTTTAGTTCCTTATTTCTATATTGCAAATAAAAGCAATAAATCTTAAAAGTCTTAAAATAATATTGTTAACTTAAGGATTCTTAAACAACTACATATAGGCGTTAGTAATAATACTTTTTGTACGCTAGAATGCTTTAGCCTACAGTTAAAACTCTATAATATTAATAATTTAATCTTAAGTAGAGATAAAGTAGAGATTAAGTTTAAAGAGTTAGTATTAGTAGCTTAGTAAGTCTTTATGCTACTTTACTAAGCAAAACTCGCTAGTAAAAAGCTTTAAAATTACAAAGTTACATTAGAATTCTTGCTAGCAGCTCTATTCTGTATATAGTAAGAGCAGATACTTATTAAGTATATTAAAAAGTATAGCCCTCTTGAATAGACTGATAACACTTGTAGTAGTACGCTTGTAAGTAAAGTACACTTAATTATATAACAAGTTATTTAAGTTAAATAGTTATCTAATATTAATCTTGCGATACTATTTTTTAATAACTTTAATATAATTAGAATTAGTGATTAGCTGTTTTGCGTAGGCACGCTTGAGTAGCTTAAGGAACGCTAAAGTAGAATTTATATAGTAGCATTCTATTTTGAGAATCTTAGTCCCTTAGTCTACTATATTAGGCTCTTTATCTACGTAAGTAGTATTATTAAGCGTAGTGTCTAGTTGTGTAGCTGCCTATTAGAATACTAGTATTGCCTTTAGAGCACAAGAGCTAAATAAAGGTAGTAGAGTAGAAACTAGTTAGTTACTAGTCCTAGCCTTTACACGTCCTGCCTAGATGTTAGCAGTATTACGCCTTTATTATATAACAGTCTTTCTGCTTATAAGATTGAATACCTTAATTATTATATACTTATTAGCTCTGCTTTTTGCTAACATTCTAGAGGATTGCCTAAGTTACTTAGTTATAATTAATAGGCTACAACTCTCTAGAGTGCGAGTCTTAGATACTATAAGGTTATATAGTAATTAACAAATTAAGCTTTAAATAGAGTTCTTCTAAGTTCTATAGCTCTTAAAATAAGCACACTATATATTAAATGCACTTATACTTCCCTCGCTCTATAGTAATCTGAATCTTTAAAAAATTACAAAAAGTAGACTTAATTAGTTTCTAAGTTCCTATATCTAGCTATATGCTTAAAAGATCTTTTACTAGAGAGCATAGTAAAAGTTATTTTTCTCTTTATTATTTTTAGCTCTAGTGTTAGGGCTAGCTTCTATGCGCTATAAGTTGTATTATCTTTTTTTAACTTTTTCTGCTGCAGCAATCTTGTGTAAATTTTTTATTATTGTTTATTAATATCTAAGAGTTGTTTCTTGTAGTAAGAGCTATTTTGTATAGCAAAAGTATAAATATCCTTACATAGTAGCTTAAATTCTGCCTAATCTGCTAGTAAACATAGCATTCTTTACTTCAGTTTTTAAAGTTAAGATAGTGTAGAGTTGCTGTATTAAAACAGTAAGTAGTAATTTTAAGATTTATGCGTTGTAGTACAAAAGCTATCTCTGTTAATTCTTAGTAGTTAAGTAGTGTGCAGAGTATATAAATACTAATATATCCTTTAATAAATCTTGCTACTGGTTTCTTTACTATTAAGACTATATTGCCTAGTTTTTCAGCCCTCCTGTCTCGCGACAAGGATGCTGCACTAATAATAAAATAGTTTTTCTAGAAACTTTCAATACTACTATATTTATCTATAAGTTTTAGGAGTTAAGCATAAAGGTTACCTACTCTAAAAATAACTTTATAAATTAAGTTAAATTAGTAAAAGACACTATTAAACTAGAAGTTTATAATAATACACTGTTGCTGCAGAGCGTTTAAGAAAATCCTGTCTACTAAAGTTTAAATGTTAGTAAACTTAATACTATTACTAAGTTTTGCGAGCTTTAGTAACTTGTCTTAATACTAGACAACTTTAGAAATATAGTCCATAACATAGTTTTTTCTTCTTGTACTTACTTCTAAGTTCTTAAAGACTTTTAATAGACCTAGTGTTTAAGGCAGCTGCTGCTATAGCTGCTTGCCTTAATCCTTGTCCAACAGAGGCTAAGACATTGCTTAAGTAAGTTTGTTAGTAGTATATATATTATCTTTAGCCTTTATTAGACTAAAGAAGAGGAAATTTTTATAATTGTTATCTTTCAAAGTTAACACCTTAGTAGAAAGGTAGTAAGTTTAGTGTAGAGAGAGAGTTTGTTAGTTAGCAGGGTTGTAGTTTGATTTTATATATAGTAGCAGTATACTACTAGTAGGTAAGTAAAAGTAAAAGTAAATAGAGTTTATACTGCGCTACAATAAGCATGTTTTGCAATAGAAATAGTTGCTATTATTAGCTACTACTTTGTAAATGCAGGAAATCAGGTGTAGTATTAGTGTAGTAGTAAAGTATTATAAGTTTATAAATTCTAAGTACTTATTACACACCTAGAATTTATAGAATAAGTAGCCTATACCTAAATTTTATATAGGAACTTAGTGAATAAGCGACTAAAGGTAAAAGTAAATATAGTATAGTATTCTTTCTTCTTCTTAAGAATATAGCCTGTTCTATAGCTTATAGATTGCTAGCTGTAGTAGCATTAGAAACTATATAATATTGGCAAAGGCTTGTTCTAGTCTAGCGTTAATCTCTTAATCAATTACAGGAAGCTTTTTAGTAATCTAATTAGCAAGCTTGTTAAAATAAATATACTAGAGATAAAGTATTTAGAGTAGTATGCATAGTCCTTAAGCATAGTAAACTAGAGAACACCTTGGTTAATCTTATCCTGCCCTAGATTTCTAACAATAAAGTATTTATAGCCTAGCGAAAATTAATTTTAATTAAAAACTTCTATAAGTTTGTTATAACGTAATTCTTCTAGTAGATGGTTATGTTTAGTAAGTACACTAATATATCAGTTAGTAGCTTTCCTAATACGAGTAATGCTACAAGTGCTAGAATTAGCAATGTCTATTACTAGTAAACAAGTGTTAATAAGTAGGCTAATAGTAGCCTGTTATATGTAAGTAATAAAGTACTTAAAGTTTTGTAGGCTGTCTGTTTTAGTAAAAGAAAAACTGTTAAGCTAAAAAGTTGAACTTATCTAAGAAAGCGTTGTTTTTGTCGCTTTAGTAGCGTGCTGGTAATAGCAGCTACTCTATATACTATACTGCGCTTTAGCACTACGCTGTTAAGACGTATCTTATTATATAACCTTGTTAAAACTCTTTAAGAGCTAGGAGGATAGCGCTAATACTCTTACTATTTACAAGGTGCTGAAGGTCCGGTATTAGAAAATGTAAAATCATAGCACCTTTTTAGTATTAAGCTTTAGGAAATACATTCTGCATGCCCCTTATATCTTTTACTACTAATAGTAGAAGCTAGAGCTTGTAAAGCCTTTTTCCTTTAGAGAATTAGCTAGCGTTAAGTTAATGTAGCCTTTAAGCTTAAAAGCTAATACTATATACTTGTAGTAACTTAGCTAGGCTAACTAGCGCTACTTCTTCTTAGAAAAAGAACCTACAACAGTAGGCCTCTACTAGCTACTATATAAGATAATGTGTTTTTTAAGCTAGTTTTGCGCAATAATAGGCTTAAAGTTAAGGCTAGTAATAGCGTTAAGAACTATAAAATGTGTTGTGCAGTATATAGTATAGCACTAGCAATAAGTTATTATTAGCAGCTTTTACTTGTCTTTATTTTACTAGTGTAGTAGGCTTCGTTTAAGTTTTTATAGTGCTGCTAATAACTTAAAATTGCTAAGCTTAGTACGTTGTAGTACAATATTATTTGTATTACTAAAAGTTATTATGCTAGGTTCTTTTTACTTACAGCCTAAGTAGCGTCTAGCTGTAAAGATCTTCCGTAGATAATCTGTGTTAGTTCTCTTAGAATGAGTGAGTGCGATGGACGAGGGTTGTACTAGCACGATTAGTAAATTAATGTAATAGTACAGGGTTATGTTAGCACGTTTAGTAGAACAATGTAATAATACAGAGGGGTTAAGAATTAAGTATTCCTTAGATTATACTTAAAGTTAAACACACTAAGCTATAAAAGCTTAATGCTTACTACTATATACTAAGAAAGTGTCTTACTGTCCTATAGAGTCCTATGCTGTCCTATGTGTAGGATGTTGTGGGATTTTGTAGTACATTGTAGGACGCATGTAACTTGTTTTATAAAGGATTTCTGCTAAGGCCTGTAGGATTACGTGCTTAGTGCAGAGTAGTGTTATCTATTAGCACACAAAGGCTTATTCTTTGTTTAGGTAGTTTAAGATCTCTTCTTGCCTCTATTTTTTATACATAGTTTATATTTTCTCTCTTCTTAGGATTTTAATACTATTCTCTTTTTCTATGTTCTTATTCTTATAAACTAGCCTAATAGTTTCCTGTAGTACTACTTACTGTTACGCACTTAGTAATTATATCAATAGTATTAGTTAACTTACTATAGTTGCTTATTAATATTATATTAAGAAGAGTTTACTATATTAGATGTCTTTATTAAAAAAGGCGTGTAGAAATTATTCTAAAAATAAAGTTAAGAAGTATTTTCTAGTAAAAGTACTATTGCTAGATTATTTATAGTTAGACAAGAAGTTAGCGTAATTAAAGTAGTACAGGTTTAAAGCTAATATAGTAAAGTTAGTTACGCTTAAGGTATTATTAGCAACGCGTACAAAAAAAATGATTTTTAAAAATAGCGTAAAGTGCTAGCGCGTTATAAGTAGCGGTTAAGGAATAAGTTAAAGAAGTTTATTAAGAAAATTAAAGCTTTAAAAGCTACAGAAAAGATTAACTATAAAGTTAGTATTCTAGAAAGTAGCCTAATACCTAGCACGCTGTTGTTAGATTAGAGCGCGTTCTCTTCTACTTATTTAGAAGGTAATTCTAGTTTTAACAACTTCTTAAGTAAGTTGCATAGTACTTTATAAGTAATTAGTAATAATTTATAAACTTTATATTTAGTTTTTATATATTTTTGCTATTTAAGTATTTTAACTATTTAAAAGTATTTTTTACTATTATTTTGTGCTTATTATACAAAGATCTCCTTAACTTAAAGATATTGTGTTTTTTTATTTTAAAGTAAAAAGTTTTTTGTAATAGTATTTCTAAGTTTACTAGTAATAATATATTAATATAGAATTTTAAGTAGATTTTTGCAATAAGTAGAAAGCTAAGTGTATATATAACTAGTCTCTTTTAGTCTAGAATTATAAATAGTCTGACTTTAATATTATGAAGTTTTTTATTAAGTTATTTAGTGCAAAAATTCTTTCTAAGCAAATATACTTTATTCTCTTTTTTAGCTAAAATGCTATTTTTATTTTTAGTTATATTTAAAATACTTTAGTATTAAGCTTTTCGAAGTATTGTTTTAGGTAACTTGTATACTATTTTTAGCTTATTAGCTGTAGTTATAGCTGCTTGTATTTTTTAGCCTAGAAATTCTTATATAAAAGAATCTAGGTGTCTCTTATAATTTACATAAAATAGTATTTATTTTATAAACTTTAGAATCTTATTATTATATACTATTTGTGCTATAAGTAGTAATGATAACTAATTATTTTGCTATTAGTCAATAGATAATTTCAAATAAGCTTTTATTATGCAATTTGTTTATTAAGTCTGTATATTTTTTATAGATAGTATACTATGAATAGCTTTTGTTTTATTTTAATTGCAGCTAATGATGTTGTCTAAAAGTTAGAGGTAAAAAGCTTATCTCTATTACTAATTATTAGCTTTAGTATGCTATAATATCTTATAATTTAATTGTTATTAATATATACTAGCTATACTGCTGTAAAATCTTTCTTAAAGGTAATATACTCTACTTATTTTATAAATTAATAAACTACTACAAGAATTACGTTGTTAGATACTTTAGTAATAAAGTTTTTTAAAACTAGTAGTTTTATAACAGAGTTTATAAAAATATTTAACTATATTAAATTAAGTAGTTTTATTGCTTACATTTTTTTGTCAAGTGCGTAGGTACTATGCTTATTCTTTTAATAGTTTATGTACTTAGCAATAAAAAAATTAACTGTATTTTTTATTTCTAGAAACTTGTAATTTCTCTTAATAAGTTTTATACTTTAGGTAATACTAAGGTAACTGTGTACAAGGTAATTATAGTATTATTTAATAATTACTTTTTATAATTCTTCTAGTACGTTGTATATTATTTATAAAATTATGTTTAGTATTTTTACTAGTTCTAATAATCTATTTTGATTAATCTTAAGTATTATAGTATTGATAATTTCTTTAGTTCCTATAATATTGTATTATTAGCTAAGAGCGTCTGCTGTGCTATTGTGTTTTCTTAGTGTATATATAATCTTAAACTTTTATTATTTAATTATTTGTAATTATTTTACTTATTATTAATTAAGTACTTTAGTAGTTGTAAAGTTAACTAAGATCTTATAATTTATAAATATTGTAAGTTCTAAGTAGCTTTTTGTGTATGCTCTCTAATGCTATAAGCATATAATAATAGCTAATAGCTCCTTGTTGTAGACGTTATATTATTTTTCTAGTCTAGAGAATTTCTGTAAATAGTACATAATAAAGTGCTATTTACCTTTATATAGCTAACTAGCGTAGCCTTTTAGTATAAAGTTTAATGCGTTAGTTTTAAAGCGTAATAATTATTCTACTTAAAATATATAAAAGCATAGTAGTTTTATACTTACTTTTTTAAGCGTTTAGAAGGCGTTTTGTGCTTTTTTGCTTTACTTAAAAAGTATTTCTTTCTTTATAAGTCTTATTAATAGGATAGCAATCTTAAATTAGTTCTTAATAAACTATTAGTTAAAGTTTTAAACATTCTAAGAATAATTTTTTTTTTACTATTATTAGTCGTAGCTATTTTTCTACTACTTACATTTTCTTTACTTACTTATACATCTTGTGCTCTTACTATATATTTAAAAAAAGCAACTTTATTTTTGTAAAACTTATATTTCTCTAGTTTAAGTTAAAAGTTAAACTAGTTTAGTCACCTTACTACTGTATAGACATATTTTATATAATTCTTTATGTTCTTAGAGTAGACAAAGAAATTATCTAGGTATACTATAATAAAAATATCTAAATATACTCTTAATGAATTAAGAATAAGCTCTTAAAAAATTGCTAGGGCGTTTAAAAGCTTGAACAGTTTAATAGTGTATTTATAGTGTTTATACTATATTTAGAACGCTATTTTTTTTTTACTTTCTTTATTTTAATAAAGTTGTATTTATTTTAGAAGTCCAATGCTATAGTAACTTTAGTGTATAATAATTAATCTTAAAGCTCTTTTATATTTAGTAATAAATATTGATTTTTTACTATAATATTGTTAAGTTTCTAGTAATTAACGCATATTCTTAGTAGCCTATTCTTTTTTAGTATAAAGTGTATAGAAAATCCTACTAGCAATATTAAATGTCTAATATATCCTTTCTTTAAATTCTTAGCTAGCTTAGTTCTTAGTTCTTTAAGTTCTGTCTTTAATAATTAATAAACTAGCCTAAAGAGTAAAGTCTTCTCTTCTTCTAGAACAATCTTATAGTCTTAGGGTTAGTGTCTTATTAAAGCTTCGCTATCTACTACTTGTATAAAAAGGTGCTGAAATTCTTTTTACTTTTTTAGAATATCTATAGTTACGTGTTACTTTAAAACTTTAACTTTATAACTTAAAAGTGCTCTACGAGTATCTGTTTAGTTAAACAATTATATTATAAATCTGTTCTTAGTTAAAGTTTACTATCTTTTAGTAATATTGTAAATCTAGTTTTTATTAACTATAATAGTTATTAAATATATAAGCTAGCTTGTAGTTATATCTAGTCTTCCGCACTTAAATAAAAACTTTTTTTAATTTTTTGTTAATTTGTAGATTATGTTTTTATAACTAAAATTTTTTATATATAATATTATAGATAGCTAATTTAAAGAGGTCTGTGTTTAACTTTTCTTTATATTTCTAGATACTAAGCGTTATATTGTTAACTTTATATATAATAGTTGTTTTGCCTAGTATAAGGTAACTATTAGCTATATATAGTAAGTAAGATTCTTATTTCTTTAGTATTTATAAACCTACTACTTATACTACTTAATAGGAAACAATGTTAACTTAAAAGCTTAAATTTACTAATATTATTATTAAATATCTGTTAAGCTTTACTAGCAGCTTAAGTAGGGGATTTCCTGCGTTAATCTCTCTAGCAGTTCTAGGTGTTTAGGGCGTCTATCTAAAAAAGACTTTGTGCTAAGTCTATAGAACTTCTTAGCAATTATATATAGTTCATATTTAATATTAAAGCACGTGTGCTATAAGAGCTAATTACACTTCTATATATAAGTTCTATTCTTATAATCCTTTTACTGCGTTATGTATATTTATAAGGTTTCCTCTAAATTATCATATTCATAAAAGTATAAGCTATATTATTTGTTATATATATATACTGCGCATTTATTATTTAGGCAGTTGTACTATAAGTACTTGTATTAAAGTATTTCTTTTAGTTTTTTTAATAAACTATCTTAATCTATACCTATTTAAGTAGTGTATAGTGCAGCTATTATATATATATATAGTCTATAAGTACTTTGCGTGTTCTAGGTTACGCAGATCTATCTAATAGTATATGCTATTATAGCTAACTTCTTATACTTTATACTTCTAGCGTGTTGCTTAAAGTTTTTATAAATTTTTTTCTTCTCTTAGTCTAAGAGCTAATATGTATGTTTATTTTAAATTAGTTTAGCATCTTAGGTTAATTTCTATAAAAATTGTTATATAAGGTTTTATTAATAATTACTACTAGAATAATTATTTTCTTCCACAGTTCTTCTAGTAAGTTGGTATACTAGTAGAATTCTATTAAGATTCCTTTATAAAGTCCTATAAAGATGTTCTTAGGTTGTCTAAGCTACTTTCGTAAAACATTAATTTTCTTAGCTAGATTATTTAAGCTTTATGTTTTTAAGAGTAGTAGTACTTATATATTAATATCTTGCTTATCTATTGTAGTAAGATATTTCTATATAGTTAGTAGTAAAATTTCTTTATTCTTAAGTGTTAGTTTTTTCCTTATTACTAGTGTAGAGGGCTAGTAATTTTCTTAAAACTTAGCTATTTTTCTATACTTAGTTTAGTTAGCTAGAGTTACGTCTATTTCTTTATTAAGTATTATTTTAAAAATGTTGTTGTCTAAGGCTATATTTAAAGTAATTATAAGGAAGTTATTTAGACTTTAAATGTTTGCCTAGTCCTATCCTTAAATTATAATAGTAGGTTAAGTAATAACATTATATTCTTACTCTAAATTATTACTAAGTACTATATAGTAAAGAGTATTTAACTTTTATGTTCCTTTACCTTAGCTTTAGCAGTCCTACTTAATATAACCTTTTTTACTATGTATATAGTATGTAATTTTTTTCTTGCTACTCTTTTTGTTCTAGAACTTATTCTTTTTAAGTTTTTTACTTAGGTTATTAAGGTGTATAAGCTTATAGCTATTAGTTATATAAGATTTTAGAGTTCTAGAATTGTTGTTTTATTATTAACCTTAGTTAGAGTATATATATTAAAATAATTAATAGAGTTAAGTATCTATATATCTAAGTATGTCATTTCTATATATAAATTGTTGTTCTTCTAACTTTAAATTATAAAAATTATTATCTACTTAAATAGCCTTAGCTATAAGTTTATTAAGCATATTAAAAGTAGCTTTACTTTGCATAAATTCTACTTATATAGCTAGTTTAAAACCTTCTTAGTATATCTATATTAAAGTGTTGTTGTTCTATTAGATAACTATTTAGTACTATTTAAACTCTATTATATAGTTAGCTATAGAGCGTATTTGTTGCAACTTTTAGATCTTTTATTGTACTACTATACATTTGTTAAATAGTAAAATTTCTTTTCTCATTTTTATTTTAAAGTTGTTTTAGGCTTTAATAAGTGCTTTTTTAATATTATTATGAATAGTAATATTTATATATTAATAAAAAAAAATTAGCTTATTTTTTAGTAGCTTCTTGTAGAAACATAAAGGCCTATAGAACTACGTTATTATTGTTAAACTTAGTTCTTTTAATGTAGAAGTATTTTTTAACTTAGAGTAGCTATTTTATAAGCTTATTATATTTACTATAGTAAGCGTTAGGCTTATTAGCTTACGTAGTTATTCTTATGGTTAAGATATTAGTAAAGGTGTTTATTATAGTATTATTTATTTAAAAAGTATTGAGAGTATAAAAATTTTTTATTGATAATTTATTGTAGTTCTCTTAAAATAAGTAAGCGTAATAGACGAGGGCTATAGTAGCATAATTAATAAGTTAATATAATAGTACAGGGTTATATTAGCACGTTTAGTAGAATAATATAATAATATAAAAAGGTTAAGAATTAAGTCATTCTTAAATTGTACTTAAAGTTAAAAATACTAAGCTATAAAGGCTTAATGCTTACTACTATATACTAAGAAAGTGTCTTACTGTCCTATAAAATCCTATGCTGTCTTACAGAATCTTATACTGTCCTATATTTTAGGACGTTATAGGATTTTGTAGTATATTGTAAGACACATGTAACTTGTCTTATAAAGGATTTTCGCCAAGGCCCGTAAGATCACGTGCCTAATGCGGGGTAGCATTATCTATTAGCACACAAAGGCTTGTCCTTTGTTTAGGTGGTCTAGGATCTGTTCCTGCCTCTATCCTTTATACATAGTCTGTATCTTCTCTCTTCTTAGGCTCGTAACACTAGCTTGTATTAAAAGGGTAGCTTGCTGTTTTAATATTAAGAAGACTAGTAGTTATTGGCTAATCTATAAAAAACAGGCAAGGATTTAATTATAGTAGTGTGCTTCTAGGTGTGTAATCCTAAAGTAGCTAAACAGGTTATTAAGTGAATGTTGCCTTCTAGCTTGTTCCTATTTTCTTAGTCTAAAGAGGACTTCTTTTAAACAAGGCACTTATTCTTGCTTACTATTATTATTACTATTGCTCCTACTAGTTAAGGACGCTTGTATTTTAACTTTTACTAAATTATGCAGCTCTTATAGTTCTAGAGTAGTTCTAGTTTCTATTGCTAGTTCTTAGCGCATTACGCTAGCGCCTGCTGCTTTTTATATATGTCCTACTATTATAGAACTGTAAAAAGTTATTGCTTTAAAAGCTGTTAGCTGTCATTAACTAATTAAGCTAGCTTGTTTAATTACAATATATAAGGCTTAAAATTAGCTAAAGTTAGAAAAGAAGAGGTAATAGTCTGCCTAAAGAGCTTTTATCTTTAAGGCAACTAGTTTAAAACGCATAAGACTATTAAAATTATGTTTAATCGCTAAAGAAGATTGCGAGAGAGCATTTATTCTAATATAAACGCAGTGTCGCGTATTAAGGTGTAAAAATTTACAGAACTCAGGTGCTTTTAGCACACCTAGAATCTGTAGAATAAATAGCTAATATTTATATCTAACATAAGAAATCTGTAAATGTGGGAGCTGAGAAGGAGCAATTGTTTGATCACCAAAGTGGAAAGTAAGTGTATTGATTAACTAAGTGCCACAACAAAGTGTCCAATAACTACTAAAGAGTCATAAGACGATCTAGCCCGTTTATATAGACGCTAGCGGGGCCGTCACGTGAACATCTTACTAGGACTACCTAATTAACAAGGTAATCCGCATGTTAATACTATAACACACCCCCTAGGTTAGTGAGAAATTTTGAATCTAAGCTGTAAGGAAGGAGTTAATCCTTACTAAATTAACGTTGTTAATTAAGAGGTCTTTTTATAATTTTAGTCCTATTGCCTAATCTTTTATCTCTGTTGTAATATTATAATTTTGTTTCAATTAAGTAAGCAGCTTAGTTCTATTATAATATTAAAATATTAGATAGCTTTTAATATCGTGTAGTTAGTTTATACATAATTATAATAAATACTAATTGTGTCTACTACCTCTCTAAATATTTTAGCCTTACTATAATATCAATTACTAAGTTTTTCTAATTTTCAACGCACTACTATTACTATTAAGATAGTACGCCTTGTTGCCTTACTATTCTTTTACTAATTAGCTGCTAATCTCTCTTGTATAGTCTACACCTAATAGCAATAAATGTAAGCGTTGCTTAGAAAGTTGTTGTTAAAAGCGTAATTATTGCTTAGAAAGCCTACGCTAATAACGTAAAAATAGTGCTAAGTATAAGTATTACGCGCGTTTAAGCCTGTTTAATAATAAAACTTAGCAAGTAGCTAATTTTTAGAATAATAAAAGTTTATTGCCTTTACCCTTTAATCTATATGCGCACTGCAAGACTTCTAGTAGTTTAGCTTAAAGACTAAATTACTTGCCTGTTGAATTAAGTCCTCTGTTCAGTTATTTTTTGATTTTTAATTATAAGAAAGCCTAACTAAAAGACTAAGCTAGCGTAAGGGCAAGACGGTTTAAGAGCCTATTTAAATATTAAAGTAGATTACTGCTTAGGCAACGTTAAAAGATTAGCAACACAGCATTAGCAATAGCCTATATACACCTATTAAGCTGTTTATAAAGCGCAACACGCTTCTCTCTACTTAAAAAAAAGTGCTTATAAGCTCTTTAAAAATTACTACTAATTTATTACGTTTTTGCGTTTCTCTGTGTAAGCGCTTAATAAAGAAAATGGTTAATAGTTTCTATACTAAGCGCTGTTTTAATTAAGTTTAAACTAGTAGTTAAGGTAGTACTTGCTATAGCAGTCACGTATCTTATATATGCTATACTATTAACAATAATTTTACTAATTGTTTTATAGCTATGTATAAAGATAAAGAAGTAAGTCTCTAATTATTTAAGCTTTTTATATAGGCGCTAACTAGTTTTTCTAGGGATAGAACAATAATAAGTACTAGATTACTAAGTATAAGCTATTTAGTAACATTATTACTTACTACAAAAAAATTAATAGTAGTATTACGTTTACTAGAAAGCTTTCTACATAAAAGCCTTTAGTTAATAGTTACTGCGCTTAAAGAATGTTGTCTTGCAGTTTCGCTGCTTAGCTTCTGCTACCTGCTCCTGCTCCTGCTCTTGTAAACGCTTTTAATCTAGGATATAAGCCTTATAATACTGCATATAATTCTAGTTAACTAGTAGTGTAACCTACTTAATAGCTTGCTTATAATTTCTAATAGCTGCAGCACTAATAATTTTAGCTATAGTAGTAATAGCAGCATCCTCTACGTTAATTAAGGGTTTAAGAACAGCATACTTATAAAATACTACCTCTTTCTACTTTATATTATTGTATTTCTAATTATCGCCCTAATTGCTATACATCTTAATTATATAGGCATAAGTATACTAAGGTAAGCTAACAATTATTTTATAATTTTATATATAGAAGTAACAAATTGTATGTGCATTTTTATGCTACTTACTTGCAGACTTTAGCTATTTGAGCTAAGATAGCAAATAACGCGCTTTAGCTTGCTAAAGCTTAAAAAGCTAAGCAAGACTTGCTAATAAAGTCTAGCAAGTATAATAATTCTAACTAGTAAAGTTATTCTTAGTTCTAGTTTTTTTTTTTTTTTTTTTTTTTTTTTTTTTTTTTTTTTTTTTTTTTTTTTTTTTTTTTTTTTTTTTAGATGTTGCTGCTTAACATAACTTTTTTGCTTACTAATTATTATTGCTTTTAATTAAGTGCTTAACTTGCTAAAGGTTAAGCAACTGCTTAAACTTTTTAAACTATTATTAAGTAAGCAACTTAGTTAGTCTAATAGCTAGCATAATTGCTGTTTCTAAGTACTTAACTTAAAATAATTTTTTAGCATATTCCTACTGTAGCTATATATTTTGTATATTTATATGCCTTAAATAAGTGCTTATTTGCTTATTTCTTTTACTATAAGCCTAATTGTTTGTTAGTTGTTATACTAGACTATCTAAACTTCTTTTAAATTAAGAGATTGTTTACAAAAAAGTATTTTAAGGCTATAGCCTCCTTAGTAGTTTGCTTCAAAGATAGTAGCTTAGCTTTAGCAGTTAAAGTAGTTACTATAGTCTGCTAGGCCGCCTTTTAAATTATTAGACAACTGTATAGAATAGCTACATATTTGTAAAATAATTAACAAGTTTTTTAATTTTCTGCAAAAGATCTATTGCCTGTAACTATTAGGTCGAGGCTATTGTAGCTCCTATATTTGATTGCATTTATTTTATTTACTAAAGTTACATAATTACTTGTTTAACAGCGTTTATATATGAATTACTAGAGTTTATAAAGAAGTTTAGGAGCTTTAAGATTAAGTATGTAGTATTGAGTTAAAGTATTATGGCTGTATACAGCACTAATCTAATCCTTTTTTTAATAAGCCTTAATCTTTTGTTTAGTTGCTTTGCTAGTGTTCATAATTAGCTTTTCTAACAGCAGTAGAGTCTTTAGAAAGCTACTATTCTCTAGCTTAAATATTTTTTTAATCTTATTAATATACGTATTATAATTAAGCGTAGTTATTTAATTTTTATAATTCCTGATTACTTAGATACTAAAGAACTATTTAACTAATTTTTGTTCCTGTATTTTATGCTTACTTATAATCTTTAACTAGAGATTTAATGCTTTTTGCTTATGAACTTTTGCGAAAAGCAAGAGGATATTATTTATATAAAATAAAACTAGGATTATCCTTTATTAATCAAAGAACAGGCGAGGCTCTTCTAGTAAGGCAATTAGTTTAATCTCTTTTAGTAATTTTAAGAACTTTTTTTACTATAATAGTAGCAAGTCTTATAATTTACAAAGTGCGTTATTAAGCTGTATATACTTTTTAGGCTTTTTAAAGCTATTTAGTATTTTATAGATTACTAAGTTGTCTGCTATAATATATATATTAACAAATACTTTTATAATTTTATGTTGTTTAGTTTCTGAATTATTTCTAGCAGCAATTGCTATTACTGCTTAAAAAGACTTAGCTACTAACGTAGCAGCATTTATTAAATTAATTAAGTTTTTTTTTTAAATTACTTTTTATAATAATCTGCGCCTTGCATTTAAAAAAAAGCTGTCTTAATTAAACTTATAGGTTTAAACATACTTTATAAATCTTAGTTAATTATCTACTTCTTTTTTTAATTTCTTAGTCTATGTCTGAATTTTACTTAACTAGTAAATTTCTTTTTTATAATAATTATTTAATATAGACGTTATTAAATACTAGAGTAATTACTTTTAAAATTCAAGCAGTTTAGGTAGATTGTCGCAATGAAGTTAAGTTGTTATTATATTTAGTTTATACTTAGTAAGCAAAGCTGCTATAACTACGTAATTAAAAGTCTTATAGCTTGCTTAGTTTTTATAAGTTGCTTGCAAACCTAGCAGGTAGGTATTATAGAAATTAATTTATAATAAATTCTTATAATCTATAATTATAATGGTAATACTACTTATACACCTACTTCTAAGTTAATTGTTATAATTTTAAGTTGCGTTTTTATACTTTCACCTGCTACTTAGCTTACGTAGTAGAGAATAACAGTTTATAGGCTAATTTAGGCTTTTACTAGCAATCTTAGCACTACGTCTAGTAAGTAGAGGTTAAGCTTATAATTGCTTACCCTATCTATTATCTAAAACCTAGAATCTTAAACTATAAAATAATCTATAGTCTATAACTTGCTTGCTCTAAGCAAAGATCTTATTACAACAAGCTAGCGTATTAAAGTCTTTAGGCTTAGACTATTAGACTAGTAATAAGTTATTAAGCTTATTAGAATTAAAAGGCCCTAAGCCCTTAAGTATTAATAGGTTAGCTCCTCTAGGCAAGCGCATTGCTGTTTAACTATTAAATACCCTATAATTAACCGCGTTGTCGCTTCTTAGAGTCTTTATTTCAGGAGTTGGTTTTAAAGTAGCAAGAATAGAATTTTGCTACTAATTTAAGCAAATTTTTAATAGTGTACTAGCCTTATACTCTATTTGCTTAGCGTCTTCTAATCTACTTTTATTTTTAGTAGGTAGGCCTTCCTTACTACTTAAAATAGTAGAAAAATTACTTTTAAGGTTTTTAGTAGTTAGCTATATTTCTTAATTTACTTTTTTTTAAAACGCTAGAAGAACTTGCAAGTTATCTTTTAAATTAACTAGCTTACTATTATTTAAGAATTTTATAATCTTAATTACTTAATTCTTGAACAGCTCTTTTTTATAATTTCTTTTATAAAATAACTGTTTATTAAAAGTTACATTACAGGTAGTAATTACTTAATTAAGTGTTAGTAGTACCTATATGTAGTATATATTAGAGGCTTAAAAATAAATAGTTCATATAGCCGCGAAAATTAATTTTAAATTCTTAATAATTGCGCCTAGCTACCTTACCCCTATTGAAGAAGTAGGCTTAGCAGCTATAGGCATAAATTCTACTCTAATCTAGGCGTAGATTAGTAGTCTAATGTCTAATTTTAGGTAGTTTATAGTATTAGAAATATTTTCTAAATTATTCTTTAAGCACCTAATTAAGTGATTAGTAGCTATAGATTTTAGTAGAGCTTATTTTATGCAAGTAAGCTGCTGCATTTATAATTACTAGCTAGAGCTTAGCTAGTAAATTAGCGCTTCTGCGTATCTTAATAGCTTTTATAATTAAATCTTAGCTAGCTCTCTTTGCTAAGCTATTAGGCTTATTAGTATATAGCAGTAGCGTTTTAATAATAATTCTTTTCTTTATTGCTTATTTCTTATATTTTAATTGCTTTTTTTAAGGCAGTGTAGTAGTATTGTTATTTTAGTAAGTTTTTATAATTCTTTACTAATATTTCTTCTTAATCCTTGCAGTAAAGCCTTTAATTACTAGTATAATATTATTTAGTGTCTTTAACTAGATAACGTAATTATATTGCTTGCTTAAGTAGTATTTTTTAGTAATTAGTGCCTATTTTTTAAGCAGTTAACTAGTTAAGAAATCAGATAAATTTTCAAAGACATTATAAGAAAGTTATAGTAATTTTTTTTTAGTTACTATAAAGTTACTTATAAGGCATAAGCTATTATGCAGTAATTATATTCTAACAGCTTTTTGCTAGTAATCTTAATGTTTTGCGCTAAGCAGACTAGAGCTTTAATAGCTTGTTGTCCTAGGCATCCTAATTATTAATTCTATAGATTCTCCTTACTAGTGCGCACCTAGGGTTTCCTTAATTGAGCTACAGCGTTTACTAGCAGTAGTTAAATAGAATAAAAAGGGAGTTGCTTATATTTAATAGATAAAAGAACAAAGTAATACTCTAAGTTAATTAAAATAATATTCTTTTTAATTTTTCTAAATTTTATAATATAAGTATATTTTAGGTATTGAATACCTAATTGCTTAAGCTGTGCTTTAAAAATAACATTAACGTATAAACTTAGTATAAACTTAACAATAGTAAGTAAAAGATTAGCTCTCTTAGGGCTAGCCTTACTATGTAGGACGTTTTTAAGTAGCTTATTTTCTGTTCTAGTAACTAAAATAAATTTATTGTCTACTTTAATAGTTTTGTCCTTGTTGCATTCGCAATAAGTGCCTAGTACTAGGTAATTTATGCTATTATCTAAGTAGACTACTGCTCTACTATCTATAATTATACAAAAAGACAATGTATAAGAGGTAAAAGCTATGCTAAACACGTTTAGATTAAGTTTTTTAATTAAGTCCTTTAGGTTAATTAGTGCTAAAACTAATAAGCTAAAGTACGCTCTACTTAGTTTATTAGCAGCTAATCTACTAGTGCTAGCCTTTTAGCCTTTCTTCTATAGAGGTGCGTAGCGCTGCCTAATTATTACTTTTCTATTGCTTACAATTTTCTTTTATCTGTTGTCTGTTAGTTTAATTAGTATCTTATTAGTAAGTATTAACTCTTTTACTACAATTTCAAGTTAGAAGTAGTTGCGTAGTAATTAGAAGTGCTTCTTCTCTAATTCTTTACTTAGCTTATAAGAACAGAGATGTAATTGCTTACTACTTTTGCTAAGCTATAAGACATTTAATAATTATTAAGCTGTTCTTAATTTAAATCTAGTTTAGAACACTACGTGTCCTTTTTTTTAAAGCAATAATTAACTAATTTTATAACAAAATTATAAAGTTCTTTCCTAAATCATAAAGAGTTAATTAAGCTCTACTAAGCGCTATAACTTATAATAGCTTGTTGCGCTTTTTGCGCAACTAGTCTAGTATAATTTTAGTGCTTAAAGCGTTTAAAAAATTAGTAACTACTAATAGCTTAATAATATAGAAAGCAAGTAAATTATTGCTTATTAATATAGAAGCTGCTACTTAGTAAACTAACGCTTAAGGCCTATTTGTCTCTAGCAAGCCTTGTCTAAGTAGGGTCTATATTGCTCCCTAATTAAATACTAAGTATTCTAATTAATAGAAGCAAGATTCTTCTTCAGAATTTCTACTAAGGCTTAAAGACTAGTAAAGTTTTTAGTAATTATGCTTATTAAAGCGTTTAATAGTAAGTTTAGATATACAGTCTTGCTAATTTAGTCTTTAATATTAGTAATTTTAGTAACTTTTTTTATCTATTAAGCAGTATATATTTACACTTATTAACTAACCTATTGTAATTATTTCTTTTATACTTAGTATTAATTGTATATGCCTTATATTTATGTTAAGTAATCTTATAGTCCTTTTATTCTTAAGCGCTTACGCTAAGTAGTAAAGCAATAGGCTTCTTAATATTTTTAAGTAACTTAAAATACTAAAGCTCTTAGTAATCTATTAAGCACACGCTTAGAATAGTAAGATTAACTTAATCTTAGATGCTTTTATTTAGGTAGTACAGTCTTAATAAAGCAAACTAGGTTAGCTAGTCTAATTAAGCTTTAAAAATTACCTTTTAAGTAATAAGCATTGTATCTAAAAAGTTTATATTAGTAAAATGCTTTATAGAATTATAACGTAATTTATTATTAGGATAAGCACAGAACTGGTTAGTTAGTAGCTATATTAATAATAACAGTAGCTTGTAAGTTGTAGTATAGATTAGTAGGAGGTTAATTGTATAATTAAGTAAGTAAGAGATACAGCAGCCGAAGTAATCTGCTAGCCGTGCTTTAAATAAGTAGAGGAGAGTAAGGTAATAATTTAACAGCTAAACTTTTAGCTTGCTAATTACGTAGTAGGAATTAATACTATAATTAAGCAGCTAGGTTTATAACTGTAGGAGCTAAGAAGAAGTAATTGTTTAATCACCTAAGTAAAAAGTAAGTGTATTAATTAACTAAGTGCTACAATAAAGTGTCTAATAACTACTAAAGAGACATAAGACAATCAAGCCCGTTTATATAGACGCTAGCGGGGCCGTTACGTGAACATCTTACCAGGATCACCTGATCAACAGGGTGATCCGCATGTCAATACTCTAACAGTAAATAAATAGCTAAAAGTAAAAGTAGACACTAATAGCATAGTATCTCCTTCTTTTCCTAAGAGTATAAGCTGTTTAGTAGCCTATTAGTTGCTAGTTGCAGTAGTATTAGAATTAGAGTCTAAGCTTCTAAAGTCTTGTATATATACACAACGCACTTCTTCTATAAAACACTAAGTGTCGCATATATCAGCCACGCGCCTCAGCCACGAGGCTCTAGCCACGAGGCTCTAGGCACAAGCGTCAAGGCCTGCGCGGCGCGCGCTCAGAGCCTTTACGCCGAGGCTCAGAGACTTTACGCCAAGTTTAGAAGAAAGCATTTAAACTCTATAGAGTACTTGCTAGGCTTAGAAGAATCTCTTTAAGCTCTACACTACTATTTACAGACTACAATATTTCTTTTATATATACAGAGCGTCTTAGACGTAGATAGAAAGATAGAATTAACTACATATTTAGTTCTTCTCAACTACTATTACTAGCTTCTTAATTTTTTATAGTTATAAGCCTAGCGCTTTAAATCATAGTTTAGATTCTTCCCACGCAACCTAGAGTATAATAGTAGTAGTTTAAACTTTCTAATTTATTTAAATATACTTCTTAGCCTACTAACTAATTGCACGCACTACTATAATAAGTAACTCTTTATAAATTAGTAACTTTACTCGCCTCTTAGGCTACGCAAGCTAGACTTACTAGTATACTTAGCTAATATTTAACACTAAAGCTAAAGAAGTCTAGGAATATATAAACCTAAAAGCTATTATAACTATTTATCTATTAACAGGGCCGTCTTTAAGGCCTATAGTGCTTATAAAGAACTTCTTTAAAAAAAAGCTTGAAGCCTATAATAGAAAGCATAATAAATATTATGTAAGACACGTAAACTAAGCTGTAATCGCGCACGCTCTTTAGTATATTTAAAACTAAGTTTACGTAACTATTAATAAGTAGTTACTAGCTTATTGTAGTTAACTTAAATAGTTTATCTGTTATATAGATTATTAACTAGTTGTTCTATCTTTGATAGAATTAGTATTGCTTAATTTTAGTTAACATTGATAACTCTTTTCTACTTAAAATTACTTCTACAATACCTTACGGACTACCGCATACATTAGCCTTACCCTAACATGGACTAAGTCTAGATAAGTGTAGACTAACCTCGTGTAACACTAACTAGTAGTTTAAGCCTAATAAAGACAGCTTTTATAAACAACAACAAGACAAAAAAGAGTACTAAGATATAGTTTAAGGAAATTAAACATATATACTTCTCTATGTAAAATAAAGTTTTATCTATAAAGAAAGCTATTACAGCAGAAAGCTGCGCGTATAGTGTTATAAAGGTAGCTTGCTTGTTAACATCTATTTATAAGCAATAAATATTGCTAATTTTAGCACTTGTAGCATTGCTTGTATTAGGAAAATTACTAATTAAGATATTAATATACGTACTAAACCTAACTATCTACTAAAAGAATCTTAACAGAAAAAACTTAAAGAAGTTTTTAACTAAAAATAATTTGCGCTAAGCTATAAATACTTTGTTGTTAGAAATCTAGAGAAGAACAAGATTAACTAAGGCGTTCTTTAGTCTACTACGTTTAAAAACTATATACGCCGCTTTAGAACACTTAATTTTTAGCGTCTTTTTTTTAATAAGATTGCTAATTAGTTAGCTAATAAGCGTTCCCCTACTTAATTAAAAAATTAACGCGAGACTAGAGCAGGCCTTTGCTAATTATAAGCATTTTTTTCTAAACAACAGTACATCTAGCAACATCTAGGCTATAAAACAGCCTAAATTCTTAGGAAGAGGAGAAGATGCTATATAATTAGTGCCTACCTTTATCTTTAGCTGCTTATTTACTAATTTTTTATATAAAATTTAGGAATAGGCTGCCTGTTCTACAGATTCTAGGTGTACAAAGAGCACTTAGATTCTATAAACTTATAATACTCTACTACTACACTAATACTACACCTAATTTATTACATTTGCAAAACAACAACTAATAACAACAACTATTTCTATTATAGAACCTGCTTATTTTAGCATAATATAGACTTTGTTTACTTTTACCTTTACCTACCTGCTAGTAGTATACTGCTACTATATATAAAGTTAAACTACAACCCTACTAACTAACTAACCTTCTTTCTACACTAACTTTACTACTTTTACACTTAGGTATTGTTCTTTAAAGATGATAATTAGAGCAATATCTTCTCCTTTAGTCTAATAAAGGCTAAAAATAATATACACACTACTAGTAAAACTGCTTAAATAATATTTTAGCCTCTATTAGATAAGGCTTAAGGCAAGCAGCTATAGCAGCAACTACTTTAAACTTTAAGTCTATTAAAAAGTTTTTAAAAACTTAGAGGTAAATTTAAAAAAAAAAGACTATATTACAGACTAAACTTTTAAAGTTATCTAGTATTAAGATAAAGTACTAGAGCTTGCAAAACTTAGTAATAGCATTAAAGTTACTAACATTTTAACTTTAGTAAATAAGAATTTTTTAAACGCTTTGCGTTAACAGTGCATTACTATAAATTAATAGTTTAATAGTGCTTTATGCTAATTTAATCTTATCTTTAAAATTGTTCTAAAAATAGGTAATTTTTATACTTAACTTCTAGGACTTGTAGACAAATGTAGTAGTGTTAAAGGTCTCTAGAAATACTATCTAATTATTAGTGCAGCATCCTTATCGCGAGATAGAAGAGCTAACAAACTAAGTAATACAGTCTTAATAGTAAAAAAGCTAGCAATAGAATTTATTCAAGAATATATTAGTATTTACATGCCTAATATATTACTTCACTACTAAGAATTTACAAACATAGCTTTTATACTACAACATATAGATCTTAAGAATACTACCTATTTTTTAACGCAGCAGCACTACACTATCTTAACGCAAAGAACTAAAAAAAACACTACATATTACTAGCAGACTAGGCAACTATTAAGCTACTATGTAAAAATATTTGTACTTTTACTATATAAAATAGCTCTTACAGCAAATAGCTACTCCTAGATATTAGTAAAGAGTAAAATGAGAACCTACTCAAGATTATTGCAGCTATAAAAAATAGTAAAAATAATGTAACCTATAGCGCGCAGAAACTACGCCTTAACGCTAGAGTTAAGAACAACAAAGAGAACAGCAACCTTTACTATATTTTCTAGTAAAAGATCTTTTACTACATAGCTATATCTAAGAACTTAAAAACTAATTAGCTCTACTTAATATAATCTCTTAAAAACAAAAATTACTATAAAGTAATAAAAGTACAAGTGCATTTAATGTATAGCGTGCTTATTCTAATAGCTGCAGAACTTAAAAAAACTCTATTTAAAGCTTAATTTACTAATTACTATAGTAACTTTATAGTATTTAAGACCTACACTCTAGGGAGTTGTAGTCTATTAATTATAGCTTAGTAACTAAGGTAATCTTTAGAAATATTAGCAGAAAGTAGAGCTAATAATTATATAATAATTAAAGTATTTAAACTTATAAGTAGAAAGACTATTATACAATAAAGGCGTAATACTACTAACATCTAGGCAAGGCGTGTAAAGGCTAGGACTAGTAACTAACTAGTTTTTACTTTGCCTTCTCTACTAAGCTCTTGTACTCTAAAGGCAACACTAGTATACTAATAAGCAGCTACACAACTAAACACTAAGCTTAATAATACTACTTACGTAAATAAAGAGCCTAACATAATAGACTAAAAGACTAAGATTTTTAGAGTAAGATGCTACTGCATAAATCTTACTTTAGCAATTTTTAAGCTACTTAAGCGTGCCTACGCAAAGAAGCTAATTATAAATTCTAGTTCTATTTAAGTTATAAAAGAATAGTATTAAGGAGTTAACATTAAATAGCTGTATAACTCTAATAACTTATTAAAAAATTAAGTATGCTTCATTTATAAGCGTACTACTATAAGTGTTATTAGTTTATTTAAAAGAGCTATGCTTTCTAATATACTTAATAAGTGTCTGCTCTTACTATATATAAGATAAAGCTGTTAGCAGGAATTTTAATCTAATCTTATTATCTCTAAGCTCTTTACTAGCAAATATTGCCTAACTAAGCAAAATAAGAATCTGCTAAGCTACTAATATTAACTAACATAACTTAACCTCTACTCTATTTCTACTTAAAATAAAATTATTAACACTATAAAGTATTAACTATAGGTAAAGGAATTCTAACATATAGAAAGTATTATTACTAACGCCTATATGTAGCTGCAACAGCTTGGCGATCTAGAGAACATTATTATAGAAACTTTTAAAATATATAAGTTTTATTTATAACGCATAAATAGAAGGCTAAACTTTAAGTAGTTGCGTAATATATACTACTTGCTTATTAAACAAGCAATACGCATAGACCTAAAATACTAGTTGTAATATATAATACTTTATAAAGAATATACTCTAATTTTCTACTTTTACTACGCTAAGTTTGCTAAGAAAAGTAATTAAATATACTTTAAGCACATTACCCTTAACTTTAAGCATGCAATAAAAGAAAGCTTTAGTATAGATATAATTTAAAGCAGTGTCTTATTTAATAATAAGGATATAAATAACTGTATAAAGATACTACTAAGATTTTATAAGTATGTGCTAGTATACTTGTAGTAGCGTAAAGAGACAGGTATTAAATTGTTAAATAGTCTTATTGAAGAATAAGAAGATAAGACTAACTAGCTAGAAGATATATAGAAGATAGTTCTTAATACTAAATAGAGAAAGCAAATTTATAAAGAAGAATAAGCTTAAAATTTATTACTTTTTCTACTCTATAAATTTACTAGGCTAGCTACTTGCAACAGCTATACTATGCTTTCTTAGTTTGTTATAGTTAAAAATAGTATAATTAAGGTGCTTACTATAAGAACTTATAAAGACATTTGTAAGGTATACTACAACCTTACTACTACTTTTTATTACTTTTTTAGTTAATCTAACAAGTTTAGAGGAATTAACTAGCTATTTTCTATAGATAGTCATATTAAGTACAAATTTTAGATTTAAAAGGCCTTTATAGAGTAAGCTAAATAAAATAATCTTCTTATTTATAAGAAGCTAAATAACATGCGATAAAACTCTACTAAAAAATAAATTAACAAATATATTAAAAAATATTATAACTATATTATATAACAAATTCTAAACTTATAGCTTGTAGCATAAGAGTTAGAAAAAAGCGCTTTTTATGCTAATTTTATTTTAAGTTTTCCTAACTAATTATACTTCTTTAATAATAGAAAAATTCCTCTATATATAACAAAGAACTAGATAAAGTAAAATACTAATTTCTTTTAAGCTAATTCTTATTAGCGCCTTTAAAAAGAACTTAGCCTAAAAGTAAATAAGTATTAAGTTTTTTAAAAAAGTAAAAAACTTATTATACTTTTTTTTATATAGCATCTTCTGCGTGCTTATTTTTAATTAAAAAAAGTGATTTTAAATAACATCTTAGTACTCTCTACTCTTACTAGGCAGCCCTATTATAGCTACTTTTAATTAATATCTAAGACTTAAGCTCTTACTACTACTACTACTTTACTTATGCCTAGACTAAGTACTTTAGCTGCTGCTTAAGAATCTTGTTAAAGTAAACACTTAAAGAAGTAAGAAATAAGAAAATAGTAAAGATGTGCCTCTATTAAGTGTGTAAAGAGAAAACTGCTAAATTTACAGAATCTAGGTGCTCTTAGGACACCTAGATTTGGTAGCCACTACATAGATATATAATCTATTAATACTAGGCAGCTTTCTAAGTAATTAAATAGTATTTTTTTTATTTATTTCTTTTATTTTTACTGTGTTTTTATTTATTTTTTCTATAAAGTTTAGAGCTTAATTAGGCTAAGCTTACAGAAAAAGGAGGACTGTGCTAGTGTATAAGGTAATACCTAACTACACACTAAGTTAGTGCTTAACTACTTAATCCTAAAGTATATAACTTATTTAGTATCCTACAAAAAGAAGCACTATTTATTATTTATTTACTCTACAGCTTCGCTCCCGCAATGTACTATAAAATAGGCATCTTCTTTTAGTAATAGTCTTTATACCTAACTTATAATAAAATTATTATATTGTCAACCTTAATCTTGCATAATCTAGCTACTAGTAATCTCTTGCCGTTGTAGTAGTATGTTTTTATACACTCCTACACCTATACAATATAGTTAATAGAATTTAAATAGTAAGTAAGTAAAGTTTACCCGCTAAGCGCTTGAAGTAAAAAAGCTTAAATTACTAAGCAAAATTAAGGTTAAACTTACTTAAACTATTAACTATAATATTATAAAAATAAACAAAATCAAGGTTAAACTTACTTAAACTATTAACTATAATCTTTTAAATAAAAAGTTAATAGACGTACTAATACTTATAGTTTTGCTATTTTAAAAAACTGTTTCTATTGATATAATATATATACTATAGTATTTAAAGAAGAAGTTTTTTTATAATGATAAGAAACTACTTTAGTAGCTAGCCTAATATAAAAGCACTTCTAAATAACTAGTCTAAAATAATTATAGAATTTATATATTAGGATATTATATATAGATAAAGCACAGTATATAAACTTATAGTTAATAGGAAACTTAACTTTACTAAAGTAGTTTTTTATTTACTAACAATATATAAAATTAACTTATTTCATTATTAAGATATATCTTTTAAGCTATGAAAGAAATTAAAAGTAAATATAAACTAATCATAAATACTTTTATAAAGCTACTAGAACTTTAAGTTAAGAACTTACTTATAGTTCTTTTTATAAATACAATTTTTATATAAAAGTATATAAATTACTAGCTATATTAACTAGTTATAAAATAGAACTTAATACTTCTTATGAAGCTTATACTGCTTTTATAGCAAACACTTTTATTTAATAAAATAAAAAACGATATATAATTACTTATAGTAGAAGTTATATGGTTCAATTTGAAAATTTTGTTTACTAAAGATGCTATAACTTATTTAAATTATATAAAAGCTGCTAAAATAAAATACTAAAATAATACTAAAAAAATATAATATAGAAATTTAAAGCTAGAAAACTAAGTCTAAGAAGTATACAAATATTAAGATTATAAGTTAGATATAAAGTAGTTAAGACTATATAATATTTATAACGCTAAATCTAATAAGAGGACTTACTATTTTTAAAAACCTTAATGGTACATAATTTCTATCTACAACTCCTAGCTAGCAATTAAAGCCTTTTTAATAATAACACGTGTAAAATATTATAAAAGAAAATCAAAGAAATAAAAGATTGTAAGATTTTAAGTATTAAAAATAAATAAGGTTAATAGTAAATGTACTTGTTTTTTTAAACCTACTTAATCTGCTTACTAAGTTATAATTATCTCTACCTTTTATAACAAAAGATAATTTTTCTTTTAGTTATAATTACTAGGTATTTTATGAAAAAAAAAGAGTATTATGTATATATACAAAACTTTAAAAGCTTAAATTTTAATTTTAATACCACTTTAACTAGCAACTAATAAGCTAATAAATAGCCTAGACTCTTAAAAAGAGAAAGAGATACTATACTATTAGTGTCTACTTTTACTTTTAGCTAATTATTTTTAGATTTTTTATATTAAATATAAATATTAGATGTTTAATTTATAAATACTAGGTGTGCTAAGAATACTTAGATTTTAAAAATCTGTTCTACTTTAATAGGCAATACTATATTTATATTATAATAAACACTCTCTTATAAGCTTCTTTAGCAATAAAAAAAGATCTTTATAGTTTTCAACTAGCTTCGGCCTTTTGAGACAACCTTTTGATTTGACCACACATTTTGTAGACACCTTTTTAGTAAAAAGAGATTTATTGCTAACAACAGGTATCTAGGCTTATGCCCCCTTGTTCGGCATTGCCGGCACGCAATTAGTGTGTCGCTCTAGCATGTTTAAACAGAAACGAAGATACGCAATATCTCTCTAACTAACTCTCTTAACTAATAACTATTTACTACTAACTATTTACTACTAACTGCAACTTTTGTTGTCTTGTTGCTATTCTAGCAGTTTTGCAGTTACGGCGTTTAGTGCCTATTCTTAAATGTAAATAAACAACAACAGCATTACTATTTCTATACAGCTTTTTTATCTCAAGAGGCAACTTACAAAATTCTTCTACTTATTAGTTTATTCTAGCTACTTAATAGCTGTTTTAACACGTCTTTACTCCTTGCAAAGCTATTTCTAAGTTTCTTTACTAAAGTTGTATTTATGTAAGAGGAGATTGCTAAAGTAATATACTTTTACTATACCTAAACTATTAATATGCGTAGTATATATAGTGTAATAGCTAAACTAGCCTTTTATAGTTCTTATTATAACTTTAATATCTATAATACTAGACGTATTAAAGATGTCTTAACTACAGTTATATTCTAACTTCTATACTAACTTAATAACTATAAGAACTATTGCTACTAGCTCTTTTTTAATTAATAAAGGTAGCTACTTAATAATAGTAAACGCTAGCTTTGTAATTTACTACTATAGCTTCTAGTATAGTAACTTAGTAAAGTCTACATTTACTTAATATAAGCTATTAGTCTTTATATTAAAGAAAACAAAAATAGTTTAAGTAATATATTATTTATATATAAGTTGTTTGTATGTAGTACTGTGTAGTGTAGGAAATTCTAAAAGTAAAAAGTAGTAAGCAGAGAGCTTTTATAAAAAAGTATTATAAGCTCCTGCTACAGTAACGTATATGTTTTTACTCTGCTCCTTTATCTCTATTGTAATCTTGTTGCTAGCTATAAGCTAGCAACTGCTGTTAAACACGTTTTAAATAGTGCTGTTTTTGAGTACCTTTAGCAGATTTTTTTAACTCTAATTTTTGCTTAGTGGTCTAAGCTTTTCTGCTCTGAGCGCTTAGCGCGTAGACTTTATCTACCTACTGTTTTAATCTCGTTAACTACATATAATCTTTTTTTTAACTTTTGCGACTAATCAGTAGAGAGTAGCTGCTTTTGACTTTTTTTGGAAACCCCATTTTGACTATTACAACAACCACCACCTTTGACACCTTAAAAATCAATACTTTTCAACTTTTTATAGTTCTATAGTAACAAGACATATATAGAAAGTAGTAAGCACTAGCGTGATGCGCTAAAAACTAGTGATAGAAATTATAACTACTATAGCACTACAAGAGCTATATAGTTTAGTAAAAGCTAAAGTATAAGTGTTCTTAGTAAAAGCAATAGTAATAATAACCTTACTTCTTTAATAATAGAAAAAATACTCTACACAAAATAAAAAACTAAATTAAATAAAATACTAATTTGTTTTAAGTTAATTCTTTCTAGCGCGTTTAAAAAGAACTTAGCCTAAAAGCTAATAAGCACTAAAATTTCTAGAAAAGTAAAAAATGTATTATACTTTTCTCTACATAGCGGTTTCTGCGTGTTTATTTTCAATTAAGCATAGTAATCTTAAATAATGTTTTAGAACTTTTAACTCTAACTGGGCAGCCTTGTTATAGTTGTTTTTAATTAATAGCTAAGACCTAAGCTCCTACTACTACTGTAACCACTATACTTATACCTAAACTAAGCAATCTAACTACTACTTAAAAACCTTATTGAAGTAAACGCTTAAAAAAGTAAAGGATAGTAACATAATAGAGATATACTCTTATTAAGTGTGTAGAGAGAGAACTGCTAAGCCTATAAAATCTAGGTGCTCTCTAAATACCTAGATTTTGTAGCCACTACGTAAATATAAGATCTGTTAATACTAGGCAGTAACTTAAGTAATTATATCATGTTTCCTTTGTTTTGTTTTTTATTCTACCTGGTTTGTTTTTTTTTGTTTCTAAAGAGTAAAGAGCTTAATAAGGTTAAGCTTGCAGAAAGGGAAGGTTTATACTAGTGCACAAGGTGATACCCTACTGCACACTAAGTTAGTGCTTAACCACGTAATTTTAAGGTTCATAGCCTCTTCCGTATCTTACAAAAAAAGGGGGGACTATTATTTGTGCACTCTACAGCTGAGCTCCTGTACTGTACTATAGAATAGGCATCTTCTTCTACTAATAGTCCTTATACTTAACCTACAATAAAATTATTATCTTACTAATCTCGTCCTTGCATAATTTAACCACTATTAATCTCCTGCTCTTGTAGCAGTATGTCTTCATACACTCTAACACCTGTACAATAGTAGACGCTACATTGTTTAATTAAAAGATAAAGTTAAAAATACTATCTTTTTGTATATAGCTTCTAAAGAAGGTTCTTACTTTTATTGTATGTAATAGAGCCAGCTTCTAATTATCTATCTACTTTACTAATCTTATACTTCTTAACTTAGGTTACACTCTTGTATGATCTATCTAGGGTAGTGGCAAATAAAATCCTGAAAAATAATTAAAAAAGATTCTAAAAACTGTTCCCAAAGGCGTATTTTAATTCTTACAATATCTAAGTCTTGTTATAGGCTTTTATTATTATAATTGTTGGAAGGATAGATGTTCTTTAAGCTAAAAAGTAATGTAGTTGCTTTGAAGTTATTGTTATCGCTAACATAAGAATTAACTTCTACTTCTAATTTTTTTTAAATATAGAATAAAGTTCTTAGTTTTAGTTCTCTATAAGATAGTAATATTTAAGGAAATTCTAGGTAGGTAGTTAACCTCGTATCTTTACATAGCTCTTTTACTAACTACAGCTCTTATATTACAATAACACTAGCGTTCTTTATAATAGCTAAGTGAATTGCGCTTTCTATAGCAAGGCTACTTGTATTAACATTTACTTATATGACTCTAATCATACATTTTAGTTTCATTAGTCCTAGTTGTTCTAGCTTATAAAATATTAAACTTAAGGCTATTAGCTGCATAAAGTTTGTTGCAGTTAGCACACTTACATATTTACTATAAATATAAGCTTTCTTTTTGTTAGTACAGGATTTGCGCTTATACTAGCTAGTGTAGTAAAGCTTGCTATAAACTTAGCAGGCTATTGCTAAGCATTTATTTTCTTAGTAGCTAAATTTTTAGCAATTTGGGTATTAGCATAAAATATTAATAAATTATAGTTTTTCTACTTTGAAGCTTTTCCTTAGAATATAGAGTTTCTCTCTAATAGCCCTCTAGGTCTTGTTCTTTAAAGTAAAGACTACGCAGGCTAAGCTAAATTCTTAGTATTTTCTTTTATTTCTAAGTGTAAGCTAAAAGGAGTTTTTTATTACTCTAAGGCTTTTGTTAAAAGTTTTAATTACTTCTTTGATTACCTTAAGGCTATAGTTTATAGGCAGCTTATAAATCACAACCTTAAAATAAGGCGTAATTATGTAAAGATCGTCCGTAGATAATCTGTGTTGGTTCTCGGGGAATAAGTGAGTGCGATGGACGAGAGGTTGTACTAGCACGATTAGTAGATTAATGTAATAGCACAGGTAGTTGTGTTAGCACGTTTAGTAGAACAATGTAATAATACAGAGGGGTTAAGAATGAGGTAATTCTTAGATTGCACTTAAAGTTAAATATAATAAACTATAAGAGTTTATTGCTTATACTATATACTTAAGAAAGTGTTATGTTGTTTTATACGTCCTATGTTGTCCTATAAGTAAGATATTATAGGATTTTATAGTATATTGTAAAACGCATGTAGCCTGTCCTATAAAAGATCTCTGCTAAGACTATAAAATTACGTGCTAGATGCAAGGTAGTATTATTTATTAGTATATAAAAGTCTACTTTTTGTTTAAGTTACTTAAGGTTTTTTCTTGCTACTATTCTTTTTATATAGTTAGTGTGTTCTCTCTTTTTAAGTTTATAATACTATCCTTTTCTTTTCTTATCTATGTCCTTATAAATTAGCCTAATAGTTTTTTATAGTATTATTTATTGTTATACCACTAGTAATTATATAAATAAAACTAGTTAACTTGTTATAGTTACTTGTTACTATTGCGTAAAAAATAATCTAGAATGTTATATATTATTATTAAAAAAAAAGTATAGAAATTGCTATTATAATAGTATAAAGAAATGTGTTTTAGTAAAAGTTTTTTTACTAGATTACTTAAAGTTAGACTAGGAGCTAGCTTACTTAGAACAATAAAAATCTAAAGCTAATATAGTAAAGTTAGTAGTGCTAAAGGCGCTCTTAGTAGCGCGTACAAAGAAAAGTTAGCTTTATAAATAGTATATAGTATTAGCGCGTTATAAGTAAAAATTAAATAAATAAGTTAAAAAAGTTTATTAAAGAAATTAAAGCTTTAGAGGCTATAAAGAATATTAGCGGTAAAGTTAGTGTTCTTAAAAGTAGTTTAATACCTAGTACTTTAGTATTAAATTAGAGCACTTTTTTTTAACTTATTTTAAAAGTAATTTTATTTTTAATAACTTTTTTATTAAGTTGTATAGTACTGCGTAAGCAGCTAGTAGTAGTTTATAAAGTTTATATTTAGTTCTTATATATTGTTGCTTTTAGAATATCTTAACTATTTAACTAAGTATCTATTACGATTATTTTTTATTTAATATACAAAAAATTTTTTAACTTTAAATTTATATTCTTTTTTTATTTTATAGTAGAAGGTTTTTTAAGTAGCATTTCTAAGTCTACTAGTTTTTAGATATTAATATAGAATTTTAAGTAGATTTTTGTATTTAGTAGAAGGTTAAGTGTATATATAACTAGTCCTTTCTAGTCTAGAATTAAACATAGTCTAACTTTAATATTGTTATGTTCTTTGTTTAGTTGTTTAGTGCAAAGATTCTTTATAAGTAAATATACTTTATTTATTTATTTTAGCTAAAGTGCTATTTTTTGTTCTTAGTTAATATATAAAATGCTTTAGCGTTAAGTTTTTTTAAGTATTATTTTAAGTAACTTATATACTACTTTAAGCTTATTAGCTGCTATAATAGCTACTTTTATTTTTTAGCTTAGAAGTATGCCTGTAAAAAGATTTAGGTGTCTTTTATAGTTTGCGTAAAATAGTATTTATTTTATAAACTTTAATATTTTGTTATTATATACTATTTGTGCTATAAGTAGTAATAATACCTAATTATTTTATTGTTAATTAATATATATCTTAAGATAGGCTTTTATTATATAATTTATTTATTTTATTTATCTATCTGTTTATAGGTAATAGGCTGCTAATAGCTTTTATTTTATTTTTATTATAGCTAATAGTATTGTCTAAAAGTTAAATATAAAGAGCTTGTCTCTATTGCTAATAATTAACTTTAGTATGCTGTAATATTTAATAATTTAGTTATTAATAATATGTGCTAGCTGTACTACTCTAAAGTCTTTTCTAAAAGTAATATACTCTACTTATTTTATAAATTAATTAACTACTACAAAAATTGCGTTGTAAAATACTTTAGTAATAAGGTCTCTTAAAACTAGTAGGCCTATAATAAAGTCTATAGAAAGGTTTAACTATAGTATGTTAAGTAGCTCTATTACTTGTATTTTCTTGTAGGGTGCGTAGGTACTATACTTATTCTTCTAATAGTTTACGCATTTAGTAATAAAGGCAGTAACCTTATTTTTTATTTTTAGAAACTTCTAATTTCTTTTAATTAGTTTTATATTTTATGTAATACTAAAATAACTGTATATAAAGTTATTATAATGTTGTTTAATAATTACTTTTTATAATTTTTTTAGTATATTAAGTATAATTTATAGAACTGCGTTTAGCATTCTTACTAGTCTTAGTAATTTATCTTTGTTAATCTTAAGTATTATAGTATTAAAAAAATTTTTTATTCTTATAATATTATGTTGTTAGCTAAAAGCATCTACTCTATTATTATTTTTCTTAGGTGTGTATATAATCTTAAACTTATATTGTTAAAGTAGCTTTAACTATTTTACTTATTATTAGTTAAGTACTTTAGTAGTTGTAAAGTTAACTAAGTTTTTATAATTTATAAATATTATAAGTTCTAATATATGCTCTCTAATACTATAAGTATATAATAATAGCTAGCAGCTCCTTATTATAGATGTTGTATTATTTTTCTAGTTTAGAAAGCTTTTGTTAATAGTACGCAATTAGGTACTATTTACTTTTATATAATTAACTAGCGCAGCCTTTAAGTGTAAGGACTAATATATTAGTCTTAAAGCGTAATAGTAGTTCTACTTAGAATATTCTAAAGTATAGTAGTTTTATACTTACTTTCTTAAGTATTTAAAAAGCGTTTTTTACTTTTTTACTTTACTTAAAGAGTATCTTCTTTCTTATAAGTCTTATTAACAAGATAGTAATTTTAAAGTAGTTTTTAATAAACTATTAGTTAAAGTTAAGAAATTCTAAGAATAATTATATTTTTTTAACTATTATTAAGTGTAGCTATTTTTTAACTACTTACATTTTTTCTTTGCTTATTTGTACTTTCTATGCTTCTACTATATATCTAAAAAAAGTAACTTTATTTTTATAAAAGTTATATTTCTTTAGCTTAAGTTAAAAGTTAAACTAGTCTAGGCACTTTAGTACTGTACAAACATGTTCTATATAATCTCTTAGGTTCTTAAAGTAGATAAGAATATTATCTAAGTATACTATAACAAAAATATCTAAGTATACTCTTAATATATTATTAATAAGTTCTTAAAATATTACTAAGGCGTTTATAAGCTTAAATAGTGTAATATTATATTTGTAGTGTTTAAAAAATATATAGAATACTATCTTCTATTCTTTACTTTTTTTTATTTTAATAAAGTAGTATTTATTTTAGAGGTCTAATGCTGTAAAGACCTAAGCGTAAAAAAATTAATTTTAAAGCTCTATAATATTTAGTAATAAGTATTAATTCTTTACTATAATATTGTTAAGTTTCTAGTAGTTAACGCATATTCTTAGTAGTTTCTTCTTTTTTAGTATAAAGAGTATAAGAAATCTTACTAGTAATATTAAAAGTCTAATATATTTTTTTTTAGATTCTTATTTAGCTTAGTCTTTAGTTCTTTAAGTTTTATTTCTAATAATTAATAAATTAGCTTAAAAAGTAAAGCTTCTTTTTTTTTAAGATAATTTTATAGTTCTAGAGTTAGTGTCTTACTAATGCTTTGCTATCTACTACTTTTATAAAGAAGTACTAAAATTCTTTCTACTTTTTTAAGATATTTAAAGTTATGTATTTTTTTAAAACTTTAACTTTATAACTTAAGGTTGCCTTACTAGTGTTTATTAAGTTACACTTTTATATTATAAGGCTATTCTTACTTAAGGTCTACTATCTTTTAGTAATATTGTTAATTTTTTTTTTTATTTACTATTATAGTTGTTAAATGCGTAGGCTAGCTTATAGTTACGTCTAATTTACAGCACTTAAATAAAAACTTTCTTAACTTTTAGTTAATTTGTAAGTTATATTCTTATAACTAGGAAATTCTTAATATAATATTATAAGTAGCTAATCTAAAAACGTCTAAGTCTAATTCTTTTTAGTATTTCTAAATACTAAGCGTTACTTTTCTAACCTTGTACGTAATAGTTGTCTTACTTAGTATAAGCTAACTATTTACTATATATAGTAAGTAGAGTTTTTATTCTTTTAGTATTTATAGGCCTGCTACTTACACTGCTTAAGAAGAAATAAAGTTAGCTTAGGAGCTAAAGTTTACTAATACTATTATTTAGTATCTATTAAGCTTTACTAGTAGCTTAAGAAGGCTTAGAAGGTTAATTGTGTTTATTGCCTTAGTAGTTCTAGGTGTTTAGGGCGTCTATTTAAAAAAGACTTTATACTAAATTTATAAAACTTCTTAGCAACTATATATAGTTTATATTTAATACTAAAGTATGTATGCTATAAGGGCTAGTTGCACTTCTATATATAAGTTTTATTTTTATAGTTCTTTTACTGCGTTATGTACATTTGTAAAGTCTTTTCTAGATTATTATGTTTATAGAAGTATAAGCTATATTGTTTGTTTTATAAGTATACTGCGTATTTATTATTAGGGCAGTTATACTATAAGTATTAGTATTAAGGCATTCTTTTTAGTTTTTTAGGAAACTATCCTAATTTATACTTATTTAAATAATATATAGTGTAGCTATTATATATATATACTATCTAGAAGTACCTTACGTGTTCTAGATTGCGCAGGTTTATCTAATAAGATATATTAGTAGCGCAGCTATTACTTTAAGTTCTATACTTTTAGCATGTTGCCTAAAGTTCTTTGTAAATCTCCTCTTTCTTTTTATCTAAAAGTTAATGCGTTAGTTTATTCTAGAATACTTTAGTATCTTAGGTTTATTTCTATATAAAGTTATTATATAGAGCTTTATTAATAGTTGCTTTTAAAATAAGTTTTTTTTTTTACAGATTCTCTAGTAAGTTATTATACTAGTAGTATTTAATTAATATTTCTTTATAAAGTTCTATAAAAATATTTTTAGATTATCTAAGCTGCTTTAGTAGAATATTAATTTTCTTAGCTAGGTTATTTAAGTATTGTATTTCTAAAAGTAGTAGTACTTATATATTAATATCTTACTTGTCTAGCGTAGTAGGGTATTTTTGTACAGCTAGTAGTAAAATTTTCTAGTTCTAGGCTATTAGTACTTCTTTTGCTACTAGTGTACAGGGCTAGTAAGTTTCTTAAAACTTAGCTATTTTTTTATGCTTAGTTTAGTTAACTAAAGTTGCTTTTTTTTTTATTAAGTATTATCTTAGAGATGTTGTTGTCTAAGGCTTTCTCTAAAGTAATTATAAGAAGGTTATCTAGACTATTAATATATGCCTAGTCCTTCTTTTAAACTATAATAGTAGGTCTAGTAATAATATGTTATTCTTTTTTTAAATTATTGTTAAGTACTGTATAGTAAAGAACATTTAATTATTATATTACTTTACTTTAGCCTTAGTAGTCTTGCTTTATATAACTTTCTTTGCTATATATATAGTAAGTTATTCTTTTTTTACTGTTTTTATTATGTTAAAACTTACTTTTTTAAAGTTTTTTATTAAAGTTATTAAAGTATATAGGCTTGTAGCTATTAGTTACATAATATTTTAAAATTTTAGAAGTATTATCTTGTTGTTAACTTTAGTTAGGGTATAAGCTTTAATAAGTTTAACGTAGTTAAGTATTTATATTTCTAAGTATATAATTTCTTTATAAAAATAGTTATTTTTTTAGCTTAAGCTTATAAAGGCTATTATTTACTTAAATAGCTTTAGCTATAAATTTATTAAGCATATAAAAAGTAGCTTTACTTTACATAAGTTCTATACATATAGCTAGTTTAGAACTTTATTAGTATATTTATATTAAAGTATTATAATTTTATTTAATAACTATTTAGTACTACTAAAACTTTATTATATAGTTAGCTATAAAGTAAGTTTATAATAACTTTTAAATATTTTATTTTGCTACTACAAGTTTTGTTAAAAATATAAATACCTTTTTTATTTCTATCTTAAAATTATTTTAGTTTTTAATAAGTTCATTATTAATATTGTTGTTAACAGTTATATTTATATATTAGCGCAAATTAAAGTTAGCTTATTTTTTAATAGCTTTTTATAAAAATATAAAGGCTTATATAACTACGTTATTATTATTAATCTTAGTTTCTTTAATATAGAAGTATTTATTAACTTAAAGTAGCTATGCTTTAAGCTTATTATAGTTACTATAGTAAGTTTTAGACTTATTAGCATGCGTAGTTATTCTTATAGTTTAGGAATTAGTAAAAGTATTTATAGTAGTATTACTTCTTTTAAGAGTATTTAAAGTGTAAAAATTATTTATAAATAATTTATATTAGTTTTTAGAAAATAAGTAAGTATAATAAATAAGAAGTTGTACTAACATAATTAGTAAATTAATATAATAGTATAAGTAGTTGTATTAGCACGTTTAGTAAAATAATATAATAATATAAAAAAGTTAAATATTAAGTAATTTTTAAATTATACTTAAAGTTAAACATAATAAACTATAAAAGTTTATTACTTATGCTATATACATAAAAGGGTGTTATATTGTCTTATACGTCCTACTTTGTCTTATAAGTAAGATATTATAGAATTCTGTAGTATATTGTAGGACGCACGTGGCCTGTCTTATAGAGGATCTCCGCCAAGACTGTGAGATCACGTGCTAGATGCGAGGTGGCGTTATCTATTGGTGCACAAAGGTCTGCCCTTTGTCTAGGTTGCCTAGGGTCTCTTCCTGCCACTATCCTTCCTACATATTTAGTGTGTTCCCTCTCTTTAGGTTCGTAACAAATTAGTTAAGCTATCTTAGAAGTTGTAACATCCTGCTATTTATTTTTAAGGTGTCAAAGGTGGTGGTTGTTGTTGTAGTCAAAATAGGGTTTCCAAAAAAGTAAAAAGCAGCTGCCCTCTACTAATTAGTCGCAAAAGTTAAAAAAAGATTGTGTGTAGTTAACGAGATTTAAACTGTGAGTAAATAAGATCCACGCGCTAAGCGCTAAGAGTAGAAAAGCTTAGACTACTAAGCGAAAATTAGGGTTAAAAAATTTGCTTAAAGTACGAAAAAACAATACTAATTAAAACGTGTTTAACAGCAATTGCTAGTTTATAGCTAGCAACAAGATTGCAATAGAGATAGAGAAGAAGGGTAAAGATACGTATATTACTATAGCAGGAGCCTGTAATACTTCTTTATAAAAGCTCCCTGCCTGCTACTTCTTACCTTTAGGATTTCCTACATTACATAGTATTATATACAAACAACTTATATATAAACAATTTATATACAAACAATATAATACTTAAACTGTTTTTCTTTCTGTTTAACACAAAGACTAATAGCTTATATTAACTAAAGTTAGACTTTACTAAGTTACTATACTAGAAGCTATAGTAGTAGATTATAAAGCTAGCGTTTACTATTATTAAACAGCTACCTCTAGTAGTTAAAAAGAAGCTAGCAGTAATAGTATTTGTAGTAATTAAGCTAGTGCAGAGATAATAATATAACTATAGTTAAGATATTTTTATGTCTAGTGTTATAGATATTAAGGTTGCAACAAGGACTATAAAAGGCTAGTTTAGCTAGTACACTAAATACACTATGCATGTTATTAGTCTAAGTATAGTAAAGATGTATTACCTTCGCAATCTTTTTCTATATAAATGCAACTTTAATAAAAAGACTCAAAATTAGCTTGGCAAAAAGCAAAGACGTGTTAAAATAGCTATTAAGCAGCTAAAATAAACTAATAAGTAGGAGAATTTTATAAAACGCCTTTAAAGATAGAAGAGCTATGCGTGAATAGTAATACTATTATCGTTTATTTACATCTAAGAATAGGCACTAAACACTATAACTATACACTGCTAGAATAGCGGCAGGACAATAGAAGTTGCAGTTAGCAGTATATAGTTAGCAGTAAATAGTTATTAGTTAAGAGGGTTAGTTAAAGGAACATCACGCATCTTTTTTTCTATCTAAACATGCGACACACTAATTGCGTTCAAGCAATGCTAAACAAAGGGGCGAAAGCCTAGATACTTATTGTTAGCAATAAATTATTTTTTACTAAAATAGTGTCTACAAAATGTGTAGTCATATTAAAAGGTTCTCTCAAAAGGCCGAAGCTAGTAACATCCTGCTATATTAACTAATTCTTAAGGAGATATTTTACCTTTAAAGCTAGTGTAGTTGTAATAGTTTCGTTTCTTCTTAGGGACTTTATAATAAAAGCAACTATAAGAAATCATCCATCCTCTGTTCTTATTATTATAATAATATTAAAAGTTATTTGAATCTTATAAGTATTGAAGTTTTCTAAAGTTTTACTGACTAGAACTAGCTAGTAATTTCTTAAGCGGGTAGTCTTTAGTTTCGAAGTCTTTTATATATTGATCTAAGGTTAATATTTGTTGTTGCCTACTATAGTAGCGTAGGAGGCTTAGATAGGCGTATTCTCTATAGGTGTGTTTCAAGTAGGCATATGTATTATTGATTTCTGTGTACTAACGTGTCTTATTTTTTCTTTCAACTTTTATAAGGTATTAGAGGGGCTTAATATTTAATCTGCTGAAATAGTAGTATTTTTTATTTACTCTACTATTTTCTATACAATCTCTAAATACTTTTACTTATTCTAACAAGCTTGATTACTAGATAAAGTTGTTTTTAGCTCAATTAGCAGCTTAGATTACTTGGTTTCTAGTAATTTAAAGTGCGGTCTTAAATATAGAGGCTTTTAGTGCTTTATTCATGATAAGGAATTAAGGTATAGCTCTCACAAAAAGAATTCTTTCCAGATTAATTGTAGGTAGGCTTTTGTAGTTCTACTTCTAAAGTTTGCCTTTCTAGGCGCGGCGTAGTAGCTTAGCTGCTCTCTATTATTATTTCATTGTTCTCTATCTCTTTTTGTCTTTTATCTGTTCTTTTTAAATTTTTAGAAGCAATTTATTTTTTGATATTTTTTCTTATGATTGTTGTTATTTCTTAGTAGATGTAAGCTTTAATAAGCTTCTTAACTTCTATTAGCACCAAATGCCTTAGCTTGTGGTCTGACATTTTTAAAGAAATTTTTCTCCTAGCTGGAGGAGTAGAGCGACTCTTTCACCCTCTCTAGCGCGCTAGCGCCTACGCTGCAGGCTTTGAAAAGTATCGTAGTCGATTCCTTGTGGTTGTTTCTTCTAGATCCGGTTGTTTCCAAGCAGTTTCTAGAAAAGTCGACGTTGGTGTTGGAAGTGAATTTAAGAGCTTTAATTATTAGTAAAAGCTTAAAATTTAGAAAGAGATTACTTGTAGCACTTTATAAGTCTTTTTATTAGAGTACTTCTGGCAGCGCGTTTTAGAGCTTCAAGATTTGTTTTCATAAGCTTTATTAAAGCTGCTAGATAAAGTGCTTTTAACGCACCTAAAATAGAGCACGTTACAATACGTACTAGGTGCGCGTTAGCAACTAGAAGTTGCTGCTAGAGTCTTACCCTTGCAAGTAGTCTTGACTAGGGTTTTAACCTTGCCTATACGCTCTCTAGACGTGTAGGCTAGTACTGCACCTAAAGTAGTACTAGTTAACTACGCATAAAAAGCGCGTTTTAGAGGCAGCTGCGCTACAAGCGTAGGCGGAGATAGCGGCAGGGGCGCGGGTAAAGGCAAGGGTGGCAGGATAGCAGCAGCACGCTTAAAGGCGTAGGCAGCGGCGTAAGTAGTAGTAGCTTTTTATAGTTTAAACTTCTATTTAAAGTTGGTAACTAAATAAAAAGAGTGCTAAAATAGAGCTAAAGCTGTATAAGGGTATAGAATAGTGCGTAGTAGCCTAAAAGCTATATAAAAGTATAATTATTACTATGAAAGCAATTAGTATTGCTTTGAGAAGATTTGGGCGAGTTTCCAAGTAATACTTATAGTAGCTATAGTAGTGTTAGATACTAAGCCTTAGAGGCTTAAAAATTTATTATTATTATTGTTACGCCTTGCGCTAAGCTGCATATGTGTAGTGCGTTGCGTAGTGCGCTAGGACTATATAAAGCTCTGTGCAAGTAACTAAGGTCTTAGTTACCTAGAGAGTGTGTTGTATATATAACGTACTATTCTTAGAGACTTAAGGCGCTCCTAGGTATTAGGCCTAGGCGCCTGTTAGCTTACGCGCTAGGCTCGCGCTAGTTAACCGCATATTAGAGTTTTCACACTAAGCTTAGGAGCATAATCCTAAGCTCTACAGAATACGTGGCAAACTTAGAGGTAATCTCTTTAAGTTTTATAGCAGCCTTTTTAGGTTAAGACTATTTCCTTTGTATATATAGAGCGTGTTAAACGCAGATAGAAAGGCAGAATCAACTATCCAGTTCTCCTCAACTACTGCTACTAGCTCCTTGTTCTTTACACTTTACATTAAAAAATTAAAAATAAAGCTTCTAATAATGATCTAGATAGAGAAATAGCAGAAGATGTATAAGTGCATATAAATACTAACACAGCAAATAGTAGATTCTAAGTAGCTATAGTAAAACACATACAAGAAGCTATATAGTTAAGTCTAACAGTTAATTTAAGTAATTTTAACACGCTGTACACATACAACAATAAAAAAGATTGAATAGTCTGGATAAATTAAGTATTTACTTATTTATTTATGCGGTATAAAGGACTCTATGAAGAATCAAAAGCTAAGTAAATTTTGAATTCTATATAAGCTGAATTATCGATTTTTATAAGAGAGATTGTTTAATTCTATTTAACAACAATATAATCTCTATACTATATACAAAACTATAGATAAGAAGGTTTAGTCTAATAATATCTCTTAGTAGGTGATACAAATAGAGTTTAAACAAGAAGACTAGAAAAAAAAGGAAAAACAACAACAGCTTCTCTAACAAAGCATTTACAAATCTAATATATAGCTATATAACTATCTATTTAAACTAAGATATACTGCTTTTCTATAAGAGGCAAGGCTTACTAAAGAACAAATAAATAAACTATATATTAGAGACTACTTCTAGCCAATGGATACAGAAATACTGATACATATACTTCTTAATAGAAAACAAGCGCTTTTAAAGCATCTTAAAGAACTAGAAAAGATCTAGTTCTATATATGCCTACTATACAGAGTGCAAAGAATTCTATATAAAGCTTAGCAAGTGTAAGATTCTGCTGTCTAAAAAGCTTTAAAATTATAGGTAGTAGCTATAGTTAACGTCTGTCTGAATTAAGGAATATAGGAACCATGTAATATTTAGTATTGCAATCTATAGCACTAAGTACTAAAGAAGAACAAAGGCGTCTAGTAGATTAGTAATACACAAAAGATAAATATCCTTACTATATAAAATAGAAACTTAAAACTAACAGCAAATAAGTTTTCAAGAGAGTTATAAAATATAAAATCATCGTACTTATATATTTATTTTTTAAGATATAAATAAACTAGACTAAACCTAAAAAGCTGAAATATAATAGCGTTAAATATGTCTATAAAGCTTACATAGTTCTATACAGTAGTTATAGGCACTACCAAACCTATAGCAGCATTCTAATAAGTTATAATAAAAGTTATAAGAAACTACTAGCTAGATACTATGCCCTTCATTAATAACATTACATATAGAGGACTAAAGACTAATTATAGTAGGAGAGTATTAATACTAAAATTACAACCCTATATCCTTTAGCATATAATGTAATTAGATAAAGTGCTAGCTGTATTAAATAAGCTAATAGCACTATTTTAAGAAAAAAGTATTATCTTCTTATAAGAAGACCAAAAGATATAGGCTATAAAGTTAGTGTTTAAAGTTGCTATTCTAACTAAAAGAAAGTAAAGAAGGTTATAAACTAGCTACTAAGTAAGAATAAAAGAGAAGTCCAATTGTTTGTAGGCATATGCATCTATTACTATATATAGGTAAAAGACTTTACTAATATTACTAAACCTCTGTTTACACTCTTATAAGATAATACTCTATTTAAATAAGAATATGCGCAAAACGCTGCAATATACACAACAAAATAGGTTATGCATATGTAATATTCTTATACACGCATACCTAGACTACACTAACACTAAAGACTGTAAAATATTCTTAATAACTAATTCTAATTAAGACGGTGCAGGAGCTTGCACAGAGTAACTTGAGAGTAGCAGTAAATAATACCTAGTATAGTTTAAAAGCAGACTAGAATTAGCACAAGAAAGGTCATAGCATTTTACAAAATTAGAATAAAAAGCTGTACTATAAGTCTTTAAGAAGTTTTACACTTACCTTTATAGTATTGACTTTACTATAGAAACCAACGCTGCAACTGTTATTGCTTAAGTAAATTTTTTATTAAGTAATAATCCAGGTTTAGTTATAAACAGGTAGATATAAACAATGCTGTTAAAAAACTTTGATATTAAGCATATAATTGGAAAATAGAATTTGGTTACAGATGCACTGTTAAGGTATCTAAAAGCTGATAATTGTAAACTACCTCGAGAACTAAAGGAGGACCTAGAGCAGTTTATTAACTATATACAGAGGGGTGACAAAATAAAAAAGAAATCAAAAAAGTTAATATTTTTAAAGCTTTATAATTCAATGAGTAGAAGGGCTATACCAAAAAGAGTTAGTGATTTGAAAAGCCAAGAACTTTCTCTTTAAGCTACACTGCTTAGTAAGCTGCTTAGTCAGCACGGCCGCCACTGCAACTCCGCCCAAATTAAGAGAGAAAAAAGGATTAAAATCAATTTTCGTATTACTTTTTGTAAACGAATAAAAATCGCTAAAAATTATAAATTATAAAACAACACTAGCTAATCTTTTTAGCGTGAGAATTTCAGAGTAGTACTATAAAAAGCTACCTAGTTATAATTCAAGGCCTATTCTTAAGATTTATGTGGATAATATTGTAAAATAGCTTACTAACACTTAGTAAGCTAGCCTATAGCTTTCTTTGTAGCTCAGTATTACTATAGCTAGTTTAAAGTATAACTATTCAATACTTCTATTAGACTCTAACTCTCTTTTAGTATTGTTATTTTGTTATGTTAAATATCCTATTACTTTAGCATTATAACAGTACTTAATAGTCAACTTATATTAATATAGAACTAGAATTTTCAAGTTTTTTAAGTTTTTACTTAGTATAATTATAATAATTATAAGGTCTCTCTTATGTTTGAAGGGAGCTTTTTCTTAAAATTTTTTCTAATATAGATATCTTGTTCTAGCATGTTCTGTAAGATATTTATTAGAAACTTATATTTATTTTACTTTTTTAAGTTTTTGTTTAATTTTCTAGTAATTTTAATAAGGGTTATATTAAGTAGTTTTGAACATTGTAAAAGATCTTAGTATAACCGCCTAGTTTAAGCGTAAAAGGAAGTAAAAAGGATTTTTTTTTTATATAATTTAATTTTATGTACTTACTAATACTTTTAATAAAATCCGTTAGTATATTACTATTGAAGTTAATAAGCTTATATAATATATATATACTATTAACCTTGGTGTGGGAAATCCTGAAGGTGAGAAGCAGCAGGGAGGGAGCTTTTATGAAGTATTGCAGGCTCCCGCTGCGGTAACGTACGTGTCCTTACCCTCCTCCACCTCCTCCACCTCCATCGCAATGCAGGGTCAATTGTGCTGACTAAGCAGCTTACTAAGCATAACATCTTAAAGAGGAAGTTCTTGGCTTTTCAAATCACTAAACTTTTTTGGTATAGCCCTTCTACTCATAGAATTATAAAGCTTTAAAAATAATAACTTTTATGATTTCTTTTTTATTTCGTCACCCCTCTGTAATTAGAAATATAAAAGCTCTAGTACTAGTAGAACAGGTAAGGATACTCTATTAGGAGATCTATTAAGAAATAGAGTAATATGCTTAGTTTTAAGTTAATTTTTAGCCTCTTACCAGAATAAAACTACAAGAACTACAAGTATTACAGAGGGGTGACAAAAAAAAAAGAAATCAAAAAAGTTATAGTTTTCAAAGGTATATATCTCCATAACTACAAGGGCTATACTAAAAAGAGTTAATGATTTGAAAAGCCAAGAACCTGTTCTTTAACAAATTATGCTTAGTAAGCTGTTTAGTCAGCATGACTGCTCTTAATCTTCGCAGTGAAAATATAGGCTTCAAAACTTAGGAATATATTACAACATAACTTTTTTTTAATTGTGTAAAAATCGCTATAATTTACATATAATAGATTAGACAAGCTAATCTTCTTTATGCATAAGTTTCAAGGTAATTGTAAAATTAACTGTTAAGTAATAAAAGAGAGCTTGTTTTTTAAGTTTTTTCTTAATAAATAACTACAATAGCATACTAAATAAAATACAATTATCAATCGCCTTTTAAGGTAATTAATCCTATTTCTCCTTTATAGCAGCCTTAAAGGCTGCTATACTTCTTTTATTGTTTCCTATACCTAAAGAAGCAATAGGCCTTTTAGCTAAAGTGTTTTTTAGCAAAGCCTACACGTTTTCTATAGGATTTAAATTAGGACTATAAGCAAGATGCTTAAAAAGTAATATTTTATTTCTAGAAAACTAAAATAAAACTTCTTTAGTTTTATAAATCTTGGCGTTATCCTGCTGAGACTTCTAGCCTATATAGAATTTAGTAAGATGCTTAGTTATATAGAAAAAGACTTTAACTTTATAATCTAAATATAGAGTAATAAGCCTCTAGATAGAAAAATAAAGTATATACAACTTACTTTTTTTTATTACAGGTTTTACTATAGGAATTAAGATCTTTTTAATATAATCTAAATTCCTAAAAGGAGTAGTAATTAAAGGGCTTTTAACTACTACTAGTTTAGATCTTCTACCTATCCAAATTGCACTCTAAACTTAAATAGAAATATCTTAACTTATAACTAGATTAGTAAGTATTCTAAAAATAAATTAAAATAATGAAAATATTATAGATATAATATAGTTTATTATTTAATAATTAGAGTTTTTTAGAACTTACTTGTATTTGTTGTAGAAACAATTTTCTTATTGTTTAATAGTATTCTGTCCTAGCACTGTGCCTACGCTTAATAGCAGACTCGTCTAAAAATATAACTTTATTAAGTTAATATTTTTAATGTTTTTAAGTGTTTGCTTGGCGTAAATGTAACAATTATAAGCTTTTTTAGTATCTAAAGGCGTCTTACTTTAAGAAATATAAGTAGAATAGTTCTCCTTTTTTAGAAAGCGTTGTACGCTTCTAATTAAAAGATTTATACTATTTTCTTTTAAAAGACGTTGAATTGTCTTTTTAGGGCTTCTTGTAAGGTCTCTATTAAGCACTCTTTTTGCTTTTTTTGAGATCTTAGAAGAACGACCTCGTTTAGAGCTAATAATAGATAAAGAAGCGTTTTTTTTTTTGTTAAATTTAATAAAGAGTATTGTAAATACTTTTAGAAGGCTTTTCTAGTATATTACTAATAGAAGAGATAGATTTGTTGTGTAGATATAAAGTATAAACTTGTTGTTCAAATTGAGAGAGATTGCGAGCCATAGAGGAGATAGTATAAAGATAGAAAGTTAGGATAAACAAGAGGAGTAAATATACTATATTTTTATTAAGTTATTACGTAATTAGTGCTTAAGTAAGCAACCCCTATTTTTTTAATTCTTTCATTAAACTATAAGGAAATAAGAAATATTACTCTAAAATTTGCTCACATCATGCTTACGTAAGCTAATTAAACTATTTTTTTTTTGGCCCTTTTTATACGTTCATAAAAAAGATATGCCAAAATCTATTTTTGCTCTTTTTTTCAGCATATTTTGAGCGAGATTACAGGTGCAATTGTGCTGACTAAGCAGCTTATTAAGCAACCTATCTTGAAGAAGAGGTTCTTGGCTTTCCAAATCACTAACTTTCTTTCGCCTAGCCCTTCTAGTTACTAACATATAAAGCTTTGAAAACTATAACTTTTTTGATTTCTTTTTTTTGTCACCCCTCTGTAAAAAAGTAATTACTAAACTTCTTAATGTAGGATAGTATACTCTTTCAAGAAACTTTAAGAAACATTGTAATCTAACAAGTTATAGGAACTACAAATTTAAGAACAGCTGCAGTGTAGAACATATACACCTAAGTTAGATATCAAGAGGTTAATATAGTGTACTCTATACTTACATAGTAATACTAGTAGAATAATATGTAGAAGCATTTATAAAGAAGTCCAGCCATCTGTCTTGACTAAAAACTTTAATTCTTTAAGAGAAAAGTTAATATGCTTACTTACACCTTTAGTTCTGTTATTTAAGAGACTGTTATAATTAATGTGGTGTACATGCCTTAATATTTTAAGGAGAAGTTCTTAGTAATTGCAAGAGACTACTTTTGTAGTTAGCTAGAAGCTAAAGTACTTTTAAATAACTAGTCTAAGATAATTGCTAAGTTTATATACAAAAACTTTATATATAACAGAGTACAGCACGCAAACTTACAGTTACTAAAGTACTTAAATCTGCTAAAGTAGTCTTATATCTATTAAAGATATACAAAAACAATTAAGTTTAATTATTTAAGCACAATTCTTAAACTATAAAGAAAATAAAAAGAAGGCACAAACTAATTAGAAATGCTTTTATAAAGATACTAAGGCCTAAAGTTAAGAACTTATTTATTGTTTTTCTTCCGGACAAGATCTCTAAACAGAAGTAGATATGCTACTTGCTGTACTAACTAGTCATAAAACAAAACTTAGTGCTTTTTATTAAGCTTACACTACTCATACAGCAAATACTTTTGTTTAGAGAGGTAAAGACTGTACATAGGTACTTGCTTACAAGCAATATAGCTAAATTGTTGAGACTAGTTTACTAAAAATGCTGTTGCTTGTACTAATTGCATAAGAGCTGCTTAGAAAGAATACTTAAACAACAACATAGAAATACAATATAACAATATAAAGCTAAAAAACCTAGTTCTCCTTTAGTACTTAGTGTAAGAAATTCACATGTCCTAAGATTAGAAACTAGATATGCATAAAGTAGCTAGGAATATATTATATCTACAACACTAAGTTTAATAGAAAGACCTACTACTTTGATTATTTTAATAGTCCGCGCTTCCTACACATAACACCTAGTTGGGACTTAAAGCCTTTTTATTAAAAGCTTGTGCAAATAATTATTAAGAAGAATTAAAGAACTATAGAGTTATAAAATTCTAATTATTACGGGCGAACTAGCCCTAGAGTAAACATTCTTAACTTGTTAGACTTACTTAAACTGCCTACTAAACTATAATTACCTTTAACTCCTATAGAAAGTAATAATTTCTATTCTTAAGTTGTTATTACTAAGCTTCTTATAAAGAAAGAGTAGCGTGTATATAGACAAGACTTTAGAAGCTTAGACTCTAACTCTAATACTACTATTACTAGTAATTAAGATGCTATACGACGGCCTATATTCTTATAAAAGGAGAGAGGATGCTATACTATTAGTGTCTACTTTTACTTTTAGCTGCTTATTTACTAATTACTTATGTAAATTTTAGGTACAAACCGCCTATTCTACAGATTCTAAGTATGCGGTAAACACCTAAATTCTGTAGACTTATAATACCTTACTACTATATTAATACTATACTACTATACTAAGACTATACTACTATACTAAGACTATACTACTATACTAATACTATACCACTATACTAATACTATACCCGACTTCTTGCATTTGCAATGTAATAGCTAATTATAAAGGTTGTTTTTATTGCAAACCCTATTTATTTTAGCGCAATATAGACTTTATTTACCATCACTTTTACCTGCCTGCTAGTAGAATACTGCTAATACACATAAAGTCAAAGTATAACCTTACTAACTATCTAACTTTCTTTCTATACTAATACTATTATCTTTTATTAAGTTTATCTACCTTTAAAGACAAAGATCAAGGTAAAATTCTCTTGTTCCTAATTAAATAAAGGCTAAGAATAATATACAACTTATATTAGCTGTTGCAGCACTTTATTTACTACTAACTAAACTATTTAGGTAATGTCTTAGCCTCTATTAGATAAGGCTTAAGGTAAGCAGCTATAGCAGCAGCTAACTTAGATACTAGGACTATTAAGAGTTTTTAGGGACCTAGAGGTTAGTACTGTACAGATGTTAGAGTGTATGAAGACATACTGCTACGAGGGCAGGAAATTACTAGTGGTTAGATTATGCAAGAACGAGGCTGGAAAGATAATACTTTTATTGTAGGTTAAGTATAAGGACTATTAGTAGAATAAAAAGCCCATTCTATAGTACAGTACAGGAGCTCAGCTGTGCATTGCACAAATTATAGTCTCCTCCCCCTTTATTTATAAGATATAAAAGAGGCTATATACCTTAAAATTACGTGGTTGAGCACTAACTTAGTGTGTAGTAGGGTATAACCCTATGCACTAGCACAAACTTCCCCTTCCTGCGAGCTTACCCCTATTAAGCTTTTTACTTTTTAGAAAGAAAAAAAAACTAGCAAAACAAAGAAAACAAAATAAAGAAAACAAAATTAAGAAAACAAATTAGAGAAAACAAAACAAAGAAAACATAATATAATTACTTAGGTTACTGCCTAGTGTTAACAAATCTTATATCTATATAGTAGTTATAGAATTCAGGTGTCTAGAAAGTACTAAGATTCTATAGGCTTAGCAGTTCTCTTACTACACACCTAATAAGGGCATATCTTTATTATATTACTATCTCTTACTTTTTTAAGCGTTTACTTTAATAAGGTTTTTAAGTAGTAGTTAGATTGCTTGGTTTAGATATAAGCATAGTTGTCACAGTAGTAGTAGGAGCTTAGGTCTTAGCTATTATTAGAAACAACTATAACAAGGCTGCCTAGTTAGAGTTAAAGGTACTAAGATTTTATTTAAAGTTACTATGCCTATTTAAGAATAAAGACGTAGAAGACGCTGTGTTAAAAAAAGTATAATAAGTTTTTTGCTTTTTATAAAAACTTAGTGCTTATTAGCTTTTAAACTAAGTTTTTTTTAAAGGCGCTAGAAAGAATTAGCTTAAAAAAATTAGTATTTTACTTATTTTAATCCTTTATTATGTGTAGAGAGTTCTTTCTATTGTAAGAGAAGTAGAATTAGTTAAAGAAACTTTAAATGAAATTGATATAAAAGGCGTTCTTCTCTAACTCTTGCACTATAAGCTCTAAGTCAAGAATTTGTTATATAACATAGTTATAATATTTTATAATGTAATTATCAATTTATTTCCTTGTAGTGTTCTATAGCATATTATTTAGCTTTTTATAAAGAAGAAGATTATTCTATTTAGCTTATTTTAAAAAGGCTTTCTAGATCTAGAATTTGTACTTAATATACACATTTATAAAAATTAGCTACTTATTTTTTTAAACTTATTAAAATAACTAGAACAAGTGTAAAAAGTTGTAGTAAGGTTGTAGTAAGCTTTACAAATCTATTTAAAAGTTCTTACAGCAGGCACTTTTATTATACTATTTTAAACTATAATAAACTAAAGAAGCATAGTACAGTAGTTGCAAGTATTTAGCCTAGTAGATTTATAAAGTAAAAAAAGTAAAAAAATTTAAGCCTGTTTTTCCTTACAGATTTGCTTTATTTATTTAGTATTAGGAACTACTTTTTATGCGTTTTCTAGCTAGTTAGTCTTGTCTTTTTATTTTTTAAAAAAGACTATTTAATAATTTAATACTTGTATTCTTACGATACTACATGTACGCTAGCACATACTTATGGAACTCTAGTAGTATCTTTATGCAGTTGTTTGTGTTCTTATTATTATATAAGATACTGCTTTTAATTATTTCTTCACTAATGCCTTCTATTATTACGCGCTTAAGGTTAAAGTTAATATACTTAAAGTATATCTAATTACCTTTTATAGCAAACTTAGCGTAGTAAGAGTAGGAAATTAAAGTGTGTTTCTTACAAAGCATTGCGTATTGTTACTAGTATTCTAGGTCTATGCGTACTATATATTAAATAAACAAGTAGTACATGTTGCGTAACTACTAAAAGTTTAGTTTTCTGTCTATGCGTTATAAAGAAAACTTATATATCTTAAAAGTTTATATAATACTATTTTTAAGATCGCTACGCTGTTGCAGCTTTATATAGGCGTTAGTAAGGAAAGGGATTTATATATTAGAATTTTTTTACTATTATATTAATATATTATAGTGTTAATAATTTTATTCTAAGTAAGGATAAAGTAGAGGATAAGTTAAGATAGTTAATATTAGTAGCTTAGTAGATTCTTATCTTGCTTAGTTAAGTAATATTTGCTAGTAAAGAGCTTAAAGATAACAAGATAAAATTAAAATTCTTGCTAACAGCTTTGTCCTATGTATAGTAAGAGTAGACACTTATTAAATATATTAGAAGGCATAGCCCTGTTTATTAAAGTTATAATACCTAGGGTTGTATACTAATAAATAAAGTATACTTAATTGTATAATAAGTTATTAGAGTTATGTAGTTATTTGATATTAACTTCTTAATACTGTTTTTTAATAACCTTAACACAATTAAAATTTATCATTAGCTTTTTTATGTAGGCACGCTTAAGTAGCTTAAAGAACGCTAAAGTAGGATTTAAGCAGTAGCATCCTGTTCTAAAGTTTTTAGTTTATTAGTTTATTGTGTTAAGCGCTTTATTTACGTAAGTAGTATTATTAAGGTTAGTTTCTAGTTATGTAGCTACTTATTAGTATGCTAGTATTGCCTTTCGAGCACGAGAGCTTAGTAAAGGCAGTAGAGTAGAAACTAGTTAGTTACTAGTCCTAGCCCTTACACGTCTTACTTAAATATTAGCAGTATTATGCTTTTGTTGTAGAATAATCTTTTGTCTTATAAGTCTGAATATCTTAGATATTGCATAATTATTAGCTCTAGTTCTTACTAATAATCTTGAGGATTGCCTTTGTTGCTTAGTTATAATTAATAGACTACAACTCCCTAGAGTGCGGGTTTTAGATGCTATAAGGTTACTATAGCAATAAATAGATTAAGCTTTACACAGAGTCCTTCTAAGTTCTACAGCTATTAGGATAAATGCTTTATATTTTAGATGCACCTGCACTTCTATTGCCTTATAGTAATCTATGTCCTTAAGAGATTACGTAGAGTAGACTTAATTAGTTTTAGAGTCCTTAGATATAGCTATGTACTTCAAGATTTTTTGCTAGAAAGTATAGTAAAGGTTATTATTCCTATTGTTATTTTTAGCCCTAGCATTAGGGCGTAGCTTCTCTGCGCTATAGTTTATACTGTCTTTTCTTACCTTTGTAGTTGTAATAACTTTACGCAGGTCCTGTTCTTGCTACTTATTAATACTTAGAAGTAGTCTTTTGCTGTAAGGACTATTTTGCATAGTAAAAGAACTTTATTTTTTATTTTTAAGGTATTAAAGATAGTGGTTGTTGTTATAGTCAAAATGGGTTTTCTAAAAAAGTAAAAAGCAGCTACCCTTTACTAATTAGTTGCAAAAGTTTAAAAAAGATTGTGTGTAGTTAACAAAATCTAAACAGTAAGTAGATAGAGTATACGCGCTAAGCGCTTAGAGCAGAAAAGCCTAGACTACTAAGCAAAATTAGAGTTGAAAAATTTGCTAAAGGTACTAAAAAACAATACTAAATAAAATGTCTTTAACAGTAACTGCTAGCTTATAGCTAGCAACAAGATTATAATAAAAGTAGAAGAGGTAGAGAAAGGTAAGGACACGTACGTTACTGCAGTAGGAGCCTATATTACTTTATAAAAGCTCTCTACCTGCTAATTCTTACTTTTAGAATTTCCTACACTACATAGTACTGTATACAAACAACTTTTATATAAAAAATATAATACTTAAACTATTTTTATTTTATTTAATATAAAGACTAATAGCTTATATAAAGTAAAGTTAGACTTTACTAAGTTACTATATAAAAAGCTATAGTAGTAGATTATAAAGCTTGCATTTACTTTTATTAAGCAGCCTTCTTAGTTAGTTAAAGAGGAGCTGTTAGCAGTAGCTTTTATAGTAATTAGATAAATGTAAAAGTTAAATTTTATTATTTACTAATACCTTATTGATACGTCTAGTATTATAAATATTAAAGTTGTAATAGAAGTTATAAAAGGGTTGTTTAGCAGCAAGTTATCAAATACGTTAAGCATATTAATAGTCTAGGTATAGTAAAAGTAAATTATTTTACTAATCTTTGTTTACGTAAATATAACTTTAGTAAAAAGACCTTTTAATAGCTTTACAAAGAGAAAGAGCGTATTTAAACAGCGATTAAGTAGCTAAAATAAACTAAAAAGCAGGAGGATTTTGTAAGTTGCCTTTAGAAATAGAAGAGCTATGCTTAGATAATAACGCTGTTATTGTATATTTACATCTAAGTATAAGCGCATGCTAGAAACGCCGCAACTACAACACTACTAGGATAGCAACAGAGACAATAGAAGTTGCAGTTATTAGTAAATAGTTATTAGTTAAGAAAGTTAGTAAAAAGAATATTACGCATCTTTGTTTCTGTCTAAACATGCGACACACTAATTGCGTGCCAGCAATGCCGAACAAGGAGGCATGAGCCTAAATACCTGTTTTTAGCAATAAATCTTTTTTTACTAAAAAGGTGTCTACAAAATGTGTAGTTACATCAAAAGGTTGTCTCAAAAGGCTAAAGCTAATAGTAAAAGTACAAATGTTTTTATATAGCAGCTTAACTATTGCCTAGTCTGCTGGTAATATATAGCGTTCTTTTTCTTAGTTCTTTAAGTTAAGACAATGTAGTACTACTGTATTAAGAAAGTAGGCAGCATCTTTAAAATCTATACCTTGTAGTACAAAAGCTATGTCTATTAACATTTAGTAGTCAAGTAATGTGCGGGGCATATAGATGCTAACATATTTTTTAAAAATATTACTGCTAGTTTTTTTACCATTAAAACTATATTACTTAGTTCTTTAGCCCTTATATCTTGCGACAAGGATGCTGCATTAATAATGAGATAGTGTTTTTAAGAACCTTTAACACTACTGTAATTATCTATAAGTCTAGGAAGTTAAGTACAAAGATTGCTTACTTCTAGGACAACCTTAAGGATTAGGTTAAATTAGTAGAAAGTACTGTTAAACTATTAGTTTATAATAATACGCTGTTGCTATAGAGCGTTTAAAAGGATCTTGTATACTAAAATCTAGATGTTAGTAACTTTAGTACTATTACTAAGTTTTGCAAGCTTTAGTACCTTGTCTTAATGCTAGACAACTTGAAGAGTGTAGTCTATATTATAGTCTTTTTTTTATACTTACCTCTAGGCTCTTAAAGGCTTTTAGTAGACCTAGTATTTAAGGCAGTTACTACTATAGCTGCTTAGCTTAAGTCTTGTCTAATAGAGGCTAAAACATTGCTTAAGTAAGTTAGTTAGTAGTGTATATATTATCCTTAGCCTCTGTTAGCCTAAGAGAGAAGATATTGCTATAATTATTATTTTTAAAGGTTAATACTGTACGGGTGTTGGAGTGTATAAAGACATACTGCTACGAGGGCAAGAGATCACTAGTAGCTAGGTTATACAAGAACAAGGTTGACAAGATAATAATCTTATTATAGGTTAAGTGTAAAGACTATTAGTAGAAGAAGATGCCTATTCTATAGTACATTACAGGAGCTAAGCTGTTAAGTGCATAAATAATAAATTGTGCCCCTTTCTGTAAAACACTAAATAAGTTATATACTTTAGGATTAAGTAATTAAGCACTAACCTAGTATGCAGTTAGGTATTACCTTATACACTAGCACAAACTTCTTCTTCTTATAAGCTTAGCTTTATTAAGCTCTAAACTCTATAGAAAGAATAGAAGAAAATATAGTAAAAATAAAAAAAATAAATAAAGAAAACATAATTTAATTACTTAAGACACAGCCTAGTATTAATAAATTATATTTTTATGTAGTAGCTACAGAATCTAGGTGTCTAGAGAGCACCTAAATTCTGTAAATTTAGCAGTTTTCTCTCTACACACTTAATAAGGGCAAATTTTTACTATCTTTTTATTTCTTACTTCTTTAAGCGTTTACTTTAACAGAATTTTTAAGCAGCAGCTAAAGTGCTTAGTTTAAGTATAAGTACAGTAGTAGTAGTAGTAAAAGCTTAAGTTTTAAATATTAATTAAAAGTAGCTATAATAAAGCTGCCTAGTTAACGTAGTAGGTACTAAGACATTATTTAAAATTATTATTCTTAATTAAAAATAAGCACGTAGAGGACGCTATATAAAACAAAGTATAATAAAATTCCTGCTTTTTTAAAAAACTTAATACTTATTTACTTTTAGGCTAAGTTCTTTTTTAAAGCACTAAAGAGAATTAGCTTAAAAAAAATTAGCATTTTATTTATTTTAGTTCTTTATTATATGCAGAGAGTTCTTTCTATTATTAGAAAAATATAATTAGTTAAAAAAACTTTAAATAAAATTAGTATAAAAGGCGCTTTTTTTTAACTTTTATACTATAGGCTATAAGTTAAGAATTTGTTATATAACATAGTTATAATGTTCTTTTATATATTTATAAATTTTTTTTTTAGTAAAGTTTTATAGCATATTATTTAGCTCTTTATAAACAAGAAAATTATCTTCTTTAGCTTACTTTATAAAGGCCTTCTAAATCTAGAATTTATACTTAATATACACATCTATAAAGAACAGCTAATTAATTTCATTAAACTTATTAGAATAACTAGAAAAAGTATAAAAAGTAGTAGTAAAGTTGTAGTATGCCTTACAAATCTTCTTATAAGTTCTTATAGTAGACACTTTTATTAACTATTTTAGACTATAACAAACTAGAGAAGCACAGTATAGTAGTTATAAGTAGTTAGCCTAGTAAATTTATAAAGTAGAAAAAGTAATAAAATTTAAGCTTATTCTTTCTTATAGATTTACTTTATCTATTTAGTATTAGGAACTACCTTCTACGCGTTTTCTAGCTAGTTAGTTTTATTTTCTTATCCTTTAATAAAACTATTTAACAATTTAATACCTGTATCTTTACGCTACTATAAGTATACTAGCATATACTTATAAAACCCTAGTAGCATCTTTATATAGTTATTTATGTCCTTATTATTAAATAAGACAGTACTTTAAATTATTTTTATACTAAGGCCTTTTATTATTGCATGCTTAAGGTTAAGGTTAATATACTTAAAGTATATATAATTGCCTTTTTTAGCAAACCTAGCATAGTAAAAATAAAAAATTAAAGTGTATTCTTAATAAAGTATTACGTATTATAACTAGTATTCTAAGCCTATGCATATAGCCTATTAAATAAGTAAGTAGTATATATCACGTAACTACTTAAGGTTTAGCTTTTGATTTATATATTATAAATAGAACTTATATATTTCAAAAGTCTTTATAATAATATTTTCTAGATTGCTACGCTGTTGCAGCTATGTGCAGGCGTTAGTAACAATGCTTTCTATAAATTAAAATTCTTCTACTTATAGTAAAAACTTTATAGTGTTAATAATTTTATTCTAAGTAAAAATAGAGTAGAAGTTAAGTTAAGTTAGTTAATATTAGTAGCTTAGCAGATCCTTATCTTACTTAGTTAAGTAATATATGCTAGTAAAGAGCTTAGAAATAATAGGATTAAATTAGAATTTCTACTAATAGCTTTATTCTATATATAGTAAAAGTAGATACTTATTAAGCATATTAGAAAGTATAGCCCTCTTAAACAGACCTATAACACTTATAGTAGTGCGCTTATAAATAAACTATACTTAATTATATAATAAGTTATTAGATTTATTTAGTTATCTAATGTTAACTTCTTAATACTATTTCTTAATAACCTTAATATAATTAAGATCTTTAATTAGCTTTTTTGCGTAGGCACGCTTAAGTAGCTTAAAGAACACTAAAGTAGAGTTTATGTAGTAGTATCCTGCCCTAAAAATCTTAGTCTCTTAGTCTTGTATATTAGGCTCTTTATCTATATAGGTAGTATTATTAAGCTTAGTGTCTAGTTATATAGCTGCTTGTTAGTATACTAGTGTTGCCTTTAGAGCACAAGAGCTTAGTAGAGGAAATAGAGTAAAAACTAGTTAGTTACTAGTTCTAGCCCTTACACGCCTTGCCTAGATGTTAGTAGTATTATGCTTTTATTATATAATAGTTTTTTTACTTATAAGTTTAAATGCCTTAACTATTATTTAATTATTAGCTCTGCTTTCTGTTAACATTGTTAAGAATTGCTTTAGTTACTTAGTTATAATTAATAGACTATAACTCCCTAGAGTGCAGGTGTTAAATGCTATAAAGTTACTATAGCAATTAATAAATTAAGCTTTAAACAAAGTTCTTCTAAGTTTTATAGCTATTAAAATAAGTTTGCTATATATTAAATGTACCTGCACTTCTATTGCTTTATAGTAATTTATGTCTTTAAAAAATTATATTAAATAAAGCTAATTAGTTTCTAGGTCTTTAGATATAGCTATATACTTAAAGATTTTTTGCTAGAAAGCATAGTAGGGGTTGCCCTTCTCTCTGTTATCTTTAACACTAGCGTTAGAGCGTAGTTTCTGCGCGCTATAAGTTATATTATTTTTCTTAACTTTTATAGCTGTAGTAATTTTGCGCAAGTTCTTTTTTTGCTATTTACTAATATTTAAAAGTAGCTATTTACTGTAAAGGCTGTTTTATACTGTAAAAGCACAAATTTTTTTATATAGTAGCTTAATAATTACTTAGTCTACTAGCAATACGTAGTGTTTTTTTTTCTTAGTTTTTTACGTTAAGATAGTGTAGTGCTGCTACATTAAGGAAGTAGATAGCATCTTTAAAATCTATATGTTGTAGTACAAAAGCTATGTCTATATATCTTTAGTAGTTAAGTAATATACAGAGTATGTAGATACTAATATATTTTTTAACAAATTCTATTTATAGCTTCTTTACTATTAAAACTATTTTGCTTAGTTCTTTAGCTTTCTTATTTTGCAATAAAAATGCTGTACTAGTAATTAGCTAGTATTTCTAGAAACTTTTAACACTACTATATTTGTCTATAAGTCTTAGGAGTTAAGTATAGAGGTGGCCTATTCCTAAAATAACTTTAAGAATAAAATTTAATTAGTATAAAATACTATTAAACTATTAATTTATAATAATACACTGTTAAAGCAGAGCGTTTAAAAAAATCTTATTTACTAAAGTTTAAATATTAGTAACTCTAATACTGTTGCTAAGTTTTGTAAGCTTTAGTACTTTATCTTACTACTAGACAACTTTGGAGGTTTAGTCTATAATATAGTTTTTTTTTTAAAACTTACTTTTAAAATTTTAAAAACTTTTAATAGACCTAGAGTTTAAAGTAGCTACTACTATAGCTACTTATTTTAAGCTTTATATAATAAAGGCTAAGATATAATTTAAGTAGTTTTGATAGTAGTATGCATATTATTCTTAGCCTCTATTAGACTAAAGTAGGAGATATTGCTGTAATTATTATTTTTAAAGGACAATACTTAGGCGTAAAAGTAGTAAAGTTAGTATAAAAAAAAAGTTAGTTAGTTAGTAAGGTTGTAGTTTAAATTTATGTGCAGTAGTAGTATACTACTAGTAGGTAGGTAAAGGTAAAAGTAAACAAAGTCTATATTACGCTAAAATAAGTAAGTTCTATAATAAAAATAGTTGTTGTTATTAGTTGTTGCTTTGCAAATGCGAAAAATCGGGTGTAGTATTAGTATAGTAGTAAAGTATTATAAGTTTACAAAGTCTAAGTGCTTTTTATATACTTAGAATTTATAAAATAGGCAGCCTATACCTAAATTTTACATAAAAAAATAGTAAGTAAGTAGCTAAAGATAAAAGTAGGTACTAATTATATAGTATCCTCTCCTCTTCTTAAGAATTTAGGCTGTTCTATAGCCTAGATGTTACTAGATATAGTATTGTTTAGAAAAAAATGCTTATAATTAGCAAGAGCCTACTCTAGTCTAGTATTAATTTCTTAATTAATTAAGAGAATGCTTATTAGCTAACTAATTAGCAATCTTATTAGAAAGAAGATACTAAAAATTAAGTGTTCTAAAGCAGCGTATATAGTCTTTAAATGTAGTAAACTAAAAAACGCCTTAGTTAATCTTAACTTTTTTTAGATTTCTAACAACAAAGTATTTATAGCCTAGTATAAATTATTTTTAGTTAAAATCTTCTTTAAGTTTTTTTTGTTAAGATCCTTCTAGTAGATAGTTAAGTTTAGTAAGTATACTAATATCTTAATTAGTAATTTTCCTAATACAAGCAATGCTATAAGTGCTAGAATTAGTAATATCTATTGCTTATAGATAAGTATTAATAAGTAAGCTAATAGTAGCTAGTTGTACATAAGTAATAATTTGCTTAAAGTTTTATAAGTTATCTATTTTAGCTAAGAAAAAGTAAATAAGTTAAAAAAGTTATACTTATTTTAAAAAGTGTTATTTATTTTATTTTTATAACAGTAGCTGCTTATATTAAAACTTTTTAAAAGCTAAAAAGTTAGCGCTAATACTATTACTATTTGCAAGGTACTAAAGGTCTAATATTAAGAAATATAAAATAATAGCAGCTTTTAGTATTAAGCTCTAAGTAATACGTTCTACCTACTTTCTATATCCTGCGCTACTAACTGTAGAAGTTAAAGCTTATAAAGCCTTTTATCTTTAGTAAATTTACTAGTGCTAAGCTACTATAGCTTTTAGGCTTAGACGTTAATACTATATACTTATAGCAACTTAGCTAAGCTAACTATCGCTACTTCTTTTAGTAAAAGAACTTATAACAGTAGACTTTTACTTAAGTTTTTGTAGTACTGCTAATAATTTAAAATTACTAAGCTTAGTATATTATAGTACGCCTCTTTTTATGTTGTAGAAGATTACTACGCTAGGTTCTTTATACTTACAGCCTAGGTAGCGTCTAATAATGCGCTAGAAAGGTAGCTTAAAGTTCTACTAGCAAGAAAGCTAGTAGTTATAAGCTAATATATAAAAAATAGGCAAGAATTTAATTATAGTAGTATGCTTCTAGATACGTAATCTTAAGGTAGCTAAGAAAGTTATTAAGCTAATATTACCTTCTAGCTTATTATTATTACTATTACACTTACTAACTAAGGACGCTTGTATTTTAGCTTTAACTAAATTATATAGCTCTTGTAGTACTACAGTAGTTATAGTTTCTATTGCTAGTTCTTAGTATATTAAGCTAGCACTTGCTACTTTCTATATGTGTTTTATTATTAAAAAACTATAAAAAGTTGTTGCTTTAAAAGTTATTAGTTATAGTTAACTAAGTAAGCTAGCTTGCTTAATTTCAACGTGCAAAGCTTAAAATTAGCTAAAGTTAAAAAAAAAAGCAATAGTTTACTTTATAGGCAATTTATCTTTAAAGTAACTAGCTTAAAATGTATAAAATAGTTTAAATTGGTTATTTTTTTAAGGTATCAAAGGTGGTGGTTGTTGTTGTAGTCAAAATGGGTTTTCTAAAAAAGTAAAAAGCAGCTGCCCTCTACTAATCACCCGAGCGAAATCAGGGTCAAAAAATTTGCTGAAGGTACCAAAAAACGACACCAATTGAAACGTGTTCAAATAAATTATATTTTAATTACTGAAGAAGTTTATGAAAAATTCTTTGTTGTAGTATAAATGCTAAGTTACTTATTAAGGTGTAAAAGATCTATAGAATCTAGGTGCTTACTACACCCCTAGAATTTGTAGGCTAAGTAACTAGTCTTTGTATTTAACATAAGAAATTCGTAAATAAGTAGCTAAAAGTAAAAGTAGATACTAATTGCAAAGTATCTCTTCTCTTTTTTAAGAAAATAGTCTGTTTAGTAGCCTATTAGCTACTAGTTATAGTATTAAAATTAAAGTCTAAGCTTCTAAAGTCTTATATGTATACACAGCACTCTTTATTTATAAAATACTTAGTAATAATAACTTATAAATAAAGATTGTCTTTTATTGCAAGAGGTAGAGATAATTATAACTTAGTAAGCAGCTTAGTTAAGTCTAAAAAAATAGAAATATTTACTGTTGCACTAGTTTATTCTTAATACTTAGGATTTTATAACTTTATGTTTCTTTAATCTTTTTTTATAATATCTAGCACACGCTATTGCTAAAAAGGCTTTAATTACTAACTAAGTGTTGTGTGTAGAAAACGTATGCTATTAAAGTCTTTAAGGTAGTAAGTTCTTTTATTAAGTTTAGCGTTATAAATATAATATAGTCTTAGCTACTTTATATTTAGCTTATAATTTTAAAATATATAAATCTCTTAAACTAAATTCTAAAGAAGAACTAAAGTTTTTAGCTTTATATCTTTATGCTATATTTTTTAGTATTATATTAGTATTCCTTCTTAGTAGTTTTTATATAATTAGTACAAGCAACAGCATCTTTAGAAAACTAATTTTTAAAATTTAGCTGTATTGCTTATATAATAAGTAATTATGTATAGTTTTATACTTTTCTAAATAGAAGAGTTTGCTGTATAGGTAGTGTAAGTTTAATAGGTAGTACTAAGTTCTGCCTTATAACTAGTTAGTACAGCAAGTAAGTTATTTATTCTTATATAAAGATTTTATTTATAAGAAGAACTATTAGTAAGTTCTTAGCTTAAAGTCTTAGCAGCTTTGCGAGGGCATTTATAATTAATTTATATTCTTTTTTATTTTTTTTATATCTTAAAAGTTGTATTTAAATAATTAAATTTAGTTAATTTTATACGTTTTAAATAGATAAAAGACTACTTTAGCAAAGTTAAGGTCTCTACTAACTATAAGTTTACGTATTATGCTCTATCTGCATATAATATTTTTATATATAAATTCTGTAATTATTTTAGACTAGTTGTTTGGTAGTGCTTTTACTTCTAGCTAGCTGCTAAAGTAGTCTCTTGTAATTACAAGAAACTTCTTCTTAAAATACTAAAGTATATATACTATATTAATAGCTATAGTTTCTAAAATAGCAAAACTGTAAATGTTAGTAAGTATATTAACTCTCTTCTTAGAAGATTATAGTTAATAGTCTAGGTAAGTTACTAGTTTCTTTTGCACTTACTTATACATTCTTTTCTACTAGTATTGCTGTACAAGTATTAAGTAGACTGTATTAACTTCTTAGTGTCTAATCTAAGTGTATATATTCTATAGTACAGCTATTCTTAAATTTATATTATTTACAACTTGTTAAATTGTAATATTCCTTAATGTTTTCTTAAAGAGTATTTTATTTTATATAAAAAAGTTTAATACTTACTTTTCTTATACTTATAGTTCTTGTAGTTCTATTTTTTTTAAAGTTTTAAAATTAACTAAAAACTAAGCATATTACTCTAATTCCTTGAAGAACTCTTAGCAAAGTATTTTAGTTTGCCTTATTAGTACTAGTGCATTTATATCCCTAATTATATAGTTAATAAACTCTTCTAGGTTTTTTTTAAGTTGAAAAGGCGGCTCTTAATTATTAGCTTTTAGATACCTAAACAATGCATCTACAACAACATTCTTCTTTTCTAGTATATACTTAATGTTAAAATTTTATAGAAAGATAGTTAATATCTATCTATTTATAACTAATTCTAAATTATTAGTTAATAAATAATTTAATTAAGCAATAAGGGTTGTAGCATTAGTCTCTATAGTAAAGTAAATACTATAAAAATAAGTCTAAAATTTCTTAAAAGCTTATAGTACAGCTTAATATTTTATTTTAGTTAAGTACTATTACATTTTTTAAGCAAACTATAGTGTGCTTTTAAACTATACTAGGTATTGTTTATTAACTTTCTTAAGTTGCTCTATGCAAGCGCCTATACTATCTTAACTAGTATTAGTTATAAGAAATATTTTATAGTTCTTAGTATTAGTCTAGTCTAGGTTTGCAAGTATAGGTATATTACAAATTGCTTATTTTAGTATATATATTACTATATCTTATATGTCTCTTTATTTAAAAGAAGTGTTGTTTTATAAAAGTATAAATAGAGGTTTAGCAATCTTAGTAAAGTCTTTTACTTATATATAATAGTAGATACAAATACCTATAAATAATTGTACTTCTTTTCTATTTTTGCCTAGTAGCTAGTTTTTAATCTTCTTAACTTTCTTTTAGTTAGAATAGCAACTTTAAAAATTAACTTTATAGCCTACTACCTTAAGTCTTTTTATAAGAAAGTAACACTTTTTTTTTAAAATGGCGCTTTTAGCTTATTTAATATTAGCTAGCACTTTTTCTAGTTGCACAATATACTTAAGAATATAACGTTGTACCCTTAGTATTAATTCTTCTCTACTATAGTTAGTCCTAGGACCTCCGCATGTAATATTGTTAATAAAGAGCATTATATTAGGCTAGTAGTCTCTTAAGATCTTTATTATAACTTATTAAAATACTACTACTAAGTTAGTAGTGCCTATAACTATTGTGCATAAGTGTATAAGTCTTACAGGCGTTTAGAATGCTATTTTATTTTTACTTTCTAGATGTAGTGTAATTTAGTTATATTCTAAAAATAAGTTTATAAGTAAAATAATCTTATATTCTGTAAATTTTTTAAAAAACTTATTTACTATTAGTAATAAGTTTATATCTTATATCATCACTACATTTATTCTTTATGCATTGCTAATCTATTAAACGCCTTTATCCTTCTTTAGTACTAGGTGCTATAGATTATAATACTAACTATTACATTATTCCTACGTTCCTTAGTTTAGGCGGGCATTAACTATATTTAAGTATATGTAGAAATATCTTCTTTTTTTTAAAGTAGAATTAATCTCTTATATGCAGCTTATTAATTTATTTCTTAGTAAGCCTTGTTTTTTATAAAAAAGTAGAATATTTTAGTTTAAATAAATTATTATATAGCCTAGTATTAAGATTACAGATGCTTCTTTAAAAGAGCTGTTATTCTTTAGCCTTTTTCTTTTAGTTTTCTTGTCTAAATTCTATTAGTATCTCTTGCTAAGAGATATTAATAAGTTAAGCCTTCTTGTCTACAGTTTTGTATATAGTATAGAAATTATATTATTATTAGAAGTTGCTAAGTAGTTTTTCTTGCAATTGTTATTAGTTAAGCTTAGATATAATTAAAAATTTGCTAAAACTATAGTTTTTTATAAAGTTTTTACATTATCTAACTACGTGTGTAAATACCTAGTTTATCTAAACTTTTTAATTATACTTATTATTGTTCGTGTACAGCATGTTAAAATTACTAAATCTAACTATAAAATCTAACTATGTAGCTTTCTATATATACTTTACTATAGCTGCTTACAGCTTATTATTTATTATATTAGTAACTACGTATATTTGTATATTACCTGCTGTTTCTCTATCTTAGTTATTGTTAGAGGCTTTATTTCTAATTATCTGCGTAAAGTAACTTAGTACTAAATTAGATATAATAAATACAGCATTCTTAGTACTATTTTTAAAAAAAAACTTAGCACGTAATTTATTTAAATGTATTGTAACATATTGCTATCCTTACGCACGCACACTAAGGTCTTTCTAAAATTATAAATCTCTTAATATTAGCAATAATTCTTAAAGTAGTTTTAATAGTAACTGTTTTTATTTATATAAGTACGTTAAATGCTGTCTTAACAAATAGATTATAAGTTCTATTAGCTAAAGTAATACTAAAAGATAGTTGCCTAAGTCTTTGCTTTATAATTTTATATAGTATCTTTAATACTTGTACCGTACTAAGTCTTAGAATATTTATTTAAGCTTTAGTATTAATTAAGCACTTAAAGAAATTGCTATTAATAATAACTTAGTATTTTAGCAACTCTATTTAGGCAAGAACTTATTTATTTTATTATTAAACTTTGTGTACTTCCTTAGTAAGTATATTGTCTAACTTATTAATTTAAAAATTACTTTTTCTATGCACTTTATGTTAAGTTTAAGCATTTAACTAATATATATTTATTATTAAATAATACAGGCTTGTAATTATTAGTGTAATTAGTAAAGTTTTACTAGTAGGGTGTTCTTAGCCCACGTGCTAGTTTAGCTAATTAGTAGTTAAAACAAATTCTAGGTGCGCTAAATTATACATAAATTCTATAATATCTCTACTAATCATAAAGTTAAGCGTTTTTAAACTACTTATAACACTAATATTATTATATAGAAAGTTACGCAGTTAATTTTAAATATTATTTTATACTATAAAGTTAGATATAGTAACCTCTTGCACTTCCTGCCTAAGCAAGGCAGGTATAATACAGTTTAGCTAACTTTATATTATTTCTTTTAGCTTAGAGTTAAAAAGCGTGTTTATAAACTTTATAGCTTTTTTTTTATATTTTTGCTATAAGTACTTTAAATTAGCTAATATATTGTCTTCTTGTTAAAACAGCTGCAGCAGCCTAATAATTAAAAATAGTATATTATAAAGCTAACATGTAAAAAGTATTTTACTTTATACTTTTTTTTAGAAAAACTGCATATCTATTTGCTGCAAGTTAAGAATTAAAGTATTACTTTAAATTATTTAATTACTTTTTTAAGTACTTATATTCTTGCTTAGCCTTTCTTATTTCTTTACCTTTTTATTATAGACACAATTAATCTTTTAGTAAAGGAAAAAACTTTTTCTCTTTAAGCGCGTAGTAGCATTTTACTTAAAAAAGTTATATAAAGTATTCTATCTACCGTCTATTATAATATTAGTAGTATTAATATTATTAAGCCTATTAACATATTTGTCTATAGTAAAGTTATATAGCTGTTTCTAAAACTATTAGAACTGCTAGAGAATATTATTGTAGTAACTTTAGTCTATTAAACTAGTTGCTGCAGATATAGAACTAGAGGCTTTACCTTTAAACTTTAATTCTAGTTTTAGTTAAAACTAACCTACCCTATTTATTTTAGGGCGTAGTATAACTTACAATCTTTAAGCATATATTCTACTACATTATATATACAACAAAGAGTATTTGTTTCTGCATTATTTAAGTATATAGTACTTGTTTTTTTTAATAACTCTTATTTTATATTAGTAATAAAGAAACTATTATTTCTTTTATTTAAGAATTTAGTATTAGTTACTTATGCAATAAAGTACGTGTAGTTGGTAAATTTTTCTTGGAAGTTTCCTAGTTGTAAAGTAAGCTATAAGTATATTAATAGTAAATAATTTAAGCTTTAAGTTACTTAAAAACTTAATAAAGTCTTTTACTTTTAAGTTAACTTTTACTAGCGTGCTTATTTTCTTATGTGCTTTGCTAATCTTAACTACTGCCTTTTTTACTTTTTTTAGAGTAAATGTTACACGCTAGTTAGACAACATAATTTAGTGCATTTTAGTATCTACGCCCTCTTGCTTTAACTAATAAATCTTATCTAAACTAGTTATCTTTTTATAGTAAAATTTTAAAAAAGAATAAATTAAATCTAGTTTATTTATATTTTAATTATTACTATAAAAAGCAGTAGGCATGTAATATATAACTGCCTTTTTATCTAATTTTAGTGAACTTTAAAAGAAAAATATGCTTTCTTCTTTTTAAAAGATTTGCTTATTCTTAATGTATATATCTATAACAAAAGTAAAATAAGTATAGTACATTACTAGCCTTAGCTAGTTTTATATATATTAATAAATATAAGCTTAAAGGTAAAAGCGTTTACTTATTTCAATAGTAGTATTTTTATCTTTTTACTACTCTTTTATATTTATTTATAACTTAAACTAATTTCTCTCTATATATCTAGGTGAATAATTTAAAATGTAAAAAAGTAATTAATCTTAATTAAAGAAATAGTTTAGTAAAATAGAAACTTATATAGTATTATAGATGCCTTTATTATTAGCTTATCTATTAAAGTCTTTTAAATATTTAGTAACGTCTTTCTTAGTAAGGACTAAAGTACTATATTTTAGTAAAATTATAGACAATACTAAGTTGTGCGTAGATGTAGTTATAGTATTAATAACTAAGCTTAATAGTATTAATAGTAACTTAGGACTAGCAGTTGTAGGCCTAGTGAAAGAAAGCGTTTTACTTTTTTATTCTTAACTTAACTTCTAATTCTTTTTTAATATTTATAGTATTATAAAACTCTTAGAAGTTTTTTATTTAAATAGTTAATAGTAGTTAGTTACTAATATAGTAGACAAAGTTTAGTTCTTAAAAGAAATAAGTTATTTATTTTTAAAATTTTTATAGTAAGTGCTTAATTAAGAGTAGTTACATAAATTCTTGCCTTTTTAGTACTTTAATTTTTACTAAGTAAGCTCTAATTTATACTTATGCTATTTGAATTATTAGTAATATCTTTATTTTACAAGATAGATACTTTAAATTAGCGTTTTTAGATATATTTAGTTATAAGCTTTTAGTTTTATTTTAATTTTTGCTAAATAAAACTTTTGCTTTTTATTATTAATATATATAAGCCTGTCTTTATTTCACTATATAAGTTGCTACTTCTATTTTGCTAGGTAAAGTCTAGATTAGTATTTAAATATATATAAAACTGCCTTTATTTTGCTAAATAGTTTACTGCCTTTATTTTATTAGATAGACTTTAAATTAGTATGTAATAATAGATTTTATAGTTATATTAGTAGAGTTTATTGCTATTTTTTATTATTAGGGCTAACTTAAGTAACAAAGTCCTTAACAAAGTCTATTATAAGAGATAGTACTAACCTCCTAAAAGTATATCTAGTAGTAATCTTAAGAATTCTAGTTTCTTTAGAGTTTTTCTAGATTCTAGTTTTATATAAAATTATTATTTTATTCTTATAATTATTATGCACTAGTTTCTTTGTGTACTAAGTAGTAAAGTATATTTTTATAAGCTTTGCTATTTGTATAAGTATTAAAGTGTATAAAGATATACTACTACAAAAGCAAAAAATTACTAGTAGCTAGATTATATAAGAATAAAGTTAATAAGATAATAATCTTATTATAAGTTGGGTGTAATAACTATTAGTAGAAGAAGATGCCTATTCTATAGTACATTGCAGGAGCTGAGCTGTCGAGTGCATAAATAATAAATAGTGCCCTTTTCTGTAAGACACTAAATGAGTTATATACCTTAGAATTAGGTAGTTGAGCACTAACCTAGTGTGCAGTCGGGTATTACCTTGTGCACCAGCACAATACTTAATTAAAAAAGTAGTAAAGTTAGTATAGAAGAAAAGCTAATTAGTTAGTAAAGTTGTAGTTTAAATTTAGGTGTAGTAGTAGTATACTACTAGTAAGTAAGTCAAAGTAAAAGTAAACAGAGTTTATATAGCGCTAAAATAAGTAAGTTTAAGAATAAAAATAGTTGTTATAATTAGCTATTGCTTTGCAAATGCGAGACATTGGGTATAGTATTAGTATAGTAGTAAAGTATTATAAGTTTATAGAATTTAGGTGCTTACTATAGACTTATAATTTATAAAATAAGCAGCCTATACTTATATTTTACAAAGAAAATTTGTAAATAAGCAGCTAAAAGTAAAAGTAGACACTGATAGTATAGCATTCTCTCTTTTTTCCAAAATTATAGGCTGTTTTAAAGCTTATAGGTTACTAGCTGTAGTGTTATTTAAAACTGCTTAAAATAAGCAAGAGCTTACTTCTAGTTTAGTATTAATCTCTTAATTAATTACAGAAAGCTTCTTAGTGATCTAATTAGTAAGCTTATTAGAGAAAAAAGCCGAAAATTAAGTGTTCTAAAGTAGTATATATAGTTCTTAAACATACTAGATTAAGAAACACTGTAGTTAATCTTACTTTACTTTAGATTTCTAACAACAAAGTATCTATAGCTTAGTATAAATTATTTTTAATTAAAAACTTTTATAAGTTTATTGCAATATAATTCTTTTAGGAAATAGTTAAGTTTTGTAAGTATACTAATATGTTAGTTAGTAGCTTTTCTAATATAAGCAATGTTATAAGTGCTAAAATTAGTAATATCTATTACTAGTAAATTAGTATTTATAAGTAGGCTAATAGTAGCTAGTTGTGTATAAGTAATAATTTACTTAAAGTTTTGTAAGTTGTCTATTTTAGTAGAAAAATAGGTTAGGCTAAAGAAATTATACTTATTCTAGAAAGCATTATTTATATTATGTTAGTAATAGTAGCTGCTCTTGTTAAAACTCTTTAAAAGCTTAAAAGTTAGCGCTAATACTATTACTATTTACAAGATGCTGAAGGTCTAATATTAGAAAATATAAAATTATAGCATCTTTCTAGTATTAAGCTTTAAGTAATATGTTTTATATGCTCTTTACATTTTTTGCTACTAATAGTAAAAGCTAAAGCTTATAAAGCTTTATATTTTTAGTAAATTTACTAGTGTTAAGTTAATATAGCTTTTAAGCTTAAAGGCTAATACTATATGATTATAGTAACTTAGCTAGGCAAACTAGCGCTTTTTCTCTCTAGTAGAAGAACTTGTAATAGTAGGCCTCTACTAGCTACTATATGAAATAATATATTTCTTAAGCTAGTTTTGCGTAATACTAAGTTTAAGATTAAAGCTAGTAATAATGCTAATAGCTATAAAACGTGCTATACTATTTATCGTATAGCACTAATAATAAATTACTATTAGTAGCGCTCTCTAGTTTTTATTCTACTTGTACCGTAGGTTTTACAAAAATTTTTATAGTACTACTAATAACTGAAAATCGCTTAGCTTAGTACGTTATAGTACGCTATTATTTATATTGTTAAAAGTTACTATACTAGGTTCTTTTTACTTATAGCCTAGATAGTGTCCTACAAGCACTTAAAAGGTAGTTTACTATTTTAATATAAAGAAAACTAGTAGTTATAAGCTATATTTATAAAAGACAAATAAGAATTTAATTATAGTAGTATACTTTTTGTTGCGGATTCAATCTCTAGGCCTAATTGCTGCTTGTTCTACTATCAACTCAGAGGTAGAGGTCTCTGCCTTCTACTTGTTTGTAGCTGGATCCTAATTGTAGATTTCAGGTGTGATTTTGAGCACCTGGATCCTGTGGAGAAACAGCTAAGTAGCTTAATCTCCAACACTTTTAAGTACCTAGATCTAAGGTATTTATAAAAAGAATTAAGTTAATACTACTTTTTAGCTTGATTCTAAATTCCTAGTCTAAAGAGGACTTTTTTTAAAAAAAGTACTTATTTTTACTTTTAGATATTATTACTATTACTTCTACTAAAAACACTTATATTTTAGCTTTTACTAGATTATATAGATCTTGTAGTGCTATAGTAGTTTAGCGCAATACGCTAGTGCTTACTACCTTCTATATATGTCTTGTTACTATAAAACTATAAAAAGTTAAAAACTATTAAGATTATTTTTTATTGCTAAAGAAGCTTATAAGAGAGTATCAATTATAATATAAATCTAGTATTGCGTATTAATAGATAACAAATTTATAAAATCTAAGTATTCTTAGTACACCTAGTATTTATAAAATAAACAGCTAATATTTATGTTTAATATAAAAAATCTATAAATAATTAGCTAAAAGTAGAAGTGGACAGTAATAGTATAGTATCTCCTTCTTCTGCTAAGAGTATAGGCTATTTAGTAGCTTATTATTTGCTAGTTATAGTAGTATTAAAATTAAAGCCTAAGCTTTTAAAGTTTTATATATATACATGATACTTTTTTTTTATAGAATATTAGGTAATAATAACTTGAAAATATAAATTATCTCTTACTATAAAAGGTAGAGATAATTAAAACTTAGTTAGTAGCTTACGTAGGTTTTAAAAAACAAGAACATTTACTATTAAGCTTATTTATTTTTAATACTTAAAAGCTTGAAATTTTATATTTCTTTAGTTCTTTCTACAATATTTTACACGTGTTATTATAAGAAAAGCTTCAATTGCTAGCTAGAAGTTCTGTGTAGATATTGTAAACTATTAAGGTTTTAAAAATAGCAAGTTCCTTTATTAGATTTAGTATTATAAATTCTAAAAAGTCTTAACTACTTTATATCTAACTTATAGTCTTAATAAATACTAAACTCTTCAACTAAAGTTTAAAGAAAAACTTAGTTTTCTAGCTTTTTATTTTTACATTATACTTTTTTATTATTATTTTAGAATTTCTTTTTAGTAGCTTTTATATGATTAGGATAAGTAATAGCATCTTTAGTAACTTATTTTTAAAATTTAACTACAGAACTTATACTATAAGTAATTATATGAAGTTTTTTATTTTATTAAATAAAAATGTTTGCTATAAAAGAAGTATAAGCTTAATAAAAAGTATTAAGTTCTATTTCATAACTAGTTAATATAGCTAGTAACTTATACACTTTTATATAAAAATTGTATTTATAAAAAGAACTATAAGTAAGTTCTTAACTTAAGGTTCTAGTAGCTTTATAAAAGTATTTATGATTAGTTTATATTTACTTTTAATATCTTTTATAGCTTAAAAGTTATATCTTAATAATTAAAATAAGTTAATTTTTTATACTGTTAGTAAGTACAAAACTAATTCAGTAAAGGTAAGTTTTTTATTAACTATAAGTTTGTATACTGTGCTTTTTTTATATATAATATCTTAATATATAAATTCTATAATTATTTTAAAATAGTTATTTAATAGCGCTTTTATATTAGGCTAGCTACTAAAGTAGTTTCTTACAATTATAAAAAAACTTTTTCTTAAAATACTATAGTATATATATTATATTAATAGTAACAGTTTTTAAAAATAGCAAAACTGTAAGTATTAGTACGTCTATAAATTTTTTATTTAAAAGATTATAGTTATTAGTTTAAGTAAGTTTAACCTTGATTTGGTTAAGTGACTTAAGCTTTTTTACATTAAGCGCTTAGCGCGTAAACTTTACTTACTTAACATTCAAATTTTATTAACTATATACAATCTTGTTTAACTTTTGCAACTAATTAGTAAATAGTAGCTACTTTTTTTTTAAAAAAACTATTTTAACTATAATAACAACTACTACTGTGCCGGTGCACAGGGTGATACCCGACTGCACACTAGGTCAGTGCTCAACTACCTAATCCTAAGGTATATAACTCATTTAGTGTCTTACAGAAAAGGGCACTATTTATTATTTATGCACTCGACAGCTCAGCTCCTGCAATGTACTATAGAATAGGCATCTTCTTCTACTAATAGTTATTACACCTAACTTATAATAAGATTATTATCTTGTTAACTTTGTTCTTATATAATTTAGCTACTAGTAATCTCTTGCCTTTGTAGTAGTATATCTTTATACACTTTAATACTTATATAAATAGTAAAGCCTATATAGACATACTTTACTACTTAGTATATAAAAAAACTAGTGCATAATTATTATAAAAATAAAACAATAATTTTATATAAGACTAGAATCTAGAAGAACTTTAAAGAAACTAAAATCCTTAGAATTACTACTAGATATACTTTTAGAAAGTTAGCACTATCCTCTATTATAAACTATGTTAAGGACTTTGTTACCTAAGTTAGCCCTAACAACATAGAATAGAAATAAACTCTACTAATATAACTATAAAATATGTTATTAAATACAAATTTAAAGTCTGTCTAGCAAAATAAAAGCAGTAATCTATCTAGCAAAATAAAAGTAGTCTTATATTTATTTAAATGCTAATTTAAAGTCTACTTAGTAAAATAAAGGTAGCAACTTATTTAGTAAAATAAAGACAAGCTTATATATATTAATAATGAAAAGTAAATGTTTTATTTAGTAAAAATTAAAATAGAACTAGAAGCTTACAACTAAATATATTTAAAAATACTAGTTTAAAGTATTTGTCTAGCAAAATAAAGATATTACTAATAATTAAAATAGCATAAGTATAAATTAGAGCCTACTTAGCAATACTAAAAGTACTAAAAAGGCAAAGATTTATGTAACTACTTCTAATAAAGCATTTACTATAAAGATTTTAAAAATAAATAGCTTATTTCTTTTAAAAACTAAACTTTATTTACTATATTAGTAACTATCAACTGTTAACTATCGAAATAAAAAACTTTTAAAAGTTCTATAATACTATAGATGTTAAAGAAGAATTAGAAGTTAAGTTAAAAATAAGAAGATAAAATACTTTTTATTGCTAAGCCTACAACTGCTAGTCTTAAGTTACTATTAACACTATTAAGCTTAGTTATTAACACTATAGCTATATCTACGCACAACTTAGTATTGTCTATAGTTTAATTAAGATAAAGTACTTTAGTTTTTACTAAGAAAAATATTACTAAATTCTTAGAAAACTTTAATAAATAAGCTTATAATAAAAGTATTTGTAATACTATGTAAGTCTTTATTCTACTAGACTATTTCTTTAACAAAAATTAATTACTCTGTTATATTTTAAAATATTTACTTAAATATAGAAAAAGAGATTAGTCTAAGTTATAAATAAATATAAAAAAGTAGTAGAAAGACAAAAATACTATTATTAAAATAAGTAAATGCTTTTACCTTACGCTTACATCTATAAATATATATAAAACTAGCTAAAGCTAGTAAAGTGTTATACTTATTTTACTTCTATTATAGATATATGAATTAAGAACAAGCAAATCCTTTAAAAAGAGGAAAGTATTCTCTTTCTTTAAAGTTTACTAAAATTAGACAAAAAGGCAGTTATGTATTATATACCTATTACTTATAATAGTAATAATTAGAATATTTATAAACTAAATTTAATTTATTCTTTTTTTAAATGCTACTACAAGAGGATAACTAGCCTAGATAAAATTTATTAGTTAGAGCAAGAGGGCGTTAATACTAAAATGCGCTAAATTATCTAACTAGCGTACAATATTTACTTTAAAAAAAGTAAGAAAGGCAGTAGTTAAAATTAGCAAAGTATATAAATAAATAAGCATAGTAGTAAAAGTTAACTTTGAAGTAGAAGACTTTATTAAGTTTTTAACTAACTTAAAGCTTAAATTATTTACTATTAATATACTTATAGCTTACTCTACAACTAAGAAACTTTTAAAAAAACCTGCTAACTATACGTACATTATTATATAAGCAACTAATGCTAAATTCTTGAGTAAAGAAATAATTGTTTCTTTGTTACTAATACAAAATAAAAGCTATCAAAAAAGATAAGTACTGTATACTTAAACAACGCAAAAAAAAAATACTTTCTATTATATATATAATATAGTAAAATACATACTTAAGAATTGTAAGCTATACTACGCCCTGAAACAAATAAGGTAAGTTAGTTTTAACTAAGATACTATAGCTAAGAAAGGAACTTACTGCTTTAGGCTACTATATAAACGTCTAAGCAAAATCTTAAAATAGCTTTTATAAACTTAAGTCTTGTTATAGTTAAAGGTAAAAATTAGAGAATTTTTTAACATTACTAACAACGTACTTAATTAACCTGCCTTTAGTATAATACTAAAGAAGTTTATAAGTAGAGACTTTTAACTAAAATTAAAGTATAGAGGTAAAGCCTCTAGTTCTACAAACGTAGCAACTAGTTTAATAAACTAAAGTTACTATAATAATATTCTTTAGTAGTTCTAATAGTTCTAAGAATAGCTATACAACTTTGCTACAGATAAATATATTAATCAGCTTAATAATATTAATGCCGCTAATATTATAATAGGAGGTAGACAGAACGCTTTATATAACTCTTTTAAGTTAAATACTACTATACGCTTAAAAGAAAAAAGTCCTTTTTTTTACTAAAATATAAATTGTGTCTAAAATAGAGAGGTAAAGAAATAAGAAAGGCTAAGTAAGAATATAAGAACCTAAGAAAGTAATTAAATAATTTAAAGTAATACTTTAATTTCTAACTTATAGCCTATAAATATAAAGTTTCTATATAAAAAAGTATAAAGTAAAATACCTTTTGTAAGTTAGCCTTATAATGCACTATTTTTAATTATTAGGCTACTATAGCTGTCTTAACAAGAATATAACATATTAGCTAATCTAAAGCACTTATAGCAAGAATACAAGAAAAAAGCTATAAAGTTTATAAATACACTTTCTAACTTTAAGCTAAGAAAAATAATATAAAGTTAGCTAAACTGTATTATAACTGCCTTACTTAGGCAAGAAGTGCAAAGAATTACTATATCTAACTTTATAGCATAAGACAACATTAAGAAACAACTACGCAACTTTTTAAATTATAATATTAGCGTTATAAATAGTTTAAGAATACTTAATATTATAATTAGTAAAAAAATTGTAGAATTTAAATATAATTTAGTGTACTTAAAATTTGTTCTAACTACTAATTAGCTAAACTAGCACGCAGGCTAAGAACACTCTACTAATAAAACTTTACTAATTATACTAATTATTGCAAGCCTACATTACAATATAATAAATATATATTAGTTAGATGCTTAAACTTAATATAAGGTGTATAGGAAAAGTAATTCTTAAATTAATAAGTGAGATAATATACTTACTAAGAAAGTACGTAGAGTTTAATAAATAAATAAATAAGTTTTTGCCTAAATATACTTACTAGATTACTAAGTTGTTGTTAATAGCAATTTTTTAAAGTGCTTAATTAATACTAAAGCACAGATATATATTTTAAAACTTAGTGCTGCACAAGTATTAAAGATACTACATAAAATAATAGAGTAGAGACTTAGGCAGCTATTTACTGTTATTACTTTAGCTAATAGAACTTATAATGTATTTATTAGGATAGCATTTAACATATTTATATAAATAAGAATAGTTACTATTAAAACTACTTTTAGAATTATTGCTAATATTACTAAATTTGCAATTCTAAGGGGACCTTAGTGTGCGTGCGCAAGAATAGCAATATAGTATAACGCGTTGAGACAAATTACGTGCTAAGTTCTTTCTAAAAATAGTACTAGAAACGTAGTATTTGTTGCATCTAATTTATTACTAAGTTACTCTACGTAGACAATTAGGAATAAAGCCTCTAATAACAACTTAGATAGAGAAACAGCAGGTAATATATAAATACATATAGTTACTAACACAATAAACAATAAGCTATATGCAGCTATAGTAAAGTATATATAGAAAGCTATATAGTTAGATTTTACAGTTAGATTCAGCAATTTTAATATACTATATAAAAATAACAATAAGCATAATAAAATAGTTTAAAGAAACTAAGTATTTACACACGTAGTTAGATAATTAGAAAACTTTATAAAAAACTGTAGTTTTAGCAAATTTTTAATTATGTATAAGCTTAACTAATAATAGTTGTAAAAAAGACTACTTAGCAACTTCTAATAATAATATAATCTCTATACTATATACAAAATTAAAGACAAGAAAGTTTAACCTATCAATATCCCTTAGCAAGAGATGCTAATAGAATTTGGACAAAAAAACTTAAAAAAAAAGCTAAAAAACAACAGCTCTTTTAAGAAGCATTTATAATCCTAATACTAAGCTATACAATAATTTGTTTAAACTAAGATATACTGCTTTTCTACAAAGGATAAGGCTTACTAAATAACAAATTAATAAGCTGTATATAGAAGATTATCTCTACCTTAAAGAAAAAGAGATATTTCTACATATGCTCTATAATAGAGAAGAAGCTCTCTTATAGTAATTTATGGAATTAGGAAGAATCTATCTTAATATATGCCTACTATATAAGATACAAACAGATAAAAGTGTTTAATAGATTAGCAATGCACAAAAAAAAAATTTAGTTATAATAGAAAATATAAACTTACTACTAATAGTAAATAAGTTCTTTAAGAGATTTATAAAGTACAAGATTATTTTACTTATAAACTTATTTTTAGAATATAACTAGATTACACTATATCTGAAAAGCAAAAATATAACATTATTCTAAATGCCTATAAAACTTATACGCTTATGCACAATAGTTATAGGCGCTACTAACTTAGTAGTAGTATTTTAACAAGTTATAATAAAGACCTTAAAAGACTACTAGCCTAATACAATGCCCTTTATTAACAATATTATATATAGAGGTCCTAGGACTAACTATAATAAAAAAGAATTAATGCTAAAAGTACAACGTTATATTTTTAAGCATATTATACAACTAGACAAAGTGTTAGCTAATATTAAATAAGCTAAAAGTACTATTTTAGGGAAAAAGTATTACTTTCTTATAAAAAGACTTAAAGTAGTAGGCTATAAAGTTAGTCTTTAAGGTTGCTATGCTAACTAAAAGAAAGTTAAAAAGATTATAAACTAGCTACTATGCAAAAATAAAAAAGAAGTATAATTATCTATAAGTCTTTATGTCTACTATTATATATAGGTAAAAGACTTTACTAAAATTACTAAACTTCTATTTATACTCCTACAATAGAACACTTCTTTTAAATAAAAAATTGCACAAGACATAGCAATATATACGCTAAAATAAGCAATTTATAATGTACTTGCACTTATAAACCTAGACTACACTAATACTAAAAACTACAAAATATTCCTTATAACTAATACTAGTTAAGATAGTGTAGGCGCTTGCATAAAGCAACTTAAAAAAACTAATAAACAACACCTAGTATAGTTTAAAAGCACACTATAGTCTACTTAAGAAAAGTAATAGCACTTAACTAAGTTAGAATGTAAAGCTATACTATAAGCTCTTAAGAAGTTTTAAACTTATCTCTATAGTATTTACTTTACTATAGAGACTAACGCTGCAACTCTTATTGCTTAATTAAATTATTTATTATTTAATAATCTAAGATTAGTTATAAATAAATAGATATTAACTATCCTCTTATAAGATTTTAACATTAAGTGTATACTAAGAAAGAAGAATATTATTGCAGATACATTGTCTAGGTATCTAAAAGCTAATAATTAGGAGCTGCCTTTTAAACCTAAAAAAGACCTAGAGAAGTTTATGAACTATATAATTAAGAATATAAATGCACTAGTGCTAATAAAGCAAACTAGAATACTTTACTAAGAGTTTTTTAAGAAATTAAAGTAATATACTAAGTTTTTAGTTAATTTTAAGACTCTAAAAAGAATAGAACTATAAAAATTATAAGTATAAAAAAAGTAAGCATTAAACTCCTTTGTGTAAAATAAAATACTTTTTGTGAAAATATTAAGGAATATTATAATTAAACAAGTTATAGATAATATAAATTTAAAAACAGCTGTAGTACAGAACATGTACACCTAGATTCAACACTAAGAAGTTAATATAGTCTACTTAATACTTACGCAGCAATACTAGTAGAAAAAAGTATATAAGTAAGTATAAAAGAAACTAGTAACTTACTTAAACCATTAACTGTAATCTTTTAAAATAAGAGTTAATATGCTTACTAACACCTATAGTTTTGCTATTTAAAAAACTATAGCTATTAATATAGTATTTATACTTTAGTGTTTTAAGAAAAAGTTTCTTGTAATTACAAGAGACTACTTTAGTAGCTAGCTAGAAGCAAAAGCACTGTTAAACAACTAGTCTAAAACAATTATAAAATTTATATATAAAGATATTATATATAGATAAAGCATAACACGCAAACTTATAGTTAATAAAAAACTTAACTTTGCTAAAGTAGTCTCTTATCTATTAAGAATGTACAAAATTAACTAAACTTAATTATCTAGAAACAACCTTTAAGTTATAAAAAAAATTAAAAAAAAAATATAAACTAATATTAAATGCCTTTACAAAGCTACCAAGACTTTAAATTAAGAACTTACTAATAGTTCTTTTTATAAACAAGATCTTTATATAAAAATAGATAGGTTACTTACTATACTAACTAGTTATAAAGTAGAACTTAGTACTACTTATTAAACTTACACTACTTATATAGCAAACTCTTTTATTTAAAGAAGTATAAGACTATACATAATTACTTAATATAAAAGTAATATAGCTAGATCTTAAAAATTAGTTTACTAAAAATGCTATTACTTATACTAATTGTATAAGAACTACTAAGAAGGAATACTAGAATAATACTAAAAAAATACAGCATAAAGATATAAAGCTAAAAGACTTAGTTCTTCTTTAGAATTTAGTTTTAGAGATTAATATATTTTAAAATTATAAGCTAGATACAAGGTAGCTAGGACTATATTGTATTTATAACGCTAAACTTAATTAAGGGACTTACTACTTTAAAGACCTTAATAGCACACGTTTTTTACACACGACACCTAGTTAGTAATTAAAACTTTTCTAGCAACAGCGCGTGCTAAATATTATAAAAGAGAATTAAAGAAACATAGAGTTATAGAATTTTAAGTATTAAGAACAAACTAGTTTAATAGTAAATATTTCTATTTCTCTAGACTTAACTAAGCTGCCTACTAAGTTATAATTATCTCTACCTTTTACAATAAGAAATAATTTTTATTTATAAGTTATTATTACTAAGCGTCTTATAAATAAAGAGCGCTGTATATACATACAAAACTTTAGAAACTTAAGCTTTAATTCTAATACTATAACTAGCAGCTAATAAGCTACTAAACAGCCTATTCTATTAAAAAAGAGAAGAGATACTTTACTATTAGTATCTACTTTTACCTTTAGCTTCTTATTTACAAATTTCTTATATTAGATACAAAAACTAGTTACCTAGCCTATAAATTCTAGATGTGTAGTAAGTACCTAGATTCTATAGATTCTTTACACCTTAATACGTAACTTAGTGTTTATGCTACAACAAAAGAATTTTTACAAACTTTCTTAGCAATTAAAATATAATTTAAACTATTTTATATATTTTAAGCTGGTTACTTTAGAAACAAATTGCCTGTAACGTAAACTATTACTTTCTATTTTTTATGTTTAGCTAATTTTAAGCCTTACACGTTGCAATTAAGCAAGCTAGCTTACTTAGTTAACTATAACTAACAACTCTTAAAGCAACAACCTTTTTCAGTTCTATAATAATAAAATATATAAAAAGTAGCAAGCGCTAGCTTAATGTACAAAGAACTAGTAATAGAAACTATAATTACTAAGCACTATAAGAGCTACATAATTTAGTTAAAGCTAAAATATAAGCGTTCTTAGTTAGCAGGTACAATAGTAATAACAATAAGCTAAAAAGTAATATTAGCTTAATAACTTTTTTAGCTACTTTAAAATTACGTATTTAAAAGCACACTACTATAATTAAATCTTTACTTATCTTTTATAAATTAGCTTATAACTACTAGCCCTCTTACTAGTAGAACTTTAAGCTACCTTTCTAGCACATTATTAAACGCTACCTAGGCCGTGAGTACAAAGAACCTAGCGTAGTAATCTTCTACAACATAAAAAAAGGCGTACTATAATATACTAAGCTTAGTAATCTTAAATTATTAGCAGTACTACAAAAACAAAAATAAAGGTCTACTATTATAAGTTCTTTTACTAAAAGAAGTAGCGCTAGTTAGCTTAGCTAAGTTGCTATAAGTATATAGTATTAGTATCTAAGCCTAAAAGCTATATTAGCTTAGCGCTAGTAGATTTACTAAAGATAAAAGGCTTTGTAAGCTCTAACTTCTATAGTTAGCAGCGCAGAATATAGGAAACAAGTAGAATATATTACTTAAAGCTTAATACTAAAAGCTGCTATTATTTTACATCTCTTAATATTAGACCTTTAGCACTTTACAAATAGCAATAGTGTTAGCGCTAACCTTTTAGCTTTTAAAAAGTTTTAACATAAGCAGCTACTATTATAAAAATAATATAAATAATACTTTTTAAAAAAAGTATAACTTTCTTAACTTATCTACTTTTATTTTACTAAAATAAACAACTTATAAAACTTTAAGCAAATTATTACTTATACACAGCTAGCTACTATTAGCCTACTTGTTAATACTTATTGATAAGCAATAGATATTACTAATTCTAGCACTTATAGCATTACTTGTATTAAGAAGATTACTAATTAAAATATTAGTGTACTTACTAAATCTAACTATTTACTAGAAAAATCTTAATATAAAAAACATAAAAAAGTTTTTAACTAAAAATAATTTGTGCTAAGCTATAGATACTTTATTGTTAGAAATCTATAGAAGAATAAGATTAACTAAGGCGTTCTCTAGTCTACTACGTTTAAGAACTATATACGCTGCTTTAGAACACTTAATTTTTAGCATTTTCTTTCTAATAAAATTACTAATTAGTTAGCTAATAAGCATTTTTCTAAGTAATTAAGAGATTAACGCTAGACTAAAGTAGGCCCTTGCTAATTATAAGCATTTTTTTCTAAACTACACTACATCTAATAATATCTAGGCTACAGGAGAGCCTAAATTCTTAAAAAGAAAAACGAATACTTTAAAATTAGTACCTACCTTTATCTTTAGCTGCTTATTTACTAATTTCTTATGTAAAATTTAGTTATCGACTGCCTATTTTACAAATTCTAGGTGTGTAAAGAGTACCTAGATTCTATAAACTTATAATACTCTACTACTACACTAATACTACATCTAATTTCTCGCATTTACAAAGCAATAACTAATAACAACAACTATTTCTATTATAGAGCTTACTTATTTTAGCGCAATATAGACTTTGTTTACTTTTACTTTTACTTACCTACTAGTAGTATACTACTACTACACATAAAGTTAAACTATAACTTTGCCAACTAACTAACTCTTCTTCTACACTAACTTTACTACCTTTACGCCTAAGTATTATCCTTTAAAGATAATAATTACAGCAATATCTTTTACCTTAGTCTAATAGAGGCTAAAGACAATACATATACTACTAATAAAACTACTTAAATAATATTTTAGCCTCTATTAAATAAAGCTTAAAATAAGTAGCTATAGTAGCAACTACTTTAACCTTTAAATTTATTAAGATCTTTTAAAAACTTAAAAGTAATTTTAACAAAAAGGGCTATATTATAGACTAAACTTTTAAAGTTATTTAGTATTAAGACAAAGTACTAGAGCTTATAAAACTTAGTAATAGTATTAAAGTTACTAATATTTAAACTTTAGTAGACAAGATCCTTTTAAATGCTCTTCGTTAATAGCGTATTATTATAAATTAATAGTTTAATAGTGCCTTATACTAATTAAATTTTATTTTTAAAGTTATTTTAGAAATAGGCAATCTCTATACTTAACTTCTAAAACTTATAGACAAATATAGTAGTGTTAAAAGTTTCTAGAAAAACTATCTAATTATTAGTGTAGCATTCTTGTTACAAAACAAGAGGGCTAAAAAACTAAGTAATGTAGTTTTAACAGTAAAGAAGCTAGTAACAAAATTTGTTAAAAAATATGTTAGTATCTACATACTTAATATATTACTTAACTACTAAGAATTTATAGACATAGCTTTTGTACTACAACGTATAAATCTTAAGATTACTGCCTACTTTCTTAACGCAGCAGCACTACACTATCTTAATATAAAAAACTAAAGAAAAGAACACTACGTATTGCTAGTAAGTTAGGCAACTATTAAGCTACTATATAAAGAAATTTATACTTTTATTGTATAAAATAGCCTTTATAGTAAATAGCTACTCTTAAATATTAGTAAATAATAAAAAGAAAACCTACGCAAAATTACTATAGCTACAAAAGTAATAAAAAATAATATAACTTATAGCGCACAGAAACTACGCCCTAACGCTAAAGTTAAAGACAATAAAGAGAACAGCAACCCCTACTATACTTTCTAGCAAGAAAACTTTAAGTACATAACTATATCTAAAGACCTAAAAACTAATTAGCTTTACTTAACATAATCTCCTAAAAATATAAATTACTACAAAGTAATAAAAGTATAAGTGCATTTAATATATAACGTGCTTATTTTAATAGCTGTAGAACTTAAAAAAACTTTATTTAAAGCTTAATTTATTAATTGCTATAGTAACTTTATAGCATCTAAGACCTGCACTCTAGAGAGTTGTAGTCTATTAATTATAACTAAGTAACTAAAGCAATTCTTAACAATGTTAACAGAAAGCAGAGCTAATAATTATATAATAGTTAAGGCATTTAAACTTATAAGTAAAAAAACTATTATATAATAAAAGCATAATACTACTAACATCTAGGCAAGGCGTGTAAGGGCTAGAACTAGTAACTAACTAGTTTTTACTCTACTCCCTCTACTAAGCTCTTGTGCTCTAAAGGCAACACTAGTATACTAACAAGCAGCTACACAACTAGACACTAAGCTTAATAATACTACTTATATAAATAAAGAGCCTAATATAATAAACTAAAAGACTAAAATTCTTAGGGCAAGATACTACTATATAAATCCTACTTTAGTATTCTTTAAGCTACTTAAGCGTGCCTACGCAAAGACGCTAATTACAAATCCTAATTATATTAAAGTTATTAAAGAATAGTATTAAGAGGTTTACATTAGATAACTGCATAACTCTAACAACTTATTATAAAATTAAGTAGAATTTATCTATAAGCGTACTACTATAAGTGTTATAGGTCTGTTTAAAAGAGCTATGCCTTCTAATATACTTAATAAGTATCTACTTATACTATACATAGAACAAAGCTATTAGCAGAAATTCTAATCTAATTTTATTATCTCTAAGCTCTTTACTAGCAAATATTACTTAACTAAGCAAAATAAAAATCTACTAAGCTACTAATATTAACTAACTTAACTTAACCTCTACTTTATCCCTACTTAAAATAAGATTATTAACACTATAGAGTTTTAACTACAAGTAGAGAAGTTCTAACATACAGAAAGCATTATTACTAACACTTACACATAGCTATAACAGCGTAGCAATCTAGAAGACATTATTATAAAAACTTTTAAAATGTATAAGTTTTATTTACAACGCATAAATAGAAAGCTAAACCTTAAGTAATTACGTAATATATACTACTTACTTATTTAATAAGCTATATATATAGATTGAAAATACTAGTTATAATATATAATACTTTATAAGAAATACACTCTAATTTTCTACTCTTACTATACTAAGTTTAATAAAAAAAAGCAATTAAATATACTTTAAGCATATTAACCTTAACCTTAAGCATGCAATAATCAAAGGCCTTAGTATAGAGATAATTTAAAGTAGTGTCTTATTTAATAATAAAAACACAAACAACTATATAAAAATACTACTGAAGTTTTATAAGCATGTGCTAGCGTACTTATAGTAGTATAAGAATAAAAGTATTAAATTATTAAATAGTCTTATTAAAAAATAAGAAAAAAAAACTGACTAGCTAGAAGACGTATAAAAGGTAGTTTCTAACATTAAATAAATAAAGCAAATTTACAAAAAAAAACAAGCTTAAATTTTATTACTTTTTCTACTTTATAAATTTACTAGGCTAACTACTTGTAACCGCCGTACTGTGCTTCCCTAGTTTATTATAGTCTAAGATAGTGTAATAGAGGTGCCTACTATAAGAACTTAGAAGGAGATTTATAAAGTATACTACAACCTTACTACTACTTTTTACACTTCTTCTAGTTACTTTAATAAGTTTAAAATAATTAACTAGCTATTCCTTTTAAATATATATATTAAGTACAAACTCTAGATCTAAAAGGCCTTTATAAAGTAAGCTAAATAAGACAATTTTTTTATTTGTAAGGAGCTAAATAATATACTATAAAAGTTTACTAATAAATAAATTAATAAACATATTAAGAAACATTATAACTATATTATACAATAAATTCTTAACTTATAGCCCATAGTATAGAAGTTTAAAAGAAGCGCCTTTTATGCTAATTTTGTTTTAAGTTTCTTTAACTAATTGTACTTTTTTAATAATAGAAAGAACTCTTTACATATAACAAAAGACTAAAATAAATAAAATACTTATTCTTTTTAAGCTAATTCCCTTTAGCGCCTTTAAAAAGAACTTAGCTTAAAAGTAAATAAGTATTAAGTTTTCTAAAAAAGAAAAAGTTATATTTTACTTGTTTTTAAACAGCGTCTTTTGCGTGCTTATTTTTAATTAAAAACAGTAATTTTAAATAATGTCTTAGTACCTTCTACTTTATCTAAGCAGCCCTATTATAGCTGCCTTTAATTAATATTTAAGACTTAAGCTTCTACTATTACTACTACTACACCTATGCCTAGACTAAGCATTTTAGCTGCTGCTTAAGAACCTTGTTAAAGTAAACACTTAAAAAAGTAAGAAATAAAGAGATAGTAGAGATGTACCCCTATTAAGTATATAGAAAGAAAACTGCTAAATCTATAGAATCTAGGTGCTCTCTAGACACCTAAATTCTGTAGCTACTACATAGATATGTAATCTATTAACACTAGACAGCGTCCTAAGTAATTAAATTATGTTTTTTTATTTACTTCTTTTGTTTTTACAATATTTCCTTCTATTCTTTCTACAAAGTTTAGAGCTTAATAGGGCTAAGCTTAAAAAAAAAGGAGGTTTATGCTAGTGCATAGGGTGATACCTAACTGCAAACTAAGTTAGTGCTTAACCACTTAATTCTAAGGTATATAACTTATTTAGTGTTTTATAGAAAAGAGCACTATTTATTATTTATGCACTTAACAGCTCAGCTCCTGCAATGTACTATAGAATAGGCATCTTTTTCTACTAATAGTCTTTACACTTAACCTATAATAAGATTATTAACTTGTTAACCTTATTCTTGTATAATCTAGCTACTAGTAATCTCTTACCCTCGTAGCAGTAGGTCTTTATACACTCTAACACCCGTACACTACTTTTAATACTTTAAAAATAAAGAAGGAAGTTACTATCTTCTTTTATACTTATCTATATATTTTTTTCTACTAATATTACTGCGTAAGTATAAAGTATACTATATTAACTTCTTAGTATCTAATTTAGGTGTATATATTTTATACTATAGCTACTTTTAAATTTCAATTATAGAGGAGTTAGAAAAAAAAGTTATTTTAAATTTTTTTTTTAAATATAGATAACAAAAAAACTAAATAAGCTAAAATTAAAGTTTTTATAGTTTTAAAAAGCGCATAGCTTCTACTTTAAGTAGGCTTACTAGTAGTTTTACCTATAGCTTCTCATATAGTGACCTAGTGAGGTCTAACTTTACTTAATGTAAGCCATTGGTCTTTGTGTTAAACGGGGAGAAAAATAGTCTAAGCATTTTATTGTTTGTATGCGAGTTGTTTATATGCAGTACTGTGTAGTGTAGGAAATCCTAAAAGTAAGAAGCAGCAGGCAGGGAGCTTTTATAAAATATTGCAGGCTTCTGCTGCGGTAACATACGTGTTCTTACCCTCCTCTATCTTCTTTACCTCTATCGCAATCTTGTTGCTAGCTTTAGGCTAGCAATTACTGTTAAATATGTTTTAATTAGTATTGTTTTTTAGTACTTTAAGCAAATTTTTTAACTCTAATTTTACTTGGTAGTCTAAGCTTTTCTGCTTTAAGCGCTTAGCGCGTAGACCTTATCTACTTACTGTTTAAATTTCATTAACTACATATAATATTTTTTTTGACTTTTGCGACTAATTAGTAGAGGGCAGCTGCTTTTTACTTTTTTAGAAACCTATTTTAACTATAACAACAACCACCACCTTTAATACCTTAAAAATAAACTAGTAATTTTACTTTGTAATTTTCTAATAATTAGTAAAAGGCTTTGAAAAAAGGTGAAAAAAAGTCTATTTTATTCTAGTTAAATTTCTTTATTAAATATACAAAAATATTAAACAAGTAATTATATAATACTAGCTTAAATAAGTTTACGTTAGTAGATTTCTAGTATAAGTTAAGAATTTAATTATTTCTTAATTAAGAAAATAAAAAAAAATACTAATAAGAAGCGCTAAAATATTATTTACTTTTTTTAGCGTTAGTTTATATAATATTCTCTTTTTAACTTAAGATTTTATTTTTATTATTATCTCTTTATATTTATTAAACTTTGAAAATTTAAAAAAAAATTTACTTTTTATTTTTATTATAAAAGTCTATTAGTGCTATTAGTACTATACTTAAAGAGCTTTCTACATTTATTTACAATACAATACAACATCTTAAAAAAAAAAAATTTTTTTTACCTTTTTTTTTAGCTTAAACTAGGCTGCTATGCTAAAGTCTTTAAAAAAGCTATTTAAGTAGTATATAAAAATTTAGAAAAAAGCCCTAAAAAAATAAATAAGTATATTCAAAATAAAAATGTTTTTTTTATAAAAAGCTTATAACGCTTATTAAAAGCAAACATAACGTGGTTCACAAGCGAGCGAGCGCACTAAGCGAGCGAGCGTATCCTCACCAACGCGTTAACGTTAACACAATATTACGCACTTTTATTACAGTTAATAAACTATTGCAATATACTAAATTAATTATTAAAACTGCTATTATCACTTTCACTATCTATCTCAACTGCGTAGGTATAAGCGTTGTGTCTAGTCTGCTTACAACGCCTGCACTGCCTCTCTCCTTGCACCCTCTTAGACGCACTCTTACTATTACTACAACTACTACCCGCCTGTTTAGCTAATACTTCTTATACCTTGCTAATAGTAAGAGTCTCTTCTGTCTATATATATTGCCGCTTACAGCTCTTCTACTTATTTGCTTTATCTAGAGCCTTTTAAAAGCTATTTATTTTTTTAATTATAAGCGTTATTTTATATGCTATTTACTAAGCCTTTTTACTTAGCTGTGTAACTTGCTTATTAAGTAACTTTATAGAAGACTTACAGCAGTTTCTTACTTTTTATTAAATAAAAGTACTTTAAGCTTTAACTTTATACGTGTTACATAGTGTTTACGCCTTTTAAGCAGCTACTTATTATAGTAATTATTTTAGTGTCTACATTACTATATTAAGCTTTAATAGCACTACTTATAAGTTATATAAGACTAGACTATCGCTTTTAAAGCTAGCTTAGATATTCTTTTTTATAATAGACTGCTTAAAAGCAGCCTTAAAGGCTAGTAGAAAGGTCTTCTTACTAATATAGTTAGTGTAGTTACATGCTAAGCTTAAAATAGTGTTACTATACTTATGCTTTAACAGCAAGAAGTAAGTAACATTAAAAAGCTATAATAAGTAAAATAAGTGCGTAAGCATATAAAAAAGAATAATATTTTTCTTTTTACAAAGATCTTAAAAATTAATAAAGTAGTAGCTCTTATAGCTATTAATAATAAGTAGTTAATACTTACTTACAGTACAGCTCTTTATATAAGTATTAAAATACTTTAACTAAGTAAGAGTAAGCTAATTATTTATTTAGCTATTAAAACTAACTTAAAGAACCTAGTTAGTAGTTAAATTTTTAAACTAAATGTTAATAAGCACCTTGCTTACAAAAATAATAAAAAGTAGTATTTAGTAACTTTACGCGTCTACGCCTTAGATTATAGTAACTTACTTCTAGTTGCCTAGCTATATTTACTTTTTTTTGCTATATCTTTCTAAGCTTATAATAACTAACTATAATAAAATCTTACTTATTATAAAGCTAGTTTTGTTAAAGTTGTAAATATTATTATTTATAATACTCTACTTCTGCTTTGTTGCCTAGACTAAGTTAAACTAGCGCTAAATAGCTACTAGGTCCTTATAAGCAGCTTACTAGTAATTATAAAAATAGCTCTAGCGCGTATAGAGCTTAAAAGGCTACTTAACAAAGTTGTTAACTTAGTTCTTGCTAATAAAGTTACTAGCGCGCTTATTTAATAGTTTATTAGCTATTACTTAAATATTAAGCTTTGTAGGCGCAAATTCTTGCGTAGACTCTTTAAAAATATGCTTAACTATAGCTTCTTTTTTTAACTTATTTAGGCGCTTTAAGTTTAGTTTGCAGTTGCGTTAAAGGCATTTTCTAGCGTGTTAATGCTTAAAAGTAAATTTAAAAAAATTATAAATTTAGGCAGCACAATAGCTACTTTAAACGTGTTAAGAATTAATATTAAAAAGAGCAAGCTGTAAATCTACTTAAGTATAAGTAGATTAGGCGTTGTGTTGTTAAGGCATCTTGCGTTTTTGTGTCGACGTTGACGCGTTGGTAAGGATACGCTCGCTCGCTTGGTGCGCTCGCTCGCTTGTGAACCACGTTATACTTAATTTTTTCTACCAAAGAAAAACAGCTTTTAAAAAAAAAAGCTTTAAAAAATAATAAATATACTATAAAGACTATTTAAATATAAGAAAACATTATTTTTAGACAGGTTATAATTTCTAATAAGTCTTTTATTTAGCTTAAACACAGCACTAGGCAAGAGTACATCTAGAAAAAAAGAAATAAGTAACTTAGCAAGAAACAGGTGTCTACTATAAATATAAGTAAGTTTTAAAAAAAAAATTTCAATTTAAAAACTTCTTTAAAATATCCAGTATTTTTTTTGGTTTTTTGATTTACTTATAGCTAGCTTGCTAACTAAAGTATAGCTTATAATAGTTCTATTTTAGCTTGAAGAGCTATTTAGCTAAGTAGTAAATTTAAGTTATTTAAAACTACATTACTAAAAAATACTAAAACTTTTTTTAATACTAGATATTGAAAAAAAGTTTTTAAATTTATTATTAAGCTTCTTTTTAAAAAAGTAAATAAAACTTTTTTTATCTATAACTTTATTATTACTTTACATTTTTAGATACTATTGAATATTTAAAAAGCTAATAGCTAACTTTATTGAAGGTAGAAATTTTAGTAGAAAAACACTAAAATTTATAAAATATTATAAGTTATTACTTAGTTTTTTAGAAAGAGAATTTAAGCTATAAGTATTCTACTTATAGCTTAATTTTGGGTTTTATAAAAGATGTTTAAAGTCTACTTAAGAATGCGCTAAAAAAAAAGCTTATTACCTTTTCGAGTATAAGTAAAAGCGTTAAAAGTAGTAAGATTATTTAAAAAGGTAATTTTAAAAGTGTAAGACTTTATACTATAATAAGCAATTAATAATTATATTAATATTTTACATAGGCGTTATTTAGCTATTAAAGAAGCTAAGAGCTAGTATACTAAGTACTAGTTACCAGCTATAGCTACGTTAAAAAAAAACTTCAAAAATTTTTATTTATTTAACTTTTATAAAAATAATGAAAAACATGTTTTACTTAAATATATTCCAGATACTATATTAATATATAATACATATTTTTGTTAGCTAAAAATATACTATAAGTAAAAAGTTGTTACTAAGCTTAACTAGGCTTTTTTTTACTTACTTTTACTGCCTTTTTTATTCTTTTTTTTACTAACTAAGTGTGAAGATCGTCCGTAGATGATGTGTGTTGGTTCTCGGGGAATAAGTAAGTGCGATGGACGAGGGGTTGTACTAGCACAATTGGTAGATTAATGTAATAGCATAGGTGGTTGTGTTAGCACGTTTAGTAGAATAATATAATAATATAGAGGGGTTAAGAATTAGGTAATCTTTAGATTGTACGTAAAGTTAAATATAATAAACTATAAAGGTTTATTGCTTATGCTATATGGCTAAGAGAGTGTTATGTTGTTTTATACGTCCTACGTTGTCTTATAAGTAAGATATTATAGGATTCTGTAGTACATTGTAGGACGCACGTAGCCTATTTTATAAAGAATCTTTGCTAAGACTATAGAATTACGTGCTAGTTGCAAAGTAGTATTATTTATTAGTATATATAAGTCTACTTTTTATTTAAGTTACTTAGAGTTTTTTCTTACTACTATCTTTTCTACATAGTTAGTTTGTTCTCTTTTTTTAAGTTTATAACACTTTTTTTTTTTTTTTTTTTTTTTTTTTTTTTTTTTTTACTAGTAATTATATAAGTAGAACTAGGTAACTTGCTATAGTTACTTATTAATATTATATAAAAAATAATTTAGAATATTATATATTATTTGTAAAAAAAAAGTATAGAAATTGCTATTATAATAATATAAAAAATATATTCTAGTAAAGGTTTTTTTACTAAATTACTTAAAGTTAGACTAGAAGCTAGCTTACTAAAAATAATAAGAGTCTAAAGCTAATATAGTAGACTTAGTAGTGCTAAAGGCGCTTTTAGTAATGCGTGTAAAGAAAGATTAGCTTTATAAATAGTATATAGTATTAGCGTGTTATAAGTAAACATTAATAAATAAGTTAAAAAAGTTTATTAAAAAAATTAAAGCTTTATAAGCTATAAAGGATATTAACTATAAAGTTAGTATTCTTAAAAGTAGGCTGGTAAATGGGTATAGGTTGGGTTGTGGTTGGGGTCTGACGTAAGCTAACCCAACCACAACCCAACCTATACCCACGCTATAGTAGTTGTAGTTGTAGTTAAGTCGCACTAACTAGTAGTTGTGGTTGTAGTTAGGTCGCACTAACTAGTGGTTGTAGTTGTAGTTACGCGCATAGACTGTAGGTGTAGGTTAAGTTGTAGTTGTAGTTGTAGTTGTAGTTAGGTTGTAGTTACATGCTATTTATAGTAATCAATAGCTGTGTTAAACAGGTAAGATTAGGAGAGGCAAGCTAAGTAAGCACTAATTTAGTTATATAGTCTATGCAATGCAACTTAACCACAACTACAATCTAACTTATACTTAGACTAGTAAATAAGTTATAAGTATAGGTTAGATTGTAGTTATAGTTAGGTCGCATAAACTAGAGTTAGGTTATAGTATTTAATATTTATTACTAGTTAGAGTTAGGAGATAGTTAAAACTTTACTACTACAGTTAATTATTATAGCTTATAATTACAGCAACGCTTAAGCTTTAAGGTGCTGCTGCTTTTATGCTAGAAGTAAAGAGTTCTCTTCTATAAGCTTATTTTCTACTGTTTCCTCCTCTAGACTACATGTGCTATTTCTAGGCGCTAAAAGCTTAAATATATTATTAATCTTGTTACATAGTTCTTTAAGGCTAATATCTTTATTCTATATAAAAATTTCTTACGCCTTTAAATTTAGGGAGATAGTATTTTTAAAAACTATAATTTGCTTTATAGTTAAAGCTAAAAAGTAATACTTTTAATTACTAATAACATCTTTTGCAGTGTTAAAAACGCGCTTAACACTAATACTAGTAATTAAGATTGCTAATATATCTTTTGCAACTTAAGACAGCTAAAAATAAGTATTTTTATTTTATTACTACTACTTTAGGATATTAAATAATGTTTTTAGTTTAATGCAAGAAGTACTAAGGTAGAATTTTTTTTCGTATTAAGTAAGGCCTTTTATCTCTTTTCTTTTTTATATAAAAAATATTTAACTTAAAGTAGAAAAGCTATTAAAAGGCAATTAAAGAGTAGGCCTTTAAAACTATTTATAGCTAAGCGTCCTTTTTAGAAAATAAGTAAAGACTAGTATTTAATTTGCCTCTCTACTGTTGTTATATTAATTAAGATAGATAAAAAACTATTCGCAATATATGTGCTTGTCTTAAAGTTTCTATATAAAATCCTAATTAGCTAATTAGCACTCCTCTGTAATAACAAACTATAATAACTATACTTTATATATAGTAAGCATTTAAGTAGGATCTAAAATAGCTGCGTAGTTAAATAGAAACTCTTGCTTAGCTAATGTTTTTACGTAGTACTTGCTTAGTTTCTCTTTTTTTTTATTTATAGTAGCTTGTACTATTATAGGCTACTTTATAGTGCGACTTTCCACGTCCTTATTAAAATTGTTAAATATTAAGTTTATAAAATTAAAAAGACAGTTATATATAAGCTAAATATATTAGACTTAAGGCTTTTAGTTTTTACTTAAAAAGCTTGTATTGTTCTTAAACTACTTAAGCATCTTTATAATCACTTTAATATAGTGCTACTTAACAAAAGAAAGTTAAAGACGCTTAAAGTTATAATAGTTAATTTTTTTTGTGTTGTTGTTAGAGTTAACAATAACATAAGTACTTCTTTTTATTACTATTTTTTATACTAGCTATTTATTAATGTATTTTAAGAGCTTAAGCGCGCGCTTGTATATATTATATATTAAGTTTTATTAAGTCTTTACATTGCAAATAACAGAAAGTTGTTCTCTTAGTAGTAGATGTTATTAAGTAGCAAGGAATTGCTTGTACTATTATAGTAACGCGTTAATAGCAATGCAAATAGCTTAGATCTAAATAGTAGTTAGAATGTAATAATCAAATATAATAAAAGTATAAATACTTTGCAAAGTGTGTTTAGAAAGGACATCTTTTATTTAATTACTTTAATATATTGCTGGCGTAAAACCTCTCTAGGTCTAACCTCTATAGTAGTAGCTAGTTAGAGATGTTAGATTATCTCTTAAACTACTAGATTAATAATATAAGCTAGGCATAAGATAGTGTTTTTTAAGGCACTTTAGCTAATATTCTTATTTACTAGTGTTAATTAAATTGTCTAACTAAGTACTATATTGTTGCTAGCATTGTTGCAAGTAATAGCTAGAAGGCAAGACCTAGTATTAGTGTCTAAAAGTACACGTAGTACCTCTGCGGCTATTAAAATTCTAGTATGTCGTGCGTATTAGTATAATATTAAGTAGTTTCTTTTAGAATTGCTAGTTTAATGTAATATAGTAACTTTTAACTACAAGAAAGCTAAAATAATTAGCTATAGACTATGTATCTAGTATAATTAAAATAATAGTTATAAAGCTAAAGTTGTTAAAAAGAAAGGCTTTTACTTTTTTAAACTAGTTCTAAAACATTAACTTAAATTTATAATAAGTAATTATTGCAGTCTAAGGCCTTAAGAATTAAAAAAAGTGCATAAATAATAGCTGCTTAATAGTTTAGAATAGCTAATTACTGTTAATAACTACTTAAACAAGCTCTTTTTTAAAGGCATTTTAGGTAAATTTAAGTATTAAAGCAGGTGTACTACTTTTTTAAAGTTAAGTATATATAGAGTTTGTTATACCTAGACTATTGTAAATAAGAGTTAAGGTACTTTAACAATTAATTGTATTAACATAGTTTATAAAGTGTTTAGTCTTTATTCTTGTTAGCCTTAAGTATTGCAGGATTATACTGCAGTTAAGACAGAAAACATAAAGGCAGCTAGTTGCAATATAAGCAGCTTCTTTAAACTTTAACTAAATGCTACTAGTGTAGGTAGTATAGTTCTAGTAGGAAGATTTACTGTCTAGATTTTAAGCTTAGCTAGTTGTACTCTACTACTTATTTTAATAAATTATAATTTTATTTTTTCTTTCTTGTATAGCTTTTTAAAGTAGGTACATTAATAAATTTAACTTTTTGTGCTCTTTTTTTTAAATAACCTAGTGCCTACTTATTAAGAATTAGTAAAAGTTTTATAAAAGCTTATAAATGTGTTTAGCTATAATGTGTAGGTAAACAGCGTTTAGTTTAAAAATGTAATAAAAAGCTGTTATAAATTATTACTATTACTAACGTACAGTACATAAATGTCTGCTTTACAACTTTAATAGTACATAGGCTATATATAGTAGGCCTTTAGTGGACGTGTATATAACTAAACTAAAATTAACTTGTTTTATTAATTACGTACTATGTTAAGCGCTTTTTAGTTAGACTATATTAATTTAAAGGATGTTAGAATAAAAGCAGTATAGTTATAGAGTTATGCAACTATTTTTACATTATATAAATTATATTAATTAGCTATAATAAGCGCTAATTAATGCTAATAACTTAGCACAGAAATACTACTATAATTAATTTAAAAAGCCTTTAAAGTCTGTAGAATTACTAAAATCTATATTTTTATTTTTATTTTTATTTTTAACTTTAGCTTATAATTCCTACTACTGCTCTTTAGTCTTATATTTATTTTTATATTAATTGTAGTACGCATTAATATTAGAATTATTATTAACTTTTTTTTTGCATTTATTACTATTATATCCCTAAATATATAGCTTATTGCTGCGTAAGATAGTATTATCGCTAAGTCCTAAGAACTTGTACACTAGTAGAGGCTTAAATAGTCTATACTAGTTAGTAAGTAAATGTAATAAAAAAATATATTAAAACTTACTTCTAACTTTTACTTATAGCAACAGCTAACTTCTCTAAACTTATATTTTTAATAAAGTCTTGCTATTTCTTTTTAGCTTGTTTACTTTTAAAAGTATTAGTATAAAGGTTTACTAATTTTTTATTATAAGTGTAATATATAATCTTTTTAAGAACACTACTAGAGCTATAAATTTAAGTATATATGGAACTTTAGCTACTGTTATTTAAGCTCTCTATTGCCTACACCGCCTTATCTAGGATTCTTGCGTGCTATTTTATATTAACTTTGTAGTATGCGTCTTTTTATTTTTTATAAATTTAATTAAAAGTTGTCTGTAACTACTTACTTATTTATATATAAGTATAATTCTGTAATAAATAACTATGTTACCTTACTACTCTTCTAGGCGTTGTATTGCTTTTAGTTAAGTACTTTTTATGCTGCCTTTATTATTTCTTTACGCCTCTCTATACTTGTATTCTTGTATTATTCTATACCTTCTATTCTTTTCTTCAATTAGTATATAGCAGCGTAATTAGCTATATATACGTCTTATAAGGCCTTTATCTTAAGATTAAGTTAAGCTGCCTAACTTCTTTGCAAAATAGCTTAAGAACTAAAGCTTAATAATTTTTTTATTAAGACTTTAAAATTTGTAAAGCAACTTTTTTTAAACTACCTTAGCTGCGTTGCGCAAGTATATTATTAATTTTGTTTTTTTTATATTTATTACTCTTTACAAATTAGCATGCGCTGTAATTAATAGCTATATTAAATACTTCTATAAGCTTCTCCTACTTATTGCGTTTAAAACTTAGTAGCACTAAAATTAAATTACGCAAAACTAGGCCATTAGAACTATTACTTAGCTCTTCTTTAATTATTGTTATTATTATAGATATAATAATTAACTGTAATTAGTTAATTTTAGTTGTAGTAGTTGCATAGTAGGTAGAGATACAGAAATATTACTATATTATAGCTAGTGCGTGTGCCCTTACTAAAGCTAACTAAAAATTAACATTTTGCCTATATTTAGACACCCTACTAATCACTACCTACTAATAATACACCCTAGCATGTTATATTATAATAGCTTTTTATTACGTCTACTTGCCCACTCTATTACTGTAAAAATAATTAATAATAATTTTATACGCTTACTACAAATTTTAACAACTTTACAACTACTATAATAGCGTATACTAAGCAAACTACGCAAGCTTTAACTAGTAGTAAAGTGCTTATAAAAAATTTATAAATAAAAGCTAGTTAAAAGCTGCCTATATTATTTGCAAAGGCTAGAGCTGTTAAAAAAAATATTAATATAAGCTAGGTAGTAAGTTATTATAGTTTTTTATTATAGTTAAACACTAATAGCGTATAGCTATTACGTTAAAAAAAATTAAAAAGTAGTAAATGTTAACTAAACTATTACTGCGTAAACTCCTATTTAGCTATCTTATTTACAAGATTACGCATTCTTATTACTTTAGTTTACGCTTTTAAGCAAAGGCAATTTATGCTCTTTAAAAGTTAGCTAAAGCTTTCTTAGTTAGCTATTTTAAAAGTATTATAACTACTCTTATTATTTTTAAATTTAATACTAATAAATATAAACTATAACCTTAATGCTATTTATGCAAAGAGAGTTACTATTTAAGCTAAAAATTTAAAAATAGTAGTTAAATACTATAAAAAGTTTAGTACTAACTTTATATTTTTGTAGCTTTCTACAAAAAGACTGTATTGCAAGTAGTTAGAGTTTTTTTAGTGTATATTAATATAAAAATGTTTTTTTAATTACTTTTTATACTGTAATAACTAACTGTGTTAACAACTACAACATAACTACTATATGTAGTTGTAGTTAGGTTAAGGTACTTACTTAGCTTACCTCTTTTAATCTTACTTCTCCTTATCTTACCTGTTTAACATAGCTATTTATTACTATAAATAGCACGTAACTATAACTTAACTACAACCACAACCACTAGTCTATGCAACCTAACTACAACCACAACCACTAGTTAGTGCGACCTAACCACAACCACAACCACTAGTCAGTGCGACCTAACCACAACCACAACCACTAGTCAGTGCGACAAAGTAGTTTAATGCTTAGTACTTTAGCGTTAAATTAAGGCACTTTTTCTTTAACTTATTTAAAAAGTAATTTTATTTTTAATAACTTTTTTGTTAAGTTGAATAGTACTACGTAAGCAGCTAGCAGTAGTTTATAAAGTTTATATTTAGTTTTTATATATTGTTACTCTTAGAATAGCCTAACTATTTAACTAAGTATTTATTGCTATTATTTTCTATTTAATATGTAATAATTTTTTTAACTTTAATTTTATTTATTTTTTTTATTTTATAGTAGAAGGTTTTTTAAAGTAGCGTCTCTAGGTCTGCTAGTTTTAATATATTAATATAGAATTTTAAGTAGATCTTTGTATTTAGTAGAAGGTTAAGTATATACGTAACTAGTCTCTTTTAGTTTAGAATTAAAAATAGTCTAACTTTAATATTGTTAATTTTTTTATTTAATTGTTAAGTGCAAAAATTCTTTATAAGTAAATATACTTTATTTCTTTTTTTTAGCTAAGGTGCTATTTTTTGTTTCTAGTTAACATATAAAATGCTTTAGTATTAAGCTTTCTTAAGTGTTGTTTTAAGTAACTAATATACTGCTTTTAGCTTATTAGCTATTATAATAGCTACTTTTATCTTCTAGCTTAAAAGTATGCGTGTAAAGAAATTTATGTGTCTCTTATAGTTTATATAAAATAGTGTTTATTTTATAATCTTTAATATTTTGTTATTATATACTATTTGTGCTATAAGTAGTAACAATACCTAATTGTTTTGTTGTTAATTAATATATATTTCAAGATAGGCTTTTATTATGTAATTTATTTATTCTATTTATCTATCTATTTATAAGTAATAGGCTGTTAATAGCTTTTATTTTGTTTTAATTGTAGCTAATAGTGTTGTCTAAAAAAAAATGCAAAGAGCTTATCTCTATTACTAATAATTAACTTTAGTATGCTGTAATATTTAATAATTTAGTATTTAATAATGTGTGCTAGCTATACTACTATAAAGTTTTTTTTAAAAGTAATATACTCTACTTGTTTTGTAAATTAATTAACTACTATAAAAATTGTGTTATAAGATACTTAAGTAATAGGGTTTTTTAAGACTAGTAGGCCTATAACAAAGTTTATAGAGATGTCTAACTATAGTGCGTTAAGTAGCTTTATTGCTTATATTTCTTTATAAGGTGCGTAAGTACTATGCTTATTCTTCTAATAGTCTACGCATTTAGCAATAAAGGCAGTAACTTTATTTTTTATTTCTAGAAACTTATAATTCTTTTTAATAAGTTCTATAGTTTATATAATACTAAAATAACTATATATAAAGTTGTTATAATATTGTTTAATAATTACTTCTAATAATTCTCTTAGTACGTTAAGTATAATTTATAAGATTATATTTAGTGTTTTTACTAGTCCTAGTAATCTATTTTTGTTAATCTTAAGTATTATAGTATTAATAATTTTCTTTGTTCCTGTAATGCTATATTATTAGCTAAGAACGTCTACTTTACTATTATTTTTTTTAGGTGTGTATATAATCTTAAACTTATATTATTTAAGTAGCTTTAACTATTTTACTTATTATTAGTTAAGTACTTTAGTAGTTGTAAAGTTAACTAAGTACTTGTAATTTATAAATATTATAAGTTCTAAGTAGCTTTCTGCGTATACTCTCTAATGTTATAAGTATATAATAATAGCTAGCAGCTTCTTATTATAGATGTTGTATTATTCTTCTAGTTTAGAGAATTTTTGTAAATAGTACATAATTAGGTGCTATTTACCTTTATACAATTAACTAGTGTAGTCTTAAAGTACAAAGTTTAATATATTAGTCTTAAAGCGTAATAGTAGTTCTACTTAAAATATTCTAAAGTATAGTAGTTCTATACTTACTTTCTTAAGTATTTAAAAAGCGTTTTTTACTTTTTTACTTTACTTAAAGAGTATCTTCTTTCTTATAAGTCTTATTAACAAGATAGTAATTTTAAAGTAGTTTTTAATAAACTGTTAGTTAAAGTTTAGAAATTCTAAAAATAATTATATTTTCTTAACTATTATTAGGTATAGCTATTCCTTAACTACTTATATCTTTTTTTTACTTATTTGTACTCCCTATACTCCTACTATATGTTTAAGAAAAGCAACTTTATCTCTATAAAACTTATATTTCTCTAGTTTAAGTTAGAGGTTAAACTAGTCTAGGCACTTTAGTACTGTATAGACGTGTTCTATATAATTCCTTAAGTTCTTAGAGTAGACAAAAATATTATTTAAGTATACTATAATAAAGATGTCTAAGTGTGCTTTTAACACGTTATTTATAAGTTCTTAAAATACTACTGGGGCGTTTATAAGCTTAAACAGTATAATAGTGTATTTATAATATTTATATTATGTTTAGAATGCTGTTTTTTTTTTTACCTATTTTTAATTTAATAAAGTAGTATTTATTTTAAAGGTCTAATGCTGTAAGGACTTTAGCGTAAAATAATTAATCTTGAAGCTTTATAATATTTAGTAATAAGTATTAATTCTTTACTGTAATACTATTAAGTTTCTAGTAGTTAACGCATATTTTTAGTAGTCTTTTTTTTTTAGTACAAAGAGTATAAGGATTTCTGCTAGTAATATTAAAAGTCTAATGTATTATTTCTTTAAATTCTTATTTAGCTTAGTTTTTAGTTCCTTAAGTTTTATCTCTAATAATTAATAAATTAGCCTAAAGGGTAGAGTTTTCTCTTCTTTTAAAACAATTTATAGTCCTAAAGTTAGTATTTTAGTAAGGCTTTGCTATTTACTACTTCTATAAAGAGGTGCTAAAATTTTTTATACTTTTTTAAAATATCTAAAGTTATATATTTTCTTACAACTTTAACTTTGTAACTTAAGGGTGCTCTGCTAGTATCTATTAAGTTAAACTCTTATGTTATAAAGCTGTTCTTAGTTAAAGTTTGCTATTTCTTAGTAATATTATTAATTTTTTTTTTATCTACTATTACGGTTATTAGATGTATAGGCTAGCTTATTGTTATATTTAATCTATAGCACTTAAATAAAAACTTTTTTGACTTCTAGTTAATCTACAAGTTGTATTCTTGTAACTAAGGAATTTTTAAAATAATGTTATAAGTAGCTAATCTAAAGACGTCTAGGTCTAATTCTTTCTAGTATTCTTAGATGCTAAGTGTTACTTTGCTAACCTTGTGCGTAATAGTTATCTTGCCTAGTATAGGCTAACTATTTGCTACATGCAGTAAGTAGAGTTCTTGTTTTCTTAGTATTTATAGGCCTGCTACTTACACTGCTTAAGAAGAAATAAAGTTAGCCTAAAAGCTAAAGTCTACTAATACTATTATTTAATGTCTATTAAGCTTTACTAGTAGCTTAAGGAGGCTTAGGAGGTTAATTGGGTTTATTGCTTTAGCAGTTTTAAGTATTTAGAGCGTCTATTTAAAAAAAACTATATACTAAACTTATAAAACTTCTTAGTAACTATATAAAGTTTATATTTAATATTAAGGCACGTATGTTATAAAAGCTAGTTATATTTCTATATATAAGTTCTATTTTTATAATTTTTCTACTACGTTATATATATCTACAGGGTCTCTTCTAAATTGTTATATTTATAAAAGTATAGGCTATATTATTTATTTTTTAAGTATACTACGCATTTATTATTAAGGCAGTTATACTATAAGTATTAGTATTAAGGCATTCTCTTTAGTTTCTTAAAAAGCTATTCTAATTTATACTTGTCTAAATAATGTATAGTATAGCTATTATATATATATACTATCTAGAAGTACTTTGCGTGTTCTAGATTGCGCAAGTCTATTTAATAATATATATTAGTAGCGCGGCTCTTACTCTAAGTTTTGTGCTTCTAGCGTGTTACCTAAAGTTCTTTATAAATCTCCCATTCTCTTTATTTAAGAGTTAATGCGTTAGTTTATTTTAAAATACTTTAGTATTTTAAGTTTATTTTTATAGAAAGTTATTGTACAAGGCTTTATTAATAGTTACATCAAAAATATATTTTTTTTCTATAGTTCTTCTAGTAAGTTAGCATACTAGTAATATTTAATTAATATTCCTTCATAAAGTTTTATAAAAATATTTTTAAGTTATTTAAGCTGCCTTAGTAGAACATTAATTTTTTTAGCTAGGTTATTTAAGCATTATGTTTCTAAGAGTAGTAGTACTTATATATTAATATCTTGCTTGTTTAGCGTAGTAGAGTATTTCTGTATAGCTAGTAGTAAGATTTTCTAGTCTTAGGCTATTAGTACTTCCCTTGCTACTAGTATAGAGGGCTAGTAGGTTTTTTAAAACTTAGCTATTTTTCTATACTTAGTTTAGTTAACTAAGGTTGCTTCTTTTTCTTTGTTAAGTATTATTTTAGAAACGTTGTTGTCTAAGGCTTCTTTTATAGTAATTATTAGGAGGTTATCTAGACTATTAATGTTTGCCTAGTCCTTCTCTTAAACTATAATAGTAGGTCTAGTAATAATGTTCTATTCTTTCTCTAGATTGTTGCTAAGTACTATATAGTAAAAGATATTTAATTATTATATTACTTTACTTTAGCTTTAGCAGTTCTGCATTATGTAACCTTTTTTACTATACATATAGCAAGTAATCTTTTTTTACTATTTTTGTTACATAAAAACTTAATTTTTTAAGGTCTATTATTAAAGTTATTAAAGTATATAAGCTTATAGCTATAGTTATACAATATTTTAGAATTTTAGAAGTATTGTTTTATTATTAACCTTAGTTAAGGTATAGGCTTTAATAAGTTTAACGTAGTTAAGTATTTATATTTCTAAGTATATAATTTCTTTATAAAAATAGTTATTTTTCTAGCTTAAGCTTATAAAGGTTATTATCTACTTAAATAGCTTTAGCTATAAGTTTATTAAGTATGTTAAAGGTAGCTTTACTTTACATAAGTTCTATGCATACAGCTATTTTAAGACTTTATTAGTATACTTATATTAAAGCGTTATTATTTTATTTAATAACTATTTAGTACTACTAAAACTTTATTTTATAGTTAGCTACAAAGTAAGTTTATTACAACTTTTTCATTTTTTCTTCTACTACTATTAATTTTTTAAAAAGCAAGAATATTTTTTTATTTTTATTTTAAAATTATCTTAGTTTTTAACAAGTGCTTTATTAATATTATTATTAATAGTTATATTTATATATTAGCATAAAATAAAGTTAGCTTATTTTTTAGCAGCTTCTTATAAAAACATAAAGGCTTATACAAGTATATTATTATTATTAATTTTAGTCTTTTTGATATAAAAGTATATATTAACTTAAAGTAGCTATACTTTAAGCTTATTATAGTTACTAGAGTAAGTTTTAGGCTTATTAGTATACGTAGGTGTTTTTATAGTTTAGAAATTAGTAAACATATTTATAGTAGTATTCTTTATTTTAAAAGTATTTAAAGTATAAAAATTATTTATTAATAATTTATATTAGTTCTTAAAAGATAAGTAAGTGCAATAGACAAAACGTTATGCTAGTATAATTAGTAAATTAATATAATAGTATAAGTAGTTGTGTTAGCACGTTTAGTAGAATAATTTAATAATATAAAGAGGTTAAAAATTAAGTAATTCTTAAATTATACTTAAATTTAAATATAATAAACTATAAAAGTTTATTACTTATGCTATATACTTAAAAGAGTGTTAAATTGTCCTATACGTCCTACGTTGTCCTATAAGTAAGACATTATAGGATTCTGTAGTACATTGTAGGACGCACGAGTCTGTCTTATAGAGGATCTCTGCTAAGACTGTAGGATTACGTGCTAGATGCAAGGTAGCGTTATTTATTGGTGCACAAAGGTCTGCCCTTTGTCTAGGTTGCCTAGAGTCTCTTTCTGCCACTATCCTTCCTACATAGTTAGTGTGTTCCCTCTCTTTAGGTTTGTAACACTAAGCTACTTTAAAAGTAGCTTTACTAAAAAAAAAGTTACACGCTTCTTAAAACTCTAAAAATTATATTCATAGCTTATTTAGTTATCTAGTTATATATTTATAAAAAAAAATGTTTAACTTACTTTTTTTTCTTATTACTTTTCTATTTTCACAACTTATTAAATTATAATATTTCAAAATATTTTTTTAAAAAGTATACGATTTTATATAAAGAAGTTTAATACTTACTTTTTTCACAATTATAGTTTTTATAGTTCGATTTTTTTCAGAGTTATAGAGTAAACTAAAAATTAAGTATACTAATTTAATTTTTTAAAAAATTCTTGATAAAGTATTCTAGCCTATTCTATCAGTACTAGTGTATTTACATTTCTTATTATATTATTAATAAACTCTTCCAAGTCCTTCTTAAGTTCTAGTATTAGTTTCTAACTATTAGTTTTTAAATACTTTAATAATACATTTACAACAATATTCTGTTTTCTTAGTATATATATAATATTTCATTTATTTAAAGAAATAGTTATAAGTCACTTTTTTCTAATTGATTCTAGATTTATAGTTAATAAAAAATTTGAGTTAAGCAGTAAAGGCTATAGTATTAGTATTTATAGTAAAGTGAATACTATAATAATAAATATAAAACATTTTAAAAGCCTATAGTATAGCTTTATATTTCAACTTAGTAAAGTGCTATTACTTTTCTTATACTAACTATAAAGTGCTTTTAAACTACACTAGGTATTATTTATTATTTTTTTAAGTTGCTTTATATAAGCATTTATATTATCTTAACTAGTATTAGTTATAAAAAATATTCAGTAGTTTTTAGTATTAGTATAGTCTACGTTTTTTAATGCAAGTATAATATATATTTCTTATTTGAATATATATATTATAATATTTTATATATGTTTTTATTTAGAAAGAGTGTTGTCTTATAAAAGTATAAATGAAGGTTTTATAATTTTAGTAAAGTCTTTAACTTATATATATAATAGTAAATCATAATACTTAAAAATAATTATTCTTTTTTTCTACTTTCGCATAGTAGCTAGTTTATAATTTTTTAAAACTTTTTTTTAGTTAAGATAGTAACTTTATAAACTAAACTTATAGCCTACTACTTTAAGTCTTTTTATAAAAAAGTTACACCTGTTCTTTAAATAATTCTTTTAGCTTATTTAACATTAGCTAGCACTTTCTTAAGTTATAAAATATATTTAAAAATAGCATATTACACTTCTAGTATTAATTAGTTTTTAATATAATTTGTTTTTAGAGCCTTACATATATTATTGTTAAAAAGTATATTATATTAAGCTAGTAGTTTTTTAAAATGTTTATTATAACTTGTTAAAATATGCTATAAAGTTAGTAGCGCTTATAACTCTTAAATATTACTATATAAGTCTTATAGGCGTTTAAAGTACTATTTTATTTTTACTTATTAGATATAGTATAATCTAGTTATATAGTAAAAAAAAGCTAATAAGTAAGATAATTTTATATTTTATCAATCTTTTAAAGTATTAATTAGCTATTAGTAGTAAATTGATATTTCTTATTGTTACTACATTTATCTTTTGCGTATTCTTAATTTATTAAACTTTTTTATTTTTCTTTAGTACTAAGAGCTAGAAATTTTAATTCTAACAATTACACTATTTCTATATTTTTAAATTTAGGTAAATATTAACTATATTTACCTCTTATAATTCTAGTACTTTTAAAATAGCAAAGCTTTGCACTTGGTAAGCTTTATATAATATTATCTATATTCTATATAGTAGGAATATATTATAGGATAAATTCTTCCTAATTCTTAAAATTACCATAAAAGAGCTTCTTTCCTATTAGAGAGTATAAATATAAACATTTTTTTTCTTATTAGCTAGGAGTTATTTCTTATATATAGTTTATTATTTTATTCTTTAGTAAGTTTTATTCTTTTTAAAAAAGCTGCATGTCTGAGTTTGAAAAAAAAATATATGGTTTAGTATTAGAATTTTTAATACTTTTTTAATAGAGCTATTATTTTTTAGCTTTTTTCTTCTAGTTTTCTTATATAAATTCTATTAGTATCTCTTGCTAAGAGATGTTAATAAGTTCAACTTTCTTTCTTATAGTTTTAAATATAATATAGAGATTATATTATTGTTAGAAGTTATTAAGTAGCCTTTTTTACAATTGTTTTTATTTAATCTAATATATAAATAAAAATTTGCTAAAACTAAAGTTTTTTATAAGGTTCTTTGGTTGTTAGACTATATATTTAAAAACTTAGTTTATTTTAATTATCTATTATACATATTATTCTTTATGTACCGCATGTTAGAATTACTAAATTTAGTTATTGGATTTACCTATATTGCTTTCTGTATGTGCTTTACTATAGCTACCTATAGCTTATTAATTATTATGTTAGTAATTACGTGTATTTATATAATACCCGCTATCTCTCAGTCTAATTTATTATTAAAAGCTCTATTTCTAATTGTCTACGTAGTATAGCTAGGTAATAAATTAAATGCAATAAAAACTACGTGTTTAGTACTATTTCTAGAACTAACTTAGTATATAATTTATTTAAATATTTTATACCATATTGCTATTCTTACGCCTGCGCACTAAGGTCTTCCTAAAATTATAAATTTAGTAATATTAGTAATAATTTTAATTATAGTTTTCATAGTAACTACCTTTAATATTATAAGTTCGTTATATGCTGTTATAACAAATAAATTATAATTTCTATTAGCTAAAGTAATACTAGGAAATAGCTGTCCTAGTCTATGTTCTATTTTTTTATAAAGTATCTTTAATACCTATATAGCACTAGGTTTTAAAATTTGTATCTATGCTCTAGTGTTAGTTAAGCACTTTAAGAAATTGTATTAAGAATAACTTTGTATTCTACTAAGTTTATTTAAGCAAAGACTTGTCTATTTCTTTGCTTAACTCTTTAGACTTTTCTAGTTTGTATATTATTTAGCTTATGAACAAAGATAAAATCTTTTGTATGCACTTTATATTATATTTGACTGTTTAATTAAAATGTATTTATTATATTAATATACCAGCTTGTAATAGCTAATGCAATTGCATTTTTTTTCTAATAAAGTATTCTTAGCTAATGCGCTAGTTTAGCTTTTTAGTAGCTAGAACAGATTCTAGATTCGCTAAATTACACCTAAATTCTATAATTTCTCTACTAGCTATAATATTAAGCATTCCTAAGCTATTTATAATCCTAATTTTGTTTTATAAAAAGTTGCGTAGTTAGTTCTAAACAGTTCTTACTTTATAAAGGTAAATATAGTAACTTCTTGCACTTCTTGTCTAAGTAAGGCATTTATAATATAATTTAGCTAACCCATTATTATTATTTTTAACTTAAAATTAAAAAACTACATTTATAAACTTTATAGCCTTCTTCTTTTGCTTTTGTAGTAAGTACTTTAAATTAGCTAATATATTGCTATCTTGCCAAGATCACTATAGCAGCCTAATAATTAAAAATAGTATATAAAAAAGCTTACTTATAAAAAGTATTTTACTTTATGTTTCTTTTTATAAAAACTACATATCTATAGGCTGCAAGTTAGAGATTTAAGCATTACTTTACATTATATCATTATTTTTTTAAGCGCTTATATCTTTATTCAGCTTTTTTTATTTTTTTATTCTTCTATCCTAGATACAATTAATATTTTAGTAGAGAGAAAGGCTCTTTCTCTTTAAGTGTATAGTATTATTTAACTTAAAAACATTATGGAATACGTTTTGCCTGCCTCTTAATATAATATTAGCGGTATTAATATTATTAAGTCTATTCATATATTTCTCTATAGTAGAATTATATAGCTGTTCTTAAAACTATTAACATTGCTAAAGAACATTATTATAGTAACCTTAGTTAATTAAGCTAGTTACTACATTTGCTAAACTAAAGGCTTTACTCTTAAACTTTAACCTAGTTAAAAGTCTCTACTTATAAACCTTTTAAGTATTACACTAAAAGCTAGCTAATTAAGTACGTTGTTAGCAATGTTGTAGAATTCTTAGATCTGTGCCTTGAACTATAATAAGACTTAAGTAGATAGTAGCTATTCTAAGATTTCTTTTAGACGTTTATGTAGTAGCCTAAAGTAGTAAGTTCCTTTTCTAGCCTTAGTATCTTAGTTAAAACTAATCTACCCTATCTGCTTTAGAGCGTAGTATAGCTTAGGATCTTTAAGCATGTATCCTACAATATTATATATAAGATAGAAAGTGTTTATCTCTGCATTGTTTAAGCATACTATACTTTTCTTATTTAAAAGTCCTCTTTTTGCATTAGGAACAAAAAATTATTGTTTTTTTTTTACTAAGAAGTTTAGCATTTATGATTTATTCAATAAAGTACGTGTAATTAGTAAGTTTCTTCGTAAGTTTCTTAGTTTTAGAGTACGCTATAAGTATATTTATAGTAAATAATTCAAGTTTTCAATTACCTAAAAATTAAAAATTTTTTTTAATTTTAAGTTAATATTTACTAGCGTGCTTATTTTCTTGTGTGCTTTGCCAATCCTAACTACTACTTTCCCTACTCTTTTAGGGGTAAGTGTTGCACGCTAGTTGGATAGTATAATCTAGAGCTTTTCTACATCTTCGCCTTTTTTTTCTAGCTAATTAATCTTATCTAGTCTTATTACTTTCTTATAGTAAAATTAAAAAATATATTAGATCTAGTTTGTATTTATTCTCATCATTACTACTAGAGGCAGCAGTTATATAGTATATAACTACCTTTTTATTTATTTATAGTAAACTTTAAAAAAAGAGGATACTTCCTCTTCTTGAAAGATTTGCTTGTTCTTAATGCAAGCATTAGCAACAAAAGTAATATAAGCAAAGTACTTTACTAGGCCTCGCTAGTTTCATACATGTTTATAAATATAAGCTTAAAAGTACAAGCATTTACCTATTTTAATAGTAGTATTTTTATTCTTCTACTACTCTTATAACTTAGACTACTCCCTTTCTGTATAGCTTAATAGACGTTTTAAGATATAAGAAAGTAATTAATCTTTATTAAAAATATAGATTAGTAGAATAAATACTCTTATAGCATTATAAATACCTTTATTATTAGCTTATTAGTTAAAGTCTTCTAGGAATTCTGTTATATCTTTCTTAGTAAAGACTAAAGTACTATATCTTAGTTAAATTTCGGACAACAGTAATTGTGGATAAGTATAGTTATTGTATTAATAACTAAGCTTAATAGTGTTGGTAATAACTTAAGACTAGCAGTTATAGGCCTAGTAGAAAGAATCATGTTGCTTTCTTATTCTTAACTTAACTTTTAATTCTTCTTTAACATATATAGTATAGTAAAACTTATAAAAGTCCTTTGTTCAGATAGTTGTTAGTAGTTAGTTATTAATATACTAATTACGGTTTAGTTCTTAAAGGAAATAGGATATTTATTCTTAAAGTCTTTATAGTAAGTGCTTAACTAGAAGTAAGTATATAGATCTTTGCCTTTTTTAGTACCTTAATTTTTGCTAAGTAGGCTTTAATTTATAGTTATACTATCTTAATTCTTAGTAACGTTTTTATTTTGCTGGATAGATACCTTAAATTAGCGATTTAAACATACTTAGTTGTAAGTTTCTGGTCTTTTCTTTATTTTTGCTAAATAAAACTTTTGCTCTTTTTATTAATATATTTAAGCCTATTTTATTTTACTAAATAAGTTACTAGTTTTATCTTGCTAAGTAGACTTTAAATTAGCGTTTAAATATGTATAAGACTATTTTTTTTTACAAGACAGTTTATTACTTTTATTTTGGTAAAGAAACTTTAAGCTAGTATTTATTAACGCATGTTTATTTTATTAGTAGATTTTTGTTTTTCTCTTAGTTGTTATTAGTGCTAACTTAGGTAATATAGTCCTTGGCGCGGTCTATAGTAGAAGATAGTGCTAACCCCCTAAAAGTATGTCTAGTAGTAATCCTAAGAATTCTAGTCATTAGTAAAGTTATAATGTTATTCTTGCAATAATTGTGCAGTAGTTCCTTTATACACTAAGTAGTAGAGTATGTCCTTATAAGCTTTACTATTTATATAGGTGTTAGAGTATATAAAGACATACTACTACAAGGGCAGGAAATGACTATTAGTTAGATTATGTAAGAACGAGGTTAGTAAGATAATAATCTTATTGTAGGTTAAGTATAAAGACTATTAGTAGAAGAAGAAGCCTATTCTATAGTACAGTACAGGAGCTCAGCTGTGGAGTACACGAAATAGTCCCCCCCCCTTTCTGTGAGATACGGAAGAGGCTATATACCTTGCAATCACGTGGTTGAGCTCTAACTTAGTGTGCAGTAGGGTATCACCCTGTGCACCAGCACAGTACTAGAAAAGAAGACTTTGTTGTAGACTACACTCGTAAAGTTATCTAACATTAAAATAAAGTACTAGAGCTTATAAAACTTAGTGATAGTATTAGAGTTACTAGTATCTAGACTTTAGTAGACAAGATGTAAAAAGTAGCGTGTATCAACACAGGATTAATCAAACGCGAACTTCTATCGCAATATCTAGTTATAAGGGCGGCTTATAAATGGTTGTAAGCTTAGATTACGCTAGAAAACTTTGTACTCGCGTAATCTAGCTTAGTTTAAGGGGTTCTAGGGCGGCTAGTAAGCGCCGGCGAGCATTAAAGAGTGTTAAGGAGCGCCTGCTACCTAGGCTGGTAAATGGGTCGTGGGTACCCACGCGTGGGTATAGGTTGGGTTGGGGTCGCACAGACCAGTGGTTGTGGTTGTGGTAGTAAGATTAGAAGAGGTAAGCTAAGTAAGTACTAATTTAGTTACAACCTTAACCTAACTACAACTATATATAGTAGTTATGTTGTAGTTGTTAACACAGTTAGTCATTATAGTATAAAAAGTAATGAAGAGAGTATTTTTGTATTATTATATACTAAAAGAACTCTAATTACTTGCTATACAGTCTTTTTGTAGAAAGCTAGTAAAACATAAAGTTAGTACTAAACTTCTTATAGTATTTAACTACTATCTTTAAATTCTTAGATTTAATAGTAACGCTTTTTATGTAGATAGCATTAAGGTTACAGTCTATAATTATTAGATAGTATATAATATAAAAATAACAATAGTAGTTGTAATACCTTTAAAAAAGCTTCTTAGGAACGCTTTAGCTAACTCTTATAGAGTATAAATTGCCTCTACTTAAAAGCGTAGATTAGAGTAATAAGTATACGCAATTTTATAAACAAGACAACTAAACAAGAGTTTGCGTAGTAATAATTTAGTAAGCTTTTGCTACTTTTTAATATCTTTTAGCGCTACAGATATACGCTATTAGTGTTTAACTATGATAGAAAACTGTAATAACTTACTGCTTAGCTTAAATTAATGTTTTTTCTTAACAGCCTTAACCTTTACAAATAACATAAGTAGCTTTTAACTAGCCTTAGCTTACACATTCTTTATAGGCGCCTTGCTACTAGTTAAAGCTTATGCAGTTTACTTAGTGCGCGCTATTATAGTAGTTGTGTAGTTATTAAAATTTGTAGTAAGCGTATAGAATTACTATTAAGTATTTTTGTAGTAATAGGGTGCGTAAGTAAACGTAATAAAAAGCTGTTATAATGCAACGTGCTGGCTTCGGCCTTTTAAGACAACCTTTTGATGTAACCACACATTTGGTAGACACCTTTTTAGTAAAAAAAATTTATTGCTAACAATAGGTATCCGGGCTCATGCCTCGTTGTTTAGTAGTGCCGGCACGCAATTAGTGTGTCGCATGTTTATACAGAAACGAAGATACGCAATATCCCTCTAACTAACCCTCTTAACTAATAACTATTTACCGCTAACTATTTACTACTAACTGCAACTTCTGTTGTCTTATTACTATTTTAGTAGTATTATAGTTGCGGCGTTTAGTATGTGCCTATTCTTAGATATAAGTAAACAACAACAGCATTACTATCTATGCACAGCTCTTCTATTTCTAAAAGTAACTTACAAAATCCTCTTACTTATTAGTTTATCTTAGCTACTTAATAGCTATTTTAACACGCCTTTGCTCTTTATAAAGTTACTTTTAAGTTTTTTTACTAAAGTTGTATTTGCGTAAAAAGAAATTGCTAAAATAATATACTTTTACTATACTTAGACTATTAATATACGCAGTGTATATAGTATACTAGCTAAACTAGCCTTTCACAGTCCTTATTGTAACCTTAATATTTATAACACTAGACGCATTAAAAATATCTAAACTAAAGTTATATTTTAACCTCTGTACTAACTTAACTACTACAAGGACTGTTACTACTAGCTTCTTTATAACTAATATAGTAGCTGCTTAATAATAGTAAACGCTAGCTTTGTAATTTACTACTATAGCTTCTAGTATAGTAACTTAGTAAAGTTTAACTTTACTTAATATTAGCTATTAGTCTTTATATTAAAAAAAAGAAAAAAATAGTTTAAGTATAGAATTATTTGTATACAAGTTATTTATATAAAGTACTATATAGTATAGGAAATCTTAAAAGTAAGAAGTAGTAAGTAAGAAGCTTTTATAAAGAAGTATTACAGGCTCTTGCTGCAGTAACGTATATATTTTTATTCTTTTCTTTCATCTCTATTACAATCTTGTTGCTAGCTATAGGCTAGTAATTGCTGTTAAACACGTTTTAATTAGTGTTGTTTTTTAGTACTTTTAGCAACTAATTTTTGCTTAGTAGTCTAAGCTTCTCTGCTCTAAGCGCTTAGCGCGTAGACTTTATCTACCTGCTGTTTAAATCTTGTTAACTACATATAATCTTTTTTTTTGACTTTTGCGACTAATTAGTAGAGGGTAGCTGCTTTTTACTTTTTTTGGGAAACCCTATTTTGTCTACAACAACAACCACCACCTTTAACACCCTAAAAATAAATAATGCAACGTGCTAGGGTCTATTATAAGTAGATAGTAATTAGTAGTAGTAGTGTCTGTATATAACAAAAATTTTAATTTTTGGTTAGCTTTAGTAGGGGCGCACAGGCTACACTAGCTATACTATAGTAATATTTTTATATCTCTACTTACGATTTCATAATTATAACCAAAATTAACTCTTTATATTTAATTATTACGTCTATTGTAATAACAAAAATTTAAGAAGAGCTAAGTAACAGTCCTAAAGGCCTAGTTCTACGTATTCTAATTTTAGTGCTACTGGGTTTTAACGTAATAAGTAGGAGAAGCTTAGAGAAGTATTCAATATATCTATTAATTATAGCGTATACTAATTTGTAAAGAGTTACAAATGCAAACAAGACAAAATTGATAATATACTTACACAATATAGCTAAAATAGTTTAAAAAAAGGTTGCCTTATAAATTCAAAAGTCCTAACAAAGAAAATATTAAGCTTTAGTTCCTAAGCTATTGCGTGAAGAAGTTAAGTAGTTTAACTTAATCTTAAGACAAAGGCTTTATAAAACTTATATGCAGCTAATTATGCTGTAACATACTAATTAAAAAAATAGTATAAAATAATATAAAAATGCATGTGTAGACAGACGCAAAAAAATATTAAAGGTGGTATAAGAAGTACTTAACAAAGAGTACTACAACGCCTGGAAGAGTAGTAAGTTATTATAATTAATTATTATAGAGTTGTACTTACATATATAAGTAAGTAGCTAGGAATAACTATTGATTAATTTTATAAAAAATAGAAAGACGCATACTATAAAGGTAATATATAGCAGCACGCAAGAGTTCTACACAAGGCAGCGCAGGCAATAAAGAGCTTAAACAATAGTAGTTAAAGTTATACATATACTTAAATTTTTAGCTTTAGTAGTAATTTTAAAAAGTTTATACGTTATACCTCTAATAATAGATTAGTAAAGCTTTGTATTAATACTTTTAAAAGCAAATAAGCTAAAAAGAAATAGTAAGACTTTGTAAAAGATATAAGTTTAAAGAAGTTAGCTATTGCTACTAATAAGAATTAGAAGTAAGTTTAACATATTCTTTTGCTACATATACTTACTAACTAGTATAGACTATTTAAGCTTCTGCCAGTATACAAGTCTTTAGGACTTAGTAATAATACTATTTTACGCAGCAACAAGCTATATATTAAAAAACACAATAGTAATAAAAGCAAAAAAAAAGTTAATAGTAATTCTAATATTAATGCATACTACAATTAATGTGAGAGTAAGTATAAGACTAAATAGCATTAGTAAGAATTATAAGCTAGATTAAAAAATAAATAAACAATTAACATATAAATTCCAGGCATTCTACAGACTTTGAAGGCTTTTTAGATTAATTATAGTAGTATTCTTATGCTAAGTTTTTATTATTAATTATCACTGATTAGAGCTAATTAATAGAATTTATATAACATAATACTTATTATATAACTTTATAACTATACTGCTTTTATTCTAATTTCCTTTAAATTAATAAAGTCTAATTAAAAAGCCACTAACATAGTACGTAATTAGAGAGATAAATTAATTTTAAATTAGCTACACACGCGTTTACTAAAGAACTATAGCTTATGTACTATTAAGTTGTAGAGCAGATATTTATATGCTATACGTTAGCAATTGCAACAATTTAATATAGCTTTTTATTTTATTTTTAAACTAAACGCTGTTATACATATATTATAGCTAAATACATTTATAAGCTTTTATAAACTCTTTACTACTTCTGAATAAGTAGATACTAAGTTATATAAAGAGAAGGGCAGAAGAAGTTATATCTATTAATGTTCCTTCTTTAAAAAGCTATATTGGAAGAAGAAAGAAATAAAATTATAACTTTTTGAGATATTTAGTAGAGTATAACTAGCTAGGCTTAAAATCTTAACAGTTAATCTCTTTACTACAACTATACTACTTATACTAGTAGTACTTAGCTAGAGTTTAGAGAAGCTGCCTATATTGCAATTAGCTGCCTTTATATATTCTATCTTAACTGCAGCATAATCCTGCAACACTTAAAGTTAGCAAAAATAAGGACTAAATACTTTAAAAACTATATAAATACAGTAAATTATTAAAGTACTATAACTCTTATTAATAATAATTTCTGTACAATAGACTTTATCTATACTTAACTTTAAAAATGTAGTACACTTACTTTAATACTTAAATATACTTGAAATGCCTATAAAAAAAAGTTTGTTTAAGTAGTTATCAACCGCAATTAGCTATTTTAAATTATTAAGTAGCTATTCCTTACGCGCTTTCTTTAATTTCTAAAGCCTTAGACTGTTATAATTACTAATTATTAATTTATGTTAATGTTTTAGAACTAGTTTAATAAAGTAAAAGCTTTTTTTTTTTAAAAACTTAGGCCTTATAACTAAGTTGTAATAATACTAGATATATAGTCTATAGCTATTTATCTTAGCTTTCTTGTAGTTAAGAGTTACTATATTGTACTAAACTAGCAATGTAAGAAAAAACTACTTAATTTTATACTAATACGCAGATAATATACTAGAAGTTTAATAGCTATAAGGGTACTTTGTGTACTTTTAGACACTAATACTAGGTCTTGCCTTCTAGATATTACTTGCAATAATGCTAGCAATAATATAGTACTTAGTTAGATAATTTAATCAACACTAGCAGATAAGAATATTAGCTAATGCGCCTTAGAGAACTTTATTATATACTTAGCTAATATTATTAACTTAGTAGTTTAAGACATAATTTAATATCTCTAACTAGCTACTACTATAGAGGTTAGATTTAGAGAGATATTACGCAGGCAACATGTTAAGAAAATTAAATATAAATTTTTTTTCCTAAATGTACTTTGCAAAGTATTTATACTTTTATTATATTTAATTATTATATTCTTACTACTATTTAGATCTAAGCTAACGTGGTTCACAAGCGAGCGAGCGCACCAAGCGAGCGAGCGTATCCTCACCAACGCGTCAACGTCGACATAAAAACGCAAGATGCCTTAACAATATAACACCTAATCTACTTATACTTAAGTAGATCTACAGCTTGCTCTTTTTAATATTAATTCTTAACGTGTTTAAAGTAGCTATTGTGCTGCCTAAATCTATAATCTTTTTAAATCTACTCTTAAGCATTAACGTGCTAGAAAATGCCTTTAACGTGACTGTGAACTAAACTTAAAGCGCTTAAACAAGTTAGAAAAAAAAGCTATAGTTAAGCGTATTCTTAAAGAGTCTACGCAAGGATTTACGCTTATAAAGCTTAATATTTAAGTAATAGCTAATAAACTATTAAATAAGCGCACTAGTAGCTCTGTTAGTAAGAACTAAGTTAACAACTTTATTAAGCAGACTCCTAAGCTCTATACGAGCTAAAGCTATTTTTATAATTACTAGCAAGCCGCCTGTAAGAACCTAGTAGCTATTTAGTGCTAGGTTAACTTAGTCTAGGCAACAAAGTAAAAGTAGGGTATTATAAATAATAATATTTACAACTTTAATAAAACTAGCTTTATAATAAGCAAGATTTTATTATAGTTAGTTATTATAAGCTTAAGAATATAGTAAAAAAAAGTAGATATAGCTAGGCAACTATAAGTAAGTTACTATAATCTAAGGCGTAGGCGTGTTAAGTTGCTAAATACTACCTTTTGTTGTCTTTATAGGCAAGGTACTTATTAATGTCTAGTTTAAAAATTTACTTACTAACTAAGTTCTTTAAGTTAGTTCTAATAGCTAAATAGATAATTAGCTTACTATTGCCTAGTTAGAGCATTTTAATACTTATACAAAGAGCTATACTGTAAGTAAGTATTAACTACTTATTATTAATAGTTATAAAAGCTACTACTTTATTAATTTTTAAAATCTTTGCAAGAAGAAGAATATTATTCTTCTTTATATACTTGCGCACTTATCTTATTTATTATAGCTTTTTAATGTTGCCTACTTCTTACTATTAAAGCGCAAGTATAGTAACGCTATTTTAGGCTTAGCACGTAACTATACTAACTATATTAGTAAGAAGACCTTCCTGCTAGCCTTTAAAGCTGCTTTTAAGCAGTCTATTATAAAAAAGAATATCTAAGCTAGCTTTAAAGGCGCTAGTCTAGTTTTATATAACTTATAGGTAGTGCTATTAAAGCTTAATATAGTAGTATAGACACTAAAATAATTACTATAATAAGTAGCTGCCTAGAAAGCGCAGATACTGCGCAACGCGCATAAAGTTAAAGCTTAAAGTACTCTTATTTAATAAAAAGTAAAAAACTACTATAAGTTTTTTACAAATTTACTTAATAAGCAAGTTGCGTAGCTAAGTAAAGAGGCTTAGCAAATAGTACATAAAATAACGCTTATAATAAAAAAAATAAACAGCCTTTAAGAAGCTCTAGATAAAGTAAATAAGTAGAAGAGCTATAAGCGGCAATATATATAGACAGAAGAGACTCTTACTATTAGCAAGGTATAAGAAGTATTAGCTAAACAGGCGGGTAGTAGTTGTGGTAATAGTAAGAGTGCGTCTAAGAGGGTGCAAGGAGAGAGGCGGTGCAGGCGTTGTAAGCAGACTAGACACAACGCTTATACCTACGCAGTTAAGATAGATAGTGCAAGTGATAATAGCAGTTTTAATAATTAATTTAGTATATTGCAATAGTTTATTAACTGTAATAAAAGTGCGTAATATTGTGTTGACGTTGACGCGTTGGTGAGGATACGCTCGCTCGCTTGGTGCGCTCGCTCGCTTGTGAACCACGTTACTCACAATACTATTAATGCGTTACTATAATAGTATAAGCAATTCCTTGCTACTTAATAATATTTACTACTAAGAGAACAACTTTTTGTTATTTGCAATGTAAAGACTTAATAGAACTTAATATATATTCTATATAAGCGCGCGCTTAAGCTCTTAAAATATATTATTAAATAGCTAGTACAAGAAATAGTAATAAAAAAAAGTACTTATAATATTATTGTTAAGTCCAACAAAAGTATAAAAGAGATTAAATATTATAAGTTTAAGTATTTTTAACTCTTCTTTATTAAGTAGCACTATATTAAAGTATTTATAGAGACGCTTAAGCAGTTTAAAGATGCTAGAAGCTTTTTAAGTAAAAACTAAAAGCCTTAAGTTTATTATATTTAGCTTATACATAACTGTTCCTTTAATTTTATAAACTTAATGTTAAATAATTCTAATAAAGACGGGAAGGGTTATACTTTAAAATAGCCTATAATAGTACAAGCTGCTATAAAAGAAAGAAAAATAAAACTAAGTAAGTACTATTTAAAATTTTTAGCTAAGTAAGGGTTTTTATTTAACTGCGCAGCTATTCTAGATCTAACTTAAAAGCTTACTATATATAAAGTATATTTATTACAGTTTGTTATTACAGAAGAGCGCTAATTAGCTAACTAGAATTCTATTCAAGAATATTAAGACAAGTATATATATTACAAATAGTTTTTTAACTATTTTAATTAATATAATAATAAAAAAAGAGTAAATGAAACACTAGTCTTTACTTTCTTCTCAAAAACAACACTTAGCTGTAAATAGTTTAAAGGCCTACTTCTTAATTACTTTTTAATAGCTTTTCTACTTTAATTCAATTTTTTTTACATAAATAAAAGAAGAAATAAAAAGCTCTACTTAATAAAAAAGAAGATTTTACGTAAATACTTCTTGCTTTAAATTAGAGACATTATTTAGTGTTTTAAAGTAGTAGTAATGAAATAAATATTCTTATTCTTTGCTGTCCTAAGTTGTAAAAGATGTATTAGTAATTCTTATTATTAGTATTAGTATTAAGGGCGTTTTTGATACTACAAAAAATGTTATTAGTAACTAAAAGTATTAGTTTTTAGCTTTAACTATTTAGCTAAATATAGTTTTTTAAGAATACTATTTTTCTAAATTTAACAGCGTAAGAAATTTCTATATAAGAAAAAAATATTAGCCTTAAAGTACTATATAATAAGATTAATAATATATTTAAGTTTCTACCGCCTAGAGATAGTATATGTAGTCTAGAGAAGGAAATAGTAGAAGTTAAGCCTATAGAAGAGACCTCTCTACCTTTAGTATCAAAGCAGTAGCGCCTTAAGGCTTAAGCGTTACTGTAATTATAAGCTGTAATAATTAACTATAGTAATAAAGTTTTAACTATCTCCTAACTCTAACTAGTAATAAATATTAAATACTGTAACTTAACTCTAGTTTGTGCAACCTAACCACAACTACAATCTAACTTATACTTATGCGTAAGTACTTATAACTTATTTACTAGCCTAGGTATAGGTTAAATTATAGTTGTAGTTAAGTTGTATTACATAGACTATGTAACTAAATTAGTGCTTACTTAGCTTGCCTCTCTTAATTTTACTTGTTTAATGTAGCTAATTATTACTATAAATAGCATGTTACTACAACCTAACTACAACTATAACTATAACTTAACTTATACTTATAGTTTATACGCGTAACTACAACTATAACTACTAGTTAGTATAACTTAACTACAACTACAACTACTAGTCTGTGTAACCTAACTACAACTATAACTACTAGTTAGTGCGACTACAACTTAACCTATACCTACGCTAAGCGTAAGTTAGCGTGGGTATAGGTTGGGTTGTGGTTGGGTTAGCTTACGTTAGACCCTAACCACAACCTAACATATACCTATTTACTAGCCTACTGCTACCGGCAGCCTGTGACAAAGTCTTCCTCCTCTCTAGGAGTGCGTCCCGCACGAGGTGCGATAAGAAGGAAGTAAGAAATGTTAAGAAATTAGGTAATCTAAGCTTTTTTGTGCTAAGGCGCGCATAGTTGCGCTAAAACGGGCTAAAATGCGGCTTGGGTATAGATATTAGAAAGCTCTCTTTTAGGCTGTCTACTTAGACTGCTTCTCTCTAACTAATCAATTAGTAAGTATTTTTTTATTTTTTTTAGAGTTAGTAAGGTCTAAATTGCCTTAGATTAAAGTAAACTAGGTTCTACTAGCCTTAACTAACCCCTTGCTTATGCTAATAAGCCTAGGTTAGCGCTGCATAGCCCTTTCTACCTTATTCTCGCGCTGCCTAGTCTTGTTAACTGCCCTTTACATCTATCTTCGCCTAATCTATCTCTCTCTATACTAATCTAGAAGTGTCTAGACATTTAATATATTGCTATAGTCGACTTACGCTTAGATAGTTAAGACTACTAACTTATTTTTAAGGTGTCCAAGGTGGTAATTGTTGTTGTAGTCAAAATGGGATTTCCAAAAAAGTGAAAAGCAGTTACCCTCTACCAATAAGACGCAAAAGTCAAAAAAAAGATTGTGTGTAGTCAACGAAATTCGAACGGTGAGTGGATGGGGTCCACGCAAGACTACTAATAAAAAAGCTTTTATTAACAAGAACATATACGTTTAGTGCATATGTACTTTATACTTTACTATTATAGCTAACAACTAGATAGAGCTTGTGCCCTGCTATTATCTTACTAATAATAAGCCTAGCCTATAGATATGTGGCCCTTTTCAAGGGGGTCTACTTTAATTTATACAAATTTATAGTTATTTAGTTCTATAAGGCTGTTATTAAGGCCTACTAGATTAATGCTAATCAAGCTTAGTCTATTCTGCAGTGTACCCACTATGCTAGAGAAAGTTAGAACTGCTATTAGGTATGTATAGTGCTAATTAGCATAGCTTATACTAATTTACTCTAAAATAGGTTAGCAAGCGCTGCTAGAGAGACTGCTAGCTTATTTAAGGTTTAACTTTTAAGGCTTATTTTAGTCTTTTTAACTATGCCTTTATCTATAATATGTCTGCTGCGCCTACTGCTATGAAAGTCTAGGCTAAGTAAGCTAAAGTTGACTAGGTTAACAACTTCTTAAGGTAAGTAGCTTAGTAAAGTCTTTTTTACTTTTTGCTACTATGCCTTAAGTAATGTCTTTTAGCTATTATACTTATTAGTTTCCTTCATAGTTTATTACAAGATTAGTAGATATTTATTTATAAGTTACTAATATTTGCTGCTATAGTATGCAACTACTAGCTTAATACTAAGTAAACATATATACTCTACGCTAGTCTAGTGTTTTCGAAGCTTACTTTCATAAAATTGTTACTTTTTGTTAATACCTTATGCTTTCTTAAAGGCTCTTATAGCGCTAAGTAAGATTGCATTTAACAGGAGCTACTAGTTGTTAGTGTTTAGGTATCTTGCCTACCCTACTAGGTACATCTTCAAGTGCCCTTCTCTCTTTTATTTTATAATTTTGTTAATTTTGTAAATATTGTTGCTAACTTAAGGCGTGATTTGATAGGGTACCCCTTGTTCTCCTTAGACTAGATTAGTGTTAGGCGCGCTTTCTAATAAGCTAAGGTAGAAGACTAAGTGTATTTATTTTTAAGGTATCAAAGGTGGTGGTTGTTGTTGTAGTCAAAATGGGTTTTCCAAAAAAGTGAAAAGCAGCTGCCCTCCGAAAAAGAAGACTAAGTGTATACTACAGTCTTTCGGTGAGTTTAACTTATAAGCCTACTTGCCTATTTTCTTTATTTACCTTTAAAAGTCCTTAGTACTTATAGTTAGCTTATTCTTTAGTTCAGTAGTGTAGATATTTTATATATTTAGCATAACTATATTAGTTACTTTCAACTCTTTAGCCTTGTAGTTTTTATTAAACGCCTTCTATTAGTATTCTTATACTTTAGCTAAGTCTTATTAGGCTATCTCTTGTATCTCCTTGCGCGGCTTGTAGTCTTAGAGTGCGTGTTTAGATAGTCTAAATAGATCTAGCCCTATTAATTCTAGTGCGCATAGTATTGTGCGCATATATACTAGCTTAAAGAGCGTAATGCTTATTAAGTTATATTTTAACTTGTTATAAGCAAATTCTTCGTTAGCTAGTAAGGTTGCCTAGTTGTTTTATTTATAGTTTATATAGGCTCTTAGGTACTACTTAAGAACCTAGTTTATATGCTCTATCTGTTTGTTAGTCTAGAGGTAGAAGGTATTTAATAGTAGCCTTTTTGTTCATAAGTACTAGGCAAATGTGCTCTAGTATATAGAGGTAAATAGCACGCTTTGCTCTATTACAACTAACTTGAGTAGCATAAAAAGGCGACTATTTTATAGTAGAAGGTTTTAGCTAGGCTAAGCACGTCTAGGTCTTTTTTAGAGGGTATAAAATACACTATTTTAGAGAGGTAAAAGTTTACTACTAGGAAACTGTTGTACTCCTAACTAATTAATATACTAGAAGAAAAGTTTGTAATAAAGTCTTTTGCTAAGTTCTTTTAGATATTAGCTAGTATAAGTAGTAACCACAGTTCTCTATAGCGAGCGTGTTTAGTTAGTTCAACTCTTGCGTAGGTTATATATAATAAGCAATAGTTTTTTACTATTTACCTTATGTAAGGCTACTAGAACTCTCTAGTTAGTAGGTTAAGCGTGTAAGTAAAGCTAAAGTAGCCTACTAGTAAGCTGTTATAGTAAGCTTATAAGACTTGTACTTAAGCTGTGCCTAGTATATATAGGCGGCTTTCGTATAGGGCTGTGCTGTCTTATTTATCCTGCTAACAGGCGGCTTAGGCTAGCTGAGTGTTAATAGGCATTGCTTACGTAGCTTTTGCTATCTACGCATATCTATTACTAGGTATGCTTTTTTAAATAGTATCTTGTAGTAAGTGTAGTAGCCTATTTTCTTTTTATAAAAGTAATAGCTAGCTTAGGATAATAGTTCTTGTAGCGCCTACTAGAAGTGTTACTTAGACTTTTTTAGAGTTATTTAGTGTAACTATGTTTTTCTTAAAGTTATTTGTATTTTTTCAGCGTAATTTACGCTGCAGCTCTTCTAGCAAGCTTTTATTAATACTAGCGCCTTTAGCTATGTTTTTACTTATTACGTGGTTAGGCTTTCTAGACAGCTTGTTAGCTAAGTTAGTCTAGCTAGGGCAGTAGACAATAGTAAAGTAAAAGGTCGCTAGCTATTCTGCCTACTTAGCCTGCTTACAAGATAGTGCTTTAGTAGATATAAAGCTTCAGAGGTTGTAGTAGTCTGTGTATACAGTAATATTATAGGCAGCGCCTTTAAAGTAGTGCCTTTAGTATTTAAAAACTTTAATAATAGTAAGGTTTTTCTTGTTATGTGTGTTGTAGTTATGCTTAGCAGAGGTTATCTTATAAAAGTAGAATGCAATTAGGTGCTGTAAATCTTTGCTTTTTTAGCTTAGCCTAGGCTAGTTTAGGATGCTAGATGATTGTGAATCTTAAGGCGTCTGTTTTTACATTGTATAGAAGGCTAAGGTTAAAGTGTACTAGAACAAGACTCGTAGCACACTTCTTTTCAAGAGTTTTAAATCCTTTAAAAGTATTTAGTTCTAGCTTAATTAGGCGTAACTTCTTTCATTTCTGCTGTTAGCTACTCTTGCTCGCGTCTAGTAATTGTTGGGTAACCTAGTAAAGGGGGGCGGCTATTCTAGAAAAGCCTTCTATAAACCTTTAGTAGTAGTTAGCGAAACTTAAAAAGATCTGCACGTCCTAGATTAAGGCTAGTGTAGGCTAAGCTTAAATGGTATTAATGTAGTCTAACTTTATCTTAATACTATGAGAAGTTACTATAAACCCTAGGTACTTGTTTATTTTTTAAGGTGTTAAAGGTAGTGGTTGTTGTTGTAGTTAAAATGGGTTTCTAAAAAAGTAAAAAGCAGCTACCCTCTATTGATTAATTACAAAAGTTAAAAAAAATTGTGTGTAGTTAACGAGATTTAAATAGTTAGTAGATGAGTTCTAGGAGGAAAGCTTAAACCACTAAGCAATAATTAGGGTTTAAAAATTTGCTAAAGTACTAAGAAATAACACTAATTCAAACGTGTCTAACGGCGATTGCTAGCCTATAGCTAACAACAGGATTGGGGTAGAATTGCAAAAGAATTATAACATAATACAATAGAGGAGGGAAAGGATACGTACGTACTGCAGTAGGAGCCTGAAATACTCAATAAAGCTAAAGCTACTGCTTTTTACTTACTTCTTCTTACCTTTTAAATAGCACTGCATATAAATAATTTGTATACAATATACTGCAATAGCGTATAACCTCCGCAACAAGTATCTTCTTAACCTTAACTCTTATTTAAAGGTAGGAAGCTTTCTTATTATACGCCTAGCCCTTAAACTAGTCTAGCTTAAGCTAATTATGTAGATACCTAAGTTTTTTAAGTATTGATAAACTTAGCCTTTCTAGGACTTGATGATTTTATCTCTTATAAACAACTCTAGAATTTGTAATATCTTTATATACAAAAAAAATTTTACGCTTTACCTTAGCTACTTAAAGAAGGAATGAAAGATTTATAAAGTATTTGCTAATCCTAGCAAAGTTCCTAAAATGCTCTACTGTAGTATTTTTTTTGTTAATTGTGCATAGGCTAAGTAAAAAAACTTTTAACTAGTTAGGCTAGCTGTTACATGACGTTAAAATAGCAATAAAGAAAAAAAAGCAAGAAAGAAGAAGTAGGCGTTCTATAATTGCATGGATAAGTTAGAAAGCAAGCCAATAATAGTGCTGCTTCTTTAATTCATCTAAGAGTACCTAGAAGTAAAGCCTTAACATAAGTAGGCAGCATAGGCAGGATAAAAGCAGGATAGAGAGCGTTAAGTTAAAAGGCAATTTGCGTTTTTGTTTTGTTTTTTTTTGTTTTTGTTTAAACTTGTGACACATTAATTGCGTGCTAGCAATACTAAATAAGGGGGTATAAGCCTAAATACTTGTTGTTAGCAATAAATCTTTTTCCACTAAAAAGGTGTCTGCAAAATGTGTAGTTACATTAAAAGGTTGTCTTAAAAGGCCGAAGCTAATAAACTCTGGGTACTTAACTCTTTAGGTGTAAAACTTGCACTTAGATAGTTTAGCGTACAGTTAGTACTAGATAAGCCTTAATAATACTTTTTGTACTTAGGTAATGTAATCCTTCTTGTCTTAGAAGTAGATACGGATGTTGTTTAGGTAGACAATGCAGCCAACGTCTAGAAAGTCTAAGAAGATTAAATTAATGTAGTTGTAAATTACTGCTAGGGCTCTAGAAAGGCTAAAGGGCATTACAGTATATTTAAAGTAGCTGGCAGTATCTTGTTTAACAATAAGGATAAAAACAACTATATAAAGATGCTATTAAAATTCTATAAAAATATACTAGAGGATCTGCGCTAGCGTAACTTAGTAGGCTGGTAAATGGGTTAGAATTGGGTCGGGGTTGGGTCAGATCCGCACGGACCAGAACACCAAAATCTCAACCTTTACTTTATAATAACTCTATTAATACTAGTTATATCATGATGCAATCTCAAGAGAAGTTGCGTTAGTATAAGAGAATACTTATACTAAGATTTTAAGAAATTATATACACTATAGCCTTAGCTATCTATCTTTGAAGGCTTAAATACAACAAAACTAAGCTAAAAGTTAATATAATCTTGTAGAATTTTAATAGAGATATCTTCAGGTGGTAATGCATCTTGAAGTAGGTTTGCATCATGATATAACTAGTAATAATAGAGCTTGTTGTTAGTTAAGTACTTGAGTAGTTGTAAGGTTAACTAAGTTTTTGTAATCTGTAAGAATTATAAGTTTTAGGCAGCTTTTAGCGTATACTTTCTAATATATAAAGAATATAATAATAGCTAGTAGCTCTTTATTGTAGACGTTGTAATTCTCTTCTAGTCCTAATAATTTGCAAGAGTAGTACGCGATAAGATACTATTAACCTTTATACTTTTAACTAGCGCATCTACCTAATATAAGGTCTAAAGCGTTAGTTTTAAAGCACAATAGTTGTTCTGCATAGAATAAAAGGAAGCATAGTAGTTTTAAACTTATATTTTTAAGTTGTTAGAAAGCATCCTTAGCTTTCTTGCTTTACTTAAATAGAGTGTCTTTCTTTGTAAGTTAAGTGAGTGATATAATAGTTTAAAAACATTCTTAATAAACTGTTAGATAAAGTTTAGGAATTCTAGGCAGAATTTTATGTCCATAACTATTTTAAGTATTAGCTATTCCTTGACTACCTGCATTTTTTCTATTTTTATCTCTACTACTTGTGCTCTTACTATATATCTAAAAAAAGTAACCTTATCTTTATAAGATTTGCATTTCTGTAGTTTAAGTTCAAGGTTAAACTAGTTTAAGCACTTTAGTACTATGCGGCCGTGTTTTACATAATTTCTTAAGTTCTTAGAGTAGATAAAGATGTTATCTAAATATGCGATAATAAAAATATCGAAGTTTACTCTTAATACGTTATTAATAAGTTCCTCAAATGCTGTTTAGGTGTCTGAAAGCCTAAATAGTATAATAGTGTATTTATAGTATCTATATTGTGTTTAAAACGCTATCCTCTATTCTTTACCTTTCTTAATCTTAATAAGGTAGTATTTATCTTAGAAGTTTAATACTAGAAAGACTTTAGAGTAAGATAATTAATCCTAATGCTCTATAATATTTCGTAGTAGGTATTGATTTTTTACTCTAATATTGTGAAGCTTTTAGTAGTTAACGCATATCTTTAGTAGTCTATTTTTCTTTAGTATAAAAAGTATAAAAAATCCTACTAGTAATAAAAAAAGTCTAACATATCCTTTTTATGAGTTTTTATTTAGCCTTTCTCTTGATATTCTTAGTTCTGTCTCTAATAGTAAATATATTAGCCTAAAGAGTAAAGACTTTCCTTCTTTTAGAATAATCTTATAGTTTTAAAGTTAATGACTTATTAATGCTTTGCTATTTACTACTTCTATTTATTTTTAAGGTATCAAAGGTGGTGGTTATTGTTGTAGTTAAAATAGGGGTTCCAAAAAAGTGAAATGCAGCTACCATCTACTTGTTAGACGCAAAAGTCAGAAAAAAAAGATTGTGTGTAGTTAATAAGATTCGAAAGGTAAGTAGATAAAGTCTACGCGCTAAGCGCTTAGAGCAGAAAAGCTTAGACTACTAAGCAAAAATCAAGGTTAAAAAAATTTGTTTAAGGTACTAAAAAACAACACAAATTAAAACGTTTTTAACAGCAATTGCCAGCCTATAGGTAGCAACAAGATTGCAATAGAGATGAAGGAGAAGGGTTGGGACACGTACGTTACTGCAGCAGAAGCCTACAATATTTCTTTATAAAAGCTCTCTACCTACTACTTCTTACTTTTAAAATTTCCTACACTACACAGTACTGTATATAAACAACTTGTATATAAATAATATAATGCTTAGACTATTCTTCTTCTTATTTAACACAAAGACTAGTAGCTTATATTATGTAAAGTTAAACCTTACTAAGTTACTACACTAGAAGTTATAGTAGTAGATTATAAAGCTAGCGTTTACTATTCTTAAGTAGCTACTCTAATTAGTTAAAAAAGAGCTAGTAGCAATAGTCCTTATAGTAATTAAGTTAGTGTAGAGGTTAAAATATAACTTTGGTTAAAATATCTTTGCGTCTAGTGTTATAAATATTAAAGTTACAATAAGGACTATAAAAGGCTAGTTTAGCTAGTACACTATATACACTATGCATGTTAATAGTCTAAGTAACATAGTTCACAAGTGACCCGTCCAACCCAAGCGACCTGTCTACTCTACCAAAATTTGCTTAACACTTTACTAATACTACAATGCAACCACAACGCAATGCGCAATTGTCCCATACTAAAAGCATATTACAGTTTGCTATCTAAGCTATAATTAAAGATTGCGACGAAAGCGAAAAAACCGTTGTTAAATCTTTTGGCGTTTCTAGAAACACCCTCTAAGACTAACGCGCTAGAGCCCTCCTAAAACGCAATTAAGAGCCTAAATTAAAGAAGCTAGACTAGCTAGAAGAGGAGGCACTTGTCTAACAGATACTTAAGCTTACTTAACAAAAAATAGGCGCTATAAAGAATATAGTGCAAGATATAGCTAATAATTTACTTACACAGCGTAGTAGAGAGCCTATTAGTAAGTACTAGGTAGACAACTTTAAAACGCGTACGCTAGAGATTAAGCTTAAAAAAAGCTGCTTATATAATTATTAGCAAGCTCTTAATAAAGATCTACGCGTTATAACACTTTAGTTTAAGCTAGTTGTTAACATAAAGGCAAAATATAGTATTACAAATAAAAATATATATAACTTTAATAAGACAAGCTTTATAATAAAAATTATTTATAGCTAGAGAGTTTTTCTAAGCTTTAAAAAGCGTAGCGTAAAAAGAATTTAGCTAAGAAACTATAAGTAGGTTACTAATATCTAGAAAGTTAACACAAAAAAATAGTCTCTACTACCCTTTTTAATTTTCTTTAGCAATGTCTTTATTACTTCTTAGTTTTACAACTTACTTTAGAACTAAGTAATTAAAGTTAGTTCTAATAGCTAGACGTTAAATAAGCTTAGTCTTGCTTAGTTAAAGTACTTTAATACTTATACAAAGGCGAGTAGTATAAGTACATACTAGCTACTTATTATAAATAGCTATATAAGCTATAACAACTATAAGTTTTACAAATACTACAAAAAACAAAAAATTATTACTTTCTATATACTTTTATACTTGTTGCATTTATTATAACTACTTAATGTAAGTTGTTTTGCGCCTTTAAAGCAGGCATACAGTAATTAAATTAGTAGCTTAGTATAGTATAGCACTAAGTAAATTAAAAGAAAAGCCTTTTTACTAGCCTTTAAAGTGGCTTTTAAAAAAGTAATTACAAAGAAGAATATATGCATAAGTGTGAAGAACTAGGAGCTAGTAACAGTGGTTTAGGAGAACTGAATAATTGATTCTAATTCTGCCTTTCTAACTGCGTCTAAGACGTGCTATTTATATAGACCTAACCTAGAAAGGCTGTTGTTAAACTTAGAGGAGTTTAACACGTATCCTAACGAGCTTAGGTATAAGATTATAAGTTTAGCGTAAATACTTTAACGTAAAGTTAGCTAGCGCGCGCTTAGCATATAAGCTAATAGGCTTTTAGCCTTAGGCCTAAAGAGGCCTTAGGCTTTAAGAATAGTATATTATAAATGTAACACACCCCTTAGGTAACTAAGACCTTAGTTACCTATGTAGAGCTTTATATAGTCCTAGCGCACTGCGCAACGCGTTGTGCACGTGCAGCTTAGCGCAAAGCGCAACAATAATAATAAACTTTTAAGCTTTTTAAGCTTAGTATCTAACACTACTATAGCTACTATAAGTATTGCCTATAAGTTTGTCTAAACTTTTTAAAAGTAATACTTATTACTTTTATAAGTGTTACTATACTCTTATATAGCTTTTTAAGCTTACTACGCGCTACTTTATACTCTTGCGTAGCTTTTAGCTCTGTTTTAGCACTTCTTTTATTTAGTTACTAACTCTATATAAAAGTTAAAACAATAAAAAGCTGCTGTTACTTATACTACTACTTATGCTGCTGCGCGCACGCTGTTACTACTATTGCCTTTGCCTGCGCTGTTGCTCTTGCCTTTGCTGCTGCTGCTGTTGCTACTTACTCTAGTAGCGCAGCTACTCCTATAACACGCTTTTTACGTAAAGTTAACTAGTGCTACTTTAAGTATAGCACTAGCCTATACATTTAAGAGGCGTATAAGCAAAGTTAAAACTTTAGTTAAGACTGCCTATAGGCGTAAGACCTTAGTAGCAACTCTTAGTTACTAAGGTAAACTTAGTGCGCATTATATTATGCTTTATCTTAAGTATAGTAAGAGCGCTTTATTTAGTAGCTTTAATAAAGCTTATTAAAATAACTTTTGTAGCGCTAAAACGTGCTGCTAGTAGTACTCTAATAAAAAGACTTATAAAGTTTTATATTTTTTTTTTTTTAAATTTTAAGCTTATACTAATAATTAAAGCTTTTAGATTACTTTTTTTTTAGCTAAAAAGCTTCTTACTAAGCTCTAAAAGAATACGCTTATATAAGCTTTTTTCATACATTTTTTTATATTTTTTATACTAATAAATTATAAAGTAAGTAGGCTAAAAAGCTTGTAAGCTGTAGTTTGCGTGCTTCTAGAGCAGGTAGCTAAAGAGAAGAAGGCTAGAGAGGGCCTTAAGAGTAAGGAGGAGGAAAAAGAAAGTTAGGATAACTAAAAGAAGCCTGCTAGCCCTTCTAATAGTCTCCTTGCGCGTTGTCTACGCGCTAAAAAGCTGTTAGATAAGCTAGTTAACCTCCTAGTTGCTGTCAGAGAAGGCCTGGTCAACCTTGATGATATATATACTATCCTGCACAATGATCAGTAGTTCACTGATCATATATACCTTTTGGTTGTTTTGGCGTAGTGGTGCAGGGCTGCGTTCTTGCTTAAAACTTATTAGGAGGGGGTTATTCTCCTAGAACCTTATAAGTTCTCTAGAGGTAGAGGGCTAATATACTTTAATAATTAAACATTTCTCTTATTTTTTTTAAAATTCTCTTTTTCTTATAATTAATTGTAAGACATAACGTGTTTCATAAGCGAGTCGCCAACCCAAGCGAGTCGCCAACGCGAAATCACCGCAAAATTTCAAAAAAACAGGTGTCTGTTTGAAAAGCTGTGAGATTTAAAGGAAATTCTAAAAGGTAGTTGTAGAGATAGACTACTTGCACCCCTGTAAAACCACAAAACTAAGTATATCTCGCATAATAGTAAAGCTAGAGTTTTTATATCTTGAAAGCTTGTTCTTTATGTAGATGCACCAATTGTATCAAATTTTTAGAGAATTCTACCTTGTGGTTGTTAAGAAATAGACACCTGTTTTTTTGAAATTTTGCGGTGATTTCGCGTTGGCGACTCGCTTGGGTTGGCGACTCGCTTATGAAACACGTTATGTCTAATATTAATAATCTTTTTGAAGTGCTTAAGCTTTTGCCTTAATAAGTACTTAGTAAGTCTATTAGCTAGCATCTTAGCTGTTAGCAAATACTTAATTTAAAATAAGCCTTTAGCGTGTTCTTAGCAGAGCTACATATTTTGTTTATTTATATAATAGAGCTTAGTAGTAATTCTTTTTTACTTTTTAATAACTAGGCGTATAGTTTGCTAGTTGTTGTAAAAGATCTTTTAAGCTCTTAAAACTACTAGCTTAAGTTCTTTAAATAGTCTTTTAAGCGCTACAAATCTTTTTACTACATATTCTAGTGCGAGGAGCTCAGCTTTTATTATTAAAGTTATTACTGTAGCTTAACAAGCTGCTTTTTAAATAATTAATCTTTTAAAAAGTATAATTATATAGCCTTAAGAAGATAAATAAGTTTCTAAATTATCTACAAAAAATACGTCTTTATAAATAGTAAGCTTTTTACAATTACTTTTACTGTATATAATTTTTTTATGCCTTGTATAGTAGAGGTATTATATAAGATAATTTACAGCCTTTATATAAGCTTCTAAAAAGTTAATTAGAAAGTAAGAGAGCTTAAAAACTGCGTAGGCAGTGTTAGGAAGCAGCATAATATCTATATAAAGTGCGCTACTAACGCGCTATTAGTAGGCTTTAATTTAAAGCTTTAGGGCTTTTCTAAGATTTTTAACTAACTTTTTTAAAGGTAAAAGAGTTTCTAGAAACATACTAAAAATGTCTAAATTAAATCTTTTTATAACTTTGTTAATATAGGTGTTATGTAGTAGCAATATTAAGCGCTTTTTACAATCTCTTATAATCTTTATTTCTAGAAACTTGCTTGCTTTTTTTTATTCTTAATCTTGTAGCTGTTTTTAATTAATATTAAGAGCTTATAAGCTTTTATATAGTAAGATTAATAATTTATAAAGAAAATATTATTTATATAGAATATCAGGAGAAGCGCATAGTCCTTAGTAAAGAAAAGACAAAGCTCTTTAGCTAAGGCTTATAAGCTAAGCTTTTTAAGTATGCTTAAAAATTCATTATACTATAATAATAGCAATTCTTGTTAGCTGTATAGAGATCTTTTAAGCCTAACACACTTTTCTAGGCGCTTATAACTATCTAGTAGGTCGCACAGGACTACTGTTTTATTACTCATATTAGTATTAAAAAACGCGCCTACTACGTTAAGCTGCTAGATTGTTATATTAAACTTAGCTATAATTGCTATTACAAGTCTAAAGGATTGCGCGGCTAGTATTACTATATATATTAAGTGTAGTAAGTTTTTTACTTAAAAGTTTTTTTTACTATAAGACATGCTTTGTATTTTAAAAAGTAGCTATTTTTATTAAGCTTATAAGTAAATACTTATTTAAAAGGGAGAGGCCTAAAGTCTTCTAGAGTCTCTTTTTCTATCTAGGTACTTTTTAAAAGTAGAGTATTAATCTCTTTTTAACTAGCCTATTTAGATAGAGTTATATATTAGTAGTTGTAGAAGTTCTTTTATTTATTTAGAAGCTTTAGGAGATTGTTAAAGTAAATATAAAATTAATTAACTTTTTTAAGAGCTGCTGCTATTATAGCATAGACTGTAATTAGCTTATAATTTTTCTAAAGCTAATAAAGTAATGCTTTAAGCTTAAGTGCCTTTAAAAAGTTATATAGTAGGCAGTATATACCTGCACTTTCTACGTTAAAACTGCGTTAGTCCTTATCTTTTACCCTTAAGAAGCTTTTTGTAGGAGGTCTTTATACTTTCTTTTTATAAAGTTTTTTTACTAAAATTTTTTAAAGAACTCTAGTTAGTGCTGTAGGATTCTTAGCACTGCGCTAGGCCTTCTTAAAAGCGTTTCCTACTTCTTCTAGAAACTATATGTGTCTCTACGCGTCTGTTAAGCTTAATTTACTAGTTATTTACAATTTCTAAAAGCTAAGCAGCTTATTACTGCTACTTGCAGCTTTTTAAGCTAGAGTACTTTGCCCTAGTATTTACACTTCTAAAAATAGAGGCGCTAGCATTGCCTTAGGCGTTAGTAGCTGTTTTAAAAGACCTTTCTGCCTTACACAAATTCTCTAAAAAGCGTTAGCCTAATACTCTTTACATGCTTTTAGCGTACTGCCTATTAGAAACTATAGTAAGCCTTCTATAGTCTTTATTATTAGCTAATTGCTTGTTAGCTGTAAGACTTTCTATATTATTACTCTTACTTAACTAATACTTGTAAGCTGCTTAAGTATTTCTTTAGCCTTACTAATTTTGTTATTATTAATAGTGTGTACTATAAGAACTATATCCTACCTTAGCAGCTTATAAGCTAGTCTTTTATAGTACAGCATTTTATTAAATGTAACGTTGCGCGTTATAATAACTTATTTAAGCGCTAAAACTTGTATTTAGTGTATATTAAAAGCTCTATAGCCTACTAAGTAACTAATATAGCTTTTAGGAAAAGTCTTAAAGCTCTTTTTATATTACTTAGCTACTCTATCCTTATTTAAGAGATAGGCGCGGCAGCTATAAGCATATATACTACTCTAATATAGTTTTATATTTATTATAAGGCTCTTAAGAGGCTTAAGTTTATAGTACTTAGAGTACCCTCTACTTTATTAACTAAAAAGCTTATTTAGTAAGCGTAAACTATGCGCGTAAAATAAGCTTATATTATATAGCTATGCTACAGCCTTAATAATTTCTAGCTAGAGTTTTCTAGGCAGGTTCGTGCTTACTGTTATCTTAATTAACTTAGTTATTATTTTTTATTCTACTTGTTTAGCAGCTCTATTTAGTTTCTATATATATAGTAGAGATAGCTTAATTATAATACTACGTTTTTTATACTATATTTAGTACTATAGTATACCTTGCTAAGAAAGCGTTAAAGAATTATTATCTTATATAATCTTAACTATTTAAAGCTTATAACAAGCTTTAATAGAAGTTTTAAAATAGTAGAAAGCTTTTATAATTTCTAAAATAGATTTAGCTTATAAAATATATATATAAATCTTACTACTAAAGGCGTTCTTTATAACTTGTATTTATTGCTCTCCTAAACAACCTTAAGGAATATTAAATTAGTCCTACAAGATCCTTTAGTATAGTTAAAAAAAATGTTCTTTTAGTTACTTTAAAATAACTTGTTTAGTATAAGTTAAAGCATAGTACTTATATTTAATGTACATAATTTTTCTTTACCTACACTCTCTAAGCTACATTAATAAGTACTCCTAGTGCTTTTAGACTTAAATACTTTGCTTGAGTATACTAAAGGTCTTCTAAGATGCTCCTTAGATAAGTTTTCTATAAGCTTCTAATAGAAAGTATTATATTTATAATAAGCTTTAGATAAGAAGATAAAGGCTTATATTTAAAAAATAAAAAGTTAAAACAACGTTTAAGCTATACTAGTACAATATTTTTACTAAGTATACTTTAGTAAAGTATATTATTTAAGCTTAAGTACTAAACTCTTTTTTTGTGTAGGTAAGCTTCTAAGATAATATTAAGATAAAAACTTTTAATAACTACTATATTTATTTATTTTTAAGGTATCAAAGGTGGTGGTTGTTGTTGTAGTCAAAATGGGTTTTCCAAAAAAGTGAAAAGCAGCTGCCCTCATGTGTAGTTAATAAAATTTAAATAGTAAGTAGATGAGGTCCACGCCCTAAGCGCTTAGAGCAGAAAAGCTTAGACTACTAAGCAAAATTAAGGTTAAAAAATTTGCTAAAGGTACTAAAAAACAACACTAATTGAAACGTGTTTAACAGCAATTGCTAGCTTATAGCTAGCAACAAGATTGCGATAGAGGTAGAGGAGGTAGAGAAGGGTAAAGACATGTACGTTACTGCAGCAGGAGCCTGCAATACTTTATAAAAGCTCCCTGCCTACTACTTTTTACTTTTAGGATTTCCTACACTACATAGTACTGTATACAAATAACTTGCATACAAATAATATAATGCTTAAACTATTCTTTTTTCTATTTAACACAAAGACTAATAGCTTATATTAAGTAAAATTAGACCTTACTAGGTTGCTATATAAGAAGCTATAGTAGTAGATTACAAAGCCTGCGTTTACCTTTATTAAGCGGCCTCCCTAGTTAGTTAAAAAGGAGCTGTTAGCAGTAGCTCTTATAGTAATTAGGTAGACGCAGAAGTTAAATTTTATTATTTATTAAGACTTTATTAATGCGTCTAGTATTATAAATGTTAAAGTTATAATAGAGGTTGTAAAAGGCTTGTTTAGCAGCAAGTCTATTAAATACGTTGCGCATGTTAATAGTCTAAGTATAGTAATAGTGTGTTATTTTACTAATCTCTTTTTGCGCGAATGCAACTTTAGTAGAGAGACCTTATAGTAGCTTTATAAAGAGCAAGAGCGTGTTAAAACAGCTATTAAGTAGCTAAGACAAACTAATAAGTAGGAGGATTTTGTAAGTTGCCTCTAGAGATAGGAGAGCTATGCTTAGATAGTAACGCTGTTGTTGTATGTTTACATTTAAGTATAAGCGCATGCTAGAAACGCCGCGACTGCAACACTGCCAGGATGGCAACAGAGACAACAGAAGTTGCGGTTATTAGTAAATAGTTATTAGTTAAGACAGTTAGTTAGAGAGATATTGCGTATCTTTGTTTCTGTATAAACATGCGACACACTAATTGCGTGCTAGTAATGCCGAACAAGGGGGCATGAGCCTGGATACCTGTTGTTAGCAATAAATCTTTTTTTACTAAAAAGGTGTCTATAAAATGTGTGGTTACATCAAAAGGTTGTCTTAAAAGGCCGAAGCCACTACTATATTTATATAAGTAAAGTCTTTAGTTTTATTACTACATATTTTATTTAAGACTTAGTAAAGAATGCAAGTCTCTTATCTACTAATAAAAAAGGCCTAAGTGCCTACTTTTACTATCTTTACCTCCCTTACAAGTGTAAAAGAGCCTAGTATAAGTAGTTCTCTACTATTTACTAAGTATAAAGCGGCCTTACTATCAAGTATAGTACTTCTTAATAGTACATAAGCGTTGTAATTGCTAGTATAGTATACACCTAGGCTGTTGTCTTCTTTAAAAAGCGCTAAGTTAATTAAAAATGTAATAATACTACTTAAAAAAGCCTCTTACTTGCTTTTTTTTTAGAAGAGCTAGTATTCTACTTTAACTAGTTTGTCTTAAAGTTCTTTGCACTAGTTAGTATATAAGCGTTTCTAAATCTTTTTAGCTTTCTCTTTACTAATATTATTATGGTATTCTATATAGGCCTTAATTACTGCTAAAAGTATATAGTATTTTATAAAATTCTAAAAGTACTAATACTTTTTATTTTTTTTGTATAAGCACTTATAGTAAATTTTTTAGCCTATACTTTTATTACTTTAAATTTTTCAAAGTTGTAAGTTTTTTAAAGTAGCAAAAGCTCTTACTACTAATTTAGCTAAGCTTAGTATACTAATTAAGCGCTAATAAAGCATTTTTAAAAATACTTACTAGTTTAGTTAAAATTAAGATAATTTTTTTTAAGTATCTAATACTATTACTTTATTAGATTAGCCTAGTTAAGAGCGTATTTAGCTCCTATAGCATCTAAAAAGTTAAATATAGCAAGCGCACTATCTACTTGAAAATTTTTTAGCTTTTTAGCTTTTAGTTAGCTTATTTACTATTTTTCATATTAAGCTTTTCGTTTTCTAGTACTAAGTTTTGCTTTTTTAAAGCTTGCTTAGTACTTTTAGCGTGTTGCTATTTAGTTAATAGTATCTATTAGCACTAGTTTAAGCTGTAGTTGTTTAATAAGCTTTTTAAGTATTTAAATAGCACTATTTATAAGTCTAATTATAATTAAAGCTAGTAACTATTTGTTAATAGTTATATAAAATTAATTTTTAATATGCTAAAAAGCTTATACATTTACAGCCTAGTCTACATGCCTTATATAGTATTTATTAAGTTTTCTATTATAAGCTTTAAGTTTTCTTTAAGATACGTTCTTTGTAGGCGCTAAAGGCCTTAAAGGCAGCCTTATTAATATATAAAAAGTTATAATAGCCTCCAAGTTAACAGATTTCTAAACTTCTTTAAATTTAGTATTAAACTTTAGCTAAGTATACTAGTAAGTCTAGGTCGCATGGCCTAAAAGGCGCGCTAAGTTAGTAATTTAAGAAGAGTTGCCTACTATTATTTTATGTGCAATTAGTTAGTAAGTTAAAAAGTATAAATTGATTTTTTAAACAAATTAGAAAGTTTAAACTACTACTAGCGTACTTTAAGTTACGCAGGAAGAATCTAAACTACAATTTAAAGTGCTAGGCTTATAACTATAGAAGACTAGGAGCTAGTAATAGTAGTTTAAGAAAACTAAATAATTAATTCTAATTTTACCTTTCTAACTGCGTCTAAGACATGCTATTTATATAGACTTAACCTAGAAAGGCTGTTGTTAAACTTAAAGGAGTTTAACACGTATCCTAACAAGCTTAAGTGTAAGATTATAAGTTTGGCGTAATACTCTAACATGAGGTCAGCTAGCGCGCGCTTAGCGCGTAAGCTAACAGGTTCCTAGCCTTAGGCCTAAGGAGGCCTTGGGCCTTAAGGATAGTACGTTATAGATGCGACAATAAGCTTCAAAGGCGTAAGCCTAGTTCTACATAATTTAAAAGCTGTAGTATTAAAGCTTAATATAGTTTTTTACACGCCTACTTTACTAAAGCTAGAAAGTACCCTATAAGAATTAAAAATACTAAGTAACTTTTATAAGATAAAAGCCTAAATAACCTTGCTTCGCGAGCGTGTACGCTTGTAAAAAAAATTTCTAACTTCTCTACTTTTTAGAGAAGTTAAGCAGCTTAATAAGAGGGTTACATTAATAAGGCACAAAATAGTATTAATGCATTAGGAAATAGCAGGGCTTTAAAAAGCAGTAGAAGTAGCAATAAAAGTTAAAAGTTAAAAGTAGAGGTATATCTAGACAGCTAAGACCCTTAAAGTAGGTAAGGTAGCTAATTTATTAGCTAAAAAGGAGGGTAGTAGGCAGGAGGAGGGTTAAGAGCCTATAAAGAAGGTGCGCATGTAGAGGCGCTGCGGACGTTGTAGCAAGACTAGCTACAACGCTTATACCTGCGTAGTTAAAATTATAGATCTATCTAATAGCAACGAGTCTAAATAGTATTTTTGTCTCCTGCAAATTATAGTACATTGTAGTGGTGCTGCAGCATAAGGTGAGTCTTAAGCAAATTTTGGTAGGGTGGACGGGTCGCTTGGGTTGGACAGGTCACTTGTAAACTACGTTATAGTAAAAGTATATCACTTTAGTACTCTTCTCCTGCGTAAATGCAACTTTAGTAAAAAAAACTTAAAAGTAGCTTTATAAGAAGTAAAGGCGTATTGTAATATCTATTAAGCAGCTAAAATAAACTAACAAGTAAAAGAATTTCTAAAACGTCTTCAAAGATAAAAAAGCTGTATATAGATAGTAATGCTGTTGTTATTTATTTATATCTAAGAATAGGCACTAAACGCCGTAACTGTAACACTGCTAAAATAGCAATAAGACAACAGAAGTTGCAGTTAGCAGTAAATAGTCAGTAGTAAATAGTTAGCAGTAAATAATTATTAGTTACAAGGGTTAGTTAAAGGGATATTGCGCATCTTTGTTTCTGTTTAAACATGCTAGAGCGACACACTAATTGCGTGCCGGCAATGCTAAATAAGGGGGCGTGAGCCCGGATACCTGTTGTTAGCAATAAATCTTTTTTTACTAAAAAGGTGTCTACAAAATGTGTGGTCACATCAAAAGGTTGTCTCACTACTTCTATAAAGAGGTGGTAAAATTCTTTATACTCTTTTAAGATATCTAGAGTTCTATATTACTTTTAAACTCTGATTTCTTAAGTTAGAAGTGCCTTTTTAGCATTAATTAGGTTAAACCCTTGTATCATAAGGCTGTTCTAAATTAAGGTTTACTTTTCATTAGTAATATTACAGATTTTCTTTTTTATTTACTGTTATAGTTATTTAATATGTAAACTAGCTTATCGTTGCGTCTAGTCTACAGCACATGCTTAAGAACTTTTTCAACTTTTAATTAATCTATAGGCTGTGTTCTTCTAACTAAGAAATTTCTAATATAATATTGTAAGTAGCTAATTTAAAGACGTTTAAGTTTAACTTTTTTTAAATTACTAGATACTAAGTATTAAATCAGTAACCTTGTGTGTAACAGTTGTCTTGCCTAGCATAGGCTAACTATTAGGTATATGTAGTAAGTAAAGTTCTTGTTTTCTGGGTATTTATAGGCCTGCTACTTGCACTAATTAAAGGGAAACAAAGTTAGCTTTAAAGCTAGAGTTTACTAATGCTATTATTTAATATCTATTAAGCTTTACTAAGAGCTTAAGGAAGCTTGGAGGATTTACTACGTTAATCTCTCTAGTTGTTCTAGGTATCTTAGGCGTCTGTCTAAAAAAGACTGTATGATAAATTTATAAAACTTCTTAGCAACTATGTATAGTTTGCATTTAGTATTAAGGTATATATGCTATAAAGACTAGTTACATTCTTATGTACAGGTTTTGTTCTTGTAATTCTTTTATTGCGTTATGTATATCTGTAGAATTTTCTCTAGATTGTTATGTCTATAAAAGTATAGGCTATGTTATTTATTTTATATATGTACTGCCTATTTATTGTTTAGGTAGGTGTACTATAAGTACTTGCATTCAAGTATTTCTTTTAGTTTCTTTAGGAACTATCCTAATTGTACTTATCTTAGTAGTGTATAGTGCAGCTATTATATGTGTATACATTTATAAGTACTTTACGTGTTCTAAGTTACGTAGATTTGTTTAATAGTATATGCTATTTTAGCTAACTTCTTATGCCTTATGCTTTTTGTATTTTCCCTAGAGTTCTTTGTAAATACCTTTCTTCTCTTAGTTTAAGAGCTAATGGGTTAATTTCTCTTATAATGTCTTAGTACATTCTACTTATTCCTATACAAAATTATTTATTTTGCTGAAGTTAGCTGCTAAGGTAATTTTTTTTTATAGTTCTTTATATAGGTCTGCGAAGTATATGTATTCTTTAGTTGTTCTACTATAAAGTTTAGTAGAGTTCTTTTTAAGTTGTCTAAGTTGTCCTAGTAGAGTATTAATTTCTTTTATAGACTATAATTTGTGAGAGGTATTTACTTCCTATTAATTAATGTAGAGAGTTAATAGCTTTCTTAAAACTTAGCTATCTTGCTGTACTTAGTTTAGTCTGTTAGGGTTGCTTTTTTCTTAAGTATTATCTTCAGACGTCTTCGTCTAAAGTTTCTTCTAGTGTGATTCTTGTTAAGTTATTTAGTCTTTTAATTATTGCCTTGTCTTGTCCTTAGATTGTGACAGTAGGTAGGGTGATAATATTCTATTCCTTTTCTATATTGTTCTTAGTTGCTTTATAGTAAATAACATTTAGCTATTAAGTTACTTCACCTTCGCTTTAGCAGTACTATTTCATGTAATCTTCTTTACTATGTGCATAGCAAGTAAATTTTTTGGTGCTATTTTTATCACGCTAAAGCTTATTCTCTTTTAGGCCTTTATTAAGATTATTAAAGTATATAGGCTTGTAGCTGCTAGTTGCATAATATCCTAAGGTCCTAGGGATGTAGCTTTGTTGTTAACCTTAGTTAGGGTATAGACGTTAGAATGTTTAATAGAGTTAAGCGTTTATGTTTCTAGGTATGTAATTTCCCTGTGTAAATAGTTATTCTTCTAACTTAAGCCTATAGAGGTTATTGTCTCCTTAAAGAGCCTTAGTTATAAGTTTATTAAGCGTGTTAAAGGTAGCTCTGCTTCGCATAAGTTCCATACGAACAGTTGCCTAAAGACCTTGTTAGTACATCCGCATTAAAGCGTTGTTGTTCTATTTAACAATCATTTAGTACTACTAAAACTCTATTATATAGTTAGCTGTAGAGCGCGTTTATTACAACTTTTAATTCTTTTATTCCGCCACCACAGATTCCTTCAAGGGTAAGAATAACTTTCTTATTTATGCCTTATAGTTGTCCTAGTTCTTAACAAGTACTTTATTAGCATTATTATTAATAGTAATATCTACATATTAGTGTAAAATAGAGTTAGCCTATTTTTTAGCAGCTTCTTATAGAAATGTAGAGGCCTATACAACTGTGTCGTTGTTGTCAATCTTAGTCCTTTTAATATAAAAGTATCTTTTAACTTAGCGTAACTATGCCTTAAGTTTGTTGTAATTACTATAGTAAGTATTAGGCTTATTAGTACCCGTAGTTGTCTTTGTAGTTTGTGAATTAGTAAGGGTGTCTATAGTAATATTACTTATTCTCAAGAGTGTTTAAAGTGTAAAAATTATCTTAAGAGGATCTAAGAGTTAGTTCTTAGAAGATATATAAGTTCGATAGACAGAGTTGTGTACTAGCACAATTAGAAGATTAATGTAACAGTATAGGTGTAATAGCACAATTAGAAAATTAGTATAATATTATCAAGAGTTAAGAACACAAGCGTAATTCTTAGATTAAATACTAGAGTCTTGTACAAAGTTAAACACACTGAGCTATAAAGGCTTAGTCCCTATCCTTATATAATAAGAGAGTGTTATACTGTTCTATAAGTCCTATTTATTTTTAAGGTGTCAAAGGTGGTGGTTGTTGTTGTAGTCAAAACAGGGCTTCTAAAAAAAAGTGAAAAGCAGCTACCCTCTACTAATTAGTCGCAAAAGTCAAAAAAAAGATTGTGTGTAGTTAACAAGATTTAAACAGTACACGCGCTAAGCGCTTAGAGCAGAAAAGCTTAAACTACTAAGCAAAAATTAGGGTTAAAAAAATTTGCTAAAGGTACTAAAAACAACACTAATTAAAACGTATTTAACAGCAATTGCTAGCCTATAGCTAGCAACAAGATTGTAATAGAGATAAAGAAGGAAATTAAAGACACATACATTACTATAGCAGGAGCCTATAATACTTTTTTATAAAAGCTCTTTACTTGCTGCTTTTTACTTTTAGGATTTTCTATACTACATAGTACTGCATATAAATAACTTGCATACAAATAATATAATACTTAGACTATTTTTCTCTTCCTTTAACATAAAGACTAATAGCTTATATTAAGTAAAATTAGACCTTACTAAGTTACTATACTAGAAGCTATAGTAGTAGATTACAAAGCTGGCGTTTACTGTTATTAAGCAGCTACCTCTATTAGTTAAAAAGGAGCTAGTAGCAATAGTCTTTATAGTAGTTAAGTTAGTGTAGAGGTTAAAATATAACTATAGTTAAAATATTTTTAATAAGTCTAGTGTTATAAGTATTAAGGTTATAACAAGAACTATAAAAGGCTAGTGTAGCTAGTACACTATATACACTGCGTATGTTAATAGTCTAAGTATAGTAAAAGTATATTACTTTAGCAATCTCCTCCTGCGCAAATGCAACCTTAGTAAAGAGACTTAAGAGTAGCTTTATAAAGAGCAAAAGCATATTAAAACAGCTTTTAAGTAGCTAAAATAAACTAATAAGCAGAAGAATTTCATAAGTTGCTTTTAGAAATAAAAAAGCTGTGTATAAATAGCAATGCTGTTGTTGTTTATTTATATCTAAGAATAAGCATATACTAAACACTGCAACTGTAACACCGCTAGGATAGCAACAGGACAATAGAAGTTGCAGTTAGCAGTAAATAGTTAGCAGTAAATAGTTATTAGTTAAAAGAGTTAGTTAGAGGGATGTTACGCATCTTCGTTTCTATTTAAACATGCAACACACTAATTGCGTGCTAGTAATGCTAAACAAGGGGGCATAAGCCTAGATACCTATTGTTAGCAATAAATCTTTTTTTACTAAAAAGGTGTCTACAAAATGTGTAGTTAAGTCCTATATTGTCCTACGCATAGTAGATTATCCTATACGTAGTACGTTGTAAGACTTTGTAGTACATTGTAGAACGCATGTAACTTGTCTTATAAAGGATTTTTGCTAAGGTTCGTAGGGTCACGTGCTTAGTGCGGGGTGGCGTCATCTATTAGTACACAAAGGTCTATTCCTTTGTCTAGCTTGCCTAGGCTGTCTTTCTACCTCTATCCTTTATAAATAGTTTGTACCTCTCTTCTTAGGTTTGTAACAACAACGTTTTAGTACCTACAACTTTAACTATGTATCTTTATTATAGTTACCTTTAATTAATTTTAGAAATTTAAGCTCTTGCTGCCTCTACTAATATAGCCCCTGCACCTAGACTAAGTACAGCAACTACTAGCGCTCTACAACTTTATTAAAGTAAGCGTTTAAAGAAGTAAAAAGATAAGCTAATAGTAGGAATGTGCCTAAAATAAATATATAGTAAGAAAATTACTACACCTATGAAATCTAGCTGCTCTCTTGACATCTAGATTTTGTAGGTACTATATAGAAATACGCTCTATTAATGCTATGCAGTAACCTAAGTAATGAAGTTATATTTCTTTTATTGGATTTCTTTTATTTTGCTTTATTGCTTTTTTTTCTCTTCTTGTAAAGTAAAGAGCTTAATAAAACTAAGCTTACAAAAAGAGGAAGTTAATACTAGGGCATAAGGTATTACCTTACTACACGCTAGATTAGTGCCTAACTACCTAATCTTAAGGTATATAACCTCTTCTATACATTGCGGAAAGAGGTTACTATTTATTGTCTACTTACTCTACAACTCAACTTATATACTATATTGATAAATAGGCGTCTCCTTTTACTAATAGTTTCTATACTAACCTATAATAAGATTATTATTTTACTAGCCTTGTTCTTACATAATCTAACTACTAGTAATTTTCTGCCCTTGTAGTAGTATGTCTTTATACACTCTAACACCCGTACAACATTACTTGCTGTAGTTAGAATAAAAAAAAAGCTATTAACAGCTTACTATCCGCAAATAGATACATAGACTAAATTGATAAACTGTATAATAAAAGCTTATCTTAAAATAGATATTAACTATTAATAGAGTAATCAGGTATTGTTACTATCTATAACACAAATACTATACAACAAAAAGCTTTTAGAGTCTATAAACTGGGCTTTATTCTACGCAAACTACAATAGACACCTAAATCTCTTTATATCTATATTTCTAAGTTAGAAAACAGAAGCAGCTATTACTATAGCTAATAAGCTAAAAATAGTGTACAAGTGTTAGAGTGTATAAAAACATACTGCTATAAAGGCAAGAGATTAATAGCAACTAGATCCTGCAAGAATAATGTTAGCAAGATAATAATCTTATTGTAAGTTAAGTATAAAAGACTTTTAGTTCAAGAAAAGGCTAATTTAATATTATCCTATAAGAGGTAAAGAAAAGTAGATAATGGTTAATAACTTCTTTCTGCAATACATGGAACAGGTTATATACCTTATGATTTAGTAGCTAAGCACTAACTTAGTATACAGTTAGGTATTACCCTATGCACTAGCATAATAGTATATAAGTTACTTAAGGCAACATTTAAGAAGATATAACGCTAAATCATCATTTTCATTAAAAAAAAAACAGCAGTTTAAATAAAAAGAGAAAAAAAAGGTTACATAATTATAAAGAATCTCTGTACTAAAGAACTAAATAAAGATCTTAGAATGTTAAAAATAGATTATTTTAAATTCTAGACTAGAAGAGGCTAGTTACGTACACACTTGAGCTTCTATTTAATATAAAAATCTACTTATATTTCTACAATAACATGTTAGAACTAGCAGATCTAGAGACGCTACTCTAGAAAACCTTCTATTATAAAATAATAGAAGATCGCGAATTTAAATTTAAAGAAACCCTTACACACTAAATGTAAAATAATAGCAAGAAATATCTAGTTAAATAGTAAATTTACTTAAATTGTAAAAACATATAGAAACTAAATATAAACCTAACAAACTACAACTAAATACTAAGAAACAATTTTACCAGGCTAGGTATTATTCTAAGAGTATTAGATATATATAGTAATAAAAAAAAACTTACTATAACAAGCTACTATAACAAGCTACTATGTTGCAACTTAAGAGTAGTAAGTATAAAATAAGACAACCTACTTTATAAACTACTACTAGCCTTAAGCATAGCACTACTGTACGGGTGTAGGAGTGTATGAAAACATACTACTACGAGGGCAAGAGATTACTAGTAGCTAGATTATGCAAGAACAAGGTTGACAAAATAATAATCTTATTATGGGTTGGGTGTAAAGACTATTAGTAGAAGAAGATGCCCATTCTATAGTACATTGCAGGAGCTGAGCTGTGGAGTAAACGAATGAAGAATGGTGCCCCTTTCCGTGGGATACTGAATGAGTTATATACCTTAGGATCAGGTGGTTGAGCACTGACCTAGTGTGCAGTCGGGTACTAACAACTAGCAAAGTAACCACATTGTTTATGTTACCTAGAGTAGACTACATTATTAGCGAGTACGCAATACTAATAGATGCTATAAGATAATCTAGAAACTTTATGTTAAAGTTCTTACTCTCTACTTCTAGCTCTAATATAAGACAAAGCGCTTTTCTTTACATACGCTTATTAGCTCACGCTAGTATCTTTTTATTATATAATAAACGCATAGCTACTTTAATAATTATTTCTTATTTGTATTTATCTTTACTTAATATTGTTAACAAGTTTTTTTAAAAAAGGCCTAGAACATATTTAAACATGCTTAGCCTAGACCTGTATATTCTATACATTTTAGAGAGAAATTTAGCATAAGATAACAAGGCTAGTTATTAACAAAACACTTATTATAAACGAAGTTAAAAATAAAATTAGTACTAAAAATGTCTTAAGCAAGACAAATCTAGCATTCAAAAATATTAAATAATATAGCAGATCTTACAGCTTATAACAACGCGTAACGCAGCTTTACTAATAAGCTAAGCAACTTACAAGAAGAATTAATCTAAAAACAGATTTTAAAAGAAGAAAGATAGTATAATAACATAGTTACGAACTTAAGTCTTATAGAAAATAGCTATAACTAACTAAGAGAAGACTAGACGGCTAACCTACAAGGCTACTACAGTAGGAAGTTACGTAACTAATTACTATACTTAGGACTATTGCTAAGAGGTTACGCACGCTATTGCTAAAAGCAATTATAACTACTACAACTATTACTAGAAGCAATTATAACTATTAACAATATTGCCTAGTATACAGTAATAGATAATATGCTTTTATAGCTTATTATGTTTAACTTTGTATAAGACTTTAGTATTAAATTTAAAAATTATAGTGTATTCTTAACTTTGTATAATATTACATTAATCTACTAATTGTGCTATTACACTTCTATTAATTTTACTTTCTTATTCCCTAAGAACTAACTCCTAGATTATCTTAGAATAATCTTTACACAATAATTCTAGATATAATTCTTATAGTAACTGCCTTAACTTATATAAGTATATTAGACGTAGATTTAATTTTAAAATTATGTAGCCTATTAGCTGAAGTAATACTAGAAGATAGCTGTTCTAGTCTATACTCTATTATTTTATTTAGTATCTTTAATGCTTATGCAGCACTAAGTCTTGAAATATTTATTGATACTTAAGCATTAACTAAGCACCTTAGAATACTGCTATTTACAATAACTTATTATTTTAGCAAGTCTATTTTAGTAATAACATGCGTATTCTTTTATTAAACTCCTTAGACCTCCTTAGTAGGTATATTATCTAACTAATCTATCTAGAGTCTCCCTTTCTATGTACCCTATAGCGGGTCTAGCATTTAATTCATACATATTTTATATATTGTAATACAAGTTTTAAAAGAATAGTGTAATTAGTAAAACCTTATTAGTAAAGCTTTAAATGTTTTAGGGCTGTGTAATAGTTTAGCTGATTAGCACCTAAAACAAATTCCAAGTATGCTGAAATATATCTAAATTTAGTATATTCTCTATTAGTCAAGACGTTAAGTATACATAAGTTATCTATAATACTTGTATTGTTATTAAAAAAGTTGCGTAGTAATTTCTAAATATTATTATATTTTATAAAGTTTAATATAGTAACCTTTTATACTTTGAGTCTAAGCAGAGCAGTTGCAATATAGTTAAGCTAACTTTATATATCTTTTCTTAACTTAAGATTAAAAAGCGTATTTATAAACTTTATAGCTTTTTTTCTAGATTTCCTATAAATGCGTTAAATTAGCTAACATGCTCCCTTCCTGCTAAGATAACTAAAGAATTCTAAAAATCAAAATAGTATATTGCAAGGCTTACTTATAAAAAATATATAATCATTTATATTTTATCTTTTAGAAACTGCATATCCATAAGCTGCAAGTTAAAGATTAAAGCATTAACTTAAATTATTTATTTACTTCTCTAAGTGCTTCTACTCCTACTTGCTCTTTTTTATTTTTTTATTTCTTTATTCAAGAAATATTTAATATTTTAGTAGAAAGATGGACTTAGTCTTTTAAAGCGCGTAGCAGCGTTAAACTTAACAATATTATATAAAGTATTTTCCCTGTTTCCTAATATAATATTGGCAGCATTATTACTATAAAGCTTATGAAAGTATTTATTAATAGCAGAATATTATAATTGTTTCTTAAACTTTTAGACTTGCTAGAACATATTACTATTATTACTTGACTTTATAAAACTAGTTGCTATGTTTATAGAACTAAAGAATTTTGTCTTAAACCTTAAGCCTGGTTAAAAGTTTTTCTAATAAGTTTATTAGGTATTACACAAAAGGGTAGTGAGTTGTGTATATTATTAGTAATATTATAAAACTTTTCGATTTTTGCTTTTTACTATAGCAAGACTTAATTTAATAGTAGCTGTTTAAGGATTTTTTCTAGACAGTAATGTAGTAGCCTAAAATAGTAAGTTTCTTTCTTAGCCGCAATATCAATGTAGAAACTAACTTGTTCTATTTATTTTAAAGTTTAGTAAAGCCCGATTCTATAAAGTATGTGTTTAACAACTTTATATACATAATTAAAGATGTTTGCTTTTACGTTGTTTAAATATGCTGTACTTCTCTTAGTACATAATCTCTTTTTAGTATTAGAAATAAAAGAATTAAATTTTTTTAACTAGAAAATCTAGCATTAAGTACTTGTGTAACTAAGAACACATAGTTAATAGGTTTTTTTAAAAGTTTTTTAGTTATAAAGAAAGCTATAAGCATTTTAATAATTCATAGCATAAGCTTTGAATTACTAAAAAACAAAAAAAAATTCTTTATTTCTAAAGTTATATCTACTAAGGTACTAATTTTTTTCAATGCTTAGCTAATCTTAACTACTACTATTTTAACTTTTTTAGAAGTAAGAGTTGCACGCCAGCTAGACAGTATAACTTAGTGCATTTTTATATTAGCGCCTCTTTGTTTTAGCTAATAAATCTTATTTAGGCTAGTTATCTTCTTGTAGTAATAATTAAAAACAAAGATTATATTAGATCTAATGAATATATATTTAAATTATTATTATTTAGAGTAGTAGGTACTTAATATATAACTACCTATGTGTTTGTTTATAGTAGATATTAAAAAAAAGAATAGCATTCTTTTCTTAAGGGATTTGCTTGTTCTTAATATATATATTAGTAATAGAAGTAAAATAGGTATAGTACACTACTAGCCTAGGCTAGTGTTATACGCATTTATATAGGTAAGCTTAAAGATTAAGATATTTTCTTATTATAATTGTAGTATCTTTGTTCTTCTACTTTTTTTTATATATGTTTACAACTTATATTAATCTCCTCTTGCATATTTAAGTAAATTTTTAAAAATGTAAAAAAGTAATTAATCTTTATTAGAGAAATAGTTTAGTAAGATAAAGACTTTTAAAGTATTGTAGATATCTTTAGTATTAGCTTGTCCACTAAAGTCATCTAGAAAGTTAGTAATATCTTTTCCAGTAAAGATTTATATACTATATTTAAGTTAAACTATAAATAACACTAATTTGTACATAAGTATAGTTAAGTTATTAATAACTAAGCTTAATAGTGTTTTTAGTAACTTAGGACTAGGAGCTATAGGCCTAGTAGAAAGAAGCATTTTGCTTTCTTGTTCTTAACTTAACTTCTAACCCTTCTTTAATATGTATAGTATAATAGTACTTATAGACGTTTTTTAAATAGATAGATAACAGTAGCTAGTTAGTAAAGTAGAAAATAAGGTTTCGTTTTTTTCAAAAATTAAATATTGATATTTAATGTTTTTATAGTATGTTTTTTCTTGAAAGGTATTGTTATATCTTTGCTTTATGAGTACATTTTATTTTACTAAATAGGTTATATTTTTTACCTTTACATTCTTGACTATTAATAAATGCTGTTTTCTCTTAGTAATAGAGATAGAGTATTTCTCTGCTTCAAATAAGTGTTATTAATCTTTAGTAGAAAAAGAGAAACTATTTTTTTTTTAAATAGGCTTATTTATTTTCTTAGAGCTTCTTTTTAGGTATCTATTTACTACTTAAATAGCTTTTCTAAGAGACCTAAGCAGGGCGGCCTAGTTTAGGCTAAGAAAGAGTTAAGAAAGTTTTTTTTTTCTTTAATACGTTGTACAGTATTGTAAATAAATTCAGAAGGCTTTTTTAGTATAGTACTAATGGGACTAATAGACTTTTATTGTAAAAATAAAGAGTAAACTTCTTTTTTAAACTTTAAAAGTTAAATATACATAGAGAGATAATAGAGAAGAGAAAACCTTAGGTTAAAAAGAGATTAGTATGTAGACTAACGCTAAAAACAGCTTACATAATTTTAGCGCGTTCTGTCAGCATCTTTTTTTTTATTTTCTAATTTAAGAAATGATTATATTATCAACTAATATTAGAGATCTGCTGACGTAACACTTATATAAGCTAGTATTACAGAAATGCTTTTGAATATTTTATTACGATTAATAGAAAGTTGTAACTAGAATAAAATAAACATTTTTTGGCTTTTCTTAAAGCCTTTTACTACTTATTAGTTAATTGCTTAGCAAAGTTACTAATAAGCTTACTTAAAGTAGAAGTTATGCGCTTTTTAAAAACTACAAAAAAATCTAGTCCTAGCTTATCTAGTCATTTAGTTATATATCTTTAGAAAAGATAACTTTTAAAATTACTTTTTCTTTTTGTCACTCCTCTGTAGTAATAGGCAATGTGCTCTTATATTTTAATTTGTTTAACTTTTATAAGACTTTAGTATTTAACTTTATAACTATATTTGAATTTTAAAATTTAATAATACAATATTGGATTACTGATTATACTTTTACATCACCTCTGTCTATCGAAATTACTTATTCTTTAAGAATCAACTCTTAGATCCTTCAAAAACAATTTTTAAACTTTTATCTTTATTTTAACTGTTGCTTAGTAGAAATTAAGCTCTTTATTCTTACATATATATATTTATTTTTTAAGGTATTAAAGGTAGTAGTTGTTATTATAGTTAAAATGCGGTTCTAAACAAGTAAAAAGTAGCTACTCTTTACTATTTATTCTAAAAGTTGAAAAAAAAGATTATGTATATTTAAAGAGATTCGAATAGTCAGTAAATAAGTTCTAAGAGGAAAGCTTAGACTTCTAAGTAATAATTAAAGTTTAAAAAATTCGCTATAGTACTAAAAAAACAACACTAGTTAAAACGTGTCTTACAGCAATTGCTACCCTATAGCTAGCAATAGAATTACAGTAAGATTGTAATAAAATTGCAACATAATGTAATAGAGAAGAGAAAAAACATGTATAGTACTATAGCAGAAGCCTGCAATACTTTATAAAGCTACTGCATCTTATTTACTACTTTTTACCTATTTTTACGTATATATCGATTATCTAGATTCTTACTTAATAGTCTTACTACCTTCATTTTACTTAGTAGACTTTAAATTAGCAATTAAATATATATAAAACTATCTCTATCTTACTAAACTATTTACTACCTTTATTTTAGGAAATAGACATTAATGTAGCATTAATTAACGCATGTTTATTTGATTGGTAGTTTTTTGTTTTTGTTTCTTTGTTCTAAGTGCTAACTTAGGTAGCATAGTTTTTAACATAGCCTATAGTAAAGAATAGTGCTAACTCCCTAAAAGTATATTGAGTAGTAATTCTTAGGATTGTAGCTTCTTTAGCGTTCTTTTTAATTTCATACTTATATAAATTGTTATACTATTTATATAATACTTTAGTACTAGTTGCTTTATACACTAAGTAGTGGCTTCGGCCTTTTAAGACAACCTTTTAATGTAACTACACATTTTGTAGACACCTTTTTAGTAAAAAAAGATTTATTACTAACAACAGGTATCCGGGCTCATGCCCCCTTGTTTAGCATTGCTGGCACGCAATTAGTGTGTCGCTCTAGTATGTTTAGACAGAAACAAAGATGCGCGATATCCCTCTAACTAACCTTTTTAACTAATAACTATTTACTGCTAACTATTTACTGCTAACTGCAATTTTTGTTATTAGGTTGCTATTTTGGCAGTATTATAGTTGCAGTATTTAGTGCCTATTGTTAAATATAAATAAATAACAATAGCATTACTATTTATGCACAGCTTTCTTATTTTTAAAGACAACTTATAAAATCTTCTTACTTATTAGTTTATTTTAGCTACTTATTAGCTGTTTTAATACGCCTTAACTTATTACAAAGCTACTTTTAAGTTTTTTAATAAAGTTATATTTGCGCAAAAAAAAATACTAAAGTAAAATACTTTTACTATACTTAAACTATTAATATACGTAGTGTATATAGTATACTAGCTAAACTAGATTCTTACAGTCCTTATTATAACTTTAACATTTATAACACTAAACGCATTAAAGATATCTGTTGGAGTATTGACATGCGGATCACTCTGTTGATCAGGTGATCCTAGTAAGCTGCTACACGTGACGGCCACGCTAGCACCTATATAAGCGGGCTAGATCGTCTTATGTCTCTTGAGTAGTTATTGGACACTTTGTTGTGACCCTTAGTGATCAATACACTCATTTTACTCTATTTAATTAATATTAGTTGCCTCTTCTTAGCTCCTACAATTATAAGCCTAGCTGCTGAATTGTAGTATTAACTCCTACTGCGTAATTAGCAAGCTAGCAGGCTAACTGCTTAATTATTACTTTACTCTCCTCTTTATTCTTCCACAGCATAGCTAGCAGATCGCTGCAGCTGCTGTACCACTCACCTACTTAATTATACAATTAACCTCCTACTAATTTATCCTACAACTTACAGGCTACTGTTATTGTTAACATAGCTACTAACTAACTAATCCTGCCCTTACTTTAATAATAATCTACGTCTTAATCTTACAAAGCATCTTATTAAAATAGACTTCTCTAATACACTACTTGTTGCCCTAAAGGTAATCCTTAAGGCTTAATTAGACTAGCTAACCTAGTTTGCTTTATTAAAACTGCACTACTTAGAGAAAGGCATCTAGGATTAAGTTAACTCTAATCTCCTAGACGTGCGCTTAATAGATTACTAAGAGCCTTAGTATTCTAAGTTGCCTAAGGATATTAAAAAGCCTATTGCTTTACTACCTGGCGTAAGCGCTTAAGAATAAAAAGACTATAATATTACTTAACGCAAATATAAGGCTTATACAATTAATACTAAGTATAAGAAAGATAATTATAATAAGCTAGTTAATAAGTAAAAAATATATACTACTTAATAAATAAAAAAGGTTGCTAAGATTACTAATGTTAAAGACTAGATTAGCAAGACTATATATCTAGACCTACTTTCTAACGCCTTAGTAAGCATAATTACTTAAAACTTTACTAGTTTTTAAGCCTTAGTAAAAATTCTAAAGAACGATCTTGCTCTTACAAATTAGAATACTTAGTATTTAATTAGGGCGTAATATAGATCCTACCTAGATAAGGCGCGCTAAGAACAAATAGGCCCTAAGCGTTAGTTTACTAAGTAGTAGCTCCTATATAGACAAGTAACAATCTACTTGCTCTTTAAAGTTGTTAGGCTATTAGCAGTTACTAATTTTTTAGACGCTTTAGGCACTAAGATTATACTAGACTAGTCGCGTAAGAAGCGCAATAAGCTATTATAAGTAATAGTACTTAGTAGGGCTTAATTAACTCTTAATAATTTAAGAAAGATTTTTAGTATTTTTATTATAAAATTAATTAATTACTTCTTTAAAAGAAAAAGAACACGTAGTGTTTTAAACTCAATCTAGACTAGAAATAGCTTAATTATTAAAAGTCTTATAGCTAAGTAAGAGTAGTAAGCAATTATACTTTTACTTTTATAAGCCTAGTAAGCACTTCTAGACACTACACAACTACTTTTAACTTTAAACTATAGTTATAGGATTAATACCTACTAATAGGATACTAATTAAATTAATAGATAATAATTAAAAGAAGATTATTAAGCAATAAAATAGTAATAGATAGGCAGCGCTTTAGACTTAAATTAAGAAGAAGGGCCAAAAGGCTAGCACTAGTAGACTAGCTACTAATAAACTAAATAGAGTATACTCTAGCTTATTAGTTTTAGCGCTAATTAACTTTAGAGACTTAATTAAAGAATTTAGTCTAAACGTGTTTAGTATAGCCTTTACTCTTTATGCGTTGTCCCTTTATATAGTTATAGATAGTAGAGCAGCAGTCTACTTAGTTGATAGCATAGATTAACTAGTACTAGGCACCTATTATAAATGTAACAAGGATAAGACAGTTAAGGCAGGCACTTAGTCTATTCTAGTTACTAAAATAAGAAACAGGCTGCTTAAAAATGTCTTATATAGTAAGGCTAGCTCTAAAATAGCTAATTTTTTACTTACTAACATTAAGTTTATACTAGGCTTCTACGTTGATATTGTCTCTAAAGCACAGCTTAAGTAATTAAGCATTTAGTACTTAGAATATAATTATACTATAAAATTTAAAATAATTAAGAAAAATATTATTTTAATTAACTTAAAGTGTTACTTTAATCTCTTATTTATTTAATATAAGCAACTCCTTTATTATATTGCTTAACTACTACTAGTAAACACTATAGCATAATTGAAGAAACCTTAGGTGCGCACTAGTAATAAAAATCTATAGTATTAATAATTAGAATACCTAGAATAACAAGCTATTAAAGCTCTAGTCTGCTTAGCGTAGAACGTTAAAATTACTAGCAAGAAGCTGTTAGAATATAATTACTACGCAATAGCTTATGCCTTACAAGTAATCTTACATTAGCTAAAAAAAAGATTACTTTAACTTTTTTATAAAATCTTATAAAATCTATTTAATTTCCTAACTAATTAACTGCTTAAGAAATAGGCACTAATTATTAAAAAAGACTACTTAAGCAAACTATATAATTATAATATTTAGTTAAAGACACTAAATAATATTATACCTATAATTCAAGGCTTTACTACAAAAAATAAGAGAAAATATTAACAGAAAATTATGAAGATTTATTACGATAACAACACTACTATACTGCCTTAGAGAGAGCAATAAAGATATAAGGAATAGGCAATAAAAAAAGAGATTATAATTAGAACGCTACTGCTATACACTTATAAGCCTAATAGCTTAGCAAAAAGAGTAAGCTAAGAGCTGATTACAAAAGCTATTAAAATGCGCATAAGTGCAAATCTACTAGCTAAGCTCTAGCTAGTAATTATAGATGCAGCAGCTTACTTGCATAAAATAAGCTTTACTAAGATCTATAGCTACTTACTCCTAGACTAGGTGCTTAAAGAATAGTTTAGGAAATATTTTTAATACTATTAACTACCTATAATTAGACATTAGACTGCTAATCTACGCCTAAACTAGAGTGGAATTTATGCTTATAGCTGCTAAGCCTACCTATTAAATAGGGAGAAGGCAGCTAGGCGTAATTATTAAGGATTTAAAATTAATCCTTACAGCTATATTAGTTATTTAGTTAGTTATTAAGCCTCTAATATATACTATATATAAGTACTTACCCTAAATTAGGTAATTACTACCTATAATATAACTTTTAATAAATAGTTGTTCTACAAAAGAAATTGCAAGAAAGAGCTGCTAAAAGATTAAGTAATTAAGATTATAAAGATTTTTTATAATAGTAAGCTAGTTAATCTAAGAGATAACTTGTAAGCCCTTCTAGCCTTTTAAAGTAGAGCAAATTAAGAAATGCAGCTAACTACTAAAATTCTTAAAAGTAATCTATCTACTATCTTAAGCAGTAAGAAAAGCCTGCCTACTAAGTATAAAAGTAAATTAAAAAACGCTAAGTAAATAGAGTATAAAGCTTATACACTATTAAAAATTTGCTTAAATTAGTAGCAAAATACTAGTTTTACTACCCTAGAACTAACTCCTAAACTAAAGACTTTAGAAAGCAACAACGCAACTAATTGTAGAGTATTTAATAGTTAAATAGTAGTGCGCTTGCCTAAAAAAGCTAACCTATTAATATCTAGAAGTAAGAAGCCTTCTTTATGTAAGCTTAATAACTTCTTACTAGTCTAACAGTTTATGCCTAAAGACTTTAACACGCTAGCTAATTAAGATAAGACTCTTGCTTAAAAAAAGTAAGTTGTAGACTATAAATTATTTTGTAGTTTAAGATCCTAAGTCTTAGATAATAGACAGAGTAAGTAAATATAAACTTAATTTTTAATTACTAAATATAGTACTAGAATTACTAGTAAAAGAGTAAATTAGCTTATAAATTATTATTTTCTACTGCGTAAGCTAGGCGGCGAGCGTAAGTATAAAGACGCAACCTAAAATCCTAACAATTAACTAAGGGGTAGAAGTATAAGTAGTATTAACGCATTAATTATAGATTATAAAAATCTATTATAAATAAATTTTTGTAATACTTACTTACTAGGTTTATAAGTAACTTAGGAAGTCTAAGTAAGCTATAAAACTCTTAATTATATAGTTATAGCAGCTTTGCTTACTTAGCATAAACTAAATATAAAAAATGCTTAACTACATTACAATAATCTACCTAAACTGCTAAAATTATAAAAGTAGTTACTCTAGCATTTTATAAGGGCCTTGTTTACAGATACCTCTAGGAAAGAGATTAATTAGTTAAGTAAAAATAAGACTTAGACTAAGATATTCAGAGAAGAAGCAGATAATTAACTAATACTTATAAAGTAAGTTTAGACCTACGAGTTTAATTATAATAGCTTCTTTTTTAAATGTAAGGCGCAAATTCTTATAAAAGGTAATTTTTAAAAGAAGAACTTAATTAATTTAACATATGCTACTACGTTAGCAGCTAAGCTCTTTAGAACAGCAATAGCTATCACAGCTAAGAATAATCTAAAAATTAAGTAATCTAATATTATAGGAGTATTTCTTAATGTATTAATTACAGCATACAACTTAGTAATTTATAAAATACTAGATAGCTTTAAGAAGCCTAGAAAGTGCGTATAGCTTAACTACGCACTTTATAAATTATAAGACTTGCTACTATTATAGTACAAAGAGTTCTTAGAATTACTAAAGGAGATTAGACTAATTACGTTACTAGAGGAGCCCTGCCTATTCTTTAATTAAGAAAGAAAAATTCTAGTTTTAATTTATATAGATAATATCCTACTGCTCTTTGCGAAAGATTATAAGTAGAAGGTGTTAGATTTTTAGTTAAAGATTATAAACAAGTACAAAATACAAGAACAAGGATTATTTAAATAGTTTTTTAGTATTAGAGTACTTAGAAATTGTAAAGAGCAAATAATTATACTTGTATATAATATGTACATTAATAAGATTACAAAAAAGTTTAAGCTAGAAGATAGTAGCTTTCTAAAAACTTTACTACTATTAGAAAAGCTAATTAAGAACACTAGCAATGCAACTAAGCAAGAAATTAAAGCTTATTAAAAAAAGGTTAACTTAGTGCTGTATATAGCTATTATGCTGTAACTAAATATTACTTACTTAATTTTAAAGTTCTTACACTTCCTTACAAACTCTAATAATTAGTATATAAAAGCTATTAAATAGGTAATTATGTACCTTTATTAAATAAGATAGGATGCGATCTAATATAGAAACTATAATAGCCTAGACTTAATAATTATAGGCAATGCTTTCTTTGTAAATAATTAGAAAACTTATTAATTGTTTTATAGATATATAGCAATCTTATATAGTAATTTAATATTTTAGAAGGCGGCTTAACAGGCTATAGTAACTATATTAACTATTAAGGCTAAGCTGCTCGCCCTTAAGTATACTACTAAGGAAGCTATAGCCTTTAAACGCTTCTTTTATAAGTTATCTCTTAATCTAGGAGATATTTTGACAGTCTAGTGTAACGATTAACAAATAATTAGACTTTTTATTAGAAAAAATAAGTAGATTAGCACTTATTTAAGATATATTAATATAAAAAATATCTAGCTATAGTAGGAATTTGCTAAAGAATTATTTTAAGTTAAATACTTAGAAACAGCAATTATACTAGCTAATAGACTAACTAAAACGCTTACTTAACAATAGTTTAAGAAGTTTAAGTAGTTACTTAATCTTTAGTAAGTTAAGCACTTAATTAAAAGAAACAATAATTAATAAGCAAAAAATTTGTATTAAGTAGCAACAACTATATACTAAGCTAAGTCTCCTTTTAGTTACTTAAGATAAGTAGGAAATTAAAAGCTAAACTAACTAAAAACTAGAACGAGGACTAGAAATAAGCTTACTAGTAAGCAAAAAAATTCTTATACTTGCTAGACTTTATTAGCAAGTCTTGCTTAGCCTTTTAAGCTTTAGTAAGCTTAAGCACGTTATTTACTATTTTAGCTTACATAGCTAAAGTGCGTAAGTAAGTAGCATAAAGACGCGAATTTAATTTATTGCTCTTATACATTAAGTTATAAGATAATTACCTACTTATACTAGCATACTTTTATAGTTATAATTTATAGCAATTAGGATAGTACATGCAAGGGCAATTATAAAAACTAAAAAAAGGCAGTATTCTGCGAGCATAGTATTTTAAACTAATAATTAATAAAAAAAATTTTATTATTATTGCTATAACTAAATTTATTGTTTCTGTAGCTATTACAGATTATAAGCTAGCTGTTAAGTAGGCTAAACTGCAGGTTAACTAGAAGTATAAGCCAGGCTTTTAACTAAAAAGAAGACTTTAATTTAAATCTATAGCCTGCTAAGCAGAATGTATTTAGCGTAAATAATTCTTAATATTATATTCTTTGTTAAAAATGCTTACTAGAGCAGGCTGCAAGAGCTAAGCGCTAAAACCTTTTAATAAAATTTCTTAATTATAGTAATTAAAGACTAGGGGCTTCTACGCAAAAGTCTTTCTAGTTAACATAGCGCTACTTTCAATCTCTTTATAGTAAGTAATAATATTGCTAAGTAGCTACTACTTATTAACGTAGAACTTATTATTATTCTATTCTTTAAAACTAGTTAGCAAGCTAAGCAAGAAGCTTAAATAATTAATAACTTACGTCTTTATTTCTATATAAGGCTATAAAGCAATTAGCAAGATTATTATTAACTATATAGCATATATAAGACAAGCAACTACTGCAGCGAGTACTACTCTAACTACTAGTCTAAACTTAGTTAAAGCAGCGCTTAGTAAACAAACTATTAAGCATTTTCTTTATATAGTGCTTACACAAAGAAATGTAAAAATATAATAAATTAGTAGTAATCTTTAAAGAGCTTATAGGCACTTTTTTTTAAGTAGTTAAAGGCGCGTTGCGCGTTGTTAACTATTCTATAGGCGTTTCTAGCTTATTACTATTATTATGTTGCTGTTTACGCAATACTACTTAAGTAGTAAGCTACTATAACTTTTGCTTTAGCTCTTAAGCTATCTTGTTCTTACGCTAACTTAATTACTTAGTTAGGCTTTTATCTTAATTAAAGTTTAAAAAAAGACTTAATAGCAGACTTAACTTAATAGGTAAAAAGATTAATTTTTAAGTAGAGCTACTAGAAGTCTTGCAGTGCACATACAGATTAAAGGCAAAGATAATAAACTTTTATTATTTTAAAAATTAGCTACTTACTAAATTTTATTATTAAATAGGCTTTAACGCGCGTAATGCTTATGCTTAGCACTGTTTTTATACTTATAATAATAACTCTCTAAGCAACGCTTACGCTTGTTGCTATTAGAAGCAGACTACACTAGAAAAATTAGCAGCTAATTAGTAAGAAAATAGTAAGGCAACAAGGCTTACTATGTTAATAGTAATAAAGGTGCGTTAAAGATTAGGAAGACTTAGTAATTAATATTGTAGTAAGGCTAAAGGTTTTAGAAGAGCAGTAGACGTAATTAGTATTTGTATTAACTACGCACAGACTAATTAAGCAATACTTAGAGTTCATCTAATGTTTTAATATTATAATAGAACTAAGCTGCTTGCTTAATTAAAAGCAACATTATAATATTACAGCAAAGATAAAAGATTAAGCAGTAGGACTAAGATTGTAGACTTCTTAATTAACAACGTTAATTTAGTAAGGATTAACTCCTTGCTTACAGCTTAGATTAATAGTTTCTTACTAACCTAGGGGGTGTGTTAAAGTATTGACATGCAGATCACCCTGTTGATTAGGTAATCCTAGTAAGCTGCTACACGTGACGGCCACGCTAGCACCTATATAAGCGGGCTAGATCGTCTTATGTCTCTTAAGTAGTTATTGGACACTTTTATCTTAACTATAGTTATATTCTAACTTCTACACTAGCTTAACTACTATAAAAACTATTAATACTAGCTCCTTTTTAACTAATAGAGGTAGCCGCTTAATAATAATAAACGTTAGCTTTATACTCTACTACTATAGCTTCTAGTATAGTAACTTAGTAAAGTCTAACTTGACTTAATATAAGCTATTAGTTTTTTTATTAAAAGAAGAGAAAAATAGTTTAAGTATTATATAGTTTATATACAAGTTGTCTGTATATAGTACTAAATGGTATAAGAAATTTTAAAAGTAAGAAGCATCAAGTAGAAAGCTTTTATAAAAAAGTATTATAGGCTTCTACTATAGTAACGTATGTGTTCTTACTCTTCTTCTTTATCTTTATTGTAATCTTGTTGCTAGCTATAGGCTAGCAATTGCTGTGAAACAAGTTTTGATTAGTGTTGTTTCTTAGTACCTTTAGTAAATTTTTTTAACTTTAATTTTTGCTTAGTAGTTTAAGCTTTTCTGCTCTAAGCGCTTAGCGCGTGGACCTTATCTACCTACTGTTCAAATCTTGTTATCTTTACACAATTTTTTTTTTGATTTTTGCGACTAATTAGTAGAGGGTAGCTGCTTTTTACTTTTTTTTGGAAACCCTATTTTGACTACAACAACAACCACCACCTTTAACACCTTAAAAATAAATACACTAAGTAGTAAAGTATATCTTAAAAAGCTTTAATTTTTATATAGGTGTTAGAGTGTATAAAGACATACTACTATAAGGGCTAAAACTTACTACTTGTTAAATTATGTAAGAATAAGGTTATTAAAATAATGTTGTTATTATATGTTAATTATAAAAGACTATAAGTAGAAAGAGTAGCCTATTAAATAATACAGCGAAGGAGTTAAGTTGTAAAGTAAGTAAATAATCAATAGTAACCATTTTCTGCAATGCATAAAAAAGGTTATATACCTTAAAATTAAGTAGTTAAGTAATAACTTAGCGTGCAGTAGAGTATGACCATATGCACTAGCACACTATATATTTTAAAATTTCAAAAAGTGTATAACTTTCTCTGCACTAGCCTAGCAGGCAGAAAAAAAGAGCAAAAAGATTGTAAACTAGGTTAAAAAAAGCTTAATTAAACTAAATAACGTGTTTCATAAGCGAACCGGTAACCCAAGCGAGCCGGCAACGCGAAATCCCCGCAAAATTTCAATAAAACAGGCGACTATTTCTCAACAACAACAAGGTAGAGTTCTCTAAGAACTTAACACAATTGCTGCATCTATGCGAAGAACAAGCTTCTAAGATATAAGAACTCTAGCTTTAATATTAAGTATGATATACTTAGTTTGTGGTTTTACAAGGGTATAAGTAGTCTATCTCTATAACTACTTAATAGAATTTACTAAAAGTTTCCTAGCTTACTTATTACATAGCTGCAGCGATTGTATTAAGTTTTTAAAGAATTCTACCCTGTTGTTGTTGAGAAATAGTCACCTGTTTAATTAAAATTTTGCGGGGATTTCGCGTTTCCGGCTCGCTTGGGTTACCGGTTCGCTTATGAAACACGTTAACAACTTTTTATTTATAGCATTTTTTTTGCAAAAAGTAATCTATGTTATTTATTAACATAATATTCTAAATATATCTAGCTAAAAAGTTATTTTAAGTATTATAGCTAAAGTTAGATTAAAAAGTAATTTTCAAACGTTTTTTTCTCAAAAATAGCTAAAGCTAGTTACTATTATTTAATATACTAATTCTTAGCTGCTTTAACAGCGAAATAACGCCTAGGTAAAGAATTAATATAACTATTAACTGCCGGTTATAGTATAAGGTCTTAATCTTTTTAAGTTATCTTTTTAAATAATTCTACTACTTTAAGGCTTTTACTTATACTTGAAGTAGCAATAGGTCTATTTCCTAGCGCGTTTTTAAGTAGACTCTAAATATTTTCTATAGGATTAAAATCTAGGCCATAAGCAGGATACTTAAAAAGAGGTATTTTATTTCTAAAAAACTAAGTAATAACTTGTAGCGTTTTATAAAGCTTTGCGTTATCTTACTAAGATGTCTAACTTAGATAGAATTAGCTATTTGTCTTTTAAATAAGGAAACATAGTTACAAAATAGAAAGTAATAACAAAGTTATAGCCGTTTAAAGTGGAAAAAAAAAGGTTGTACTTACTTCTTCTATACAAACGTTTAAAATTAGATTTCAAAAGTTCTTCTCATAATTAAGTATTTAAAAGGGTTTTAGTATCTTTTTGTAATTAATCTATGTGTAACTAAAATCGACTACCTAGCAAAATAGCCTCTTAACTAGAGATAGAAATATTGTGAGCTATATCTTAGACAGTAGGCTAGCTATAAATAATTCAAAATACTAGAGAAAAACTTAATTTTCCAGAGAAACTTCTAAGTTAATTAAAATCTTTTTAAACTTAGTTATATCTGCAGTAGACACTTATTCCTTAATAAGTTGCTTCTTTCTCTATTTTTTAATGTATTCTTGCCTAGCGCCGTGTACTTAGAAAAAAAAGGCTTGTTAGAATATATAACTTTTCTAAAGTTTAAATCTTTCAATAGTCTAATTATTTTCTAAGCGTATTTCTTGTAATTTAAAGATCTTTTCTTATTGGAAAGCTGTTTTTAGTAGCAGTAGAAATAAAGCAGTACTTAGCTTTTTATAAGCGTTATAAGCTACTAGTAAAAAACAATAAATTATTTTAGTCTAAAATATACTTATATGTTTTCTTAGAGCTTCTTTATAGGTCTATATCAACAACTTAAATAACTTTTTTCAAGACCTTAGTTAGGCGGCTTAGTGTAAGCTAAGAATAAAGTAAAAAGTATATTTACTTTTTTTTAATACGTTGTGCGGTATTATAAATAAATTTAGCAGGCTTATTTAGTATTATACTAAAAGCACCAATAAAGTTTTGTTGTAAAGATAGAAAGTAAACTTCTTTTTCAAACTTTAAACATTTGATAGACATAGATAAATAATATAGAAAAGAAAATTTTAATGTAGAAAGAAATTACTAAATAGACAAACGCTTAAGAAATTTCACCTACTTTTAACTACTTTTTTTAGTAACGTATTTTTTATTACTTCAATTAAAGAATAAGAATTTAATAGAGTATTAATACGCGAGTTACCCTGTTAACTAAGTGATTCTAGTAAGCTATTCACGTAACGGCCCTAGTAGCGTCTGTATAAACGGGCTAGATTGTCTTATATCTTATTAGTAGTTATTAGACACTTTATTATAGCACTTTGTAGATTAATATACTTACTTTCTACTTAAGTAATTAAGCAATTGCTCCTTCTTAGCTCCTACAGTTATAAGCCTAGCTGCTTAATTATAGTATTAATACCTACTGCGCAAATAGTAAGCTAGAAAGTAAACTATTAAATTATTACTTAACTGTTCTTTATTTTCTACAACAGCACGGCTAGCAGATTGCTATAGCTACTATACTTCTTACTTACCTAATTATACAATTATCTTTTTACTAATTTATCCTACAATCTACAGACTATTGTTTTTAATAACACAGCTACTAACTAATTAATTTTACGCTTACCTTAATAACAACTTAGGCTTTAATTCTATAAAGTATTTTACTAAAATAAACCTTTTAATATACCCTTTGTTGCCCTAGAAGTAATCTATAAAGCTTAATTAGGCTAGCTAACCTAGTTTGCTTTATCAAAACTGCACTGCTTAAAAAAGGCATTTAGGATTAAGTTGACTTTAATATCTTAAACGTGCGCTTTATAAATTACTAGAGGCTATAGTATCTTAAGTTACATAAGAATATTAAAGAGCCTATTACTCTATTACCTAACGCAAGCGCCTCAGAATAAAAAAATCATAAAAATACTTAACACAAACATAAGGCTTAAGTTTTTAATACTAAATTTAATTTTTTTTTTACAATAAGCTAGTTAATAAGTAAAAAGTATATACTACTTAATAAATTAGAAAGATTACTAAAATTACTAATGTTAAAAACTACATTAGTAAAACTACATATCTAGACCTGCTGTAATACGCCTAAATAAGCATAATTGCTTAAAACTTTACTAGCCTTTAAGCCTTAGTAAAGATTTTTAAGAAGAGCTTTGCATTTATCAATTAAAATACTTAGTATTTTATTAGGGCGTAATAGAAATTTTTCCTAGACAAGACTATCTAGAAATAAATAAGCTTTAAGCTTTAGTTTACTAAGTAGCATCTTTTATATTAATAAGCAACAATTCTTTTACTTTCTATTAATCTTAGACTATTAGCAGTTACCAATTTCTTAAACGCCTTAGCCACTAAGATTGCACTAGACTAGTTATATAAGGAGCAAAATAAGCTAGTATAAGTAGTAAAGCTTAGTAAAGCTTAATTAACTCTTAATAATTTAAAAAAGATCTTTAGTGTTTTGTTATAAAATTAGTTAATTACTTCTTTAAGAGAAAAAGACACACAGCATTTTAAGCTAAATCTAAACTAAAATTAGCTTAATAGCTATTGAATAATATGAATTTAATTACAAGTAGTTACTAACTATAAATTTATTCTTATAAGCTAAGTAAAAGATTAAAAAATAAATACTCTTAGATACTACGTAACTACTTTTAACTCTAAATAACTGTAACTACAATATACTATATAAATAAGATACTAATTAAACTCTTAAATAATAATTGAAAGTAGATTTTTAAGTAATAAAATAGAAATAAATAGACAGCACTTTGCACTAAAATTAAGACGAATAGCTAGAAGGCTAGCACTAGTAGATTAGCTGCTAATAAACTAAGTAGAGCGTACCTTAACTTATTAGTTTTAGCACTAATTAACTAAAAAGACTTTATTAAAGTAATTAGCCTTAACGTGCTTAGCAGAGCTTTTACTTTTAATAAGTTATTTTCTTATATAAATATAAATAGTAAAGTAGTAGTCTACTTAGTTAATAGCATAAATTACTTAGTACTAGGCACTTATTACAAAGATATCAAAAACAAAACTGTTAAAGTAGGCACTTAATCTATTATATTTACCAGAATAAGAAATTGGATACTTTAAAACGTCTTATATACTAAAGCTAGCCTTAAAATAGTAAATATTTTACTTACTAACGTAAAGTTTGTACTAGGCTTTTACGTCAATATTGTCTCTAAAGCACGGCTTAAGTAGGTAAGTATCTAGTACTTAGGATATAATTACACTATAAGATTTAGAATAATTAAAAAAAAACGTGATTTTAATTAACTTAGAGTGTTACTTTAATCTTATATTTGTTGAATACAAGCAACTCTCTTATTATATTACTTAACTACTACTAGTAAACGCTGTAGAGGTATTAAGGAAACCTTAAGTGCACACTAGTAAAAGAACTTATAGCATTAATTATTAAGAGACCTAAGATAACAAGCTATTAAAACTCTAGTCTACTTAGCGTAGAATATAAAGATTACTAGCAAGAAGCTATTAGAACATAATTACTACACAATAGCTTATATCTTATAAGTAACTTTAAAATTATCAAAAGCTATATTACTTTAATTATTTTTTCAATCTTGTAAGATTTGTTTAATTTTCTAATTAGTTAACTGCTTAAGAAAAAGGCACTAATTATTAAAAAAAGTCTACTTAGGCAAGCTATACAAATATAATATCTAGTTTAAGAAACTTATAATACTATACTTATAGTAAAAGGCGGTATTACAAAAATTTATAAGAAAAATTAGTAGAGGGTTATGAATATCTATTAGAATAATAATAATGCTACACTGCCTTAAAGAGAGCAATTAAGATATGAGAAATAGATAATTAAGAAAAAGATTATAATTTAAACACTACTGCTATACACTTATAAGCCTAATAGCTTAGTAAAAAGAGCTAGCTAAAAGCTATTTACAAAGGCTATTAAAATGCGCATAAGCACTAATCTACTAGCTAAGCTTTAGCTAGTAATTAGAAATATAGTAGCTTACTTGCATATAATAAGCTTTACTAAAATTTATCGCTACTAATCTCTTAACTAGGTGCTAAAAGAATAGTTTAGAGAATATTTTAAACATTATTAACTACCTATAATTAGATATTAGAGCACTAATCTATGCTAAAATTAGAGTAGAATTTATGCCTATAGCTGCTAAGCCTACCTATTAAACAGAGAGAAAGCAGCTAAGCGTAATTATCATATATAGAAGCTAAGAAGGAGCAATTGCTCAATTACCTTAGTAGAAAGTAAGTGTATTAATTAACTACGTGCTACAATAAAGTGTCTAATAACTACTAAAAAGATATAAAACAATCTAGCCTATTTTTATAGACGCTAGCAGGCCCGTTACGTAAACAGCTTACTAGGATTACTTAATTAATGTAGTAATCCGCGTGTTAATACTTTAAAACACTCTCTAACTTAGTGAGAAACTATTCATCTAAGCTTTAACCAAGGGTTTAATCCTTACTAAATTAGAGTTGTTAATTAACGGGTCTTTTTATAATCTCAGTCCTACTGCCTAATCTTATTTATCTCTGTTGTAATATTATAATGTTGTTTTAATTAAGCCATAAGCTTAGTTCTATTATAACATTAAAAAATTCAATAAACTTTATATATTGCGTAATCAGTCTGTACGCAATCAATATTAATACTAATTACGTGTACTACTTTTTTAAAACCTTTAGCTTTACTTTAATATTAATTACTAGGTCTTTCTGATTCACAAGGCACCCTAATTACTATTAATATAGTAAGCTTTATTACCTTACTATTAGCTTACCAATTAGCTACTAGTTTTTTTAGTGTAATCTGCTATTTATAGCAACAAGCGAAAGTGTTACTTAAAAAGCTTATGCTAGTAACGTAAAAATAGTGCTAAGTATAAGCATTATGCGCGTTAAAGCTTATTTAGAAATAAAATTTAGTGAGAAGCTAAATCTTAAAAAAATTTAAGTCTATTACCTTTACTTTTCTATCCATACGCGCACTGTAAGACTTTTAGTAGCATAGCTTAAAATCTAATTAACTTGCTTATTAAATCAATTTTGCTGTTAAGCCTTTATTTAATCTTTAATTTTTAAAAATGCTTAACTAAGAGATTAAGCTAGCGCAAAAGTAAGACTGTTTAAAAGCCTATTTAAAAGCCAAAGTATACAACTGCTTAAGCAACGTTAAAAGATTAGTAATATAATAATAGCAATAGCTTATACACGCCTATAAAGCTATCTATAAAGTGTAACGCGCTTTCTTCTACTCAGTAAAAGGTGCTTATAAGCTTTTTGAGTTTATTACTAATTTATTATATTTTTGTGTTCCTCTATATAAGCGATGTATTGTGAAGATCGTCCGTAGATGATCTGTGTTGGTTCTTGGGGAATGAGTGAGTGCGATGGACGAGGGGTTTGTACTAGCACGATTGGTAGATCGATGTAATAGCACAGGTGGTTGTGTTAGCACGTTTAGTAGAACGATGTAATAACACAGAGGGGAAATGCTAACGTCTTTGTGAAGACTTCTCTACAAGTTCTAGTTCTAGGTCTTAACACTATCTTCTCTTTTTCTAGTAAGTTGTCCTTAAGTTACATAACAGTAGCAAAGTCTTAGCTTATAATAAGGCTGTTCTCTTGTTATAAGTAGTGTTAGCTGCCTTATTCTTGTTTTACTATGCCTAAGCAGAAACCTCTTACTAGTACTAATTGCTGTTACTATTTCTGCGACTTTATTAATTCCTTTAGAGAAGCTATAGTTTAAAAATGTTCTACTTGTGCGCATAATAAGCGCGTGTGCAAGGTACATATTTGTTTAGGAAAGTATAGTAAGTGTTTACGTTAGGGCTAACAGTGTAACGTCTAGGTAATAGAGTTAGAGTTTAAGCGTTTAGCTACAGAAAAGGAAAAGCTATGCGCACGCATAAAAGAAAGTTATAATGCGTAAGATGCTGCAATAAAAACGTATAAAAAGGCGTTAAAAAAGTTGCGCGTGCAGCGCGCTTGTAAAGAGTAGCTTTGTTTATAAATAGATTTGTTAGACTGTTGTGTAGAAGATGTAATAGCAGTTAAGTTCTGTAAGATTAAAGAGTTAGAGCGTAAGGAGGCTAGGGAGACTATAGAATTTTTTAGTATCTCTAAGGGTTTAGCTTTAAACCTTTTGCCTAGCACTTAAAGTACTTTTAAGGGCTTGCTGCTTAATTATTAAAAAGCTTTTAATCTTAGTAGTATTCTGTAAGGTGCAGACGGCAGTTTGTAAGGTTTGTATTTAGTTCCTATATATTGTTGCTGTCTAGGTAACCTAACTACTTAACTAGATATTCTTTGCTGTTACTGTTGTTTTAGTGTACAAGAATTTTCTTAACTTTAAATTTGTTTTCTTCTTTTATCTTGTAGTAGAAGGTTTTCTAGAGTAGCGTCTCTAGGTCTGCTAGTTCTAACATGTTAATATAGATTCTTAAGTAGATTTTTGTATCTTGTAGGAGGTTAAGTGTGTATGTAACTAGTTCTTTTTAGTCTAGAATTAAAAATAGTCTAACCTTAACATTGTTAAGTCCTTTATTTAGTTATTTAGTGCGAAGATTCTTCGTAAGCAAATATACTTCATCCCCCTTCTTTAGCTAAGATGCTATTTTTTGTTTCTAGTTAATATATAAAATGCTTTAGCGTTAGGTCTTCTTAAGTGTTGTTTTAAGTAACTTATGTACTATTTTAAGCTTATTAGCTGTTGTAATAGCTGCTTTTATCTTCTAGCTTAGAAGTGTGCATGTAAAGAGATTTAGGTGTTTTTTGTAGTTTATGTAGAACAGTGTTTGTTCTGTAGACTCTAATATCTTATTATTATATGCTATTTGTGCTATAGGTAGTAACAATACCTAGTTATTTTGCTGTTAGTTAATATATATCCTAAAATAAGCTTTTATTATGCAATTTATTTATTCTGTTTGTCTGTCTATTTGCAGGTAATAAGCTGTTAATAGCTTTTGTTTTATTTTAATTGCGGCTAATAACGTTGTCTAAAAGTTAGAGGTAAAGAGCTTGTCTCTGTTACTAATAATTAACTTTAGTATGCCGTAGTGTTTAATAATCTAGTTATTAATAATGTGTGCTAGCTGTACTGCTGTAAATTTTTTTTTAAAGGTAATGTACTCTACTTGTTTTATAAATTAATTAACTACTACAAGAATTGCGTTGTAAGATACTTTAGTAATAGGGTCTCTTAAGACTAGTAGGCCTGTAATAAAGTTTATAAAGATGTCTAACTATAGTGCGTTAGGTAGCTCTATTGCTTGCATTTCTCTATAAGGTGCGTAGGTACTGTGCTTTTTCTTCTAACAGTCTGCGTACTTAGTAATAAAGGAGGTAACTTTGTTTTTTATTTCTAGAAACTTGTAATTTCTTTTAATAAGTTCTATAGTTTGTGTAATACTAGGATAACTATATACAGAGTTATTATAATGTTGTTTAATAATTGCTTTTTGTAATTTTTTTAGTATATTAGGTATAATTTATAGGACTACGTTTAGTGTTCTTGCTAGTTCTAGTAATCTATCTTTATTAATCTTAAGTATTGTAGTGTTAATAATTTCCTTTGTTCCTGCAATATTATATTATTAGCTAAGAGCGTCTACTCTGCTGTTGTCTTTTCTAAGTGTGTATATAATCTTAAACTTATATTATTTAAGTAGCTTTAACTATCTTACTTGTTGTTAGTTAAGTACCTTAGTAGTTATAAAGTTAACTAAGTTCTTGTAATCTATAAATATTATAAGTTCTAAGCAGCTTTCTGCGTATGCTCTCTAATGCTGTAAGTATATAATAAAAGCTAGCAGCTTTTTGTTGTAGACGTTGTATTTTTTTTAAGTCTAAAGAATTTTTGTAAATAGTACATAATTAGGTACTATTTGCCTTTGTGTAGTTAACTAGCGCAGCCTCTAAGTGCAAGGTCTAATGCGTTAGTTTTAAAGCGTAATAGTTGTCCTGCTTAGAATATTCTAAAGTATAGTAGTTCTATGCTTACTTTCTTAAGCGTCTAGAAGGCGTCTTCTACTTCTTTGCTCTACTTAAAGAGTATCTCTTTCCTTATAAGTCTTATTAATAGGATAGCAATCTTAGAGTAGTTCTTAATAAACTGTTAGTTAAAGTTTAGAAATTCTAAGAATAATTATATCTCCTTAACTATTGTTAGGTGTAGCTATTTCTTAACTATCTATATTTTTTCTTTACTTATTTGTACTCCTTGTGCTCTTACTATATATTTAAGGAAAGCGACCTTATCTCTATAAAACTTGCATTTCTCTAGTTTAAGCTAGAGGTTAAACTAGTCTAAGCACCTTAGTACTGTACAGACATGTTCTACATAATCTCTTAGGTTTTTAGAGTAGACAAGGATGTTATCTAGGTATGCTATAATAAAGATGTTTAAATGTGCTCTTAACACGTTGTTAATAAGTTCCTAAAATGTTGCTAGGGCGTTTGTAAGCCTAAATAGTATAACAGTATATTTGTAATGTCTGTATTGTGTTTAGAACGCTGTTTTTTATTCTTTACTTTTCTTTATCCTAATAAGGTGGTATCTATCTTAGAAGTCTAATGCCGTAAAGACCTTAGCGTAAGATAATTAATCCTAAAGCTCTATAATATTTAGTATTAGGTATTAATTCTTTACTGTAATGTTGTTAAGTTTCTAGTAGTTAACGCACATCTGTAGTAGCCTATTCTTCTTTAGTACAAAAAGTATAGAAAATCCTACTAGTAATATTAAAGGTCTAATATATCCTTTTCTTAGATCTTTATCTAGCTTAGTCCTTAGTTCTTTAAGTTCTATCTCTAATAGTTAATAAATTAGCCTAAAGGGTGGAGTCTTCCCTTCTTCTAGGACAATCTTATGGTCTTAGGTTTAGTATCTTAGTAAGGCTTCGCTATTTACTACTTCTATAAAGAGGTGCTAAAATTCTTTATACTCTTTTAGAATATTTAAAGTTACGCGCTTCTTTAAAACTCTAACTTTATAACCTAAGAGTACCCTGCTAGTATCTATTAAGTTAAACCCTTGTGTCGTGAGGCCGTTCTTAATTAAAGTCTACTGTCTCTTAGCAATGTTATTAATCTTCTTCTTATTTACTATTACAGTTGTTAAATGCGTAGGCTAGCTTATAGTTGCGTCTAATCTACAGCACTTAAATAAAAACTTCTTTAACTTCTAGTTAATCTGCAGGTTGTATTCTTATAACTAAGAAATTCCTAATATAATATTATAGGTAGCTAATCTAAAGACGTCTAGGTCTAACTCTTTCTTGTATTTCTAGATGCTAAGCGTTACGTTGTTGACCTTATGCGTAACAGTTGTCTTGCCTAGCATAGGCTAACTATTTGCTATATGTAGTAAGTAGAGTTCTTGTTTCTTTAGTGTTTGTAGGCCTGCTACTTGTACTACTTAAAGGGAAACGAAGTTGGCTTAGGAGCTAGAATCTACTAATGCTATTATCTAATGTTTGTTAAGCTTTACTAGTAGCTTAAGGAGGCTTAGGGGGTTAATTGCGTTTATTACCCTAGTAGTTCTAGGTGTTTAGGGCGTTTGTCTAAAAAAGACTATGTGCTAAATCTGTAAAACTTCTTAGTAACTATATGTAGTTTGCATTTAATATTAAGGCACGTGTGCTATAAGAGCTAGTTGTACTCTTATGTACAAGTTCTGTTCTTGTAATTCTTCTGCTACGTTATATGTATCTGCAGAGTCTTTTCTAAATTGTTGTGTCTATAAAAATATAAGCTATGTTGTTTGTCTTATAAGTGTACTGCGCATTTGTTGTTAAAGCAGTTATACTATAAGTATTAGCATTAAGGCATTCCCTTTAGTTTTTTAGGAAACTATCCTAATTTGTACTTATCTAAATAGTATATTGTGTAGCTGTTATATATATATGCTGTCTAGGAGTACTTTGCGTGTTCTAGATTGCGCGGGTCTATCTAATAATATATATTAGTCGCGCGGCTGTTGTTCTAAGTCCTGCGCTTTTAGCGTGTCGCCTAGAGTTCTTTGTAAATCTCCTCTTTCTCTTAATCTAAGAGCTAGTGCGTTAGTTTATTCTAGAATGCCTTAGCATCTTAGGTATATTTCTATACAAAGTTGTTATATAGGGCTTTATTAATAGTTACCTTTAGAGTAATCCCTTTCTTCTGCAGTTCCTCTAGTAAGTTAGCATACTAGTAGTATTTAATTAATGTTCCTCTATAAATTTTTATAAAGATATCCTTAGGTTATCTAAGCTGCCTTAGTAGAATGTTAATCTTCTTAGCTAAGTTATTTAAGCATTGTGTTTCTAAGGGTAGTAGTACTTATGTGTTAATGTCTTGTTTATCTAGCGTAATAGGGTATTTCTGTGTAGCTAGTAGTAAAATTTCCTAGTCTTAGGCTGTTAGTGCTTCCTTTGCCACTAGTGTAGAGGGCTAGTAGGTTTCTTAGAACCTAGCTATCTTTCTATACTTAGTTTAGTTAGCTAGAGTTACTTCTATTCTTTTGTTAAGTATTATCTTAGAGATGTTGTTGTCTAAGGCTTCCTTTAGAGTAATTATAAAAAGGTTATTTAGACTATTAATGTTTGCCTAGTCCTATCCTTAAACTATAATAGTAGGTTAGGTAATAATATTCTATTCTTCTTCTAGATTGTTGCTAGGTACTGCACAGTAAAGGACATTTAACTATTACGTTACTTTGCTTTAGCTCTAGTAGTCCTGCTTTATGTAACCTTCTTTGCTATATATATAGTAAGTAATTCCTTTTTTACTGTTCTTGTTATGCTAAAACTTGCCCTTCCTAGGTCCCTTATTAAGGTTGTTAAAGTATATAGGCTTATAGCCGTTAGTTATATAATGTCCTAGAATCTTAAGCGTATTGTTTTGTAGTTAACCTTAGCTAAAGTACAAGCGTTAATAAGTTTAACGTAGTTAGGCGTTTATATTTCTAGGTGTACAACTTCCCTATAAAAACAGTTGTTTTTCTAGCTTAAGCTTATAGAAGTTGTTATCTACTTAAATAGCTTTAGCTATAAGTTTGTTAAGCGTGTTAAGGGTAGCTCTGCTTTACATAAGTTTTACACGTACAGCTAGTTTAAGACCTTGTTAGTACATCTACATTAAAGCATTGTTGTCTTATTTAATAACTGTTTAGTACTACTAAAACTCTATTATATAGTTAGCTGTAAAGCAAATTTGTTATAACTTTTAGATTTTTTGTTCTGCTACTACAAATTCCTTAAAGGGTAAGAACACTTTTCTTATTTCTATCTTAAAATTATCTTAGTTTTTAACAAGTGCTTTATTAGCATTGTTGTTAACAGTTATGTCTATATATTAACAAAGAATAGGATTAGCCTATTTTTTAGCAGCTTCTTATAAAAACGTAGAGGCCTATATAACTGCGTTATTATTATTAATCTTAGTTCCTTTAATGTAAAAATATTTGTTAACTTAGAGTAGCTATGCCTTAAGCTTGTTATAGTTACTATAGTAGGTTTTAGGCTTGTTAGCATGCGTAGTTGTTCCTGTAGTTTAGGAATTAGCAGAGGTGTCTATAGCAGTATTACTTATCTTAAAGGTGTTTAAAGTGTGAAGATCGTCTGTAGATAATCTATATTAGTTCTTAGGGAATAAGTAAGTGCGATAGACAAGGGGTTTGTACTAGTACAATTAGTAAATTAATGTAATAGCACAGGTAGTTGTGTTAGCACGTTTAGTAGAACAATGTAATAACACAGAGGGGTTAAGAATTAGGTAATCCTTAGATTGCACTTAAAGTTAAACACACTAAGTTATAAGGGCTTAATGCCTACTACTATATACTAACAAGTGTATGCTCTACTTAGTATGCTTAGTTATGCTAAGAGCACTAAGCACTAAGCAGTTCTGCAGTGTAATTAGTGTTGCTTAGTTATGCCAAGAGCACTAAGCACTGAGCAATTACGTAACTGCTGGCTGCTCGTCAGGCTATTGTCTGAGAATGCCGACGTCTTCGTGAAGACTTCTCTACGAGTCCTAGTTCTAGGTCTTAACATGTATTAAGAAAATTTTTAATAGTTTATACGCTAAGTGCTGCTTTACATAAGTTTAGACTAGCAGTTAAGGTAGTACTTACTATAGTAGTTGCCTATTTTACATATACTATACTATAGATAACAATTTTGCTAATTATTTTATAGCTATGTATAAGAATAAAAAAGTAAGCTTTTAATTATTTAAGCTTCCTGCTTAGACTACTAACTATATTTTAAAAATAAAATAATAATAAGTACTAGGTCAATAAGCACAAGCTGCTTAGTAGCATTATTACTTATTATAAAAAAATTAATAGCAGTATTATATTTACTAGAAAGCCTTCTACGTAAAAGCTCTTGATTAAAGATTACTGCGCTTAAAAGATGTTGTCTTACAGTTTTGCTACTTAGCTCTTACTACCTACTCCCGCTCTAGTAAACGCTTTTAATTAGAAATATAAGCTTTATAATACTATATATAATCCTGGTTAACTTGCAGTATAGCCTACTTAACAGCTAGCTTATAATTTATAATAGCTATAGTAATAGTAGCTTTAGCTACAGTAGCAATTTCAACATCCTCTACATTAATTAAGGCTTTTAGTATAGTATACTTATAAAATACTGCTTTTTTCTACTTTATATTTAAATTACTCTTTCCTTTAACGTTGCTCTAAATGCTATATAACTTAATTATATAAGTATTTATTTCTAAGGTGTTAAAGGTGGTGGTTGTTGTTGTAGTTAAAATAGGGTTTCTAAAAAAAGTGAAAAGCAGCTACCCTCTACTAATTAGTCGAACTACTAAGCAAAAATTAAAGTTAAAACAACTTGCTAAAAGTACTAAAAAACAACACTAATTAAACCGTGTTTAACAGTAATTGCTAGCCTATAGCAAGCAACATTGTAATAGAGATAGAAGAGAAAGGTAAGAATACATACGTTACCGTAGCAGGAGCCTGCAATACTTTTTTATAAAAGTTCTTTACCTACTACTTCTTACCTTTAAAATTTCTTATACTACATAGTACCGCCTACAAATAACTTGCATATAAATAATATAATGCTTAGACTAATCTTCTCCCCCTTTAACACAAAGACTAATAGCTTATATTAAGTAAAGTTAGACCTTACTAAGTTACTATACTAGAAGCTATAGTAGTTTCTATTAGTTAAAACGGAGCTAGTGGCGATAGTCTCTGTAGTAGTTAAGTTAGTGCAGAGGTTAGAATGTAACTGTAGTTAAGACATCTTTAATGCGTCTAGTGTTATAGATGTTAAGGTTACAACAAGGACTTTAAAAGGCCTGTTTAGCTAGTACACTATATACACTGCGCATGTTAATAGTCTAGGTGCAGATTATATAAGTATAAGTACACTAGAGTAAGCTAATAGTTATTTTATAATTCTATATATAGAAGTAATAGACTAAATTACATCTTTATACTACTTACTTATAAACATTAGCTATTTAAGCTAAAATAGCAAATAACTTGCTTAAGATTACTAAAGTTTAAAAAGCTAAGTAAGACTTGCTAATAAAGTCTAGTAAGAATACTAGTTCTAATACTTCCTAGTAAGCTTATTTCTAGTTTTAGTTTTTAGTTTTCAGTTAGTTTAGCATTTTATCTTCTTCTTTTTTAAGTATTTAAAAGAAGACTTAGCTTAGTATAAAAATATTACTAGTTAATGTAAACTTTTTGCTTATAAATTATTATTACCTTTATTTAAGTACTTAATTTACTAAAACTTAAGTAACTACTTAAACTTCTTAAACTATTATTAAGTAAACAACTTAGTTAGTTTATTAGCTAGCATAATTAATATTTCTAGGTACTTAACTTAAAAAAATCTTTTAGCAAGCAACTTAGTTAGTTTATTAGCTAGCATAATTTCTATTTTTAAGTACTTAACTTAAAATAATCTTTTAGCATATTCTTACTACAGCTATATAATTAATATATTTATATACTTTAATAAAGTACTAATCTGCTTATTTTTTTCTACTATAAGCTTAATTATTTCCTAGTTGTTATACTAAACTATTTAAACTTTAGCTAAATTAAGAGACAGCTTATAAGAAAAGTGTTTAAAAGCTATAGCCTTTTTAGTAGTTTACTCAAAAGCAAGAAGCTTAGCTTTAGTATTTAACTTAGTTACTATAGTTTACTAAGCTGCCTTTTAAAATATTAGGCTACTTTGTAAAATAGCTATATATTTATAAAATAATAAATAATCTTCCTAATTATTTACAAAGATATTATTGCCTGTAATAATTAAGTCTAAGCTTTTATAATCTTAATATTAAATCACAATTTTTTTTTTTATTAAGATATTTAATTACTTATTTAATAGCTTTTATATGCTAAATAATAAAGTTTATTAAGAATTGTAAGTGCTTTAAAATTAAGTAAGTAATATCTAGTTAAAGTATAATAGCTATGTAGAGCACAAATTTAACTATTTTAAAGTAGGCCTTTATTTTTTACTTAGTTGCTTTGCTAGTATTCTTAATTAGCTTCTTTAATAGTAGTAAAGTCTTTAAAAAGCTACTATTTTTTAGCTTAAACTTTTTAATAATTTTATTTACATATATATTATTTATACGCGTAATTACTCGCTTTATATAATTTTTTATTACTTAAAAACTAATAATTTATTTAACTAGTCTTTATTTCTATATCTTATACTTGTTTAAAGTTTTTAACTAAAGACTTGAAACTTTCTATTTAAAACTTTTTATAAAAAGTAGTAGAATAATATCCATATAAAATAAAACTAAAATCCTTTTTTTTTAACTAAAGAACAGATAAAGCTTCTTTAGTAAAGTAAATAGTCTTATCTCTTTTAGTAATTCTAAAAACTTCTTATAATGTAATAGTAATAGGTTTTGCTATTTATAAAGTTTATAGTTAGGCTGTACGTACTTTCTAGGCTTTTTAAAGCTATTTAGTATTTTATAAATTACTAATTTATTTGCTATAATTAGTATATTAAGAAATATTCTTATTATAATATATTGCTTAATCTCTAAGTTTGTTTTAGAAGCAATAGCTATTATTACTTTAATAAACTTAGCTACTAATATAGCAGCGTATAATATATTAATTAAGTTCTTTTTTTAAAAATTACTTTATACAACTATCTACGCCTTAAATTTAAGAATAAGCTATTTTAATTAAACTTATAAGTTTAAACTTAATTTAAAAGTATTAGTTTTAGCCTTTTATAGTTTTTACTATAATCTTAATACTTACAAGACTAGTTGCAAAAATATCTTAACTATAGTTATATTTTAATTTTTGCACTAGTTTAATTACTATAAAAACTATTACTACTTGCTCTTTTTTAACTAATAAAGGTAGCTGCTTAATAATAGTAAAGGCTAGTTTTATAATCTACTACTATAGCTTTTAGTATAGTATTGTAGTAAGGTCTTACGTTACTTAATATAAGCTATTTTTTATTATAATAAAAAAAATTAGTTTTAGTATTATATTATTATATATAAGTTGTTTATATATAGTACTATGTAGTGTAGGAAATCCTAAAGGTAGAAAGCAGTAAGCAAGAAGTTTTTATAAAAAAGTATTATAGGCTCCTACTGCAGTAATATACGTGTTTTTTACTTTTTTTTCTATTTTTATTGTAATCTTGTTAATAGCTAAAAGCTAGCAATTACTATTAAACACGTTTTAATTAGTATTATTTTTTAGTAGTTTAAGTAGGTTTTTTTAACTTTAATTTTTACTTTATAGTCTAAGCTTTTCTGCTCTAAGCACTTAGTATATAGACTTTATTTACTTACTATTTAAATTTTATTAACTATACACAATTTTTATTTCTTAACTTTTATGTTTAAATAGTAAAAGGTAGCTACTTTTTACTCTTTTAAAAACTTTATTTTAACTACAACAATAACTACTACCTTTAGCACATTAAAAATAAATAAGTATTAGTTAATTACTTACTATTTCTTTTAGTATCTTAGTTTAAGTTTTACTTTTCTTTAAATATTAAATCTTTTTTTTTAAAATATCTTTAAATAAGGCACATATAAAATACTAAAGTAATTACTTTTATAATTCTAGTAGTCTATGTAGATTAATATAATATTGCTAAACATTTTTTATTTTTAGTTTATACTTAGTAAGTTAAGCTATAATAAAGATAAAATTATAAGTTATATAGCTTACTTATTTTTCTTAAGTTGCTTGCAAACCTAGCAGGTAAGTATTATAAAAAATATTTAAAATATCTTCTTATTATTTATAATTAATGTATTAACAATACCTATGTTTTTACTTTTTAGTTAATAATTAGGATCTTAAATTATATTTTTATACTTAAGCCTGCTACCTAGCTTTCGTAGTAGAAGATAACAATTTAAAAGCTAATTTAAGCTTTTACTAGTAATTCTAGCACTAAATTTTGTAAAAAAAAGTTAAGCTTATAATTACTTACTTTATTTGCTTTTTAAAAACTTTAGATTTTAAACTATAATATAACTTACTATCTACAACTTGCACAATTTAAGTAAAAGTTTTATTATAATTAGCTAGCACGTTAAAGTCTTTAGGCTTAAACTGTTAGACTAGTAATAAGTTATTAAGCTTATATTAAAAAGGCTCCTTACTTCTACATATTAATAAGTTAGCATTTTTAAGCAAGCACACTGCTATTTAACAATTTAATACTTTATAATTAATTATATTATTGCTTTTTAGAATCTTTGGTTTAAAAGTAAGTTTTAAAGTTATAGAACTAGTATTTTACTACTAACTCAAGCAAATCTCTAATAGTGCACTAGCTATGTGCTTTATCTACTTAGTATCTTCTAATTTATTTTTATTTTTAGTAAGTAGGCTTTCCTTACTACTTAAAATAGTAGATAGATAACCTCTAAAAAACTTAGTAGTTAGCTACGTTTTCTAATTAACTCTTCTTTAAAAGACTAAAAGAAATTTTAAGTTATTTTTTAGTATAATCAGCTTACTATTATAAATAATTTTTACAATTTTTCTTTTTTAATTTTTAAGTAGCTTTTCCTTGTAATTTTTTTATAAAACAAATATTTATTAAAAGCTATATTATACGTAGTAATTACTTAATTTAGTATAGGTACTTATTTATAGTATATATTAGAGGCTTAATAACTAACTAAACAACTAATACAGCCGCAAGGGTTAATTTTATATTCCTAGTAAAATGCGCTTAGCTGCCTTCTCCCTATTTTAATAAATAGGCTTAGCAGCTATAGAAATTAGTTATACTCTAGTCTAGGCGTAAACTAGCAGTCTAATGTCTAATTATAAGTAATTAATAGTATTAAAAATATTTCTTAAACTGTTATTTAAGTACTTAGTAAGAAGATTAGTAGCTATAAATTTTAGTAGAGCTTATTTTATGCAAGTAAGCTGCTAAGTTTATTATTCTTTACTAGAGCTTAGCTAGTAGATTAGCACTTATTTATATATTAATAGCTTTTATAATTAGCTTTTATTTAGCTCTCTACGCTAAGCTATTAGGCTTATAAGTATATAGTAGTAGCGTCTTAATTATAATCTTTTTCTTTATTACATATTCTTCATATTATAATATAATTCTTTAAGGTAGTGTAGCAGTGTTGTTATTTTAATAAATTCTTAAAATCTTCTACTAATATTTTCTCTTAATTCTTATAGTAAAGCTTTTAATTACAAGTATAATATTATTTAGTGTTATTATTTATATATTATAATTATTTAGCTTGCATAAGTAGTTTTCTTTTAATAATTACTGCCTATTTCTTAAGTAGTTAACTAGTTGAAAAATTAAAAATTTTTTAAAAGATTTTGTAAAAAACTTTAATTAATTTCTCTTCTAGTTACAATAAAAATACTTATAAGAAATAAGCTATTGCGTAGTAATAAGATTTTAATAGCTTCTTGCTAGTAATTTTAATATTCTACGCTTAGCAAACTAAAGCTTTAAGAACTTATTATTTTAAGTGTCCTAATTATTAATGCTATAAATTTTTATTACTAGTGCATACCTAAAGATTCTCTTCTAATGCTATAGTACTAATTAGTAGTAGTTAAGTAATATAATAAAAAAGTTCCTTATATTTAATAAATAAAAGATTTAAGTAATACTCTAAGTAAATTAAAAATAACGTTTTTTTTAAGTATTCTAAATTTTATAGTATAATTATATCTTAAGTATTTAATGCCTACCTGCTTAAGCTGTACCTAATAGATAGTATTAACATAGAAGCCTAGTACAAACTTAACATTAGTAAAAAGAAAATAAGCTATTTTAGAGCTAGCCTTACTATCTAAAATGTTTTTAAGTAACTTATTTCTTATTCTAGCAATTAGATTAAATTAAGTGCCTACTTTAACAATCTTATTTTTTGTTACAGATCTAATCTCTAAAGCTTAGTTGCTTATTCTACTATTAACTTTAAAGTAGAGGTCTCTACTTTCTACTTATTTATAGTAAACTTAGAGGTAGCATAATCTAGGCTTATAACCTAAAGATTAAGGAGAAGGTACAGAATTAGATTAATAAAATAAGAAAATAAATAAAGACTAAGAAAAGAAAGTAATTAAGTCTAAATTATTATGTTGTACAACTACTTAATTGTAATTTTTTTTTCTCTTAACTCTCCTTTTATTTCTAACTATAAGCTAAACTATAGTCTACATATACCTATTAATTATATTTTAAAAAATCTGTTTTTACGCAATAGCTTGCGTAGTAAATAATACAATATTTTATAATTTTATATAATTTTAATTAATAAATTGCGTAGTTGCTGTAACTTAATTAACAACAATACTAAGTAGTACTAGTAGCATAATAGCTTCTAGTATTTAATAAATTAATAGTTAATTGTAGATTTTAGGTGTAACTTTAAGTATCTAGATCCTGTAGAGAAACAGCTAAGTAGCTTAATCTCTAATACGCCCTCTTAAGCTAGGAAGCTGTTTTGCTAGTAATTTAAAATATATTAACTAGATTTACACTTTGTAAAAAATAATTAATTTTATTAGAGCTTATAGCCTTTGTAAGACTATCTGCTAATAGGCAGCTTATATTTTAATATACTAGCTTAATTTGTCCTACTTGTACCTCTTGCGTATAAAGTAGTATTATATATTAATGTGCTTTCTTTCTTGCGTAGTAGGTAGGAGTTTTTAACAGTTTTCTTACGCTTTAGCTGTTAGAGTAAATTGTAGCAGCCTCTATGAATTAAATTTAAAATAGCTGCTTTATCTTATTTAAAAATTAAAATAAATAGATACTCTATTTAGTTGCTTTAATATAGGCTATAAACTAAGCCTTTATGCTTAGTAAAGCTACTATTAGCTGTTACCTTAAAAGCTAAGAAATATCGCTAAAAGATTTAATAATTTAGAGTAAAAATATATAACTTAAAGTAGATCTCTTGCTGTTATTATCACCTTCTTAATCTGCATTACTAGAGCCTATTAGATTAATTAAAGGCTCTGCTTTTAATAGTGCAGATTATGCAGAATTATATAGTAAGCTTATTTATTTAGTTTAAGCTATATAGCTCTTTGAATAATCTAGGCTACTTAAATACTTAGTACTTAAATTAGCTATAAATCTTAATAGTAGATTTACTGCATAAGTTATATTAGGCCTAGTAAAAAGTAATAAATATATTAGAAAGCTAATGTATTGTTAATATGTGTTAATATCTTTTAGCGTAGCTTTCTAATAATTCTGTTTTAGCTTTTTATTCTGCTAGAGTAGTAATTTTCTAAGCTTAATTTCTTGCTTATTATATTTAGCTTGTAATTTCTAAGCGTAATTTCCTTAAGTAAGAAAAGTTAATTTATTATTAATTTAATTTAACTACTTATACTTCTAGGAACTCAAGTACATTGCCTAGGTCTTTAATCCTAAAGTTTAATATGTTTAAAAGATTCTTAAAAATTTAAGCTTTTTTATAATTTTATACTCTAAATTTAAGTAGATCGTCTACGTAAGTTGCAGTTATAATCTTTTATTGAATACTAATATATATAGCTATATTAATAAATGGAGATTAAAATTATAGTTAGCTTAATAGGCTAGCTAATAGCTTTTGCTATTATCTCCTAGCTTATTTTAAACTATATATAGCCTTATTAAGTAAGTAGACGTGCTAAGGATACTTTTAATCTTAAAAACCTTTTAGTTGTTTGATGTAGATTATTATATTAATTAAGGCGTTTAGAAATGCTTATTTAATATTATAGCTTTAAGTTAGCTAGTTAGCATTGTAGCTAATAAAATTAAAAGCTTTATTAAGTTAAACCTTATAGTATTAGTAAAAGTTTCTTTACAATTAATAATAAACTCTTATTAACAGCCTTTACTAACTTAGCGTGCTTTATATAAATAGTTATTGTATTATTAGTACGTTGTATTTAGAACTTAACAACTTTTTAAAACTAATCAATCTGCAGGCCTTTGTACTAGAATTAACTATTATATTTTTATAATTAATATAGTTCTTTTTTTCTTGCTACTAAATAGTGCTTCTTATCTTTGTATTTAAGCACTTAATAAATATTTCTAGGATTATTTATATTCTTAGAAGTAAAGTAAATTTCTTCTAAGATTATGTTTTTATAACTAGCAGCATCTATTATTAGAGCTAATTATAATAATTTAGCTCTGTTTTCTATTAAAATAATTAGATTTCTCTCTTTTACTTTGATTAAGTTTAAGAGCTTTTGTTTATTATTATAATTATATACTTATTTATTCTAATTAATATAATTAGGATCTTACTTATTTTCTAACTATAATTTCAAATTAGAAGAGACTTAATTATTAAATAAATTATTTTATATCTTAACGTCTCTTGCAGTTGTAATCTTAGTTAATTTAAAATGAATAAAGCAATATACATTATTACTAAAGTAGCTAGTAATATAATACAGCTTAACTCTAAAATTAAGTTTGCTAAGAAATTCTTTTAGCTCTTTTTTATATACTAGAGATTCTTAAATTTTAATATTGCTAATATTTAGATTATAGCAATACTTAGCTTTAAAAAGCGTTTAGTAACTTATAAAACTATAAGAAGTCTAATTATTTAAGTACAATACTGCAAGTAGAGCTTCTACCTATAACTATTTAGGTATATTTAACTTAAAAAATAGAGTACTAATCTTATTAAACAGTATTCTATTTATCCTTTTCGCACTGCCTTTGCCTTCTAGATTAAAAATAGAAGTAAATTATAATTGAAATTCTTTTCTATTTAAGATGTTTTGCAGATCTAAAGTATTAAACTTATTATCTAGTTAAATAAGCTTAATCTGCTTTTTATCCTATACTTTAGCCTTTTTTAATAAAGGCTTTAACAAGATTAACAAGCTCTAATTTAAAAGTAAGAAGACTAACTTCTAAATATTTAGCTTTGTAGTTTAGAAAAGTAATGTAATACCTATTTATTTTTAAGGTGTTAAAGGTAGTAGTTGTTATTATAGTTAAAATAGCGTTTCTAAAAAAAGTAAAAAGTAGCTACCCTTTACTAATTAGTTGTAAAAGTTAAAAATAAGATTATGTGTAGTTAACAAGATTTAAATAGTAAGTAGATAAGGTCTACGTGCTAAGCGCTTAGAGTAGAAAAGCTTAGACTACTAAGCAAAAATTAAGGTTAAAAAAATTTGCTAAGGGTACTAAAAAACAACACTAATTAAAACGTGTTTAACAGTAATTGCTAGCCTATAGCTAGCAACAAAATTGCAATAAAAATAAAGAAAGAGAGTAAGAACATATACGTTACTGCAGCAGAAGCCTATAATACTTCTTTATAAAAGCTTTCTACTTACTACTTTTTACTTTTAAAATTTCTTATACTACATAGTACTGCATACAAACAACTTGTATATAAATAATATAATGCTTAGACTATTCTTCTCCTTGTTTAGAATAAAAACTAATAGCTTATATTAAGTAAAGTTAGACCTTACTAAGTTACTATACTAGAAGCTATAGTAATAGATTACAAACCTAGCGTTTACTATTATTAAGTAGCTACCTCTGTTAGTTAAAAAGGAGCTAGTAGCAATAGTCTTTATAGTAGTTAAGTTAGTGTAGAGGTTAGAATATAACTATAGTTAAAACATCTTTAATACGTCTAGTGTTATAAATATTAAAGTTATAATAAGAACTATAAAAGGCTAGTTTAGCTAGTACACTATATACACTGCGCATATTAATAGTCTAAGTATAGTAAAAGTATATTACTTTAGTTGCGCAAATGTAAGTTTAGTAAAAAGACTTAAAAGTAGCTTTATAAAGAGTAAAGGCGTGTTAAAACAGCTATTAAGTAGCTAAAATAAACTGATAAGTAGAAGAATTTTATAAGTTACTTTTAAAAATAGAAGAGCTGTGCATAGATAGTAATGCTGTTATTGTTTATTTATATTTAAGAATAGGCACTAAACGCCATAACTGCAACACTACTAAAATAGTAATAGGACAACAGAAGTTGCAGTTAGCAGTAAATAGTTAGCAGTAAATAGTTATTAGTTAAGAGGGTTAGTTAGAGGAATATTGCGCATCTTCGTTTCTGTTTAAACATGCGACACACTAATTGCATGCCAGCAATACTAAATAAGGGGGCATAAGCCTAGATACCTGTTGTTAGCAATAAATCTTTTTTTACTAAAAAGGTGTCTACAAAATGTGTGAAAAGGTTGTCTCAAAAGGCCGAAGCTAGTGTAATACCTATAGCCTCTGTTACTTTTAAGCTTAATAGGTCCTTATAGATTATAGTAAACAGAATTGCTAAATATATTTTTTAGCGTTGTTATTAGATCTCTGCTAATCTTGCTAGCAAATTTACTTTTTAAGCAAATTTTGTAGTTAGTAAAAGCTTTAGTAGTTTTTATTTCTAATGATACTTTATAAGTATTATTACTAAGCTTATTTAAGCTTATTTTACTAATATAGCTAAAGCGTCTGTGTAGAAGAGAAATCTAATCTATTTAATTAATATAATTAGTCTTTTCTAAGTTATTAATTTCTACATAGACTTAATTGCTTTTAACACTACTAATTGCAGTAAATATTTATTTTTAAGGTATTAAAGGTGGTGGTTGTTGTTGTAGTCAAAATGGGTTTTCCAAAAAAGTGAAAAGCAGCTGCCCTCTACGCAGCAGGAGCCTATAATACTTTATAAAAGCTCCTTGCCTACTACTTCTTGCCTTTAGGATTTTTTACACTACATAGTACTGCATATAAATAACTTGTATATAAATAATATAATGCTTAGACTATTCTTCTTCTTATTTAACACAAAGACTAATAGCTTATATTAAGTAAAATTAGACTTTACTAAGTTACTATACAAAGAGCTATAGTAGTAAATTACAAAGCCTGCGTTTACCTTTGTTAAGTAGCCTCTCTAGTTAGTTAAAGAGGAGCTGTTGGCAGTAGCTCCTATAGTAATTAAGTAAACGCAGAGGTTAAATTTTATTATTTATTAACACTTTATTAATACGTCTAGTATTATAAATGTTAAAGTTATAATAGAGGTTGTAAAAGGCTTGTTTAGTAGCAAGTCTATTAAATACATTGCGCATGTTAATAGTCTAAGTGCAGTAATAGTGTGTTATCTTACTAATCTCCTCCTACGCGAATGCAACCTTAGTAAAAAGACTTTATAGTAGCTTTATAAGGAGCAAGAGCGTGTTAAAACAGCTATTAAGTAGCTAGAATAAACTAATAAGTAGAAGGATTTTGTAAGTTACCTCTAAGAATAGGAGAGCTATGCTTAGATAGTAACGCTGTTGTTGTATGTTCACATCTAAGTATAGGCGTATGCTAGAAACGCCGCGACTGCAACACTGCTAGAATAGCGACAGAGACGACAGAAGTTGCAGTTATTAGTAAATAGTTATTAGTTAAGACAGTTAGTTAGAGGGATATCGCGTATCTTCGTTTCTGTCTAAACATGCGACACACCAATTGCGTGCCAGCAATGCTAAACAAAGGGGCATGAGCCCAAATACCTGTTGTTAGCAATAAATCTTTTTTTACTAAAAAGGTGTCTACAAAATGTGTGGTTACATCAAAAGGTTGTCTTGAAAGGCCGAAGCCAATTGCAGTAAATATAGCAACTTTTCTAGCGTACTACCCTTTAGCTAGTATTTTACTAGATGAAATAATTAGGCTATTAGCCTTAGTAAATTGAAACTTAGCTCCTTTTTAAATAGATTAGTACAGACTAAGTAAGTTTACTTTAAATTCTAGTACTAAGAGTACCTCTTTTAGCACTACAGATGTATTTGTGCTAGTAAAAGTAATATAGTTATTTTCTTTTGCAATTGCTAGTAGTAGTGTAGTTATAGTACTCTATTTAATATAAGTATTACTTACACTATAAAGGTTTTAAAATAGATCCTTGTTGTAGCAAATATACGCGCTTGCTATACTATCTAGTGCCTACTTAATAATTTCTATAGATCTAGTAATATTGATATTAGCAATCTTCTAATCTACTATTACTATATTTAAAAGAGTATGTTTAGAATTATCTAGTATATTAGATGTCTAATTTACTTAATTTCTCTAATACTTTTAACTACTTTGCGCTTTGCTAAAATCTTTCATCTAGTATTTCTTTTTTAAGTGTTTTAGTTTTTTGCAGTAACTGCAGATATTGTATAAACGTTTTTTGTTGTTTGATTCTTAGGTTGATAAGGATATTTTGACGTCCTAAGAATAAGGAGCTAGTGAGCTGCTATTGCTCTTTTGATATAGCTTTTTTAATCTATGCTAATAATGTTTATAATTGTAGCCTTTTTAATTAAAGCTTTTCTTTGAGGCTTTTGAACGTCTAGACTTATTTATTTTTTAGCTGCATATTGCTTTTAGGTTAATTGCTTTATTTAATTCAAAGCTTTAAGTAATTGCAGTAACTAGATAGCTAAATTCTAAACTTGAATTATTAAGAATTAGAGCTGCAACAAATGTAGTAGGCATTTTAATCTTTTTAGTCTCTAGGATTACACTAGCTAATTAATGATCTGTAGATAAGGTTCTACATTATTCTAACATTAATATACTGTAGTATTAATAACATCTCTACACATTAAAAAATTAGAACCAAATCCCTTTTGTAAATTTAAGTTCTCTAGGTAATTTTAAAGAAAATAGAGATAAACAATATCTTTTAATTATAATAGAGGTCTATCCTTAAGTCTAAGATGTAATATTAATAAGGCTTTTACTTCTTAGTTTTTAAGCGTCTAATAGTTGTCTAGATAGTCCTCTTTAGTTATTTTAGTAAAATTAATTATTATAATATCTTTGCAATCTTGTTATATAAGAATCAATTGGATTTTAAGTGCCTATTAATTGTAGTTAGAGCTGCCCTTAAGCTTAGGCACTCTAAAAATACTACTGTAATTAGCTATTTTAATCTACTCGCCTTAGTCTAGAATAATTAGCCAAGTAGATATATATAACGCCTAGTACAGCTACAGTTACTATTCTTACTATAATAAACTTTAGCTGCTAATTAAATTAATCTGCTATTACTAGCGTATTAAAGTTTCTTAGCTTATAGCCTTAGCTTACTCCCCACCTTTTTAAAAAATTAAGCTTATGTAGCTAGATAACCCTTGCTTTAAAGCCTCTGTACGCTTAATTAGATACCTTTGCTAGCGTATTAGAGTTTTTTAGCCTTTTTGCCTTAGTTTACTCTAAACTTAATAGAGTTTTTTAGCTTATTTGCCTTGGTTTACTCTCAAACTAAAAAAACTTTAATAGTAAGATCTTTCTTACTACAAATTAATGATTGTTTAGTTAGATTCTCAAACTAGCGTTATAAAGTTGTTGTATTATTACTACCTTAGCTCTTGCTAAAAAACTAGCCTTAAATGGTACTAGCTCTTACGTGTACTCGCGATTTAGGTAAATAGAAATTTCTTAAATTTTTTATCTTATTGCGTAATCTTTTAAAAATTCTCTAGGCTTATAACCTATTATAAACTCAATTTCTAAGGCTTAGTTGCTTGTTCTACTATTAACTTAGAGGTAGAAGTCTCTGCCTTCTACTTGTTTGTAGTAGACTTAGAGGCAGCCTAATCTAGACTTATAACCTAGAGATTGAGGAGGAGGTGCAGAAGTAGAACGTAAGAATATAAGAATAAATCAAGACTAGAGAAAGAAAGTTATTAAGTCTTATTATTGTATTGTATTACTACTTAATTGTTATTATTTTTTCTCTTAACTCTCTATTTCTATTTCTAACTATAAGCTAAACTACAGTCTATATATACCTATTACTTTTATTCTAGAAAGATCAGTACTTACGCAATAGCTTACGTAGTAGATAATGCAATATTTATAATTTTATATGATTTTACGTCATAAATTGCGCAGTTGCTGTAGATTATTTAATAAAAATAATAAGTAGTACTAGTAGCGTAATAGCTTCTAGCAATTTATTAATTGTTAGTTTATTGCAGATTCTAGGTGTGATTTTATGTACCTAGACTTTGTAAAGAAATAGCTAAGTAGCTTAATCTCTGAAAGTTTATAGCTTATTATAACCTTTACAGCTACTAACAAAATTACAAAGCAGTATAAAAATAAACTTTAAAGTAAAGCTTTTCAAATTATAAAAACTAAAATTAACGTCACTTTACAATACTATTTTAGTAATTTTTGATTAATTAACTAAGGCAGCAAAGTTTGTTCTTATAAAAAAGGCTATTACAATAAAAAGCTACGCGTATAAAGTTCTAAAGGCACAATTATTAAAGTATAAAATACTTCAAAAGTTTAATACTATTTAAAATAAACTATTTACGACTAAGTATTAAACTACATGTTTAGTAAAATTAGGTGTAAAGAAAAAGCTATTAACTAACTTTTACCTTAAAATAGACAGCTATATAGAATAAACAAACTAAACACTAAAATAGCATCTAACAATATATGCTAATAAGCTACAAAATAAATAAGTTACACTCTTACTAATAGTATAAAGAGGTAACAGAAAAAAAGAGTAATTCTAAAAGTTATCTTCCTCAAAGATATATGACTAAATAAATAATTAATCTGGGACTAGAATTTTTAAAGTTTTAAAGAGCATATAACTTCTACTTTAAGTAAGCTTAAAGGTAATTTTGCTTAGTAATTATCTAATAAGTAGTAAAAAGCTTTAAGAAAAAGCAAACAAAAAGTTTATTTTATTCTAGTTACAACTTTTAATTAAATGAATGAAAGTCTATAGAAAGCAATTATGTAATACTAGCTTATATAATTATTACGTCAGCAGATTTCTAATATTAGTTAATAATATTATTTTTTCTTAAATCAGAAAATATAAAAAATGACGCTAATAAAAGGCGATAAAATTACATAAGCTTTTTTTTAGCGTTAGTATATTAATAATTTCTTTCCAACTTAAGATTTTCTCTTCTCTATTATCTCTCTATGTCTGTTAAGCTTTTAAAGTTTAAAAAAGAAGTTTACTCTTTATCTTTATAGCAAATGTCTATTAGTGCTATTAGTACTATACTTAAAAAGCCTTTTAAATATATTTAAAATACTATATAACGTATTAAAAAAGATTACTTTGTTATCTCTTTGTTAGCCTAAACTAGGCCGCCCTGCTAAGGTCTCTAGAAAAGCTATTTAAGTAGTAAATCGAGACCTAGAAAGAAGCCCTAAGAAAATAAATAAGCGTATTTTAGAAGAGAATAGTTTTTCTTTTTCTACTAGAAGCTTACAACACTTATTAAAAGCAGAAAAATACTCTGTTTCTACTGCTAAGAAAAAACAGCTTTGAAACAAGAAAAGAGCTTTAAATTATAATAAATACGCTAAGAAGACTATTAAAATATTAAAAAATACTAACTTTAGCAAAGATATATTTTCTAACAAGTCTTTTATTTAGCGTAGACACGGCGCTAGGCAAGAATACGTCTAAAAAAAGAGAAATAAGCAACTTAGCAAAGAACAGGTGTCTATTACAGATACAAGTAGATTTTAAAATATTTTATTTAACCACAAAACATGTTTAAATTACTTAGTATTTTTCTAGTTTTTCAAATTACTTATAGCTAGCTTGCTAACTAAGATATAGCTCGCAATATTTCTATTTTAGTTTAGGGAGCTATTTAGCTAGGTAGCAGATCTAAGTTACACATAACTCGATTACTAAAAAATACTGGAACTTTTTTAAATATTCGATATTTCAAAAGAAGTTTTAAAATCTATATTCAAACCTCTTTTTAAAAGAGGTAAGTAAAATCTCTTTTATTTAATACTTTAAAAGGCTATAACTTTGTTACTACTTCATATTTCTTAGCTATTGTTCAATTTTAAAAAAGCAAATAGCTAACTCTGTTTAGGCTTGAAAATCTTGTAGGATAACGCTAAAATCTATAAAACGCTACAAGTTATCGCCTAGTTTTCTAGAAATAGAATTGTTGCGGATTTAAGCTCCGGGCTCATAACCTGTTGCGGATTTAAGCTCCGGGCTCATAACCTGTTGTGGATTCAATCTCCAAGGCTAAGTAACCTAATAGAGCTTGAGGAGGTGGTGCCGAAGTAGAACGATAAGATAAGAGAAATAAATATAGAGACTAGGGGAAGAGAGTAATTTGAGTCTTGTTATTGTATTGTACAACTGCTCAATTGAATATTGTAGTTCTCTTAAGAACTCTCTCTTGTTTTCTAACTACAAGCCAAACTACAGTCTCTATATACCTGTCACTTGCATTCTAGAATGATCTGTACTTACGCAATAGCTTGCGTAGTAGATAATGCAATATCTCGCAATCTTATGTAATCTCACGTAATAGATTGCGTAGTTGCCTGATTTTGAGCACCTGGATTCTGTAGAGAAACAGCTAAGTAGCTTAATCCCCAACAAGAATTTCTTTTTTTAAGCATTCTGCCTATAGCCTAGATATAAATCCTATAGAGAACGTTTAGAGTCTACTTAAAAACGCGCTAGGAAAAAGGCTTGTTGCCTCTTTAGGCACAAGTGAAAGCGTTAAAGTAGTAGAATTGTTTAAAAAGGCAATTTTAGAAGAGTAAGACCTTATACTATAATAAGCGATTGATAATTATATTAACTTTTTACTTGGGCGTTAATTAGCTGTTAAAGCAGCTAAGGGTTAGTATACTAAGTACTAGTTACTAGCTTTAGCTACTTTACTATAAAAAAAAGCTTAAAAAATTATTTTTAAATTAAACTTTTGCAATAATAATTGAAAGAACATCCTACTTAGATATCTTCTAAAAATTATCTTAATATATTACACTTATTACTTTTAGCTAAAAAGATTCTGTAAATAAAAAGTTGGTACTAGGTTTAATTGAGCTTTTTTTTTACCTACTTTTACCACCTTTCCAATTCTCCTTTCTGCTCACTAAGCTAGTTTAAAAGTAGCCTTTCTAAAAGAGAAATTTATGCGCCTTTCAAAACTCTCAAAATTTTAGTTATAGCATTTTTAGTTATCTAGTTATTTATCTTTAAATGAGATAACTTTTATCATTACTTTTTTTTTGTTAACCCTTTGTATAATTAGCTTATAATAGTAAAAAAGCTAGCAATTATTAAGAAGTTACTATACTCTATAATTCATGAATATAAGCTAGCTGCTAACTGAAATTTAAAAAATATTAAAAGTATTGTAGTAGGTGCAGATAACAAAGCCTGCTTAGTATAAGAGCTATCTAAAAAATTAAGCAAGAATATAGCTTATAAAAACTTTATAATAGCTAAAATAGCTAATAAGCAAGTATTTAGAGAACTAACTGTTAAAAAGAAATATTAGTGGATTTCATTACAATAGAACTTGAAAACTAAGTAACTAACAAGAAAACTAAGTAACTTTTAAATAACGCTACGTAAAATTCTAAAAAAACAAGGCAACGTAAACTATAAACTCTAATTACAACTAAATATATATGTTTATTTTGTCTTTTATACAAGATCTTTAGGAAAAGCACTTCTAATTAGTAAAGTAGCTACTAATATAAAGCTTAAAGACAACAAGTACAAAGTTAAAAAAATTAAAAACTTATAAAAATTTAATTGTTAGTAAAAATACTAAGTTAAGTAGCTAAAATTGCTAGAAAGCTAGAATACATAAAAACAAAAGAATATTTTATAGACTACAAGTTATAAGTACTTAAGTATTAATAAAAATACTTAAAAAGAAAGAACTAAATTTTCTTTTAAAAAAGAAAGTTATTAAAAAAAATTTAAGAAAGCGTTAGCTTATATTTAGCTTAAGTTAGTTAATTTTTAAAGTAAAAATAGTTTAGTAATTAAAAAGTCTATACTCAAAGCAGCGCTCTTTTCAGTTTACTTTTTTATATAATGTTAAAGATTTAAAATAGCAAAATTTTAATATGTAAGAAATTACTTTTACGCTTTAGTTACTATAAGGTTTAAATTGCTTTTAGCTAGCTAAGCTTTTAAACGCGTAACTTTAAGGTGCTTTTTATATCTTTTATACTAAACTTAGTTTTACATTCTTATAAAAATAAATAAACTACACTTTACTTTTATAAAATTATATATAGTATAGTAACTAGTTGTAGTATTTATAAAATAATAAAAGTTCTTTATTTTATAGTACTTATACTAAAAGCTAACTTTAAGCCTAGCTTTTTTATATTATTAGCATAAGCGTAACACTTAAAAGTAAAGTTTTATAAGTAAAAACTTTAAAAAAAATAGAACTTGAAGTATATTTAAAAAGGCGTAAATAAAAATAAGTATATAATATAATAAGTATAGTAAAATTTTGTATATACTTAGTAATTTAATATACAGCATAAAAAAATTATATTTCAAAGTATTAGTATAATATACATGAAAAAAAAGTAATATTAAAAGTAATAAAAAGAGATTTCTTTGTAACGTATAAGTAATAGTTAAAAGTTAACTAGCTACTATACTAAAAGGTAATATTTTATGCATAGTGTTTACTATATAACTACTATTTTACGAGGGCTAGCTATTTAAAATAGCTATATATAAAAGAATAGTAGCGCTATTCTAAACTTTTTATTTAAAAAAATCGTGTTACATAAAGTTAGTCTACACTTATCTAGACTTAGTCTAGGTTAAGGCAAGGCTAATATATAAATTAGTTTATAAAGTATTTTAAACATAATTTTAAGTAAAAAAAAGTTATTAATATTAACTGAATGTAAACAATACTAATTTTATGAAAAATAAAATAACTAGTTAACAATTTATGTAAAAGATAAACTATTTAAGTTAACTATAATAAGTACAATAATAAAATCAATTATATCTTTATACCTGTTGCCTTTGTTCTGCTATCTTATATATTCTTTCTAAGAGAGAGGTCTGTAATAGCGCTGCTATCTCTTTATATACAGCTATTTTAGATAGTTAGCCTTAACAAAATAGTAATTACGTAATTAGCGCAGTACGCAGATTATTATCTTTTAGCGTTATAGCTAGTTAACTTTTAACTTTTGCTTATATATTAAAAAGAAAGTCTTTTTTATTACTTATAATATTATCTCTTCTCTTAAGCGTATTATCTTAATACTTTAGAATGTTGTTTTTCTATACTATATGTTAAATTACTAGCTATATATAAAGTTTTAGTATGCCTATTATGTTATACACTTATTTTCTTTTACGCTTTTTTTACTATGCTTAAAGTTCTGTTTTCTTGCTATTCTTATTTATAAAACTTTACTTTTAAGTGTTATACTTATACTAATTATATAAAAAAGCTAGGCTTAGAGATTGCTTTTTGTTGTAAGTAGTGTAAAGTAAGAAACCTTTACTACTTTATAGATACTATAACTAGCTGTTGCGCTAATTATATTTTTATAAAGGTAGAGTATAGTTTTTTTATTACTAAAAAAAAGTAAAAAAAGGTTTAGTGTAAAAAGTGTAAAAAGTGTTTTAAAGTTGCGCGTTTAAAAGCTTAGTTAGCTTAAAGTAAGCTAAAGCTTCTAAAGACTAAAGTGTAAAAGTAATTATTTACTAATTAAGATCTTACTATTTTAAGTTTTTAGGATTGTGCAAAGGAGTAAGCTAAAAGAAACTCTGCCTTTAGTATAGACTTTCTAATAACTAAACTATTACTACTTAAATTATTAACTAACTTAAGATTGTTATAAGCTAATACTTTTTTTAATTTTTTTTTTAATTACTTCTTTTTTTTTAAGAACCTAGTCCTTTTTTTTCTAAATATCTTTAATAGTACTTAAGTACCTATAACTTGTAGTTTATAAAATTTTTCTTTAGTTCTTAAGTATTTTAGCTTTCTAGCTATTTTTGCTACTTAACTAAGTATTTCTACTAACAACTAATCTTTTGTAAGTTCTTAATTTTTTAAATTTTATACTTGTTATCTTTAAGCTCTATATTAGTAGCTAGCTTAGTATCTAAAAGTACTTTTTCAAGAAGTTTTTTATAAAAAATAGGGTAGACATATATACCTAGTAGTAATTAAAGTTTATAGTTTATATTGCTTATTTCTTCTAGGATTTTATATAGTCCTACTTAGAAGTTATCTAGTTTTCTGCTTAGTTGCTTAGTTTTTAAGTTTTATGATAACAAGAAAACTTTATCTTTTTTCTTAAAAGTTAGTTTTTTTATTTTTTACTTATTAGCTGCTTTACTTATTATAAAGTTTTTATAAGCTATATTTTTACTTAATTTTTTGTGTAGCTCTTACATTAAGCAAGATTTATTATCTACGTCTACTATAATACTTTTAACATCTTTAGAATTTTAATAAGTAGCTAGCTTATATTTATAGTTTGCGTAGTATAGTAAGTGCTTTATAGTTACTAACTTTGTGCTATTGTAAGCTAATTGTGCTGTTAGTAAAAGTTTAACCTAGTTGTCTTACAGCTTATTAGCGTACATCTTTAGATACTATTCTAGTGTCTAGTTTATTTATTTTATCTAGCTATCTGTTTTAGAGTAAAAGCTAGTTTATAGCTTTTTCTTTACACCTAATTTTGCTAACAATGTATTTCAATACTTAGACGTAAATAGTTTGTTACAATTAGTAATAAACTCTTTAAGTATTTTATACTCTAATACTAGTACTTTTACAACTTTATACGCGTAGCTTTCTACTGTAATAGCTTTTTTTACAAGTATAAACTTTGCCGCCTTAGTTAATTAGTTAATAATTACTAGGATAGTATTGCAAAGTTAAGCTAATTCTAGTTTTAATAATTTTAGGAGCTTTACTATAAAGTCTATTATTATACTACTTTATAGTTTTGTTAGTAGCTATAAAGGTTGTAACAAGCTATAAGGCTTATATCTTTTAAGCTTATTTTAGTAATAAGCTAAATAGTTGCTTAAAACATTCTATACTTTTACTTGCAAGTATAGTATTGCAAATATCTTAGCTAGTTGCCTAACTATTTCTTTAATTACTGCATGTCTATATTCTAAAGACTTATATAATTTTTTAATAAAACTTAATTTTATATGTAAAAGTATATATATTTAATTTTCTAAAACAATATTTTAGTACTCTTATTTATCTTATAGTAGTTTATTAGAGCTGTTTATCTTAGGCTTAAACTGCTAGTTAGCTGCTTTCTACTACTACTGCTGTTGTAGTGTTTCTACCTACTTAGCTACTTTAGCTACTTTAGCTAGTTCTAGCTAGTTATAACATAGACTGCTGTCTAGTATTTTTTTTAAATATAGTGTTATATAGTTTCTTATAACTTTCTTTGCGTAAGTTAAATCTTCTACTTAGAGTATTTACTACTCTATTAAGTATTATAGCGTAGTGTGTTATCTTAAAGTTAAACTATGCTAGTAACTTAGCTTATTAAACTTATTGTTAGTTAAGTTTTTTTGTTGTTATAAACTCTACTAAGTTCTAGTAATTAGTAAAAACCTTAATCTAGTGTAGTAGTCCTAATAAATAGACTTCCTACTATTTAAAGAAATTAACTACTTTTAGAAGCTTTTTATTTTAAATGTTATGCTTAAGTTCTGCTTTAAAGAGCTTCTTTAAATAGTAAAACACTAGTCTCTATTTCTTATTTTAGCACTACTATAATAATACAGCTCTAAGTGCATAATTTAGCGCGTTAGTCTTAACTTGCGTCTCTTGTTTTAGGTTGTACATCTCTAGTATAGGTACTTTAAGAAACCTTTATTTAATTTTATTAAATACTTTTTTCTATTCTTTATTCTAAGTAAATTTTGTTCTCTTTTTTGTAATTTTTAAAAGAGGAATAGTCATCTTTAAGTAATCTTTGATAACTTTTAATAGTAGTTAGTAAATCTTAAGAAGAACTGTGCGTTCTTAACTATTTTAAGTGTTAGCTATTCCTGTATAGCTATAATCTTCTTTAAATTTGTCTTTACTCCCTCTATAGATATTATAAAGCCTAGGAATTTTGTCTTCTTAACATAAAATTTGCTCTTTAGCTGTAAGTATAGCTTATAATTCTTAAGCTTCTTAAGCACTTTCTTACTATACTCTATATATTTTTTAAGCGTTCCCCTAAAGTACACTAGTACGTTGTTTAGGTAGGCTGTAACCAAGATTCTAAAGTATTTATAAAATGTGTTATTAATAACTAATTAAAAGGTTGCTAGTGCGTTTATTGATTTAAAAGACATAACTATATATTTAAATAGTTTATACTTTGTCTTAAACGCTATTATTTACTTAGAACCTTTTTTAATCTTAATTTAGTAAAATCTTTTTTAAAAGTTAGATTTTGTAAACTACTTAGCTCCCTAGAGTTAATTTATAAGCTTTATTATCAGTAGTAAGAGATATTAGTTCTTCTGCATTACGCTATTTAACCTCTTAAAGTTAACATATAGTTGCTACTTTCTATTAAGCTTCTTTATAAATAAAATAGGTAAGGCTATTAAGCCTAATTTTAGTCAAATAAATCCCTTCTTTAAATTCTTCTAAATGTAATCCCTTAGCTTAGTATTATGCTGAGGCAATATTAGGTATATTAGTCCTAGGCTTAGCTTAGCTCTATTATCTAAGATAATCTTATAATTTTGATTTTAATAGTCTGCTAGCTCTATAGCCTTGTTTTCATTAAAGAGTTCCCTAAACTTATTAGTATAATACTCTTTTAGTATTTCTAGTAGTAAAGGTTCTTCTTTTATAGTTATAACTTGCCTTATCTAAAAAACTTTTTTTTTCTAAAGGTTTTTTATATAGATTCTTTTAATTTTATAAAGTAAAATCTTACTAAATTTCTTATTCTAAGTTAAGCTTTAATTTGTTAGGCGTATTTTTTTACGTACTCTAGCAACTTTATGCATAAGTTCTCTTTTAAGTATTATCTTTATTAACTAATTAAAAGCAAGGTTATAAGCATCTAGCTAGTTATAACTAATTAATATATCTAGTCCTTCTAAATTTATAATGTTAATGTTTATCTAGCACTTTATGCCTGCTATTAATAGCTTTGTTAATTTAGTCTCTAACTGTATTATGCTGTCTCTATATTTTATAAGTTTTTTATTAGCTAGTACTATTAGAATTAGTTCTTTCTTAATCTAGTATAGTATGTTATGTTTCTTTACTACTTAAAAGGAGATTATTATTTGTTTAGCCTTAGTATTTATAAGCGCCTACATATTCTAACTATATATAAATACAGTTATAAGCAACTACTTTACCTAGCTATTAGTATCCTATACTTTTCTTAGAGACTTTTTAGGTATGCCCTTACTAGTATAACCTTATCCCTAGCAGCATTTTAGTTTTTTGCCTACTTACTTTTCCTCTTTCTAGGAAAGTAGCCTACAATGTACTTAGTGCTATAGTATATTAATTAACTATTATTATAACAAAAGCTTTAATAAAGAATTTAATAAAGTATTTCTTGCTTTAGAGCTTATCTTTTTAGCTCTTGCTTCTTTACTTTATAAATTAGGCAGTCCGCTGCCTTATAAATGTTTAATAATAAAGTGATATAGTAGTAGTTGTCTACCTATTGTGCTTTCTTAAGTTACTATTAATAGAATATACATTTATTCTTGCGTTGCGTCTATAAAAGTTAGTAAAAGATCTCTACTTTCTTAAGTTTATAGAGGTAACACTTATCTACTAGGTATTTGTCTACCTACAAGTTTAGGTAGCAGCACTAGTTTTAGTCTGCCCTATACTTCTTCTTGTCTTTTTTATAGAACTTATAATTAAGCTTATAGTTGTACTAACACAACTCTTTATGTTTCTTAGTACTTTTTCCTTTTTTAGCTTTTTAGTTTTTAACTTTAGCTACTAGATTCTTAAAGTAAAGTTGTTAGTGCATTACTTAATACTTAACTTCTTTAGCATCTTTACTAGTAATTATAATTTTTTTTTAAATTATATATTTGTTAGCGTAGTATGTTATTATTTTATATACTTAATATTAGTTGTTAGCTAATTATTTTAGCATAACTTTGTCTTTAACTTTTTAATCTATTAGCCTAGGTTTACTTAAAGTAAGAACTTTATTGTCTAGTTTCTATTATAGTATAATTTTATAGCTATTTATTAGGCATGCTTTCTAATAAAAGTTTAAGTTACTTAAATTATTATTTAGTTTTGTCTAAACTAGGTATAGTGTTCTTTATCTAATTATTCTAATCTTAATAGCTACTTATTAAACTCATTTTTTCTTATAGTTTTAGGCAAAGTGTTTAAATTTGCTATATTAAAAATATACTTTATTTATATAATGCTTTTAGCCTTTTTTTTTTAAAAAGCTATCTTGCTTTCTCTTTTAAGTACTTCTATCTTTAGCCTTCTTTTATACTTTGCCAGTTATAATAGTGTTGCTATCTCTATTATACCTGCTGCGTTGTTTTTCTGTATTAGCTAAGCTAAGTTAAAAGTATTTTTTTTAATTATACTATTTTTAGAGCTTATTATTAAGGCGTGTAGCTAGCTTAACTAGTGCGTGTAGTGTGTTAGGGCTATTATAGTATATAAAGCTATTTTTAGTATTCTTTTCTAGGCCTACTTTAAATACTATTTAAAGTACTTTATTGTTTTAATTAATTTATACTTATAGCTACGTAAATTCTGCTGTATATACTAATACTAACGTAGTCTGCCTTAGAAAAGTAATCTTGTTTTTAGCCTAGCTCTTAGCGTTTACTTCTTTGAAAATATATTTTATTTCTTATTTAAACTTTGTTTAACTTATAAATAAAGCTTATATTTTTACTTTAACATCTCTATATTCTGCATTTAGCTAGTAGTTATTTATACAAAGTTGTATTTAGTTAAAAGCTTTATCTTATATATATATACTTGCTATAAAGATTTTTTCTTAATTAGTAGAGACTTTGTTATACTTGCAGTATTAGTTAGTGTAAGTAAAAAATATTTATAATTTTTTTTACTCTTTTTTATACTTCTTAGGTAGTACTATTTTAAGTTTTTCAATAGTAAAAAGTTGTTTATTTAAGGTAGCTATTAGCTAACTTAAAAGCTAATTAATTATGTTTATTATAAAAGATACTTACTATGCCTAGATATAAGCCTGTTGCCTAAAATTCTTAATTTTTTATGTTTTTAAGTTATCTTTAGTGTTAAAGTTTAATATATTGAGTATTTTATTATTTCTAGACGTTAGTTAGTTTAGTGTAAAAAGTTTTAGACTTTAAGCTATATTATTTTAAGCAATTTCTTAGAATATTATTTTAAATTTTAGTTAAGTAACTTATTAGTTAAATTATCTACTAAAATTTTATAGTATTTAAAGTGTTACATTAAGTTAGTTTATACTTGTCTAGACTTAATCTAAGTTAAGGCAAAGCTAATATATAAAGTAGTTTGTAAGGTATTATAAAAATAATTTTAAGTAGAAAAGAGTTATTAATATTAACTAAAAGTAAGTAATACTAATTCTATAAAATAAAATAACTAGTTAATAATTTGTGTAAGAAATATACTAGTTAAGTTAACTATAATAAGTGTAATAATAAGATTTTTATATTCTTATACTTATTGCTTTAGTCCTGCTATCCTATACATCTCTTCTAAGAGGGAGGTCTGTAATAGCGCTGCTATCCCTTTATGCACGGCTATCCTAAATAGCTGGCCTTGGCGGGATGGCAATCAGGTGATCGGCGCCCCGCGCGGATTATTACCTTCTGGCGTCGTGGCTGGTTGACCCTCAACCCTCGCTCGTACGTTAAGGAGAGAGTCCTTCTTGTTACTTGTAACAAAATGCTCAAAATAGTAAAACAAAAGTAATAAGTATAAGAATATATTAGATTTTATTATTGTACTTATAATAGTTAACATAAATAGTTTATCTTTTATATACATTATTAATTAGTTATTTTATTATTTCTAAGATTGATATTATCTACCTTTAGTCAATATTAATAACTCTTTTCTTCTTCAATAGTCTCTATAATACTTTACAGCTTACTACTTTAGTTTGCATTGCTTTAGTATAGACTAAGCTTAAAGAAGTATAGCTTAACCATATATAACACTTTATTTAATGAAATTATTCAACTAAAAGCTTAACTAAGAAATTAATCTATCGTAAATGTATAACTAATTAAAAGCTTATTTAAAGATGAAAGTAAATTACTACTTAAGTAACAATAAAATAATAGTAATATAATAATAGTAATAGCTTATACATATCTATTAAGCTATCCATTAGGCGTAACGCGCCTTTACTTACTTAAAATAAAGGGCGTATAAGCTTTTTAAAGATTACTACTAATTTGTAATATTCTTATAAATTTTAGTATAAATGCTGTATAAAAAAGTTACTTAATAGTTTATATACGAAGTACCGCTTTTATACAGTTTAAACTAGTAGTTAAGGTGGCATTTACTATAGTAGTTGCATATTTTATATATAATATACTCTTAATAATAATCTTACTAATTGCTTTATAGCTCTACATAAAAAAAAGTAATCTTTTAATTAATTAAGCTTGTTGCTTATAATACTGCACTAGTGCATAGGGTAACACTTTACTGCAAACTAAGTTAGTGCTTAACTACGTGATTTTAAAGTATATAGCCTTTTCCATATCTTACAAAAAAGAGAGGGACTGTTATTTATGCACTCTACAGCTGAGCTCTTGTACTGTACTATAGAATAGGCTTCTTCTTCTACTAATAGTCTTTTTACTTAACCTATAATAAAATTATTATCTTACTAACTTTATTCTTGCATAAACTAACTACTAGTAATCTTCTGCTCTAATAGCAGTATATCTTTATACACTCTAACATCAGTCACATTCTGACCTCTGCACCAACTCGACTACCACAGGGACTATCGCCACCAGCTCCTTTTCGACTGACGGAGGTGGCCGCTCAACGACGGTAAACGCCGGCTTCGTAATCTACTACTATAGCTTCTAGTATAGTAACTTAGTAAGGTCTAACTTTACTTAATATAAGCTATTAGTCTTTAAGGAGAAAAACAGTCTAAGCATTGTATTATTTATATGCAAGTTATTCGTATGCAGTACTATGTAGTGTAAGAAATCTTAAAAGTAAGAAGTAGTAGGTAGGGAGCTTTTATAAAGAAGTATTATAGGCTCTAGCTGCAAAAACGTATATGTCCTTACTCTTCTCTTCTATCTCTATCGCAATTTTGTTGCTAGCTATAGGCTAGCAATTACTATTAAACACGTTTTAATTAGTATTGTTTTTTAGTACCTTAAGCAAATTTTTTAACCCTAATTTTTACTTAGTAGTCTAAGCTATTCTACTTTAAGCGCTTAGCGTGTAGACTTTATCTACCTACTGTTTAAATATTATTAACTACACATAATCTTTTTTTTAACTTTTGCAACTAATTAGTAGAGGGCAGCTGCTTTTCACTTTTTTTGGAAACCCTATTTTGACTACAACAACAACCACCACCTTTAACACCTTAAAAAATAAATACACTCTAACACCTGTACAAATAGCAAAGCCTATAGATATATACTATACTATTTAGTATATAAAAGAACTAGTGCATAATGATTGCAAAAACAACTTTATAACTTTACTAATTACTAAAATTCTTTAAATTACTACTGGATATACTTTTAGGGGGTAGGCACTATCTTCTAATATATACTGCGTTAAGGAATTTGTTACCTAAGTTAGCAATAATATTAACTAAGAGAAAAACAAAAATCTACTAATAAAATAAGCATGCGTTAATAAATACTAACTTAAAGCTTATTGACTAAAATAAAAGTAGTATTTTGTCTAGTACAATAAAAGTATTTTTATATATATTTAAACGCTAATCTAAAGTTTAATTAGTAAAATACAAGTAGCAACTTATTAAGTAGAATAGAGATAGGCTTATATATGTTAATAATTAGAAGTTGAAGTTTTGTTTAGTAAAAATCAAGATAAAACTAGAAGCTTATAACTTAATATGTCTAAAACGCCAGTTTAAAGTATTTATCTAGCAAAATAGAAAAATTGCTGATAATTAATATAGCATAAGTATAAGTTAGAGCTTGCTTAGCAAAAATTAGAGTACTAAAGAAATAAAGATCTATATACTTACTTCTAATTAAGCACTTACTATAAAGACTTTAAAAGCAAACATTTTATTTTTTTAAGAACTAAACTTTGTCTGCTATGTGAACAACTAAGTACTAATAACTATTCAAATAAAGGACTTTCATAACTTTTACTATATCATAAATATAAAAAAAAATTAGAAGTTAAGTAAAAGATAACAAGGTAAAACGCTTCCTTTTACTAGGCCTACAACTACTAGTTCTAAGTTACTATTAACACTATTAAGCTTAGTTATTATTACTCTAACTATACTTATGCACAACTTAATGTTGTCTATAGTTTACCTATAATATAGTATTTTAGTCTTTACTAGGAAGGATTTTACAAATATCCCAGAAAACTTTAACTAAGAAGCTAAAAATAAAGGCATTTAAAATACTATAAGAGTTTCTATTTTTCTAGATTAGTTTTTTTTACAAAAATTAATTGCCCTTCTATATGTTAAAACGTTTACTAAAGCTTGAAGAAACACATAAGTTTAAGTTACAAGTAATTATAAAAATGTAGTAGAGAATTAAAGATACTAATATTAAAATAAGGAATTGCTTTTACTTTAAAGCTTATATTTATAAATATATACAAAACTAGCTAGGGCTAGTAAAGTACTATACTCACTTTACTTCTATTGCTAATGCCTACATTAAGAACAAGCAAACCTTCTAAAAACAAGAAAGTATTTTTTTCTTCCAAAGTTTACTATACATAGATAAAAAGTCAGATATATTATGTATACTTGTTGCCTCTAATAACAATAATTAGAATACGTACAAACTTGATTTAATTTTTTTTTTCTACTAAAAGAAGATAATAAGTTTAGATACGATTTATTAACTAGAATAAGAAAGCGTAGATACAGAGATGCGCTAAATTATACTATTTAACTAGCGTGCAACTTTTGAATCTAAGAAAGTAAGGAAAGCAGCAGTTGAGATCAGTAAACTACATAAAAAGTTAAGTAAACTAGTAGATATTAACTTAAAGGTAGAGAATTTTATCAAGTTTTTAAGTAACCATAAACTTAAAATATTAACTATTAATATACTTATAGCTTATTTTACAATAAAAAGACTTTTAAAAAAGTTTATTAATTATTTGTACTTTATTATATACGTAATAAATGTTGAACTTTTAGGGAATAAAAATAATAGTTCTTTTATTACTAAAAAAAAAGGACTTTTAAATAAGCTAAGTATAGTATACTTAAATAATGTAGAGATAAACACTTTTTATTATATGTATAATGTTGTAGAATATATGCTTAAGAGTTGTAAGCTATACTACGCCTTAAAGTAGATAAGATAGGTTAGTTTTAACTAGGATACTGCAGCTAGAAAAGGAAATTATAACTTTAGGCTACTATATAAACGCTTAAGGGAAATTCTAGAATAGCTACTATCTACTTAAGTCTTATTATAGTTAAAGGCAAAGATCTAAGAATTCTGTACTATTACTAACAACATACTTAATTAGCTAGCTTTTAGTATAACACCTAAGAGGTTTATAAGTAGAGACTCTTAACTAGGTTTAAAGTACTAGGGTAAAGCCTTTAGTTTAGTAAATATAGCAACTAGCTTAATAAACTAAAGTTACTATAATATTGTTTTTTAGTAGTTCTAATAGTTCTAGAAACAGCTATATAATTCTGCTATAGACAAATATATTAATAAGCTTAACAATATTAATACAGCTAATATTATATCAGAATGCGGGCAAAACACATTGCATAATATCTTTAAGTTGAATGCCACTACATGCTTAAAGAGAAAGAGCTTTTCTTTTTACTAGGATATTAATTGTGTCTAAGATAGAAAAATAAAGAGATAAGAAAGGCTTAGCAAAAATATACGTACTTAAAAGAGTAATTAAATAATTTAAAATAATATTTTAATTCTTAACTTGTATATTACACGGGGTGGGTCTATATTTATGAGGCTCAGTATGTACTAAGGCGAGGCTGATGTATGCAGCAGTCCGTGAGGTATTATAGGAATAATTTCAAGTAGAAAAGAGTTATTACTGTTAACTAAAGGTAAACAATACTAATTCTATAAAAGATAGAATAACTAGTTAACAATCTATGTAAAAGATGAACTATTTAAGTTGACTACAACAAGTGTAATAATAAGATCTATTACATTTTTATACCTATTGCCTTTGTCTTGTGCTATTACTGCCATCCCTCAGGTACTGCCTTCCGTAGGATGGTAGTAGCACGCAAACTTATTATTAATAAAGGACTTAACTTTACTTAAGTAGTCTTACATCTATTAGAAATATATTAATTTAATTAAGTTTAATTTTCTAAACACAACTTCTAAGCTATAAAAAAGATTAAAAGTAAATATAAACTAATTGTAAATGCTCTTGCAAAGCTACTAAAACCTTAAGTTAAGAACTTACTTATAGTTCTTCTTGTAGACAAGATCTCTATATAGGAGCAGACAGGTTACTCACTATATTAACATGTTACAAGGTAGAACGTAGTGCTTTCTATTTAGCTTGCACTACTTATATAGCAAATACTTTTATTTAAAAAAGTAAAGAACTATGTACAATAACTTACAATACAAGTAATATAGTTAAATCTTAAAGATTAGTTTACTAAGAATGCTGTTGCTTGTACTAATTGCATAAGAGCTGCTAAGAAGAAATACTAAGATCATACTAAAAAAAAATAACATAAAAATATAAAGCTAGAAAACCTAGTTCTTTTTTAGGACTTAGTTTAAGAAATTAATATATTATATAACTGCAAGTTAAATATAAGGTAGTAGAAACTATATTGTATTTATAACGCTAAATTTAATAAAAAAACCTACTGCCGTAAAGACCTTAATAGCAAACACTTTCTACACACAACACCTAGCTAGCAATTAAAGCATTTTTAATAATAACACGTGCGAAATATTCTATACAAGAATTAAGAGAATATAAAATTATGTAATCTTAAGTATTAGGAACAAACTAGCCTAACAGTAAATGTTTTTGTTTTTCTAGATTTACTTAAGCTACATACTATGTTATAATCATCTTTACCTCCTGTAATAAGAGATAATTTTTATCTTTAAGTTATTATTACTAAGCGTTCTAAAGAAAAAGAGTGTTGTGTATATATATAAGACTTTAGAAGCTTAGACTTTAATTCTAAAACTACTACAACTAGCAACTAATAGGCTACTCAACAGCTTATACTCTTAGGAAAGGGAGGAGATGCTATACTATTAGTGGCTACTTTTACCTTTAGCTACTTATTTACAGATTTTTTATGTTAAATGCAGATATTAGCTATTTATTCTACAGATCTAAGGTGTGCTAAAAGCACCTAAATTCTATAAATCTGTTATACCCTAATACGTAACACTGCGTTTATATTACAACAAATACTATCTTACAAGCTTTTCTAGCAATAGAACGTGATTTTAATAGTCTTTAACTTTTTACAGTTTTATAGTAATAAGATATATATAAAAGGTAGCAAGCACTAGCGCGATGCGCTAAGAAATAGTAACAGAAACTATAACTACTACAGTATTATAAGAGCTACATAATCTACTAGAAGCTAAAATATAATCGTTCTTAGTAAGAGTAATAATAATAACAACTAAAAGCAAGAACAAGTGCCTTCTTTAAAGAAAGGCCTTTTGAGACTAGAAATTTTAGAACAAGCTAGAAGGCGACATTAACTTAATACCTCCTATAGCCACTTTAGAACTACGCACCTAGAAGCACACTATTATATTTAAACTCTTGCCTATTTTTTACAGATTAGCCTGTAACTACTAGTCTTCTTAATATTAAAATAGCAAACTACCCTTTTAGTGCGCGCAGGATGCTACCTAGGCCGTAAGTATAAAGAACTTAGCATAGTAACCTTCTGCAATACAGATAATAGCATACTACAACATACTAAGCTTAGCAATCTTAAATTATTAGTAGCACTATAAAAACTTAAACAAGACCTACTACACGAGTAAAATAAAGATAAGCGAGAGCTGCTAACAATAATCTATTGTTAATGCTATACTATAGACAGCATAGCACGTTCTATAGCTTTTAGCATTGTTAGTAGCCTTAACTTTAAACCTAGTATTGCGTAAAACTAGCTTAAAGAATACATTATCTTACACAGTAGCTAGTAGAGGCATACTATTATAGGTTCTTTTACTAGGAAGAAGAGGCGCTAGTTAGCTTAGCTAAGTGGCTATAAGTATATAGTATTAGCTTTTAAGCTTAAAGGCTATATTAACTCAACGCTAGCAAATTTGCTAAAAACAAAAGGCATTATAAGCTCTAGCTTCTACTATTAGCAGCAGGAGATGTAGAAGGCATGTAAAACGTAATATTAAAAGCTTATTGCTAGAAAGGTGGTATTATTTTACATCTTTTAATATTAAACTTTTTGCACCTTACAAATAGTAACAGTATTAGCGCTAACTTTCTAGCTCTACAAGAGTTTTAACAAAAGCCGCTACTATTACTAGAATAATACAAATAACGCTTTTTAGAATAAGTATAACTTCTTTAGCCTAACTATTTTTTCTTTGCCAAAATAGACAACTTATAAAACTTTAAGCAGATTATTACTTATGTACAACTAGCTACTATTAGCCTACTTATAGACACCTGTTTACTAGTAACAGACATTGCTAAACCTAGCACTTGTAGTGTTACTTATATTAGAGAAGCTACTAACTAACGCATTAGTGTACTTACTAAACTTAACTCTTTACTAAATAGATTACGTTGCAATAAACTTGTAAAAATTTTTAATTAAAAACATTTTGTGCTAGGCTATAAATACTTTGTTGTTAAAAATCTAGAGGAAGACGAGATTAACAAAAGTGTTCCCTAGTCTACTACGTTTAAGGACTATGTATACTACTTTAGAACACTTAATTTCTAGCGTTTTTCCTTCTAATAAGCTTCCTAATTAGATTACTAAGGAGCTTCTTGTAATTAATTAAGAGATTAATGCTAAACTAGAAGCAGGCTCTTACTAATTCTAAGCAGTTGTAAATAACACTACAGCTAGCAACTTATAAGCTATAAGACAGCTTATATTCTTAACAAAAAAAGGAGATACTATACTATTAGTATCTACTTTTATTTTTAGTCGCTCGTTTACTAATTTCCTATATAAAATTTAGGTGCAGGTTGCCTATTCTACAGATTCTAAGTGTGCGGTAAGCACCTCGATTCTATAGACTTATAATACCTTACTACTATACTAATACCGTACTTAATTCCTTGTATTTGCAAAGCAATAGCTAATTATAATAACTATTGTTAGTTTAAAACCTGCTTATTTTAGTATAATATAGACCCTGTTTACTTTTACTAATACCTGCCTACTAGTAGTATACTGCTACTACATCTAAAGTTAAACTGTAACTCTACTAACTAATTAACCCTCTTTCTATACTAACTTTACTACCTTTTTACTTAGGTATTAACCTTTAAAGACAACAATTACAGCAATATCTCTTCTTTTAGTCTAGCAGAGGCTAAGAATAATATATATACTACTAACTAACTTACTTAAGTAATGTCTTAGCCTCTGTTAAACAAGGCTTAAGGCAAGCAGCTATAGTAGTAACTGTCTTATACACTAGGTCTATTATAGGCTTTTAAAGACCTAGAAGTAAATACATAAAAAAGACTATATTATAAACTATACCCCTAAAGTTATCTAGCATTAAGATAAAGTACTAGAGCTTATAAAACTTAGTAACAGCATTAGAGTTACTAATATCTAGACTTTAGTAAATAAGATCTTTTTAAACGCTCTACAGCAATAGCGTATTACTCTAAACTAACAGTTTAATAGTGCCTTTTAATAATTTAATCTAATTCTTAAAATTGTCTTAAGATTAGGCAATCTTTATACCTAACTCTCTAAACTTATAGACAAATATAGTAGTTTTAAAAGTTTCTAAGAACACTATTCTATTATTAGTACAGCATCTTTGTCGCGAGACAGAAGGGCTAAAAAACTAGGCAATATAGTCTTAATAGTAAAGAAACTAGCAATAAAATTTATTAAAAAATGTGTTAGTATCCACATGCCCTATATATCACTTAACTACTAAGAATTATGTTACACGGGGTTAGTCTACACTTGTCTAGACTCGATCTGTGTTAGGGCGAGGCTAATGTATGCGGTAGTCCGTAAGGTATTGTAGAGAGTAGTTTTAAATAGAAAAGAGTTATTAATATTAACTAATAAGTAAGCAATACTAATTCTATAAAGATAGAATAACTAGTTAATAATCTGTGTAAGAGATAAACTATTTAAGTTAACTACAACAAGTGTAATAATAAGATCTAACACATTCTTATACTTATTGCCTTTGTCCTGCTATCCTGTATATCTTTTCTAAAAGGAATGTTTGTGATAGCGCTGCTATCCTTTTATGCACGGCTATCCTAGATAGCGGGCCTTAGCGGGATAGCAATTACGTAATCAGCGCCCTGCGCGGATTATTACCTTCTAGCGTTATAGCTAGTTAACCTTTAACCCTCGCTCGTCCGTTAAGAAGAAAATCTTTCTTGTTACTTATAACATTATCCCCCCTCTTAAGCGTATTGTCCTAATACCCTAGAATATTATTTTCCTGTGCCGCGTGTTAAATCGCTAGCTACATATAAGGTTTTAGTATACCTGTTGTGTTATACGCTTGTTTCCCTCTACGCCTTCCTAACTATACCTAAGGTTCTGTCTTCCCGCCGCTCTTGCCTGCAGAACTCTACTTCTAAGCGTCGTACTTATGCTAATTGTATAAAAAAGCTAGGCCTAGAGATAGCTTTTTGTTACAAGTAGTGTAAGGCGAAGAACTTTTACTATTTTATAGATACTGCGACTAGTTGCTGTGCTAGTTATATTTCTATAAAGGCAGAGTATAGTTTATTTATTTCTAAAAAAAAGTAAAAAAAAGTTTAGCGTAAAAAGTATAAGAAGCGTCTTAAAGTTGCGCGTTTAGAGGCTTAGTTAGCTTAAAGCAAGCTAGAGCTCTTAAAGACTAAGGCGCAAGAGTAATTATTTGCTAATTAAGATTTTACTATTTTAAATCTTTAGGATTGTGCGAAGGAGCAAGCTAAGAGAAACCCTGCCTCTAGTACAGACTTTCTAACAACTAAACTATCGCTACTTAGACTATTAACTAACTTAGGCTAGTTACAGGCTAACACTTCCTTTAATTTTTTTTCTAATTACTTTTTTTTTTTTAAGGACTTAGTCTTTTCTTCTTTAAGTATTTTTAATAGTACTTAAGTACTTATAACTTGCAGTTTGTTAAATTTTCTTTTAGTTCTTAAGTGTTCTAGCTTTCTAGCTATCCTTGCTACTTAACTAAGTATTTCTACTAACAACTAATTTTCTGCAGGTTCTTAATTTCCTTAACCTTGTACTTATTGTTTTTAAGCTTTATATTAGTAGCTAGCTTAGCATCTAGAGGTGCTCTTTCTAAGAGTTTTTTATAAAAGATAGAGTAGACGCGTATGCTTAGTAACAATTAGAGTTTATAGTTTATATTGCTTATTTTCTTTAGGATTTTAAATAGTCCTACTTAGAGGTTATCTAGTTTTCTACTTAGTTGCTTAGTTTTTAAGTTCTATTATAATAGGAAAACTTTATCTCTCTTCTTAAAGGTTAGTCCTTTAATTTTTTATTTGTTAGCTGCTTTAGCTGTTATAAAGTTTCTATAAGCTATATTCTTGCTTAATTTTTTATATAGCTCTCGTATTAAGTAGGCTTTATTATCTGCGCCTACTACAATACTCTTAATGTTTTTTAGATTCTAATAAGCAGCCGGCTTATATCTGTAGTTCGCGTAGTGTAGTAAGTGCTTTGTAGTTACTAACTTTGTACTATTGTAGGCTAATTATACTATTAGTAAGAGTTTAACTTAGTTGTCTTGCAGCTTATTAGCATACATTCTTAAATACTATTCTAGTGTCTAGTTTATTCGTTCTGTCTAGCTATCTATCTTAGGGTAGAAGCTAGTTAATAGCTTTTTCTTTACACCTAATTTTGCTAAAAATGTGTCCTAATACTTAAACGTAAATAGTTTGTTACAATTAGTAATAAACTCTTTAAGTATTTTATGCTCTAATACTAGTGCTTTTGTAACTTTGTACGCGCAGCCTTTTACTATAATAGCCTCTTCTATAGGCACAAACTTTGCTGCCTTAGTTAATTAATTTATAATTACTAAGATAGTGTTGTAAAGTTAAGCTAATCTAAGTTTTAATAATTTTAGAAGCTTTACTATAAAGTCTATTATTACACTGCTCTATAGTTTTGTTAGTAGCTGTAAGAGTTATAACAGGCCGTAGAGCTTATGTCTTTTAAGCTTGTTTTAGTAACACGCTAAATAGTTGCCTAATATATTCTATACTTTTGCTTGCAAGCGTAGTATTACAAATACCTTAGCTAGTCTCCTAACTATTTTTTTAATTACTGCATATCTATATTCTAAAAACTTATATAGTTCCTTAATAAGACTTAATCTTATGTATAAAGATATATATATTTAATTCCCTTAAACTATATCTTAGTACTTTTATTTGTCTTGTAGTAGTTTATTAGAGCTGCTTTCCTTAAGCTTAAACTACTAGCTAGCTGCTCTTTGCTGCTACTGCTGTTGTAGTGTTTCTACTTACTTGGCTACCTTAGCTACCTTAGCTAGTTCTAGCTAGTTATAACATAGACTACTGTCTAGTATCTTTCTAAATATAGTGTTATGTAGTTTCTTGTAACTCTTCTTGCGTAGGTTAGATCTCCTACTTAGAGCATCTACTACTTTGTTAAGTATTCTAGCGTAGTAAGTTATCTTAAAGTTAAACTAAGCTAACAACTTAGCCTATTAGACTTATTATTAGTTAAGTTTCTTTGTTGTTATAAACCCTGCTAAGTTCTAGTAATTAGTAAAAACCTTAATTTAGTGTAGTAGTCCTAACAAATAGACTTCCTACTATTTAAAGAAATTAACTACTCTTAGTAGCTCCTTATTATAAACATTGTAAGTAAGTTCTACCCTAGAGAACTTCTTTAAATAGTAGAATACTAGTCTCTATTTCTTATCTATGCACTACTATAATAATACAGCTCTAAGTTTATAATCTAACGCGTTAGTCTTAACTTGCGTTTTTTATTTTAGGTTGTATATCTCTAGTACAGGTGCTTTAAAGAATATTTGTTTAATCTTATTAAACGCTTTCTCTTGTTTTTTATTTTAAGTAAATTTTATTTCTTTCTTTATAATCTTAGAGAGGGGTGTAGTAATTTTTAAGTAATCCTTAATAAACTTCTAATAGTAGTTAGCAAATCCTAAGAAGAATTGCACGTCTTTAACTCTTTTAGGTGTTAGCTATTCCTATATAGCTTCGATCTTTTTTAAATTTATTTTTACTCCCTCTATAAATATTATAAAGCCTTGGAATTCTGTCTCATTAATATAGAATTCGCACTTTCCTAGCTATAAGTATAGCTTATAATCCTTAAGCTTCTTTAGCACTTTCTTAACATACTTAACATGTTTTTTAAGCGTTCTACTAGAGTATACTAGTACATTATCTAGGTACGCTATAATAAAAACTCTAAAGTATTTATAAAGTGCGTTGTTAATAACTAATTAAAAGGTTGCTAGTGCGTTTGTTAATCTAAAAAGCATAGCTATATATTTAAATAGTCTATATTTTGTCTTAAACGCTGTTAACTACTTATAACTTTCTTTAATCTTAATTTAGTAAAATCCTTCTTAAATATTAAATTTTGTAAACTACTTAGCTCCCTAGAGTTAATTTATAAGCTTTATTATTAGTAGTAAAAGATATTAGTTCTTCTGCGTTACGCTGTTTAACCTTTTAAAGTTAATACACAATTGCTACTTCCTATTAAGCTTCTTTACAAATAAGATAAGTAAGGCTATTAGGCCTAATTCTAGTTAGATAAATCTCTTCTTTAGATTCTTCTAGATGTAATCCCTTAGCTTAGCATCGTGCTTAGGCAATATTAGGTATATTAGTTCTAGGCTTAGCTTAGCTCTATTATCTAGGATAATCTTATAATTTTAACCCTAATAGTCTGCTAGCTCTGTAGCCTTATTCTCCTTAAAGAGTTTTCTAAACTTATTAGTATAATACTCTTTTAGTATTCTTAGTAGTAAGAGTCCTTTCTTTATAGTTGCAACTTACCTTATCTAAATAACTCCTATCTTCTAAGAGTTCTTTATATAAATTCTTCTAATTTTATGCAGTAAGATTTTACTAAATTTTTTGTTCTAAGTTAAGCTCTAATTTGTTAAGCGTATCTCTTTACGTACTCTAGCAACTTTATGCATAAGTTCTCTTCTAAGTATTATCTTCTTTCGCTAGTTAATAGCGGGGTTATAGGCGTCTAGCTAGTTATAACTAATTAACATATCTAGTCCTCCTAAATCTATAATGTTAATATTTATTTAGCACTCTATGCCTGCTATCTATAGCTTTGTTAACTTAGTCTCTAACTATATTATGCCGTCTCTATATTCTATAAGTTTTTTGTTAGCTAGTATTATTAGGATTAGTTCTGTTTTAATCTAGTACTGTATATTGTGTTTTTTTACTACTTATAGGAAGATTATTATTTGTGCAGCCCTGCTGTCTACAAGCGCCTATATATCCTAACCTTATATAAATATAGTTGTAAGCAACTACTTTACCTAACTATTAGTATTCTATACCTTTTTTAGGGTTGTCTTAGGTATGCCCTTACTAGTGTAACCTTGTCCCTAGCAGCATCTTAGTTTTTTGCCTACTTACTTTTCCTCTTCCTAGGAAAGTAGCCTGCACTATACTTAGTGCTATAGTGTATTAAGCAACTATTATTATAATAGAAGCTTTAATAAAAGTTTTATTAAAGTATCTCTTGCCTTAAAGCTTATTTCTTTAGCTTTAGCTTCTTAGCTTTATAAATTAGGCAGTCTGCTGCCTTACAAATGTTTAATAATAATATAGCATAGTAGTAGTTATTTACTTATTATGCCTTTTTAAGTTACTATTAATAAAAGTTACATCTATCCTTGCATTGCGTCTATAGAAGTTAGTAGTAGATCTCTACTTTTTTAGGTTTATAAAAGTAATACTTGTCTACTAGGTATTTATCCGCCTACAAGTTTAGGTAGCAGCACTAGTTTTAGTCTACTCTACACTCCTCTTTATCTTTTTTATAGAACTTGTAATTAAGCTTGCAGTTATACTAATATAACTCTTTATATTCTTAAATACTTTCTACTTCTTTAGCTTCTTAGTCCTTAACTTTAGCTACTAAATTATTAAAGTAAAGCTGTTAGTGTATTACTTAATAACTAACTTCTTTAGCATCCTTGCTAGTAATTATAATTTTTTCTTAAATTATATATTTATTAGCGTAGTGTGTTGTTACTCTATATACCTAACATTAGTTGTTAGCTAATTATTCTAGCACAACCCTGTTTTTAACTTTTTAATCTATTAGCCTAAGTTTGGTTAGAGTAAAGACCTTATTGTTTAGTCTTAGTTGTAGTACAATCTTATAGCTATCTATTAAGCGTGCCTCTTTGTAGAGGTCTAAGTTACTTAAGTTATTATCTAGTTCTGTCTAAACTAGGTATAGCGTTCCTTGTCTAATTATCCTAATCTTAATAGCTGCCTATTTAACTTATTCTTCTTTGCAGTCTTAGGCAAAGTGTCTAACCTTACTATACTAAAAATATGCTTTATTATTATAACGCTTCTAGTATTCTTTCTCAAAAAGGCTATCTTACTTTCTCTTTTAAGTATTTCTATCTTTAGCCGTCTCTTGTACCTTGCTAGTTATAATAGCGTTACTATTTCTATTATACCTGCCGCGTTGCCTTCTCGTATTAGCTAGGCTAAGTTAAAAGTATTTCTTCTAATTATATTATTCCTAGAGCCTATTGTTAATACACGTAGCTAGCTTAACTAGCGCGTGCAGTATGTTAGGCTTATTATAGTATACAAGGCTGTCCTTAATATTTTTCTTTAGGCCTACTTTAAATACTATTTAAAGTGCCTTGTTGTCTTAATTAATCTATGCTTGTAGTTACTTAAATTCCGCTGTGTATACTAATACTAACGTAGTCTACCTTAGGCAAGTAATCTTCTTCTTAGCCTAGTTTTTAGCGTCTACTTCTTTAAAGATATGTTTTATTTTCTGTTTAAACTCTGTCTAGCTTGTAAACAAGGCCTGCGTTTTAGCCTTAATTTCTTTATATTCTATATTAAGTAGGTAGTTATCTACATAAAGTTGTATCTAGTTAAAGGCTTTGTTTTTTATGTACGTGCTTGCTATAAAAATCTTCTCTTAATTAGTAGGGACCTTATTATACTTGCAGTATAAGTTAATATAAGTAAGAAATATTTACAATTTCTTCTGCTTCTTTCTATACTTCTCTAGCGGTACTATCTTAGGTTTCCTTATAGCAATAGGTTGTTTATTTAAAGTAGCTATTAGCTAACTTAAAAGCTAATTAATTATGTTTATTATAGAAGCTACTTGCTATGCCTAGACATAAGCTTATTGCCTAAGATTTCTAATTTCCTAAGCACTAGGGTTATTCTTAGTATTAGAGTTAGATGCATTAAGTATTTTGTTGTTCTTTAACATTAGTTAATTTAGCGCAGAGAGTCTTAGACCCTAAGCTATATTATTTTAAGCAATTTCTTAGAATACTATTATAAATTTTAATTAGGCAACCTGTTAGTTAAATCGTCTACTAAAATCCTAGGTAGTTAAAGTATTACACAGAGTTAGTCTACACTTGTCTAGACTTAATTTGTGTTAGAGCAAGGCTAATGTATACAGTAGTCTGTATAGTATTATAGAGAGTAGTTTTAAATAGAAAAAAGTTATTAATATTAACTAATAGGTAAGCAATACTAATTCTATAAAAATAAAATAACTAGTTAACAATCTGTGTAAGAGATGAACTATTTAAGTTAACTATAACAAGTGTAATAATAAGATTTAACACATTCTTATACCTATTGCCTTTGTCCTGCCATCCTGTACATCCCTTCTAAGAGGGATGTTTGTAATAGCGCTGCCATCCCTTCATGCACGGCCATCCCGGATGGCGGGCCTTAGCAGGATAGCAATTACGTGATCGGCGCCCCGCGCGGATTATTACCTTCTGGCGTCGTGGCTAGTTGACCTTCAACCCTCGCTCGTACGTCAAGGAGAGAATCCTTCCTGTTACTTGTAACAAATTAATAGATATAGCTTTTGTACTACAACGCATAGATTTTAAAAATACTACTTACTTTTCTAATGTAGCAGCACTACACTGCCTTAACTTAAAGAATTAAAAAAAAAACGCTATATATTACTAGGAGACTAAGTAGTAGTTAAGCTACTATGTAAGGACATTTGTGCTTTTGCTATATAAAATAGTTTTTATAGCAAAAGACTACTTCTAAATATTAATAAATAGTAAAAAGAAAACTTGCGTAAAATTGCTACAGCTATAAAGGTTAAGAAAAATAATATAAGCTATAGCGTATAGAAGCTATGCCCTAACGGTAGAGCTATAGACAATAAAAAGAACAACAACTCTTACTTTACTTTCTAGCAAAAAATCTTTAAGTACATAGCTATATTTAAAAACTTTAAAACTAAGCAAGTCTACTCTATATAATCTTTAAAAGACATAAATTACTATAAAGTTATAAAAGTGTAGGTGCATTAAATATATAAAGTGCTTATTCTAATAGCTGCAGTACTTAAGAGAACTCTGTTGAAAGCTTAATTTATTAATTACTATTGTAATATTATAAAATCTAAGACCTGCACTCTAGGGAGTTGTAGTCTATTAATTATAACTAAATAACTTAGTAACTAAGGCGATCTTTAAGAATGTTAGCAGAAAGTAAAGCTAATAATTACATAATATCTAAGGTATTTAAACTTATAAGAAGAAAAACTGTTATATAATAAAGGCGCAAAGCTGCTAACATCTAGGCAGAACGTGTAAAGGCTAGAACTAGTAATTAACTAGTTCCTGCTCTACTGCCTCTACTAAGCTCTCGTGCTCTAAAGGCAACACTAGCAAATAATAAGTAGCTACATAACTAGCTACTAAGCTTAATAATACTACTTACGTGGATAAAGAGCCTAGCATAATAAACTAAGAAACTAAGATTCTTAAAACAGGGTGCTACTATATAAATCCTACTTTAGTGTTTCTTAAGCTACTTAAGCGTGCCTACGCAAAGAAGCTTATTACAGATTCTAATTTTATTAAGGTTATTAAAAAATAGTAATAAGAGGTTAATATTAAATAACTGCATAACTCTAACAACTTATTATATTATTAAGTATACTTTATTTATAAGCGTACTGCTATAAGTGTTATAAGTCTGTTTAAGAGAGCTATACCTTCTGATATACATAATAAGTGTCTACTCTTACTATATATAGGACAAAGCTATTAGTAAAAAATTTTATTTAATCTTATTATCTTTGAACTTTTTACTAGCAAATATTGCTTAACTAAGCAAGATAAGAATCTGCTAAGCTACTAATATTAACTATCTTAACTTAACTTCTACTCTATTCCTACTTAAGATTACATTGTTAACACTATAGAGTTTTTACTATAGGTAGAAGAATTCTAACACATAAAAAGCATTGTTACCAACACCTATATATAGCTATGACAGCGTAGCAATCGAAACAATATTATTAAAAAAACCTTGAAAATATAAAAGTTCTATTTACAACGTATAAATAGAAAACTAAACTTTAAGTAGTTGCGCAATATGTACTATTTGCTTATTTAATAGGCTATATATATAGACTTAGAATACTAGTTGTAATACGCAATACTTTATAAGAATTATACTTTTATTGCCTACTTTTACTACGCTAAGTTTACTAAGAAAGGTAATTAGATATACTTTAAGTACAATAGCTTTAATCTTAAGCGTGTAATAATAGAAGGCCTTAGTATAGAGATAATTTAAGGTGGTATTTTATTGAATAATAAGGACACAAACAACTGCACAGAGATACTACTAGACTTTTATAAGTATATACTAGCGTACTTATAGTAGCGTAAAGATGTAGGTATTAAATTATTAAAGAATAGGAAAACAATACCAACGAGCTAAAAAACGTATAGAAAGTTGTTTTTAACGCTAAATAGATGAATTAAATTAATAAAAAAAGATAAACTTAAATTTTATTACCTTTTCTACTCTATCAATCTACTAAGCTAACTACTTATAACTACTATACTATGCTTTCTTAGTTTGTTATAGTCTAAGATAGTGTAATAAAGGTGTCTACTATAAGAACCTATAAAAAGATTTATAAGGCTTACTGCAACCTTACTACTAATTTTTGTACTCTTTTTAGTTATCTTAATAAGTTTAGAGAAATTAACTAGCTGTTCTCTATAGATGTGCATATTAAGTACAAATCTTAGATCTAAAAGGTCCTTATAAAATAAGCTAAGTAGGATAATCCTCTTGCTTGCAAGGAGCTAAATAACATGCTATAGAATGCTACTAAAAAATACATTAAGAATTATATTAAAGAATATTATAACTATGTTATTTTACAAACTCTTAACTTATAGCCTATAGTGTAAAAGTTAGAAAAGAACGCCTTTTATGCTAATTTTGTTTAAAGCTTCCCTAACTAATGATACTTCTATAACAAAAGAAAGAACTTTCTACATATAATAAAGACTTAGGATAAATAAAATACTAACTTTTTAAGCTAATTGTTTTTAGCGCTTTTAAGAAGAACTTAGCCTAAAAGCTAATAAGCGCAAGGTTTTCTAAGAGAGCAAAAAACTTATTATGCTTTTTTTTTATGGCGTCTTCTGCGTGTTTATTCTTAATCAAGTACAGTATTTTTAAATAACGTCTTAGGTCTCTTAACTTTGGTTAGGTAGCCTTGTATAGTTGTTTTTAATTAACATTTAAGACTTAAGCTTCTACTACTACTATAACAACTGTATTTATACTTAGACTAAGTACTTTAACTGCTGCTTAAGAACCTTGTTGAAGCAAACGCTTAAAAAAGTAAGAAACAGTAATATAATAGAGATGTGCTCTTATTAGGAGTGTAGAGAGAGAACTGCTAAGCTTACAGAATATAGGTGCTCTCTAAACACTTAGATTCTGTAGCTACTACGTAGATATAAAATCTATCAAAACTAGGCAGCAACTTAAGTAATTATCTTATGTTTCTTTTATTTAATTTTATTTATTCTACTAAGTTTTTTTTTAAAAAAAGGTAAAGAGCTTAATAAGGCTAAGCTTGCAGAAAAGAGAAGTTTGTGCTAGTGTACAGGGTGATACCTTACTGCATGCTAAGTTAGTGCTTAATTACGTGATTTTAAAGTATATACCCTTTTCTGTATCTTATAGAAAAAGGGGGGACTATTATTTATGCACTCTACAGCTAAGCTCTTGTACTTTACTATAGAAGAGGCTTCTTCTTCTACTAATAGTCTTTATACTTAACCTGTCAGAATGCAGCTCTGCACCACTACGCCAAAACAACCACAAAAGGGTAAATATGATCAGTGAACTACTGATCATTGTGCAGGATAGTATATATCGTCAAGTAACCTACAATAAGATTATTATCTTACTAACCTCGTTCTTGCATAATCTAACTACTAGTCATCTCCTGCTCTCGTAGCAGTATGTCTTTATATACTCTAACATCTGTACACTACTAACTAGTTTTTAAAGATAGAATAATAATTAGTAATAAGTTAAAAATTATAAGCTGCTTAGTAATACTAATATTTGCTCTAAAAGAATTAATGATAGTATAATATTTACTAAAAAGCTTTTTGCGTAGAAGCTTTAAGCTAAAAATTACTGCGCTTAAAAAATACCATCTTGTAGTTTAACTACTAAGCTTCTACTACCTGCTCTAGGCTAGTAAATGAGTTGCCTTAAGGTTACTTATATAAGCTGTTGAATATCTTAGCTAATGCTAGTTTAAATAAAGTGATTTTTTGTTTATTATAAAGTTTTGGTTTAGCTTTAGGTAACTACTATTGAAAGTTATACTGTAACTCTTTTAAAATAATAGCTAGAGCTAGAAAATGTTGCAAAGTTAAGGCAACTTATGCTATAACTTATAAAAATGTAAGTTATGAAATACCTTTTCTCATATGTAAGTCAGTAAAATATATAATTTTGAAAAATTGTAAGTTACGTGAAATTCAAAAGATTAAATTTGAAATTTCGAAAATAAAATTAGTATTAGCTAAGATATTACAAAGTTTAGAATTTTTATTTTTTAGCCTAACTTACTCTCCCTTTAGAAAGTGCTTATTATTTAGGATTTAAGCCTTAGGATACTATATATAATTCCAGTCAACTTACAGTACAGCCTGCTTAATAGCTAGCTTATAATTTATAATAGCTTCAGCAACAACAGCTACAGCTATAGCAGTAACAGTAGTATTTCTTTTGTTTATTAACGATTTAAGAAAAGAATACTTATAAAATACTGCTAATTCTGATTTCTATTGTTTTGTTCTTGATAATTATTTTATTTATTATGTAAACTAATTATATAAGTATACTAATGCAAGAAAATAATTATCTTGCAACTTAATTTATAAAAGTAAAAAATCAGATTTGTGCCTTTATGCTACTTTCTTATAGACCTTTGCTATTAAAGCTAGAATAGCTAAAATACGCTTAAGCTTGCTAAAGCTTAAAAAACTCAGTAAGACTTACTAATACAATCTAGTAAGTATGATAATTTTAATACTTACTAGTAAGCTTATTCTTAGTTCTAGTCTTTAATTGTTAGTTAGTTTAGCTTTTTATCTCCTACTTCTTTTAAGTAATTAAGAGAAGACTTAGCTAAGTATATAGATGTTACTACCTAATGAAAATATTTTGCTTATTAATTATTATTACTTTTAATCAAGTGCTTAACTTGCTAAAAGTTAAGTAACTGCTTAAACTTTTTAAACAATTATTAAGTAAGCAACTTAGTTAGTTTATTAGCTAGTATAATTGCTGTTTCTAAGTACTTAACTTAAAATAATTCTTTAGTATATTTCTACTATAGCTATATATTTTGTATACTTACATGTCTTAAAAAAGTGCTAATTTAATTACTCTTTCAAACTATAAGCTTGATTATTTATTAGTTACTTTACTAAACTGTTCAAACTTCTCCTATTTTAAGAGACAGTTTATAAAAAGAGCATTTAAGGGCTATAGTTTTTTTAGTAGCTTACTTAAAAGCAAGTAGCTTAGATTTAGTAGTTAACGTAGTGACTATAGTTTACTAAGCTGCCTTCTAAAATATTTGACTACTATATTTATTCTTTAAGGTATCAAAGGTGGTGGTTGTTGCTGTAGTCAAAATAGGTTTTCTAAAAAAATAAAAAGCAGCTGCCCTCTACTAATTAGTCGCAAAAGTTAAAAATAGATTGTGTGTAGTTAACAAATTTTAAATAATAAGTAGATAAAGTCTACGCGCTAAGCGCTTAGGGTAAAAAAGCTTAGACTACTAAGCAAAATTAGGGTCAAAAAATTTGCTAAAAGTACTTAAAAACAATACTTATTAAAACGTGTTTAACAGCAATTGCTAGCTTAGAGCTAGCAACAAGATTGCGATAGAGGTAGAGAAAGTAGAGGAGGGTAAGAACACGTACGTTACTGCAGTGGGAGCCTACAATACTTTATAAAAGCTCCCTGCCTGCTGCTTCTTACCTTTAAGATTTCCTACACTATATAGTACTGCATACAGACAACTTGTATACAAACAATACAATGCTTAGACTGTTCTTCTCCCTGTTTGACACGAAGACTAATGGCTTACATTGAGTGAAGTTAGACCTTACTAGGTTACTATACGAGAAGCTATAGTAGTGGATCTTGACTACTATATAAGATAGCTATATATTTATTTTTAAGGTTTTAAAGGTGGTGGTTGTTGTTGTAGTCAAAATAGGGTTTCTAAAAAAAGTAAAAACCAGCTACTCTCTACTAATTAGTTGCAAAAGTTAAAAAAAAGATAATGTATAGTTAATAAGATTTAAACAGTAGGTAGATAAGGTCTAAGCGCTAAGCGCTTAAAGTAGAAAAGCTTAGACTACTTAGTAAAAATTAGGGTTAAAAAAATTTGCTAAAGGTACTAAAAAACAACACTAATTAAAACGTGTTTAACAGCAATTACTAGCATATAGCTAGCAACAAGATTGCAATAGAGATAGAAGAGAAAAGTAAGAGCATATACAGTACTGCAGCAGGAGCCTATAATACTTTTTTATAAAAACTTTTTACTTGCTGCTTTTTACCTTTAAGATTTCCTACACTACATAGTACTGCATATAAACAGCTTGTATATAAATAATATAATACTTAGACTATTCTTTTCTCTCTTTAATACAAAGACTAATAGCTTATATTAAGTAAAGTTAGACCTTACTAAGTTACTATACTAGAAGCTATAGTAGTAGATTACGGAGTGGCTTCGCGAGGGGCAAAGGCGTGAGCTGTATATTTATAAAATAATTAATAAGTTTTTTCATTATCTGCAAAGAAAGGATTGCCTGAATTTATTTCGTCTAGGCTATTTTAATTCTTATATTAGATTGCATTCTATCTTGTCTAATAAAAGTACATAATTACCTATTTAATAGCTTTTATATACTAATTAGTAGAGTTTATAAAGAAGTGTAAGAGATTTAAAATTAAGTAAGTAATATTAAGTTAAAGCATAATAGCTATATTTAGTACAAATCTAACCTTTTTTTTATTAACTTTAATTTCTTACTTAGTTGCTCTGCTAATGTTCTTGATTAGCTTCTTTAATAGTAGTAGACTCTTTAAAAAGCTACTTTTCTCTAGCTTAAACTTTTTTATAATCTTATTAATCTATATATTTTGCAGAAGCGTGATAATTTGCTTTTTCTATTTCTAATTATTTAGATTCTAAGAAACTATTTTACTAATTCTTGTTTTATATTTTATACTTGTACAAAATTTTAACTAAAGATTTAATACTTTCTACTAATAGTTTTCTGCAAAGAGTAGTAAGATATTATTTATATAAAATAAAACTAATAGTTTTCCCTTTTAATTTAAAAATAGGCAGGGCTTCTCTTGTAAAGTAATTAGTTTAATCTTTTTAAGTAATTCAAAGAACTTTTTATACTATAATAGTGGTAAGTCTTGCAGTTTATATACTGCGCAGTTAAGCTATCTACACTTTTCAGGCTTTTTAAAGCTCTTTAGTGTCTTATAAATTACTAAGTTATCTATCAAAATCAACGTATTAAGGAATGCTTTTATAATAAAGTATTACTTAATCTCCAAGTTTCTTTTTGTAGAAATAGCTATTACTACTTTAAAAGACTTAGCTGCTGATATAGTAGTATATATTAGATTAATTAGGTCTTTTTTCTTAAAGTTACTTTTTTCAACAATTTGCGCCTTGCATTTAAAAAAGAAGTTGTTTTGATTAAACTAATAAGTGTAATCCTACTTTATAAGTTTTAGTTAATTATCTACTTCTTCTCTTAGTATCTTGGTCTAAGTCTTATTCTTACTTAACTAATTAATCTTTCTTCTATAAGCATTTTTAAATAAGGCCTTTATAACATACTAAAGTAATTGCTTTTCTAACCTTAGCAGTTTAGGTAAGTTATTGCAATATAGTTAAAAATATTTTATATTTAATTTATACTTAGTAAGCAAAGCTATAATAACTATATAATTAAAGGTCTTATAGCTTATTTAGAATTCTTAAGTTACTTACCAAACTAGCAAGTAAGTATTATAAAAGTCAATTTATAATAAATTCTTATAATTTAAAATAATTTGTTAATACTACTTATACTTCTACTTTTTAGTTAATTGTTAAAATCTTAGGTTGCATCTTTACGCTTAAGCCTGCTTCCTAGCTTATGTAGTAGAAGATAACAATTTGTATGCTAATTTAGGCTTTTACTAGCAACTCTAGCACTACGTCTTGTAAACAAAGGCTGAGCTTCTAATTACTTACTTAATCTATTTTTTAAGACCTAGAATTTTAAACTACAAAATAATTTAATGTCTACAACTTATTTACTCTAAGTAAAGGCCTTATTATAATTAGCTAGCGTGTTAAAGTGTTAAGGCATAGTTTATTAGACTAGTAATAAGTTATTAAGCTTATTATAAATAAAAGGCCTAAGCCTTTAGGTATTAATAAGATAGCTTCTTTAGGCAAGCGCACTGTTCTTTAACTAATAAATACTTTTTAATTAACTGCGTTGTTGCTTCTTGAAGTCTCTAGTTTAGAAGTCTGTTTTAAGGTAGCAAGACTAGTATTTTGCTGCTAATTTAAGTAAATTCCTAATAGTGTACTAGCCTTATGCTTTATTTACTTAGTGTCTTCTAATCTATTCTTATTTTTAGTAAGTAGGCTTTCTTTACTACTTAAAATAATAAATAAATTACTTCTAAAGTTTTTAGTAGTTAGCTATATTTCTTAATCTGCTCTTTCTTAAAAGGCTAGGAGAACTCGCAAGTTATCTTTTAAATTAACAGCTTATAATTATAAAAGATTTTTATAATTTTAATTGCTTAATTCTTTAGCAGCTCTTTCTTGCAACCTCCTTTATAGAACAACTATTTATTAGAGGTTACATTATAGGTAGTAATTACTGAACTAAGTGTAAGTACTTATATATAGTATATATTAGAGGCTAAATAACTAACTAAATAACTAATATAGCCGCAAGGTTTAATTTTAAATTCTTAATAATTACGCCTAGCTGCCTTTTTCTTGTTTAATAGATAGGCTTAGCAGCTATAGGTATAAATTCTACTCTAGTCTAGGCGTAGATCAGTAGTGTAATGTCTAATGATAAGTAGTTAATAGTATTAGAAATATTTCCTAAACTAATCTTTAAGTACCTAGTTAGAAGATTAGTAGCTCTAAAATTAGTAGGGCTTATTTTATATAAGTAAGCCGCCGCATTTATAATTACTAGCTAGAGCTTAGCTAGTAAATTAGTACTTATACGCATCTTAATAGGCTTTGTAGTTTGCTCTTAGCTAGCTCTTTTTGCTAAGCTATTAGGCTTATAAGTGTATAGCAGTAGCGTTTTAATTATAATCTCTTTCTCTATTGCCTATTCTTTCTATCTTAAAAACCCTTTCTAAAGCAGTGTAGCAGTGTGGTTATCTTAATAAATCTCTAAAATTCTCTACTAATATTTCCTCTTAATACTTATAGTAAAGCCTTTAATTACAAGCACTATATTATTTTATGTCTTTAACTAGATATTCTAATTATACAGGTTACCTAAGCTGTCATCTTTATTAATTAGTGCTTATTTTTTAAGTAGTTAACTAGTAAAGATATTAAATAGACTCTATAAAATCTTGTAGGAAAGTTAAGGTAATCTTTTTTTAAGTTACTAGAAGATTACCTTTAAAGCATAAGCTATTGCGTAGTAATTATATTCTAATAGCTTCTTGCTGGTAATTTGAAAGTTTTGCGCTAAGTTAACTAGAGCTTTAATAGCTTGTTATCTTAAGTGTCTTAATTAATTATACTATAGATAATTATTATTAGTGCGCATTTAAGGTTTTCTTAATTATGCTACAGCCTCTACAAGCAGTAGTTAAGCAATACAATAAGAGACTTGCTTGTATTTAACAAATATAAGATTAAAGTAGCACTCTAAGTTAATTAAAATAACGTTTTTTTTTAATTATTCTAAATCTTATAGTGTAATTATGTTCTAAGTACTAAATACTTACCTACTTAAGCCGTGCTTTAGAGACAATATTAACGTAGAAGTTTAGTACAAACTTAACGTTAGTAAGTAGAAAATTAGCTATTTTAAAGCTAGCCTTGCTATATAAGACGTTCTTAAGTAGCTTGTTTTTTATTCTAGCAGCTAAAATAGATTAAGTGCCTGTCTTAACAGTCTTGTCAATAACATCTTCGCAATAGGTGCCTAGTACTAAGTAATCTATGCTATTAACTAAGTAGACTACTGCTTTACTATCTATAATTGTACAAAAAGACAACGCATAAGAAGTAAAAGCTACACTAAATATATTAAGACTGATTTCTTTAATTAAGTACCTTAAGTTAATTAGTGCTAAAACTTATAAGCTAAGGTACGCTCTACTTAGTTTATTAGCAGCTAATTCGCTAGTGCTAGTCTTCTAACAATCTTTCTTAATCTAGGTGCGTAGCGCTGCGTATCTATCACTATTCTATTACTTAACAATCTTCTTTTAATTATTATCTAACAGTTTAATTAGTATCCTATTAGTAAAAATAAATTCCATAACTGTAGTTGAAAGTTAAAAGCAGTTGCGCAGTGTCTTAGAGTGCTTGATCTTAAATCTTTTATTTAGCTTACAAGAACAAGGATGGTATTACTTACTACTCTTGCTTAGCTATCAGACGGTTAATAATTAAGCTATCTTTAATCTAAATTTAGTTTAGAACACTACGTATTTTTTTCTTTTTAAGAAAGCAATTACCTTATCTTACAATAAAACACTAAAGATCTTCTCTAGATTATAAAAAGTTAATTAAGCTCTACCTGTTGCGGATTCAATCTCCAAGTATAGTTGCTTGTTCTACTATGAACTTAGAGGTAGAGGTCTCTGCCTTCTACTTGTTTGTAGTAGACTCAGAGGCAGCCTAATCTAGGCTTATAACCTAGAGATTGAGGAAATACGAGAATAAATTGAGACTAAGGAAAGAGAGCAATTGAGTCTTATTATTGTATTGTATAACTGCTTAATTGTAATTATTTTTTCTCTTAACTCTCTCTTTCTATTTCTAACTACAAGCCAAACTACAGTCTATATATACCTGTTACTTGCATACTAAAAAGATCTGTACTTACACAATAGCTTGCGTAGTAGATAGTGCAATATCTTGCAATCTTATGTAATCTCACGTAATAGATTGCGTAGTTGCTGTAGATCAACTGATAACAATGATAAGTCGTACTAGCTTAATCTCCAACACTACTAAGCGCTGTTACTTATAACAGCTTATTGCGCTTCTCGCGTGAATAGTCTAGTGTAATCTTAGTGCCTAAGGCGTTTAAAAAAGTAGTAACTGCTAACGGCCTAACAACTTTAAGAAGGAAGTAAATTATTGCTTATTAATATAGGAGCTGCGCCTTAGTAAACTAACGCTTAAAGCCTATTTATTCTTACTAACCCTTATCTAGGTAAAATCTGTATTGCGCCATAATTAAATACTAAGTATTCTAATCTTTAAAAGCAAGATCTTTATTTAGAATTTTTATTAAGGCATAAAAACTAGTAAGGTTTTAAGTAATTATACTTATTAAGGCGTTTAATAGCAGGTCTAGATCTACAGTCTTGCTAATCTAGTCTTTACCATTAGCAATCTTAGTAACCTTCCTTATTTATTAAGCAGTATGTACCTTATACTTGTTAACTAGCTTATTATAATTAGTTTTTTTGTACTTAGCGTTAGTTATATAAGCCTTATATTTGCGTTAAATAATTTTATAGTCCTTTTTTATTTAGGCACTTGTGTTAAGTAGTAGAGCAACAGGCTCTTTAATATTCTTAGGCAACTCACAATTCTAAGGCTCCTAGTAATGTATTAAGCGCACGTCTAGGAGATTAAAGTTAACTTGATCTTAAATGCCTTTCTCTAAGCAGTGCAGTCTTAATAAAGCAAACTAGGTTAGCCAGTCTAATCAAACCTTAAGGATTACCCCTAAGGTAACAAGCAGTATATTAGAGAGGTCTATCTTAATAAGATGCTATGTAGGATCACGACGTGGATTATTATTAAAGTAAGCGCAGGTTTAGTTAGTAGCTGCGCTAACTATAACTGTAGTCTGTAGGTTGTAGGATTAATTAGTAGGAGTTTAATTATATAATTAAGTAGGTAAGAGGTACTGCAGCTATAGCAATCTACTAGTCGTGCTGTAAAAGAAAATAGAGGAAAGTAAAGTGATAATTAAACAGTAAACTTTCTAGCTTACTAATCACGCAGGGGAATTAATACTACAATTAAGTGGCTAGGCTTATAACTGTAGGAGCTAAGAAGAAGCAATTGCTTAATCACCTGAGTAGAAAGTAAGTGTATTAATTAACTAAGTGCTACAATAAAGTGTACAATAACTACTAAAGAGACATAAGACGATCTAGCCCGTTTATATAGACGCTAGCAGGGCCGTCACGTAAACAGCTTACTAGGATCACCTAATCAACAGGGTGATCCGTATGTCAATACTCTAACAGTAGTGCTTATTAGCAAAAATTATAAAAAATAATATTTCTTAGTTTATTATGTTACTGCCCTGAATAATTTGCGTGGTTAGGTTGCAGTATTATAAAATAAATGAAGATTGTCGCAAATTTTAAAAAGGTCTTAGCAGAGTAGGCGACATGCGTGTGTCAGCTACATACCCATGAGGTACGTTACAAGACAATTAAAAAAGTGTATATTAAAACCTTGATGAGCTATCTATTAGATAACAAAGCTGTATACCTCTCTAAAGCTTATTATACTAAGAAATCTCTAAAACCTTTGTAGTCAATAGTTCTCTTCTTTTCTTATCAAATACGACTCTAGTATTATTGTGCTATTGTAAGGGGCTACGCTCAAGGAGCTATCGCACAGGTATACTAGAGTTGTATTCGATAGAGAGCTAAGCACTAGGCTACGTGGCTATCTATATATACCTAGGGAAAGAGTGGTGGGGCAGGAGAGAGTAAGGCAGGAAAGGAGCAGTAAGGCAAGCTTGCTAGTCGCTTAAGCAGCAATCGGCCGAAGGACCTAGACATCGTCGAGGATAAGGGGCAAAGGGCACTAGCCCATCACAGCGATAGCTTCTTAGGCTTAGCATCTTATCAAGTGCTACTATATATGATCATTTAATATACACCACTTAGCGAGTAGCGTTTATTTTCTTAGGTTAGCATAACTTAAATGTGTTACATATTAGCGTTAGCGCGGTGTGTAGAGATAGTACTCTAAAATTATAAGGTTACAAACTTTTTAACTTCAAGAAATATATTTCTTAAGTAAAGCTTTTATAAACCTAGTATAAGTGAAATCTTTTAGTATAAAAATTTAAGAGAAAAACTATATTAATCCATAGACCTTAGGGTTCTGTTATGACAGGACTTTGTTTTCATTATGTTTTGAGGGAAAGTATTATATTGAAAACAATTGAAATTCTATATTTGTAGAGCGTATTAGGCTTTATAACTTTAGTTAACACTTTAATAAAATTTAATAAATGCAATAAAAGTTTAGAAAGGCTAATAATTTTAATGTTCTTAAAAATAGCGCACTCACACTGTTAGAGGCGAGAGTAATGTATATAGGCCACTAGCAAGGGGAAGTTGCACTTGAACCAGATTGGGACGGCTTAGCTCACATGATGTTGGAAGGCGTACGGTATTTGGCAGCTTTTATCCGATTTCACTCCAGATTGCGGGACATCAGCGTCTTAACGTGTATTGTTTTCGCCTACTACTATAGTAGGTATCTTAATAACATAAGCTTATCAAGCGCTAGTAACATAAAATAATTTGGACTACGAAGCTTACTAAAAATCAACCTTGATCGCTTTGTAAGATAAGCTTAATAAGCGCTAGTAGTAAGCATGCACTAAGCTTACAGTAAGCTGTTCTGCTCTTTTGTAGAGTTTGGGCTATCGCGGTTGATTAGTTGAAGGCAGCTGCTCTTCACTATCTTAAAAAACCCTTTCTAGCTGAACATAAACTACCTTCGACACCTACATATATTAGTTGTAATATCATTTAGACAATTTGACTTTAAATTGCGTTGAGATATAATCGGAAAAATATCTTTGTTAGCAAGCAAAGCAGAATTCGGTGAGCGCCTTAGCGATTGTCTGCCTCGGCTAATCCTATGGTCGGATAACCTGCATCCTCGGAGAGCCCTCCTATGTGACACTAAGAATTGCTACAGGGCTATTCTATCTGACAAGGTACAGGGTGACTCCTGGTTTTCTAATATCATAGCAAAGCTTAGGGTGAGACGATTGACTTATCAAATCTTCTGAAGTTCGATCGCTTACGATCCAGCAAGTTGAACACTATTAAAGCAATAGCATATATATTACCGCAGGGTCAGCGACCTAAGTAGAAT